>JALMGF010000063.1:2967500-4167500 GCA_023333645.1 Sceloporus occidentalis | reverse complement strand
CTTACCAATCCACACATATACCAATCCACACATATACCAATACACACATATACCAATCCACACATATATACCAATCCACACATACACCAATCCACACATATACCAATCCACACATACACCAATCCACACATATACCAATCCACACATATACCAATCCACACATATACCAATCCACACATATACCAATCCACACATATATACCAATCCACACATATACCAATCCACACATATATACCAATCCACACATATACCAATCCACACATATATACCAATCCACACGCATACCAATCCACACATATATACCAATCCACACATATATACCAATCCACACATATACCAATCCACACATATACCAATCCACACATATATACCAATCCACACATATATACCAATCCACACATATACCAATCCACACATATACCAATCCACACATATACCAATCCACTCTTTTCTCCTTACAGCTCCTTTTCCTCCTCTTCGTTCTTCTTCTTCTTCTTCAGTTCTTCTGTCTTCTTCCGGGTCAGAGGGCACGGACAGTGGTGGGCGCGGCTTCAGTGTTGTGCGCCGGGATCTGACAACAAACCCCGGCGCACAGCAGCTGTTGCTGCGCGGATCACAAGGGAGCGGTATCGGAGGTCTTTAACAGACCTCCTGCTCCCTTGAGTGATTTTAAGCCGGGTTCAAGGGAGATCCTTGAACCAGCTTAAAATCACTCAAGGGAGCCGGAGGTCTGTTAAAGACCTCCGATACCACTCCCTTGCGAGCCTGCTCCTCCAGCGGCTGACATTACTGTCCGTCTCTGGAGGGGTGCCGGTTGCCCCCCTGATGAGCGGCACCCGGTGCGGACCGCCCCCCCCCCGCTACGTATGCTACTGGCGGCAGCGGTACGCTACAGTGGCGTTGGACCCCGCGGCGGCGCCCCCTGGAGTGTGGCGCCCTGTGCGGTCGCACAGGTCGCACACCCCAAAGGCCGGCCCTGAGCCTGGGCGGAAATGGAGATAACTATGATGGTCCTGGTACTTTAAGGTTTCATACTAAATGCAGCGTGCAGCCAGGCATATGCAGACAACGGCCACAAGTTGCAGCACTCGATTTGCTGCAGTTTGAGCCCCGTCGGCCAGCGGCAAACTGGCAATTCGCCTAGCTCTCATTTATATTATGTTTATGTATTTGTTGCCAACTTTATTAGGGTAAGAAGCGCAGACAGTTTCTGTTTTTTGTAATTCGCCTAGCGTGCCAGATGGCCAGTAAGGGCCTGGTCAGAACAAACTGTATTCAGCACTATCTTAAATACTAGGGTCCCTCTTACGGAAAATGAAATGCTTGGGGAGATCCAAAGCTGAGACATCTTAACATACAGTGCACAAGGTCACGGCTTCAATATTATATCAGAAACTCCGGTTCTAGCTAAATGTTAGCCCCATTCAATTTCGAACTTGTTCCTCCCAGCTGATATAAAAAGCTGGTTACATTTTAACAAGCGATAGATTCCCTAGGGGAGAAAATCTCTCTTAATCCTTTGTTTCTAATTTATAACATTTCAGTCTGTGCGTATTTTAAAAATTGATAATTCTACTTTATAATTAAATCCCTAAATGGCCTTCTTCCTGCTGTAAGGCACTGGCTGTGGAGCTCTTGTTAGCTCCTGATCTGCAAAAGGATTAAACATTAATTCAAAACTCAATTTACCATAATGTAGTATTTATTTTGTATCTGTGGTTATTGGATGACATTGAAAAGCTATGTATTTGAGTATAAACTGAACTGCAATAACCAGACACAAATACAATAGGCCTATTTCCTTAAGGTCCTCCAGGTGCAACTGGCTGTTAGCTTGTCCGACGGCAGCATTTCTTTCTATTCGATGGAATCCACCGAGTCAAACAGTCCCAATCTTTATGATTAAGCAGCATTCTATTTAAAAATCTGTTAGCAGTCTCCTCGGATAGGTTTGTTGGTCAGCCAACTATTCACCTGTTATTATAGTGTGTGGACATCCATTAGGCTTTACAGTAGCTTAATAACCCTTGGTTAATCATTTTAAACATACATTCCATGTTATCAAGACTGATAAACCCACAGCTGATCACAAAATATTTCAACATAGTATAATCTAGTTTATAGCATTACATATTGCTGAAATATTTTACCGTAGATCAATCATCATTACAATTATTCTGTGTCTTCCTTTCACAGAGGATGCATTGTAACCATTAACTGGTGAAGCTGGGCTTAGACTGAGTCCCCCTCTGTCTTTTTACTTTGAAGGGGCTGTAATTCTAGACAACTGAAAGTGGCCGGTTGAGTCATTTTTTAATTGATTAAATTAATTAAAAATTAATTATTTTTTCAATTATTTATTCATATTCAGTTAGTACTTGGGTCAAGTGGACAACATGAAGTAATGACTTCATTTTCTTACATGTGCAATCATTTCTGTTACCCCCAAAACATTTAACCCAACAACATCCAACAACCATAAGTTTTCATGTGATTAAATTGGTTTAAATATACACTACAGGACCAAATGTATGTGGACACCATCACACTTGGTGGACATCCCATTCCAAAGCATTTATATGTAGTTGCCTCCACTTTTTGCCTCTATTCTTCAGGGAGGAAGATTTTGGAGTGTTTCTGTGGAAATTTGTGAAGGAATTCATCTCGTGATCCCTAATATTTTATTAAATTGTTTTCTTCCCTCCAGATTGTACTCTACTATGGGTCCAGGAGAAATGTACAAAGCTCTTTATTGGGTAATAATAATGAGATGTGGAGATTATTCATAAAATTCTAAAAACATTTTGAATGAAGCAAATAGTGTCACATAAAAATAATGTATCTTTTAATTTCTTATGATGTACAAATATTTTAGCAAAACACGCTATATAACTGTAGGGGTTCCAGCTCCTCTTCATCCACATCCGTACGGACACTCATGAGGACCAAACAGGGACCAAACAACTAAAGTAGGGGAGATGTTTGATCTGGCTCAAGATCTAGTCCATATCAGATGCTGGGCTCAAGAACGCTCTGGATCTCCCAACAAGGTATAGATATAATAAAGCGTTAGTGCCATAGTCCAATGCCACACAATTGTCATAATACCGGTAGACTGACATGTAATAAAAATGATTACGGTAGTAACCAAAACAAAAAAAGCGGGGGATGGGGAGGAAATGTTTCTCAGGGATAGAAGTATAATTAAATTAAATTATTTCTCTTTTCCCTTTATTACAAGTGGTTATTAAATAATTTGTAATGGCATATAACATGCAAAAACGTATCCTAGTTCCTGAAGTTATTGCCATGGAAGAACAGCATTGTGTAATTACCTAAAACAATGAAGCAGTGTGGTTTGGAAATAACACGTAGAGTATTGACATTTCTCATAGATATTTTTAGTCATTGGAATCAAAGCTGAAATAAATGATGTCAGTGTTCTTCAGAGCAGTTAATAATTACCTATTAAACATCACAAATAATTTATCACATTTTAAATTTTTTGGGGGTTGTTTTGGGTGCTTAAAAACGTACCACCCCCAACAAACATTTTCTATTCTGGGACTTTCTACAAATAAAAAATGTGCACTTATATTAGAATGGCATTCAGGAAGCGGGATCCTCTAATCTGCCTCTGCAGACAAATAACTTTTTTGGTATGAGTGACACTAGAGATACTGAGATGCTGTAAAGCTGTCACACACATGTAGCAAGACCTTATTTCATGAAAACTCTAATTGTTGTTTGCATTAAACCTTGTTTTGTGGATTTGCCATTTGGAATTCTGATGCACAAATCTATAAATCAATGGTAACATAGTGAATTAGCGATATAGGATCTCAACATGTATAGCCTGGAATAGAGACCGGAGGCGATGGGATATAAACATTTAAATAAATAAGGGGATTCAGGGAAGTACCAAAGTGTAATGTTAGGATACGAGGTCATAGTCTATACCTAGAGCGCTGGTGCTCTATTTATTAAAATAAGCTTAGATGTAAGGAAGAATTACTTTACTGAGAGGGTGGTAGATAAGTGATACAGCAGAAGTGATAGATGGAGTAAATACGGCAAAGGCTATCCTGAATATTATAGAAGGAAAGAATACATTTCTAAAGAAGGAAAAAAATGGGCAGACTAGATGGGTTGAATCGTTTTAATGTGCTGTCAAATGCTGGCCCAATAAATAAAACCCATAACTGGTGCCCTGCAATACATGAGTAGCATGACAAATGAACTA
This sequence comes from Sceloporus occidentalis, assembly GCA_023333645.1. Lineage (NCBI taxonomy): Eukaryota > Metazoa > Chordata > Lepidosauria > Squamata > Phrynosomatidae > Sceloporus > Sceloporus occidentalis. The sequence goes on along the minus strand of JALMGF010000063.1, from coordinate 4,163,257 downwards.
CACGTAACATATAACATATAAACACAGACTAGCATCCTGATCATTTACTTGACATCACATTGGTCTAATTTGTAAAATAGTGACACCTTTACAGAACTCAGTAAAAATTTATTAAATGTATGTAAAAACTTTCAAAATGTTGCTATATGAGATCCATCTATCAACCTATGAAAAGGTGTTCATATATACTGTATAAGGCCACTCAAATGTAGCTGCCTTCATGAAGAAGTCCAGAAATACTAGTATATTTGTGAAGTTTCTTATTGCGACAGAATACAATAACTGAATTAGAATGGAAACAGAATCCCATTTACCGTAGATCTCTGCTTTATGTGTGTATGTCCCTTAAATAGTTAGAAATGGATCTGATGCCACAATAATTGTCCTTAATCTATGGTATGTCCTTTGTATCATTCATAATAGCTTCAATATAATCCAGATGCTTGCTTTAATGGATTTATTTCCATATCTGATCCAGAGAAGAGTGGACTGTGACTTTATAAAATGTAGCAGAACACGTATAAAAATAAGATGTTTTGTTTAATGTTCCTGGAGGCCCTCATAAAGAAGAATGCAGATTAAAGTACTGGGCGGATACTTTCATATGCATTCTTCAGAGACCAAAAAACCCTAGATGTAGAAACTGCAGCCCTGCAGCTGTCCTCCTCCATGGTCTGTCGAACATTTCCACTAAAATCAATAGAAGCACTTCACATGCAATGTGCACAGGAGTTCGAACAGATACCCGTCCGATTGTTCGCCCAATGCATTTACAAGGGGCACACCATGAGTGTCCCTTTAACCCTCACAGACTAAGCAGCGAGCTTGCAATTGCCCCCTGGGCTCGTCCAAAATTCTTTAAACAGAGCCGGATGGACTTGGGTCGGAGGCCGGAGTATACAATGTTACATGGCCCTGCGGTAAAATAGCGGTTGTCATAAGGAGAAAAGGAAGTGTGAAGGTGTGACGGAGTGGGGATGTGTTTGGTGTGAGTGTGTATTAGTGTGTGTATGTATTTCTGCTAGTATTCGTGTGTTCAACAAAATACAGCCTTCACCAACAGGTCCCAACTAAGCATACAACAATCACTATTATGTAAAGTCATTTTGGTTCTATAATGCAGAACTGCCAACGTGAGTACAGCATGAGCCAAAGGCTCGCACCTGGATCTTGGCAGGGGAGTAGTGAAAATTCCAACTCAACCAGTGAAAGGCAGTTGTTTAGGGATTTTCAGGATGTCTATGCCTCAAGCATTCTCCAATGGAGTCATCAATGCACACACACATGTATTAACACGTCAATCCTGCTGATTGGAGCACTCCATTGCTTCAAATGGTGACATAAGCATAATATCTTTAGCACAAATGCTCTTATACATACAATATATATATATATATATATATATATATATATATATATATATATAAATACTTTCATCATGTTTTGGACTGTTTGGTTCTTTAAGAAGAATATTTTTTTGGTCAACGGGAAACAAACCTTATTATTCTGTGGAATGTATTAGTTCAGCTAACGCTCACAGTTGTACTTTGAGTTAAATTATTTCATTCTCAACAGGATCTATTTAAAGCCTGTGAAATCTCATCACCTTTTTTTCTTACAAACAGTGATAGGGAAGACAAAAAATAGATGTTCCCAGAGCTTCCCACTCAAAGTGACAAAATAATACTTCACAGATCCAGAAAACACATTTAATTCATCAATAGTTGTTTTTGCAAGCTTTATTTTCATTTTGTTGAATTACTGACATTTCTTGAGACTTTTCCTTTTCAGAATGATTATTCCAACCTAATTCTCTCCCTACTGGGGGTCTGAATATTTACATTTATTTTCCACTTTAATGTATGCCTATTTTACTGTGACATTGCACAAAGTCAAACAATGACATTACTCTTTTATAATAACCAATCTTACCACTTTCTACCTCTCACCCTTTCATACTTTGTTGATCTTCTTGGTTTCCAATATTTTTATAGCCTAGCAGGAAAACTTCGTAATACCCATTCAACCCCCTTTTACAGTAAGACTAATGGGGAGCCTGCGTTCTAGGTTTGATGGGACTGTTCCGGTTCCCGAACAAAGACGAAAAGCCTACTTGTTTAATGTTCCTCTAGCAGAAAGGTCAGTGGATAAAATAAGGTCCAAACAAGGTTTACCTGGGGGTTCAGGGTATTATGGGAAGGCTGGGGAAGTATTTAAGGTTGGGGCAGTTAGAGTTCAGCGCCTTTTTGGTACTTGCCCAGCCAGTGATTTACCTGCCCGCCCAACCTGGAGCAAGTATTTGGGTTGGCGTGGCTTTGTCATGGCGTTTAGCTCCCTTTGGGGAGTTAAGGTGTGTAGTACACCAGTTCTGTTATGGTGGATGATGACGGCACCAGCTGTGCCTAGGATTGGCTGGCGGTGTTTCCGGCATTTACTATGGCCCATGTGGTTTTATGATGTCCTAGTTTAAGAAGGGGTGGGTCATGGGGAGGGGCAACCTGGTAGATGTTTCATTACCTTGTGCTTTAAGTTTGTTAATAAACGCTGTGGCCATTACATTCCCACCTGTCACGCGTTGTGTCTTTATTTTAGGTGTTTGAACGGGGAGGGGGGTTCTTCAAAGGGAACAACACATACAATTGTCAAGAATATTCCTATATCTTCCTCTGTTACTGGCGCACATGCTCTCTAGAGTTCTATAAATATAACAAAAAAATCAAATAAGGTTTTATAAACCCTCATATTACAACAAAAGTCTGTATCTTGTATATCTGTATTTTTTTTAGCAACATACGTAACATTTTTTTGTAAGTTTAGTTAAAAGTTAGTTGTATTGAGATAATAATACTCTGTTGCAAGTAATAATACAGGAGAGAGTGTCCTAGCAGTGCATTCCCATGTTGATTTTTAATTTAATTAGTATTTTTTTAAATCTCTGTAACTGTAGAATCCATATATTTGATTTCCAATACAAACATGCATTTAATTCTTTAAGGACTTATTGAAAACCCATTGCAATCAATACTGCTCAGGGTTAGACTCATGTTTCATAGAAATCTTCTGTCTCTTCCAATATTGAACTATTTTAAAAACAGTTTACCTAAGTCACGTGGAGTGCAGCCTCTGCTCACCCAAGTAATGCTCTGGTTACCTGTTAATACAGAGTGGTGGTTTTCCAGGGCCTCATATCTCAGGTGGTTATGGGCTAGTAAGGAAACTTTGCATGAAGGAGAAGATTTCTGCCACTCCAGTACACCAGGTATAGATGTCGCAGACGGTCAAAGGTATCCAATGGTCACAACTCCACCACCATGATAATTGGTTTAAAGTTTACACAGATACGGTATTGTCCAAAAAGACCAAACAATAAAGAAATCCTTACAAAATACAGAGTTAAGGTATCTAATAACTTATAGTGTAACAGTCTGAGAATCACTCTGCTACTTGTAACATGCCAGTCTCTGTTAGATGCCACATATGGTGCTAAATCACCCGATATAACTGCATCCTACTGATGATGTCATAAGGAAACACCGTGGAGCTCTGTGCTTATAGAACTGTGGTTCTTTAGAATTCCTTAGTAGGTGCAATTAGATAATGCAGTGATTTCATATCTGCAAGTGTGGTTTTATTGTATTACCACCCATCTAGAGCAGGAGTGAAAACCTCATGTTGTATTTATTGATATCATATTGCTCTATATAGTAACCAGCTGCTTGCATGGCCTGATTTTATGAGGACGTGACAAGGTTCACTGCATACTCATATCCAACACGTTGTTACCGATGACTATCCATATGGGAAAGTTTTGAGTGAATATTTTCCAAAATAGGCAGCCTTTTCTTGGGAAACACTAATCAATTATAACTAATATTTTATGCGTACCCCCCCTTTAAACACTGTTCTAAATTATAACCATGTTTCAACCTAATAATTAAACATGAGAACACGTTAATTGATTTTTCCCTTTAGCTGGAGATGAGTTTCAGCTAGTGTGACCATATTGATCATTTTCCAGCACACGGATACAAATGCCTGGAACATGTAAGGCTCTGCCCTGGAGTATGTGGGTATATAACTGAGTGATTCCATTCTGTGAGTTTATACACCCCATTACTGCTGGGCAACTTGGTGAAATTTAACATAAATGTCCTGGAAATACATGGTCACCCGAGGTTCAGCTGTTTTGGGTACTGAGATCCTTCTGAATAGGAGGGTGACGATGTAGACTATATTTTAAATCTATCAAACCCAATAAATTGCTGAATGACATTAAAATGTATTTTAATTTTCAACTTTCAGTTCAACAGTGTTGTTTTCGCAGTCAATTATGAACTATGCAATGCAAATGGGCAGAACATCATCAAATGTATCCTCTCAATAGTGTGAAAATTAATTGAAAGTAATTCTGCACAAAGATCAGAAAAATAGTCAGTTAAATCTCCCCGGGGGACTTCATTTGCCTCTATTTTTTTTTTTATTGGGGCTACTTAGGTTACTTTCTGTTTAGAGATTGAATGATGATGTCGATCTGAAAGCCAGGCTCCCTCTATATCTTCTCATTGTACAGCCCTTAATAATCAAAATGCCAGTTTAAGTGCAAAACCCCCAGCTTATCTGTCAATCCTTAAAATGAAATTCAAACAGATGAAAATCCCACGTTCTCGTTGATTGACGGGAGTCTATTACTTAAAGCATTTTGAAACGAAAATCAAACCGCTTATTAATCTGGAAATCATATTACATAAAATGGGATATAAAGTAGAGTTATCCGTTACATTGGTAGAATAAGTGAATTGGATACGTCTTCCGATCTGCCATTTATTCTAATTTCAAAAATGTGATCTAATAATGATATTGTATAAATTATATATTGTAATGGTTTGTTTCTGAGCCTAATGAAGCGTTCTTGGTTATTATTCACTATTAGAGTACTCGTTTGCTCTGCTTGGCCGTGATGTGCGCAAACACTGGCTTACAATATAAAGGTCATTCGCTGTAGCCAAAACGTGCTCAGATTTTCCTTTCAAAAGACAAAGAATATCAGTTTTTGATAATTAAACACAATTGAATAAGTATGTAACGTATAGGGGGATTTCTTCTTTAGATTATGGTCCGGTGAGTAGAGGGCTTTTAGGCACCTCTAATTAGCCAGATATTATATATGCAGGTAATTGTAAAATACTATGTAATAAACCTCTTCATTAAACTAAAATGTAAAGAAAATGTAAACATAATGTGTGTCTTACAGCAGCGTGTGTGCTAGTGTGATTTGTGTGGCGTGTGATCTGCTGAAAGTGTTACAGTATATACAGCACACATATAAACATACACATGCAGTACACACACCACATTGCACACAAATAGACAGATCTTTGATGCAAATGTGCTTACAGATGGCATGGTGTTGTTGTAGCCAGGCCTACAGCCAGCTAGTGAAGCTGAATTCTGGAATATGACATCATATCCTGGCATACAGCTTCACTACATCATAAGAAGGCCATGTAGGAACTACTACCAAGGTCTGTGCGCAGCGTCAATAGGTTTTGTAGCTCAGTGCACTGAATGTAAGACTGTTCTGCAGAAACCAGGGCACTTGGGAGGTATGCATAAAAATGACATCCCACGGGACAAATATAAGCCGTTTGTGAGGTTACACAATAGACTGCCATGAAATAAACTCTTTAATCTAACTACAAAAATTTTAAGCATCTACATCTGCTCTGTTGCATAATCTATTTTCAACAAAGTGGAAAATATGGGAAGGATATGCACAAGACATGTTTGGAAGCAGCTTCGCTTTGGGTTGTTATGCCAGAAGAAATACATTTTATTTTCAGCGTTATAGCATCTGACACTCTTTGGTAGCGGTTAGAAAAATAACACACACACATATATATAAATATGTATATATATAAATATATTAATTAGTGTCTATTATTTTCATTCCATTGTAATATCAATATTTCAGCCTTCAATAAATGTGCAGAACGCAGCACGAGTATGTGAGCCGCTGATAACATTGATTGGTTTGTACAGCTTTTTCATAGGCTTTACCTCGTTCAGGAAAAGAATAATGTTTATTACTGGTGTGGATTTTTAGGCACGGGACCCAAATCCCTTTGTCACCAAGAACAATGCTGAAATGTCTGGGCTGTTCTGTAATTTGTATGGGTTAGTGGTGTCTGCGCTTCCGATAACACGAGGCAACTGAAGAAAATTTCAGATTCCTAATATCAACAACTCTATCAAAAGTAAACGCATTTGTTCCCAGGCATATAAAGTGATTTGTGACCATCGTGCATGGGTTTTTCTGTACTTACCTGCCCAAGATCTTAATCCACACTGTCCAGTAAAGTCTCTGGGTCATCAAGTTTCTTTTGCTTTTGTAAGAATGCATTTGAGGGTCTGAATATTTGTTCGCATCTAACGTCCAATTGTTTGCCTTCACAGGATCTGATGTACTTCTCAGTGCCCCTTCGAGGGGGTGTTTGTTATTTAGGTAAAAAAACTACACAATGTTGTCATCATTAGATAACTGGCACAGGTTTCCGGGCGGAAGCCTAGGGCATGTGTCATAAGCAGCTTTGTTCAAATGCCTCCCCGCATCATTATTAGACCAACTAAGGGTGCCCAGTGATTACCTAAATCACCTAAATTTACACTATAGTGCAGTATTTCTACTCAAATGACAATAAGAACAAACGTAGCAAACATCATTGTTTTACCAATTCTAAATAAAACTGACAACAGAGTATTCTCATTACTGATAGTCTACAAATAAATATAACTTGCTTATCTCTATAGATATACTTATTATGTAAAACACAAAACCTCACCTTATAAAAATAAGTAAAATTTAAACCTGGTGATTGGGACCCAGTACTAGGTTTCAGGATGCGCGGAGTTGAGCCATGACCTCACTGTGCCGAGTACCAGGATGTGATGTCATTTCTTGGCACACATGGTCAGAATAATCGAGTAAGGGAACCGAGGGAATGTGGTCTTTTGTTGTAATAATAGTCATGAAGTCAAACTGGAGACATTCATTAACAGTTTCCTGACTTACTCATTATATGATATAATTGAATTTGCTATAATGGGGGTAAGCGCTCTGTATGTTTGCTACAAATGGTATTTTAACACTATAATTGCAATTCAAAATAGTTTTTAAAGGTAACAAAAACACTCCTGGGAACGTTCCAGGTTTGATTTGGAGTCTCCAGTCCCATTCCCCAACCACTAAATGCAGAAGATGAGAGCTCGGGTACCCTGGGAGGTTGAGACGCCACTATATTAATGGGCAACTTGGCTGGGCTTAAACCAAGGTCCCAAAGTTACCCAAGCTCCCATGTAAGCGCACAAATACGGTGTATGAGATATTGCTGCGCTGGGTCCTGGGAAGAACAGAACACCGATTTAAAGGATCTGAATAATAAAATATTATAATACACACTCATTTAAAGTAAATATTTTATTGTAGTATCAAATCTTCTCTGTGATAAAAAAAATCATTTGCAAAAGTAGTCCGTTTCAAGGCCTTTACGTTCTTCTGCGTACGGCAACGTTTTCTGTTTCTGTTAATATCTACCAAGTAGAAGATGTCTCACACCTTATATTTTTCTTTGCCGTTATCATTGATGACACATATATGCTGAAAAAGAGTAATAACGGTTTATAAAATGTATGGATAATATATACAAACATGCAGTATGCAATTATAACAAAGACCATACACACATAATTATATATATTTACTAAATATCTATATAATATAATCTGTACAATTAAGTAAAAAAAACAACATTTTATTTAGAATTTGTAGTATTTCTTTCACGGAAGTAGAAATTATCACCACTTAGAAGATCTGTACTACTCATCTCACCTCTGAATCACTTAAACTGGACTCCGAGGGAATTTACCTGTGAGTTAATTTTGATTTATCGACTTTGCTATGGATTATGAAGGTCCAACCTCAGAGTGACTCTTAGTAGAAGAGTTACATTGGTGCTTAATAATTTATAGTAACTAAGATTTTTGGAGGAAAAACTCACATTACGTTAAATCTTGGATAGGGTTCAGTAAGATTCCCTCCACCTCACTGTCCATGCAGTTGTGGTTCATAAAAGGTACATATTCTCAACATAGTCCTTATTGTCTTTGCCTTGATGAACACCCTACTAGGTCAAAATGCTGGCATTTCCATGTATTGCAAGTACCGTATTTGCTCGATTATAAGACAACCCTGATTATAAGACAACCCCCCAAATCTGAATATTAATTTATGAAAAAAAGAAAAAGCCCGAATATAAAACGACCAGTAAATGTTAATTCATGTAAACTATGTGAACAATTGTTGGTTAATAAAAGCTATGATTGAGAAAAATATTTTGTTTTTATTTCCTTTTTTTTCAACCTGCCCCCCCCAGTTATGCACATCTGCCCCCACCCAGAAATGCCTTATACCCCCTATATGCCACTGTGCCCCATGATATGCCTTTTAACCCTCTAAAAGCCACTCTGCCCCAGAAATGCCTTATACCCTCTATATGCCACTGTATCCCATGATATGCCTTTTGACCGGTAAATTGGGGGGCATAACACAGGAGGATCCAGGTCCCCTGCATCTGAGTCCCCGGTGCTTAGTCTGGGCAGCATGTAGAGCTCTACGCGCTGCCCGGACTAAGCACCGGGGACTCAGAAGCACCGGTAAGTTGGGGGGGGGGGTTATAAGACGACCCTGATTATAAGACAAGGGGTATTTTTCAGAGCATTTGCTCTGGAAAAAGCCTCATCTTATAATCGAGCAAATACGGTAAAACCTTATAAGGTTAACAAATTTACAACTGACACACAAGTAACAAACTAATTAATAAGCCAGATGCTCATTAATGAATAGCTCTTCCCACTTGCTCTTGGTTTCCCAGGCAATACAGAAAAAAGTGCATTGCCCTAATTATCAAAATAGCATATTCCTGCTAAGTACTGCATTTTTGGTATAATATGGAAGACTTCAAGGCAGAAGGAAAAGATTGCTATTGGAAATAAAAATTAATTGCAAGCTTTTTTTTTATGAAGAAAATGCTGCAATATAATTTAAGGGATACAAAATGCTATGATGTTAGAGTAGATTAATTTCTTGATAGAAATAGAATTAGATTCTTCCCCGATATCAGTATGTGCGGTACTTGTATTACATCGCCAAAAGATGGCAATGTTGCAGTAAACCACGAAAGGCTTTAGCAATAAGTAGATGTCACCGCAACTGTAGGCTCTGTGATGTGACAGTAATACATTGGATTTTTTTTGTATTCTACATTTGGGTTACGTGGTACCTGCCAAGAAAGTTAGTAGAGAATAAAATATTCCGACTCTCCTTGCCAACAACTAACACTCATATTGCTCATTTTAGTGACAGGTCCCAGAAACCCCTGAACCAGTACAGCAAAAGATATTATATTATTATTAGTATTATTAAGAATAATAATAATAATAATGTCAGCATTTACAAGGGGCAAAAAGCAATTTGTTAGGAGACCAATGATTATGTCCAAAAGACAAAATGCATGTGGCAATGTTCTGCAAACCCTGGGCTTTAACCACATTTTGCATATCTATGCATTAACTGGATATATAAATTGGATTTTTCACGCTACAATGGTCTTCAAGCAATTTAGTATCCTATGAGTCCCTGGGTACTGTATTATTTTACTTTCCAAGTATTTTCAATTCACTGAAAGAAACTCAAACACAACCCGTTCTACTGCCACCAAAGACTGGATGAGAATTTTTTCCAGTAACCTCATCCATGGTAGTAAATGGGTGACCTCAAGGTGCACCCAATAGCACCCATATGCCTTTACCCATTTCCCATCCTCATCCATGCAGAAGTTGTGTTCGGCCAAACATACCGCTTAACACGTGACGTACCTACTGCCAGACAGCTCCAGTGCTGCCTTGGCGAGCGTTCTGGAAGGGTCTAACGAGACCACCTGTGCTCATGCACAGAAAGGCAGTCAGTGGCATGAAACATCGAACCACAGAGACGTTACTCTGAAGCTGCTGCTTCTCCTTGAGGTAAGTATTTACATTCTCTTTCGCACATAAAAGTGCTTACATATGCATTTATTGTCCAGGGGGCTGCCTGGGACACTAGAATGTCACTTTAATAAAATCAAAAGTCTATAGTATTGAAATAAAAATGAAAATAGACATGCTTCAAGATAACATACCATGCAACAAATGAATAAAATGGAACAATTTAGGCAAACATAGGAAATATGTGCCTCAGACCATCTCTGTCATGCACATCATATTCTTCAGCTATTCACAGTCCCATCAATCTCCTGTTCAAGTAAGACTACAGCGTAGAATGCATAGTGCCCGATCCCTGCGCTATACATGCTCTAAAAAGGGAGGATTTGAGGCAATTCATGGGCAGAGAGCAATGTGGTTGCCCATGTACTTTGGGCAGGGTCATGTAAGCAAGTTATTTCATTGTACAGATAACTATAATAAAAATAAACAATAAAAACTATGGAGCGCTTACCGTAGGACATCACACAGGCTATGGTTTAACAAGTAATACTGAAATTAAGCCACATCTGGGGTGGGTATTCATGGGATGCCTGCTTCACTTGGCTGCCACAAATGTCTTTCTAATTTACGTTACGCAATAAGTATCAGTTTCTTGGCTGTTGTCAGTTAAAGACCTCGCACTCAAAGGGTTACGTTGTTTCTAATACTTACATGAAGATCTCTAAAGTGTTCATTGTAGTCTAAGGCATAGCCAACCACAAATATGTCAGGAATTTGGAATCCAGTATCTTAAAAAAAAAAAAAAAAAAAGACAACATAGGATTATAAAAAATTTACTTTAAAAAATGTCTTTATACGTACATTTCTTTCTGAACGCAATAAATAAATTACTAAAATTCTGCCCCACTGGTTCCAAAAAGATCATCCAGTTATCCGAGAGCGAGGGCATTAGTAGTTTCAGAGCGAAGGTCTGTATGTATTGATGGATTGTACAATATATACACAATTTGTATATTCTAGGATTGTTTTTGATGCAAACTAAGTGAAAGAAAGTAATGCAAAACCATTTCATTTTACATTTTTTATAAGCAGTATATATAGAGCACTATAGGAGGGCTGAGTGGGTACTATGAGATTAATGAGCATTAGCTCTGCAAAATGTAAGAATTTTTTTTCTAAGCATAAATTAGTAAGGGGTAATACTTATAAGTTATGGTGCCTCAGATATGCCAACTGCCTCATGCATTTTGTGCTACGAGGCAGTTGGCATATATGAGCTCCTGTTAGTTTATATGTAGATATGAAGGTGTCTGAATGGAGATGCGCCATGGAGTATAGGAGGAGTGTGTTACAACATTGGGAAGGGCGCTGTTTGTGCCAATTTCCTAAATATACTAGTTAGCTCTGTCCTGCTCTATCCATGCCCACCCACCTCAGTAATCCCCCAATTCTTCATCCCTAAATTGCTCAACACAGGCAAGTCCCTAGAGGTAGTGCTGATCCTGGGGCAAATATGAATGTCGGCTCCTTTATTTACCCTGCAAGCCTCTTGCAACAACAATCCCTATGGATGTGAATGAGTAACATAATAATAACTAGGGCTTTATGCCGAGGAGATCTCAGCAGCAATACAAGATGGGATCTAATATGGGGAAAAAAACTACTTACAGTCTGGTCTGTAGTTATTGTTTCCCGTTCTCTTGACAAGCAAACTGTAAAGAAATAATAGCCACTTTAACATTACATATAGGTGCTGTGTAAAGAATACCGGGTGTCTATTGTATCAGAGGAGGCGCTGACTAGGAAGGATTCACAAATACTGTCACCATTAAAACACATTAATAAGGTTTTGGTAGCAGTATAAACTGCTTTGTGTGCCCACTATGTAGGAGGTGAGCGTAGGTTCTCACCCTATTGAGAGTGTGCCTTGACGTGGCGGGTGAGCTTAATTATGCTTTGGCCAATTCATATAACCAAAACCTCTCATTTATATTATGTTTATATATTTGTTGCCAACTATATTAGGGTAAGAAGCGCAGACAGTTTTTGTTTTTTGTATACATTGTACAGCCAATACACTGTTTTTGCAGCATGCTTACACCTGTTTGGTAGGCCTCGTATTATACATTTGTATTATTTGAGCCTGTGACTAGCTTAGCGCACCGACATTTTTTCTTTTCACCATTAAAAGGAAGCAAGTGGATCTCCAACCATAGCTTTTTTCTTTTTAATATTTGTATCACTTAAAAATATTTTTCAAATATAGGGCAATTTTCCTTTTTTAAAGAGTTTTCACAAAATACCATTTAAAAGCTATCGGCTTTTCAACATGTTTTGTTTCTCCCGGAATGGCGGGACCTTCTGGCTAATTAAGGTGTATGGCAAAAGGGATCCACCGCGGCAAAAAAAATCCACCGTGCAGTGTTTGGAGTATGAAATGATAAATGGGGGAAAAAAATCTAATTCTCAGTGCATTACTGTTTTCAACGCTGGATTTATAGTAACTTATCCCCATGAATTGAAGGTCCATTTAATAAACATATACGTTAATTTCCATACACAAAGCCATTATATAGATGTGTATTCATGTGAGATGTTGATAGGATGTGCGTTGGAAGGTACCGACCTCGCTACTTTCACCATCTTTGGTTCATACTTCTCAATATGACTAAGCAGAGCCTTCATCGTCTGCCCGGTTCCGACAACATCCTTCAGAATGCAAAGACAAGACAACAGACCATTTGCAACAAACAAGAAACTTTGTTTAACAAGAAAACCACTTAAAAGTAACTAAAAAAAATGCTAGACCACAGCAGGTGTTTAAACAAAGAAGGGAATGGAAAAACTTAGATTTGTATCTGTAAAAGCATCATTCTAGAACATGGGAGAGATGCAGTTCTGCTCCAAAGGGACGCTTCCATTTTGAAGAAGAAAAACAACCACTTGTTTAGACGGTAAGCTCCTTACATTTTGTGTCTTTAAGTCTAATTTGTTATGCACTACTTGTTATGTCTACCCACTGTACAGGGCTGCAGAATATGGTGGAGCCATAGAAGAGGTCGAGCCTAGACTTTCTAAAAGCACGAAGGAGCAGTAGTAGAAGCAGAAGCACATCCTGGCAGTCGGGAGTGCAGATCAAGCAGTGGTCAGAGAGCAGGCAAAATCATCAGAAGTCAGAAAACCCATCATTCAGCACTCAGGACTTACCGTTAAATCTTAAACAAACTTACTTTTAAACCATGGCTGCAACCCTACCTGGATCTGATCTCGTGCTCCCTCACAGTCCTCACACGCTGCCTGACTCTGAGCGCCAGGGAATGACATCATATCCCGGAGTTCAGACTCATTCAGTGTGCCGGGACCGAGTGCCAGGAAATGACATCATATCCTGGAGTTCAGACTCATTCAGCGTGCTGGGACTGAAGGAACGCGATGGAGAGAGCTCTGCTAGAAATATGAAATTAGCTTCTATTCCCCTGACTGAATAACTTCACGTTTTAACTTCTAAGTCATGCCTTCAAGCTCAAAAAATAGTTTGTTTTTGCTTATTTTACAACGTTGATAATATGTGTTAATCATTATAAAACTTGGTCGTAGAATATAGCTAAAAAAGCAAAACATTAATTTAGGTTAAAGAATATATTAAATAAAACAGGTCAGAGAGCTACGTACCTCTACGATCAGCACATTCTAAATTGAAAGGAAAGAAAAAAAAAACAAAAAAAAAAAATCACATTAGCTGTACTGTCAGCAGTTTGGTAAATGTTACATTAAAATAGCCGTTAAGCTGTGGGCTGCAGTAATTAGCAATGACTAAAATAATTTAGGTTAGATTTTTTACAACATATGTTACAGGGAGAGGTTCTATTTTATAATAATTTTATTGCACCCGCGCTGTCAAAATGTGGTGCTAATTAGAACATACTTGACTTGGAGCTCTTATTATTTCTTGATGTTACATAGAAAAAAAAAAAAGTTCCACGTAATTACAGAATATATATATATATATATATATATATATATATATATATTTATTTCAGCAGGTAAGAGCTACTCGGCCCATCTGGTTGTTCTACGTGCTATAAGATCTCACAATTTATTTGGTGCTCGACCTTGTCTTAGGTTCAGAAAACCATTATACGTATCCCTTGTGTGGTTAAATTCCCTTATTGTATTGACTCCTGCTACTGGGCATCTTTTCTGCTTACCCTCCACCCTTACAGAGAAGATATAGTTTCAGTATACGGATCGCTGGTAACAAATGAGAACGCTAAGGTTTGGAGAAGAAGGAAAGTCATTGTAATCGTTCATAAAAATAAGAAGCCCGGAAATCAATGCTGGACAAGACCAAGAACCCGAACATGGTCAGGCAATCAATTTCCACGTTAGACTGTATTACTGGTTTCTAAGGGATCCCTAAATAATACTCACAAAGGGTCCACAATATTATGTCATAATACATGAGGTCACATGTGACACTGCGGCTTAAAACAATAAGAAAACTGACCTGCTAGCCTAGACTTTTCTTAAATATTGTTTAACGCCTCGTGTCAACGGTAATAACCAACCCTAAAAGGGCCACACATATTGTATGAAACATGTGGTTGTATGGCGTATTACAATGTAACCAGATAATAAATAAAACACAGATACAATTTCTTTGGATGAACAAAGGCCGTGGTCTTTTATTTAGCTTATAAGAAATTTACCATATAAACACTCAACCAATAACTTAGTATCAACTTCATAAATAACCACAACTCTTGGCCCAAACCACAGAGTTAATAAATTAAAACAAGGCCGACTGCCCCAAAGCCGGTCGGCCTACCACTGAAACAACCCCTATGTTCACTCTCTTTACAGAAAGCAACTTAACCCCAATAAAAGCCACGACATGAAATATATACTTTTTTTTTTTTTTTTTTATAAAATAGAAAAATACATATATGTAAAATAAAAAGGGAGGGGGGGCGGGCGACAATTCAGCAGCTCTTCCATGCTGCCCCCCGAAGCCTTGCTGAAAACCGCCGCTCACCAGACGCAATAAAGGCCAGTGCAGTCGGTTAACGCAGCCTGGGGTAGTGAAACGCACGCCTCAGGAACAGCGCTTATATAGGGCAAAATCCCGCCCAAACCATAGTGCGAGCTGTCCGCGAGCGCAACAAAAAGCAGCAGCGCGAGGCAAACTAAGCGGCGCGAGGCAAACTAAGCGGCGCCAGCGCATGCCAAACACAAACCATGCTGTCCTTTGCCTGACCCCTGCAGACTTAACCCCTTCACATCCTTAGCTTCCCCAACAACCACATGTAACCCTGTGCTATTTACACAGGGTTTTCATGAGCTACTTCATCTGGATTTAAATATCTGATTAGGCAATTACACAAAAACAGTGTGTTAGTGCAAGTGGGGCAATTAAAGGGGATTCATTTCTTATTAAACACATTTAGTAGAATTAAACTACCTTTCCAGTCAACTTTAACAGCTCCTCTCCTCCAATTATTTCAATCTCATCGGTGGACTTGTCATTCTTAAGAAAATAAAACATTTATTTGGTTAAACAATTATTATTTACATACATAGTTATTATACATACACACTTAAAAGGAGCACTTCTGCCCAGTTTAAGGCATATTGGATCCCATTTTGTATGGACCCCAGTACATTTTACTGCGTCCAAACTGGTGTAAGCAATCATTCGTTTCTAATACTTGGAAAATAAGACTTTTGTCTCATTTAACTCCTCACAACCTCATCCTGACGAGTCTCATAAAGTACAAAACAGCTGTCCATGAGCGGTGATCTGCTAACCCTTTATATAGTACTTCTAAACCATTACAGACACAACAAATATATAGAACAAGCACTAAAACTATGCTGCACTTACACAATAACTTCTGAGCCTGATGAAGTCAACCCTCATGGAGATGAATCTTTCGGAATTCCGACTGAGGTTCTTAATGTGTTCAACAAGGTCTGCGCAGAACTTGTAGCCTCCTTTGAGAACGCACAGGACGGTGATGTGATTATCCCCAATGTCCTTCATTATGTCGCTGGCTAAGCGCTCTATCCTGGAAAACAAAACCGTAAGTTTCCTGGGCAATCACCAGCGCATCAGCAGCCGGGAGGCGATCCAGCTATTATAAAATATATTACAGTAAATTAAACAAAGGTAACTGGAAGCATTAATAAGCTTAAAATGGAAGATATAATAGTGGATACTGGATACCAAACCAAGTGTACTCGTTCTCAAAAACGCTGGATTATCCCTTTTTATTTTTTAAAGCCCTTCATCAAAGAAATAAATAGCATTCATCCAATAAGTATAATGTCTGGTCTAGTTGACATGTAGTGTTACGTTTTCAGATGCAATTTTTCAGCAATTTTTTAAGAAATACATTACGAAATCATCAGATTAATTACTCAGGTGGCTTTTAGAACTCACATCAAAGAATCTGAATGCCATCTGATTTTGTAGCACCGATATACAGCACCTTGTAAAGATTTAAAGGGTAAAGGGATCAGGTGGTTGCTGTTAAAAAAGCAGTCATGCCCCTGACCCGGCAGTACTGTTTGGTTATAGCCTCATGATGGCAGTCAGAGACTATTGCACGTTGCTGTACAGGGACTGGGCACATCCATCCAGTACACCCAGCACTCACTCGGCTTGCTTTTAGCACTGTAGCCTGTGATTATGGAAGTGGTAGGGGTTTACTAACTCGGCAGAGCAATTAACATAGACAGGCTTACTAAGAGATTATATATATATATATATATATATATATATATATATATATATATCTCATGTCACATGTTTCCCTAAAAAAAACCTCTTGTATCCATCTCAGCAACGCTTCTGTGTATACACAGAACACCAGGGGGGGGGTGATCTGGGTACTGCCACAGGTGTATAAAATCAAGCACCTAGCCATGCAGTCTGCAGTTACTGCTTGTTATTCCACAGTCATCTGTAAGCGGTATTACTGGAGTGGAAGAGTTAAGGAACAGCAGCAACTCAGCCACGAAGAAGAGTTCCAAACTTCCACTGGCATTAATACCAGTTATACCCGTTTAACGAGGCAGGCTACTGCTGACCGGGGAGACCCCAGGCTGTCGAACGACACCCTGATCAACCAGTGCAAAAAACCTAAGATGTTCTATTAGAGGACCTAATACTAAGTCCTGTGTTAAAATTCACACGTCAAGGCTGTTATCTGTCATTATCTTGCCCAGTGGTGTTGTCCACATGCTGTGTGGAGTGTAATCTGGGGTCCAAATTGTATAGGCAGAGTATGGCTCAAGTGTCTGTCAGGTGCCAAGTTCAATACGCCCAACTAAATAGCTTCAACCAGAGGCGTAAGCTAGAGTGGCAGGTCGAGGAGGCGCACTATAAGAGACAAATCATACTATGGGCCATCGGCCTACTACTACTGCTTAATGGACTGGTTAGACTTTGATCTCTCTTGTGACCGGCTCATTGACACTATAGAGGTCTGTGCCTATCTGGCATGACCCCATCTCTTCCTCCACTCATTCTCATACAAAACAACGGATATGACATTATGTCACAGTGCTCTGCACAGAGGATGGATTTTGGAGGCAGTTGAAAGCTCTGCAAGTGCTGGTCCTAGGGTGGTGACCTCTATGCATACACCACGGGCTACAGCTAGGTTTATTGAATAGATCTCACAAGCTAAACACTAGCTTTTTAGATGTGGTTTTAAGTTTCCTAGGTGCTTCATGGCTGAGAATTCTAAAGTGACTTGCAGTCAGGAATAGCTGGAATGCCACCTAATGGATTCACCTCCTCAAGCGAGTTCACTGGAGGTTTCCTACAGTCAGCAGAATTTCGTTTACGCAGATACTCTAGTTTTGTGCTTCAGTGACTCCGTGCTACACACACACAAATATAGACAATTGCACATACATCACAATCATGTACAATAAGTATTTTGTACAATTCAATTTTAAAATACCTGTCTACTATTACACCATGGGGTATGAAAACACAATCCAAATCTTCACAATAATGGTTGGGCAATGTAAACATATCCAGTTTAAATCCGGTCCAAGAATCTGAAATCTAGAAACATAAAGTACATAAATTTTGCATGTTATTAAAAACAATAAAAAAAAATACATTTGGATTATCTTGTAAAAATTCCAGATATTCAGAGGGATATTCTAGCAACAAAATATGTTTCCTGTATTTTGCACAAATTATTGTTCATTTCATTCATTCGCTGAACTAAATACGCCATTTTAAATGCTCTGTGCACCAGGCACTTAAAGGTTAGTCCGGTTTTCCTAACCTATTAAAATTGAGAGAAAGCATGAAAGTGTCCTCAGCTCATGTGCATCACAGACTTTGGGAGGTAGAAATAGTGATTAAAGAATCCTTGGCAATAATCCCTCAGTAAAACTTGGCACGGTTCCTGAGTATTTACCAAGGACTGTTGTGCTTTTGTATACTAACTCACATCCCACGCAGGAATTTTCATCAGCACACAATGCGGTATAGAACACTGTGTAAAAGTGCGGTTTCACGTTGTGACTAGGACATGAACCACGAAAATGTTTTGTCTTCTAAGTTAGCTTGGGCCTTAACCTCTCTAACACTGAACAGAGCATAAAAAAAACTCTATAGAGGTTGTGGTAATACTATTGCACCATAAAATAGGGTTAAACGGGCACCTATATTACTAGTTTTTATGTATATATATATAAATTTATTTTTTACAGTTGGGCAGGCCTCTGCTGGCTCTAGTACAGCTCCTGGATTGTCAAAAGGAGACCAGTGATTCTTTTTCATGACAACCATTGTTTTGCGCCCAAAAAACAGAAAACAATTAAAAGTTAAGAAATATTTCGTTACCACAAGTCCATGATGTGTGTTGATGGGCGATGGTGATGGTGATGATGTTGATACATTGTCTTGAGACATATTGAGACAGTATATGTGAGGCACCTTATGCAGTTCTACAAAACAAGAGTGTGTATGTCATATAAATGGACCCGTTTGCATGTGACAGTATTATTATTATTATTGTTTTATTTATATAGCGCCAACAATATTCACAGGGCATGACAAAACTGGAACTGACAAAGACGAACAGATAGATTAGATAAAGAGGGCCCGGCTCACATGCTTACACTCTGGAGGGAATGGGGTGGATGGAAGGTAGGTAGAAAGGGGTGAGATAGTGCCGTATTGTGTTAGGGGCAGATAAGTTCTGGCTGCACAGATTGTTCGCTCCTCTGAAGAAGTGGGTTTGAGGGCTTTTCTTGAATATTGAGAGGGAAGGTGAAAGCTGGAGGTTCGGTGGAAGTGAGTTCCAGAGGTAAGTGGGAAGAGGTGATAAGAGCCAAGGGGGAAAGCGTTAGCCCACGGGAAAACGTAAAGTAAGGAAGTATTTTGTTATGAAGGCAGAAATGTAAAGAAGAGCAGTTACACTCACAATAAGTGAGTGAGAGTTCAAATAATATATGGTCTGGATACCCTTTATCACAATGCTCACATTCACCCTTATTTTCACAGACACGGTTTCGCAGACATGTGCTTCTAGAGAGCATTAGTCTGTCCGTGGTTTCAATGGTCAAAGTGTAATATCACCCTCCTTCCATTGCTCCCCCTGAGAGAGGCCACCTGGACCCAAGGCCTGCAAGGGCCCAGACACGGGTATAGGGCCATGACGGCCAGTTAAAGGGCCTGTGACAGATCAGGAAGCGAGGTCTCTGTGCTTTCCTGGGCACAGATTGAACCAACCCGATGGTGGTCCTGTATATGTACACATACATGTTCCATACTATGTGATTTAGCATTAAGAAATATCACTGGCCAAATTGTATGTGAAAGCATCTTAACACATTCTGACATATGGTCTAATTTAAGAATACTCATAGCAATTACCTGTTGGGAGACAACATGTAATAATTTGAACTGATCCTGTGTAAACTTGCTAAGTTTATCAGGTCTGTTGAAATGTGGCGACTAAAACAGCAAATAAACCAAAAACCCAAAGTAAAAATAAATATCAGGCAAAGCTGTAGGTTTCCCAAGCATTTCTTCAATTGCTTATGATTAACTATTTAACCATTCTATAGAATCCATTGGCACATTCAAAATCTAACAGGATTCAATATTTTCACCAGAAATCAAGAATACATTTCTGCACAAAACAGAATGAGCACAATCTTACTTCCAGGCTTCACCCGATAGCCAATCACAGCCTCGCACAAGAAAACTGCCCCTTACTATTATTCATTCACACTCTGGAACAGCCACGCTGATCACGAACACATCACACGAGTAATTCTCAGGACTCCATACAAATTTACACCAAAAAGGATCACACTCATTCACCAATTTTCACCATTTCCACGCACAGAACCCGAGCCACGTGGGTTCATTGAAGGCTTTTCTTGATCGCCCAAAATATATCACATAACCTTCCCTCATAGAACATTCACACTTGCACTTATTCCATTTAGAAGCAGGTCCCAGGCCAGATGCTCACCTCAGTTTCCTTACCGCCCCACAGATCCTTAATGTAGGAAGGGTGAGGAAGCCAGCTCCTTGCTAAGCTGGGAGAAGGAGGGCTCTGTCTCAAAGACAGATTGTTCCCCTGTGATGTTCTGGCATTCAGAGAAACTTTTGGTAACCCTTTCAGTAACACAGAAATGTGACTCCCAGTCCAAGCACACGTGTAATGTGAGCTATCGTGTCTTGGAAGGAGTTAAGTGGGACTGGCCGCTATTCCACGTATTTCAAAGACTAGGCTTTGCAAATTGAAACCTCAAAGCATGTCTCCTCTTAACCCATTGTTTGCTAGAGAGGATTCATATGCCTGAGGGTTCTGCCAGAGCCTTTACTATTCCTTCACGATGTAAACCTGCAGCACAGGATACTGTAAGTCAGTGTTAACACTAGTAAAGTTACTCTGAGGTTAGTGTAAACAGTAAGGATAAATGTCCCTCCTGGATTCTGCTTAAAGCGGCCACTAGTGTGTCCAAGTAAAATGGATTTATGTAACAACCATATACAGGATTATAATTTAGGATACTTTTATTATTGTTATACTGAACGGTGGAACCAATGCTGGTCATTTTGCATTGTTTGATATGTTAGGGAATATGTATAAAATACATTAAATAAATGTTGACTTAGTGGTGGCCTAGTGGTGATTACTTGTTCTGTGTTTACCTTGTTATAAATGATGTGGCATTATATGTAATCCAAGACTAGGCAAACAGGTATCTGGATATTTTTACATATATATACACTCTACCTATCCTTCAGTGTGCCCTCTGAGAACAGCTGTAGTCCATGTTACAGGCCTTCAGGATGAACCTAATAAGATCCTAGCCAGTGATCCCTTATATCAATGTAGACCAATATCCAGCATCTTCCCCATAATCCATTTAGGGTATTTCCTTTAGCAGCCAGTATAAAAAGGAAGTTTTACTGATAGACAATGAGCTCTTCAAACCAGTAATGGTACATAAAGAACAACCTTTATTTGCACAAATCCATACAATTTATTCATTCAACAACTCCCTTTTTATCTACTGGTTGTGGTGTTTCAGTAGTCAGCTAGTTATTTGCAACATAGATAACCCTGTGTCTTTCTAGTAGCTCGATGTCTTGTTCTAACAGCTTCATTTCTGCTTCCAATCTTTCTTTGTATGCCTTTTTAGTAGGGGTATCAATCACAACCGAAAGAGCTTGATAGTCATGGTGCAAGCTATCCCAATTTCTCTTCAGACCCTAGAAAACAAATCAACTGCAATTCACAACCTGATAATAGGTTAAATATAACATAATAGGGAGATGCAGATCCCGAGAGCATGAATTTAAGACGGCTGCCCCCATGTTATGACTGATAAACACAAGATTTTGGGAAAATTACAGAAATGCAGTAATTAGCAGCAGTGTGCATAGCACCAGAAGTCATGGGACCCATTGTGTCTCTTGTAAATTTCCTGTCGTGTTCCATAACCCACATGACCTAAACTGAAATTGGAAACATACTATTTCTGTTAATACTATTATACTAACTAAATATTTATAGCATCCCCTTTGTTATTTATCTTCATGAAATAGTACAGTGAAGCTTGATTTTTAGTTTGAAAAGTGAGGTATTTTTACTGCTATACTGAGGGTTTTATCCCAGTATGTGGACTATTTATTGAATTAGATTTCTAAGCTGCTTCACGTCTGCTCCCTTTATCTTTTAGCATGCCTTTTTCAGTTGGGGTATTAACTCCAGTTGAATAAACACATGTTCCTTTCCACCTCAGTCTTTTAATTAACCTACTAGTCTTGCTGTATGTGGATAAAAAGACCAACTAGTTTTGGCTTTAAACGCACCTCAAGTGTAGACTGCTTTTCTTCCTCAGAAAGCTGTTTCATTGCGCCCATCTTAAGACGCTCTTTGATATAAGCATCATACTCTTCTTGTGCTCTTCTTACCTCCTCATTTCTCTTCACTAAGTATTCTGGAGTAGATCCAAAATCCTGCAGGGAGAATGCAACATTACAGAACCAATAGTCCTTAAAATACACAGCGTTTATCAATATCATAAAAGGAAAAATGCATTGAATGCTGAAAAATGTTTAAAACCACAATAATGAAAATAAAATGCATATAAATAAATAAAAAGGCCTTCTTGTTAAGCATGTTTCTGGAAAAAAAATCACAAAGATCTAAATAAATATAATTTTTAATTTATCCCCACCAACAAAGAACGCCTATCCTATGCAATCTCATTTCCTAAAAGTTAATTGGACTAGTGGCTGCTCAATACTCCCAAATTAAGAATAAGTAAATAACTTATATAAAATCCCTGGCTACACCTTGAAGAAGGAGGGTCATAGACTTTCTTTCCACAAGTCAGGAATAAATTAGGGTGTTGTATTATTTATGATTATTACCCTATTATTTGTTATTAACCCTGTCCAACAACACTCTCGCTTAGATGATCTTTCCTGCTCATTAACAAGCAGTGTGTTGGTTAAGAAATGTACGTGCTTGCTCCTTTCTGTTTAATTAGGGATCTAGTTTATGATGGGGTGAATAACAAGAACTAAAGCAAAGTTTCATCGCAAGTTTATACAAGTAGGGTTTCTAGAAATACACACATTGCTCTTTTTTTCATCTTGGTGGATTTTGGAGCTGATTAAGTTTAATCATGTTTTACAATTCTGTATTTCCTCCCCCTTTTTGTGAAAGAAAAGGATGTATGCGGATGTCAGCTTGGATTTTAATGAATCACAATATCCCTTGAATCTTGTACTACATTGTGTTGCTTTCTCATTAACAATGAGAAATATCACCTTTTTCTTAATATATTTGGGAGTTAGTCCTGAAGTTTCAAGCAGGTGCTTATCCCCCTTCTTGGTATCCACATAGATAGGTTGTGGCTTCTTAGGCACAGCCATGACAGCTTCCACTACATTGGTTTTGATGAAACTCTTGTTTGAATGCACTCCCATCACTGGCTGCTCCGTGTGCTGGGGAACGGGGGGGCGTTTATTTCCTTCATTCAGACACTTGGGGGCTTTTTCTGTGGAAGCAAGCAAAGCACTTTCTTGTTTTTTGTACAAGAAAGTAGAAAAAAACACTTTAGTCTTTCAAAAGACGCGGTGCTCGCTGAGGCTCTGCAGATCACCGGAGAATAAAGAAGAAAGAAAATGAAGACTGAGAGGACAGGAAGACAAAGAAGAAAAAGAAGTCGAACCGTGGAGACAGGGAGAAGGCAGGGAGACGTAGAGACAGTGAGAAAGAGTTGTCACAGACAGTGAGTGACAACTAATTTAATTCCAAATTTAATTTTGTCCAAACTGATAGACGAATGGACCAAAAATGAGCCTGAATCATTTTTGGTCCATGTGCACAAGTCTAATATTTACAACTTGAACCATAATCTAATTCTCTGTTAAAGTAACTTACTGTGTGACAGCTTTATTTCATGTGTATGTTTCTGTAGGTATTCCTTTGGAGAAGGAACTTCGACCTTAGCTGGTCCCATGGTTTTGTAGGCAGCTTTATTCCTTTGCTCCTCTGCTTTGACAGAACCCTGGAATGTTGAAATGTACCTGTAAAAATAATAGAGACCATCATTATAATAACTTTTTAGATTTTTCTTCTCCCTGTACCAACTGTAACATAAATATTTCAGTGTATGTTATATGATGTACATAAATCTTCTGGCCTTTAAATGTATTCTGGCAGCTCCTAAAAAGGATCATTTTTTGTTTTTGTTTTATAAATGTCTTGTTTGGAGAGGTTTTCTGTTGAAGGAACAATCCAGTAACTGAACTTACCATCCATAGGCCTAAAACACCAGCGTATCCATAGTCATACCACGTGAAACCTGGAACTTAACCACGTATTTAGCATCATGCATGCAAGCGTGTTTCAGAATTTTATAAACGCATCCCCTGTAGACAGAGGCTGAGTTTCTCTTGAGTCCTATGAACATCTGGAAGCAGAGGTCTTGTGAATTATGTAGTTACAGGACAGAAAGAGACCAGAAACACAGAGAGCGCTGGATTTTTTTGTTTGCTTTTCCTATATGTTCCCCAAATCCTTATAGCATTTAGCATAACAAAATTAGTTAAAACCACTTATAGTTCATTTTTTTGGTTGCCAATCACTGTAGTTGGAAAAACTGCAGAATGTGCAGGACTTGTTTTATATTATTACAGGTATTAGTTTTCTGCCTTATTCTGTCCCCTTATGAAGGCTGCCAGAAGCCCCCCAAAAAACTTAATGAGCCCAATAATAAAAAAATACTTGATAAAGGTGAGAGATTTGCTTTATTGTCACAGTACCACGTTAAAGTGTTTAGGAGGAATCTGGTTTTCCCCACAAATTATTTTTGGGGACACATTTTAAAATACGCATATGCATAAAAGACACATAGAATACAATGGCAGATAAGAACAATACACCCCATTAGTCGGCCCATTTCTCCTAATATAAAGACTTAATCTTTGGTCTTAGAATCAGGATAGCTTTATGCACATCCCATACACGTTTATTAACATATTAGCCTCTACCACTTCCGCTGGAAGGCTGTTCTGTTTATCTACCACCCACCCAGTAAACAAAAAACATCCTTACATTACATCTAAAACTCTGACCCTCTTCTTTTAGACTATGACCTCTTGTTCTATGAGGTCTCCTTCTTTGAAATAAACTTCCCTCCTGTACTTTAAGTAGTTAAATGTTTCTATCGCTTCCCTCTCTCTTCTCCTGCCATCTATAGATGTCTTTAATGAAAAGCTCAATAGGATCCGAATCTATATGGATAAAAATCATAAAGTGTAACGTAAAATAAAATATATGAGCTTAACGCGCTTCTTTGGGCCCACAATAAAACAATCAGCCATCAACATCAAATTAATGTATATATTTTTTAATAATGTTTGTCTTCATTACACTGCATAATATTATGGTTCACAAAATGTACTTACTAATGAAATACAGCACTGAGGGTATTTCATACACACCTGGGTGGCTTGGGTTTTTTAACCTCTTCTTTAGGGATTAGGTTATAAATAGTTTCGTCAGGATGAAAGTCCTTCATCTTGCTTAATTTCCTTGAGTTCAAAAAATAAATGTTTTTGAATGAAACCTGAAAATAAAATCCTCTTCTTGTCTCCTTTCCCGGCTTCTGAAAAGCTCTGTCTCTGAGGAGGATGGAAAGAAAGCCCTTGGTTACTTTCTGTTGCACAAACTGTTGTTATGGAGACCGTTTCTCCTCAGCGTCACGTTGTTTACCTGCCCTTGCTTTTTTTTTTTTTTTAAACAAACTTTACTTAAATAACAATTTACAAAGTTTCACTCTCCCATTTGCTTGGCATGTCAAGCACAATTATACATCTTTAAAATGCAACAATGTTTTCCCATTAAGAGTTTTAGATACTAAATATCCCTCCAATTTAGGATGCTGAGGGTTGGTATTAAAATTACTGGATAAATGTCTTTTTCTTTTTGGATGATGCACAGGAAACATTTGATAATGCTTGAATCATTACGCCATCTTCTGCTCAAAGCGATAGTTGCCATACTGGCTATTTGCTAGGACTGTTCTGGTAAATAAAGGACTGTTGGCATCTGTGCTGATGGTTTACTTCACATTCTGATTACGTTACAGATGGAATTGTTCATGGTTTCCATGAAAACAGCTAAGTGACCCCAAACATTTGAGCCATAGTGTATGTTTCTGACATCTCATACCTGCCAACTGTCCAATTTTCTGTGGGGATCATGGGCCGTTTGGGAAGATCTCTTCTGTCTGTAACGTTGATGGAGGACTGTGCTGTTGCAACAAAGACCTCCATCGCAGCTCTGCATGGCCGCCTCACAACAAGCAGCTAAGCACCGCGGTCCTGCCACACACCCCAGCAATGTTTGTATTCTTAAAATGTTGGGGTCTATGCCTACAAACCCCTCTAAATTACAAGTAGCCAGGGAAGGTCACATGAGAGGCTTTACCAAGAATGGGACTATTTGACAATCGTCAAACTGAATAAGGCATTCGGAAGGCGAGTGTGTTTTATTTAGACATCATTTAGAAACACATTTTGTTTGTAGAACACTGTGATACACTCATTCTGAGCTTCTATGAAAGGGGGACTTTACGGAAGGAAACAGGGAACAATAGAATTGTCCCCATTAAAATAAAAGGAGGTATGAAAACCTTGTTAACACAGATACCTTGGGCCCCAATGTAGTAGGGAGTAGGGAGACTGGTAGGTATACATATCTGGGAACTTATTGGCTCCGCCTACGAGGAACCCCTCATTGCGAGATGCGGGTAGGAGGTCCCACTAACATCAGTGGACGGTCCCGCTGACGTTGGGGGCATGCTCTTTTTGATGGGGAAGTGTGCTGGGAATGGGGCGCGCCGCTTCCGCAACCAAGAGTTTCCCCTTAATGACCCGGAGAAGTGACAGGAGTCTCCGGGCCAATCCTGGAAAGTTCCCAGGTCCGCTGCTATACCAAAGAGAGGAGTTTAGCAACTCTGCAAGTTTTTCATCTGCAGGGGACAGGGAGCCCTGGGGGACCGAAAATGTAAGGTTAAGACAAATAATGGCAAGACTGCTACTTTCAATCATGCGCAACCCATGCATTCCCAAGCGTCAGACAAACTAGCTGTCCGTGACGGCAGCTGTTCCTAGAGGAACTTAATTGAGAGCTATATTTGACAGATATGAAACCCTGCGCGGCTGAATAGTCTCCCCAGAGCCCATAACACTTCTCTATGCATCTCTGTGAAATTAAGGGATATGACCATAACTCTGCAGCATCTCTACACGCAACACAATCATGTGACGGTACCCTTTCTCAAAATGTTTTATTGCACTTGCCAGGAGCACATTGTGAAATAAATAAGGGGCCGCAGCTGAGATTCTCAAACAATCTAACACATTTCTGGAGTTATGTAGAAAAATTGATCTGGAGTATAAGGGGTAAGTCTCCATATCTGCCAAACTTCCCGGATTTCCTGGAGTAACCTATTTATTGCTGTATCCATAAACATTGTGACTTTTAGGTCTGTAGAACACTGTGATAAACTTATACCAAGGAAGCAGTCAGGGGAGGAAAGAAGGACTTTGGGGTTTGGATCCCAAAGAGGGACTCTACTTCCTAAGCAGAGACACTTGGTAGGTATGCACTTTGTAAATAATACACTCGGTTGGCCAGTTGGCACGCTGAGACCGGGGGTCCTCCTTACAGACACATGAAAGTCTGCTTGTAGCTCTCATAGAAAATGGAGCAAAACCACCATGGGTAATCCGATTCTCCCATCAACCTCCAAATGAAAACAGGGAGCTGCCTAGGAAAATGTGGGGCTCTATACACGTATGATTTATGACTGCCGAGCCAGTTTTGCTTTAGGCTTGCACCATGGAAATCAGGCTAATGCGTGTTTTTCCTCCTCCGCTCCCACAATCATTAGAATACACACGCTGAAGACAGAAGAGGTGCCCTTTTAAATCCACCAGACGTGTTTCCCCTTTAAGAAGCAGCAGCAGAGTGAAGCATGATGGGAGTGGCAGATGGGCAGGGCCTGCAGCACGTATAGTGACGTATATTATGCTTTGATAGCCGTGGCCATGTGCTTACGCCCTTAGGTGTGCAGATCGGGTGAGATATACCGTATGTGGCATGTCTGGAATTGTAAATGTACGCCGCTTTTACTGTATTCGGAGCTTCCCGTAGATTTCAGTTAGCATGTGAATTGCCCCGCGTTACTTACTAATGTATGTAAACGTGCGTCACTTTTAATTATTCACCTGATTCATGTTTTTTTTTCTCCTATTAATAAAATAATGTTTAAATACAAAAACATTCTGCGTGCCGAGTAAGCTGCTGACCACAATCATTGGTGTACTTCATGAACCCTTTCAGTGCCAGGAGAGCATAGAACGCCGGGGAAGTGGCTCCGTTTATTTGTATTAACCCTCTGATCTGCTAACCAGAAGCAGACGCGAGACGAATAAAAATGCCAGGTGATAGCTAGAAAGAATGCCATCTGAAACGCATAGATTAGCTCGTTACCCTGTAAACATTCAAACATTTCTGAAAAGAATATGCTATAATAAAGCAGGCAGGGTGCTGGGTTGTATAGCGGGAGGGATTAGTAGCAAGAAGAGAGAGGTGGGATTTTTACAGATCCCTGGTCAGACCTCACCTGTATTGTGTACGGTCCTGGGGACCCCGTCTTCAGAAGGATACAAAATATCAGGAAGGATTAAGGGGACTCTATGTATAGAATGGAGGAGAGACGAGAGAGGGGGATGTGATAGAAACATTTAAATACATACAGGTTTTAACAAACTACAGGAGGACTTTTTATTTCAAAGGAGGAGAAATGTTAGAACAAGAGGCCATAATCTAAAACTAGGGTGAGAGTTGTAGGGTAGTAAGGGTAGTAGCTAAATGGAACATCCTCCTGGCAGAAGTGGCAGAGGCTAATACAGTGGGGGAATTTAAACATGAATGAGACATGCATAAAACTATAATGATTAAGGTCTGCATTTTACATCGGGATAAATTGGACAGACCAGTGGGCTAAAATGTTTTCGTTTGCCGTCGATGTCCATGAATGTTTGTTTATTCATGGTCTTTGTTATTTGTCTTGCTACGGATCATTCTTATTCTGTGATTGACTTGAATGCATTTATTAGGTTGCATTTTTTTTTGGTCCTTTAGAGAAGTTTGCCAACTTTAGATTAATGGTTCCATGACTTGATAAACTCATTTTGAGCAAAATAATAGGTGAGATAGGCTTATATAGAAACCCATGTATTTATTTCTACTAATTGGGGATATCCATCCTGTCTTTAGGAAGGTTCCAGTGCACCAGCTTTGGTAAAATTGATAACACAAAATTTTTACATTTCCACTTCATGATTGGCCAAGATCCATTGTAATATTTTTTTGCCTTTTAAATAATTTTTTCCCTTTTTTTTCAGCTGCCTTTTCTTGGATTTTGTTTACCGGTTTCCATACTTGAAACTAACAACAAACATGCCTTTATTTAATGTACAGTCAGCATCTAGTTTGCTAAAGCTATTCTTTTCAAAGCCCTTGAAACATTCAGAACTCCGGAAATTATGGTTATCAACTCACAGCTCTCTCTTAGGAGACAAAAATCTTATACTTATGGGACCTCCAGGCTCTGGGAAGACATCAGTAGGTCGAGTACTTGGCCAGAAGCTGGGCTGCCCAGTCATAGATGTTGACGATGATGTCCTTGAAAAAAACTGGAACATGAGTGTTTCAGACAAATTGCAGGATGTTGGCGATGAACAATTTTTAGAAGAGGAAGGAAAAGCCCTTTTAAAGTTTTCGGCATCTGGAAGTGTAATTTCCCTTACTGGGTCCAACCCTCTTAACGCTCGTAGCATGGAGCACACAAGGAAAAATGGAATAGTTGTTTATCTAGATGTTCAAGCAGAGGATATTGTTGAGAGGCTTGAAGTTATGAAAGTCAATCGCATTGTTGGCCAAAAGTCCGGAGCTTCAATTGGTGACATACTTCGGAAAAGGAAACATTTCTATAAAAAATGGCATGATGTGCGTGTGCTTTGCCAGACCGGGGACAGTATAGAAGTTCTGGCTGACAAAGTAATTGGTGCTGTTAAAAGATATCAGAACCTTGAGTTGGAAACATTTGTTTCCACTAGGTGTACACGTTCAGATCTAAACCCACAAAAGGACAACATCAAATACTTCTGTGATGCTGTTCTGGAAGGTTTGAGTCCTGACGGTGGACTGTATGTCCCAGAAAAAGGTCTGCCAGAGCTCACACCAGGGGAATGGCAGCGATTAGTTAAGTCAACATACACTGAGAGAGCACAGATAATATTAGAAAGATGCATACATCCTGCTGATGTCCCTCCAGTTGTCCTGGGAGAAATTATCGAGAAAGCTTATGGAGAAAATTTTGCTTGTAATAAAGTTGCTCCGGTAAGACACTTGGTGGGAAACCAGTATGTTCTTGAACTTTTTCATGGACCAACAGCATCCTTTAAGGATTTAGCCTTGCAGTTCATGCCTCATTTATTTGCTTACTGTATTCCGAAAATGGGTAACTATCTTGTCCTTGTAGCCACTTCTGGAGACACCGGTAGCGCTGTTTTGGACGGCTTTAGTCGCATCGATGACATTGACAAACAAAGAATTGCTGTCTTTTGTCTGTATCCCGAAAATGGAATAAGCCCTATACAAAAATCACAAATACTTGCTTGCCAAGGACAGAATGGACTGGCATTGGGAGTGCAATCTGATTTTGATTTCTGCCAGACTGCCATAAAAGAAATGTTTAATAACGCTGACTACACCGGCTTTCTGACTGCTGAATATGGAACCGTTTTAAGTACTGCTAATTCAATAAACTGGGCAAGACTGCTCCCCCAGGTTATCTACCACGCATCTGCATACCTTGACCTTGTTAGCCAAGGTGTAGTCACGTTTGGAAGCCCAGTTGACGTATGCATTCCCACAGGAAACTTTGGTAACATATTAGCTGCCTTCTATGCCAGGCAAATGGGAATACCTATCCGAAAATTTATTTGTGCCTCTAACCAAAATCATATTTTAACTGACTTTATAAAAACAGGGCACTATGATCTCAGGGGTAGACAACTACAGCTGTCATCTTCTCCTGCAATTGACATTCTCAAGTCCTCCAACTTAGAAAGATATTTGCATTTCATTTCAAACAACGATGGGCATCTTGTTAGAGAGCTCTATGGACAGTTGCAAAATCAGGGCCACTTCCGGTTGCCGAATAACTTGGCTCAGCTTCTACGTCAGGATCTGGTTGGTGACTGGTGTTCCGAGAAAGACTGTTTAGCTGCGATCCATTCAGTCTACAATGCAACGGGATACATTTTAGACACCCATACAGCTGTTGCCAAAGTGGTGGCGGACAGAGTGCAGGACAGGACTTGTCCAGTTCTCATCTCGTGTACTGCTCATTACTCCAAGTTTGCACCTGTTATTTTACAAGCCTTGGGTATTGACAATGTTAAACAAAGCCCTTTAAACCAGCTTCATATACTGGATTCCTTCAAGCCTTTGCCGCCCGCTCACACGACCCTGCTAACCACGCTGAAACAGAAAGACAGGCAGACAAGAGAGAATTGCAGGGCTGATTCAAACATTGTGATGGGCCATGTGGAAAACTTCATTCAAAATCAATTTTTGAAAGCCCTCTAACGTTTTATATCACAGATGCTTGATAAGGAACAAAGCAATAGCTGCGTAG
Source organism: Sceloporus occidentalis (assembly GCA_023333645.1). NCBI lineage: Eukaryota > Metazoa > Chordata > Lepidosauria > Squamata > Phrynosomatidae > Sceloporus > Sceloporus occidentalis. The sequence goes on along the minus strand of JALMGF010000063.1, from coordinate 4,131,430 downwards.
TTTCCACCAAAACATATTAGTAGCACGAGTATTTAAAGAAACATTTAACTCTTAGAAATATACATATATATATATATATATATATATATATACATTGTAAACTTCTGCCAAAATATATAGCGTTCACATTGGCTGTAATAGTGCAGCATGCGCCCCTGTTTACTCAGCAAGTGGCCTTAAAGGCAAAATGAATCCCCAGTCCATTGTTGGTGTGAATCAAATAAAATCAGTTAAACTCTTGTATAAATATGCATTATCAATATCAATAATTGTTAGGTACTGACAAATATAAATTAAAATATATTAATATTAACCTTTTTACTTTATTTACAAGTTAAATACAGCTTTAACCCATTAAAGGATTACAAGCCAATAAAGACCACCAAAATTCTATTGCTTATCTTGCAGAAAGAAAGGCATTTTGTACACTCTTGTACCCTGCAAGTATTGTTTAGTTGTGACAGGACAATAAACAGTTTACCATTAAATTTTGTTAGTTTTCATTAAAAAGGACCATAAATAAAGGGGGATCCTGTCTAGTTATCTTGGGAAGTTATTCAAAATACTGTTTTGGACTGGCGCAGGCTCTGTCATCAGAAATCTTGTGGCCCAGTACGTACTTAACACTGTACACTTACACACACATTCTTTCTTTTGCCCTCCTTCCAGATGCCACTAAGCCTAAGCTCACCCCTGCCACAAGAACACCATACCCTGGCACACAAACTTGTGATAATATCATACGCTGACACACACACATGCTAATACCAAATACTAACACGGATACACTCATGCTAACACCATAGGCTAACATACACTTACACACTCTGTCATACTGTAATAGACACACAACATACTAACATCTTATGCTCACAAACATTAACACCTGCACAGGCATGCTAACCCCATACACCAGTACACACTCTAACACTACATCCGGATATACACACTCCTGCTAAGGCCATACAGTAACAGACACACAAGACCTACTTAGTGACGGAAAAAAAATGCTGGGAGGCTCACCTGTCTGGGAGCAGTTGATGTATCTGGTGTTAGGGGCCAGATGAGGTCCCCTTACACTAGTGTCTCTACTACCATGAGGTCATGTAATGCACCTTATATGACCCCAACTGCATTCAAGTAGCGGGCCTGGCCTCCCTGCTCTTTCAGGTGAGCATCTTCATATCATTGCTGAGCGTACCCCCCAGATGGCAGCCCTAAGTAATGTATTACCATACGGCATACCTGTGCAAAGAGGCACACGATACACACCTGTTAGAGAATGCATGTGACGTTAGTGGGTTTCCACGGGTTACCTATTCTAACCGGTCTTACTCCGTTCCTCAAGGTAATCTTTGTGTGACTGCTGTATAGATATCATTGCTTTTGTGCCTAGCACAATAAATGAGATTATCAAGTGCTCTCTTTCCAGATGAGGTTTAACCTTCCCCGCAGTTACATATAATTCTTACTGTAGCTGTTAACGATACAGTGGACATATGTTCTTTTTTATGTGGTTGTAGGTTAAATGTGCAACTACATATTACAGTATATATATATATATATATATATATATACCGTATTGGCTCGAATATAGGCCGCACTCCCCCCCCCCACTTTAAGTCTTTAAAGTGGGGGTGCGGCCTATATTCGGGGTCTAGCGCCCGACCCCCGGGACATGCAGCGGGGTTAGGATACAGATCCCCCGCAGCGGTGCAGGGGACCTGTATCCTACTCTCCGATACACTTAGACAGCCTCCCCTGCCAGCACTTCCCACGGGGGAGTGCCGGCACGGGAGGTTGTTTAAGCGCATCGTGCAGACGTTCACCGGCTGCGTCGATGCGCGTAAACAGCCTCCGCTGCCGGCACGTCTGCACAATGTGCTTTAACAATCTCCCCCTGGGAATTGTTAAAGCACATCGTGCAGACGTGCCGGCAGCGGAGGTTGTTTGCGCGCATCGACGCAGCCGGTGATCGGCCGCACGATGCGTTTTACCCCTGCCCCCAAGACTTACAAGAGCAGACTCCCAACTGTCTTGCGGGGCCGGCGGGGGACATCTACGCAATACGCATATACAACTAACGGTGCCGGCACTCAGAAGTTGTATACGCGTATTGCGTAGATGTCCCCCGCTGGCCCTGCAAGACACCCGGGAGTCTGCTCTGGTAAGTCGGGGGGGCAGACTGGCAGAATATCCCGGGGGGGGGGAGGACAGAGGCAGCATATCTCGGGGGGGGGGGGAGGAGGACAATGGCAGCATATCTGGGGGGGGGACAGTGGCAGCATATCTCGGGGGGGGGAGGACAGTGGCAGCATATCTCGGGGGGGACGGTGGCAGCATATCTCGAGGGGGGGGGACAGTGGCAGCCTATATCCGAGCCAATACGGTATATATATATATATAATCACTAATATGACAAGCAATTGACTAAAGGAATTGTAACATGGGTAAGAATGTGGAAGCTCGTTTAAATGAATCTCTATTATTGCCTATTAGATTTTCTTAATGGATTTCTACTTATTCAGAGAGAGATTGTTTTAGATTGGCAATTATGCTAACAAAACCAACTTAAGTGTGCTGTAAAAACGCCTGACTTAATTAGTGTGAAATATTTGTGCTTGAAATGGAAGTTACATAGAACACCATGTGAAGCACAATTTTGTAGGGAATATTTAGTTTGAAAGTCCTCATGAAAGCTGAGATGTGGTATATAGCGACAAAACCACTTTTTACGAAGGCACCAATGAATAAATGACTTAATAAATACTATATACTCATCCTAAGGGCTTGAACTAAATTGTATGAAAAAATCTACCATTGTTATGGATGGAAACGTTTTAGACAACACCGAGTAGTTAATGTCTAAGTTGTATGGGTGAAAACTCAACTATCGGTGAATAGCACCAAATCAATTTGCAGGCAACATCCTGAAGTTTTTAACTATAAAGCCTAATAATAGCTGGTTATATACAATATAGCAGATTTCGATCTGATCATGTAACATTGGATTCAACTTTTTTGTGTGTGCGCTGCAGTGTACTTCCCCAGGTGAAAGGAATAAACATATACACGTAATGGAACATGCGCACAACACATTTGTTTTGATTTCAAGTGACATCTAGTGGTTTTATGGTGTAACTACATCAAATAGTTTTTTTGACATACTCGGGTGGGAAAAAATACAGGTGTTTTAATTGATTTTGTAAGCATCAACCCTCTCTCATTAACATCTGATTTTGAGTGTAGTAGCATGCTTCAAATCTGTTTGACATAAACAGCGTTACTCTGTGTGATGGAAGCATTTAGCTTTAAAACCTTTTTTATTTGCAGATTCTATTTTCTCTCATTGCCAGGAGAAGCTCATTGTGGTTGGCCATTTTTAATATCTAGGTCTGTGAGTTGACATCACACCTGTCACACCTAGGTCAGTGAGTTGACGTCACACCTGTCATCAGCTGGTTTAGGGAGTATACGTCTAAGCTGATTTTAATGACGTGTAAGGAGAAAGAAGTCTTCCTTGCCTGTTCATAAGATGATCTGTCCGTCCTGTTTTTTTTTTTTTTAATCCATGAATGCATATTTTAAGATTGAGACCATTGACTTGTCTGCCATCATCAAGAGTGTTCTTAGTCTCTTTGAAGATACCCCAGAAATCTTGTGTCCACAAAGTAAGGCCCCAACTCAATGGCTTTATATGTCCTAGAAAAACAGAGGCACCAGGCTTAATGAAAGGCTGTACAAATCTAAGCACATAAATAAACCTATGTTTTAGATACACTATACAGTATGACCAAATCCTAATTACTGGATTTAGTTGTTTCAGCAACACCCATTGCTAACAGTTGTATACAATCAAACACATACAGTCATGTGAAAAAGAAAGTACACCCTTAAAAAAAATAGGTAAATACAACCTCAGATGAATAACAAGACATTATATATAACACAGTGTCATGATTTATTCAACAAAAATAAAGCCGAAATGGAGAAGCCATGTGTGAAAAACTAAGTACACTTTTACGATTCAATAACTTGTAGAACCACATTTAGCGCCAATGACTTGTTTATGCACAGCGCTCTTTAGCTCAAGTTGCAGCATTTCAATCAGGTTGAGGTCTGGACTTTGACTGGGCAATTGCAACACCTTGATTCTTTTCTTTTTCAGCCATTCTGTTGTAGATTTGCTGGTGTGCTTGGGATCATTGTCCTGGTCATACCACTGAAGTCTTTTATTTTTTTTTCCATAAATCTTATTTCTTTTTTTGATTATGCTTTTTTTTTTTACTTTGATCACCACTGCTGCTTTCTGCAGAGGGATCAGCAAGCAGGGCTCCATTGTCCTACATTGCTGATCACAGTACATGTAATCAGCCCGCAGGGGGAGCTAATCTGAACTATAAGGAGGGTCTGGACAGACCTTCTGGGAACCTTTTTACTTTGAATGTTGTCAGGAAGTTTGGGCATTCTCCACTAATCTGATGTAATAGGTGCTTGCACAGAGCTCTATCACATCAAGTCAGGGAGCAGAAAGCTGGTGATGGTAGCTTCTGTTGCCGGACAGAATCCAGGCTGTCTGATGATACCCTGATCTTTCATATACAAATGAGAAAATGTACTCACGGGTAGAAAAAGGACATACTTTTACGTCCCCAGTCACCCAGGGCTTCTTTCTGTGGATGTAATACTTCCTAGGTTTTGAAGTGGTTAAATGTGGCACTGTCATATGATGGCAGTTTGTAAAAACTCTGCTCTGTTAGATCTGCCCCAGTCCACTGGAAGTGCTGTTATTATGAAGTGAAAGTGTCTAGAAATACCAACAACTCAGCCACAAAGCTGTAGATCACGTACACTCACAGAGCAGGGCTGTCAAGTGCAGAAGCACGTAGTGTGTAAAAATCACCTGTCCTCTGTAGCATCACACACTGCAGATATCCAAACAGACTCCGGAAGTAACATCAGCACAAGCACTGTGGGTCTGGAGCTTCATGAAATGGGTTTCCATGGCTCAGCAGCTGCACACAAGACGAAGATCACTAGCCAACTAGTGCAATCCCAAGTGTAGCCAAAGTGTAGGCTAGGGTGGGGTAAAGCACTGGCCTTACCTCAATTGAACATCTTTGGTAGGAACTTGAACGCAGATTATGCCGCCCTTAGTCACAATGAGAAGGCTGAGGTTCTTATCTCACAGATGTTTAATGCACATATCAGGTTCCAACTAAGACAGTTACATCAACACCGTAGAACTAAATAAAAATAAATAAGAAAGACAAATCATCAGACATACAGTCAATTACATCAAAAAACACATGACTGGAAACTCATAATTAGACACAAATACACCTACATACCACTTTTGCCTGCTTGTGAACTAAGAGAGGGGTGTGTATCTTGAATTTTCTTAATCAGATGGCTTATGATTCTGAAAGATAACTTTATGACTTCTGATGACAAGACCATTCAATCCTTTATGTAAGTGATTTGTAACAATGCATTATGGGAATAAAATACATTGACAATTATGCTCACAAGCGCCATCTAATGGACACAGAAAACTTTGTGGCTGCAAACACACTCCCACCATCACAACATGTGATTCTTAAAGGAGCTGATATTATAACACATAACTTAACATGAACATTTAGAGGAAACGCATTTTGCACACATTAATCAGATACAATCACGTTACCCTTCCGTTAATCACTGTTTTGTGTATGGGTCTTTCTAGATACACTGGCTTACTAGTGCGTGTGCCCTTGTTATCTATTGTTGTGTCACTAACAAGAAGTTTCAGTTTTCTGACCCTGCCATCAGTTCCTGGGAAGACATCTACCACTTTGGCTAGACCATCATCAACATAAAAATTGCGTTGTAGGAACTTCACTGTAGCTTGATTAAATTTGCCTTCACCTTGTGTGGCAAGGTGCTTGAACCCGAAGTTTGCACATCCTGGCGAGGAAGCAGCTCCAAACAGGTGAACCTTCATTCGATACACTGAAGGTAGGGTCTCTATGTTGCCTTCTTCCCACCACAGGAACCTGAGGTAGTCTCGATCCCTTTGAGCAACATGAAACTGATGGAACATACGCTCCACATCACACATAATGGCCACTTGTCCTTTCCGGAAACGGCACAAGACCCCAACCAGAGTATTTGTGAGGTCAGGCCCAGTCAGTAGATGTTCATTCAGGGAAGTATTCTGAAATCTTGCTGAGCAGTCAAAGACGACTCTGATCTTGCCTGGTTTCTGGGGGTGATAAACCCCATGGTGAGGGATATACCATGATGGTTGCCTGTTTATCTCCATCTTTGGAACCCTTTCTGCATCGCCTCTTACTATCATGTCCTTCATGAAAGCCACGTAGTCCCGGTAGTATTGCTCATCTTTCTTCAAACGTTTTTCTAGGCATTTGAGTCTATGTTCTGCACAAGCCTTGTTGTTTGGCAATTCTGGTCGCTCATCTTTAAAAGGTAATGGCATCTCTTAGTGTCCATCCTGTTTTTGTTTGATACTGTCTTTTAACGTTGCTAGAAACTGTAGGTCTTCTTGTGACATAGAGACTTCTTCATTATTACTTTCAACAAAGTCTGACTCAAAAACCTTCAGTATATCTGCTGAAGTGATGATTTCCTTTACTTTGTTCCTACACACAAAGTAGACTTCAGACTTGATTTTGTGAACTGGGTCAACAGCTGGTAGAACTTGCTTCATAATAATCCTATGACTCACACCGATTTCATCTTCATAGCCACTGTCGGGGTTATTATATCCGATAATGCTCCAACCTAACACAGATCTCTGTGCAAATGGCTGGTCTTCGTTACCGCTGAGAACCTCTCTGGGCATTAAAGCTTGAGGACAGTTGTAGCCTATCAACAACCCTACTTCACAATCAAGTTCAGGAGACATTTCATCTGCAAGATGTTCTAGATGTGACCAATTCCTTGCGGTGTCACATGTGGGTATATGTGATCTATTGGCAGGTATGTAGTCCCTGGTATAAGTTGTTGGTAGATTGATTCTTATTTCAGACTTGATGCCTCTTACTTGTAGTCCATTCAATTTGTGGCTAGATACAACCTTTGTTTTAGAAGTTATTGTAGAAATTTTGAGCTTGACTGGTTCTCTCTTAATATCAAGTATTTCAGCTGTGTCTTGTAAGATGAAGGTAGTGTCACTCTGGGTGTCTAGTAAGGCGTACACTAGGATCTCTTTATTTGGTTTGGCTATTGTTGAGATATATACTGGAATAACTGATGAGGTATGAGTGTTACTTCTTTCTTGAATAACTCTGTTGGACGTTACTTGCTTAGACTCGTGTATCCTCTGTAGTTCAGCTGTTCTTTCTGCAGGTCCTTGATTGATTTTTGACTGCTCTTGATCGGTTTTAACTCGTTGTTCCTGATCTTTATTCTGCCGATCTTGATGTAGGCATGTTGGGTGACGCCGTTCACATTTATCACACACACTTCTGGAGGTACAGTTTTTTGACTTATGACCGGTTTTGAGGCAACCAAAGCATAAGTTCTCTGACTTTACAAACTTCACTATTTCTTCAACTGGTCTTTCCATAATCTTATGGCACTTATGAAGAGTGTGGCCATGTCTCTTACAAAAGGCACACAGGACGCTAGTATTCTCCCTGGAACTTGTAGTGAATGTTTTGGCACTTGAGTTGCGAATGCGTTGAGAGTTAAAATAATCTTGATCGGTTTGCTTAGATCTTTCTTGTTCTGTTGGCTTTATCGCTTGCAGTGAGGTGATGGGGTTGCATGCAATTCTGGCTTCTTTATTAAGAAATTCAACAAAGTATTTGAAATCGGGGAATGCTTTGTGTTCATCTTGGAACTTTGTGACAGCTCTGTTCCAACGTGAACTCAACCACTCTGGTAGTTTTGCTGTTATCCTTTGATTTTCAACGCAGTCATTTAAAGCTTGTAAACCTTGAACATAAGGCATGGCTGAGTCAACACTGCTCAGGAAATCTACAAATTCACGGAGATCTTTGCTGTCTTTGGTGGCAATCTTATGCCATGCTTGTATTTTGTCACGATATGACTTTCCAACTACAAACGGATTTCCAAATCTGTCATCAAGTATGTCCCAGGCAGCATGATAAGCGGTTTCTGTTCCAACCATGAAGTGTCCTTCAATAGCTCTTTTTGCTGGGCCACTTACATACTTGCGTAAAAAGAAAAGCTTTTCTTGGGTTGGTAAGTTCTTGCGGTCAATTAATGTCTGGAAAGACAACTTCCAGTCATTATACTTCAGAGGATCTCCAAAGAAAATAGCAGGTTCTGGAATTGGAATCCTATTGGCTGTAATTGCTTCAACAAGTGCTTTCACAAGGTCATTAGAAGCATCATGAGAGGTAGTAAATATAGCTGATTGAGAAATAGGATCTTGGGTGAATTTAACCCTTTGAGGTGGATAAAGGGGTTGGTTCAAAGGAGCCTTTGCTTGGGTGAGCAGGAATGGCTGAGGAAGAGAACTTGGATCGCTTGGTTGAGAAACATAACCTTCCTTTGTTTGCTGAGGAAGAGAAGCCAAAAGCTGTTCTTCATCTTCCCTTTTGATACTTTCAGCATACACATGTAGCCTTGCTTGTGCTGCATTGTGCCTTTTTAGTTCCTCCAGTCGTTCCACTTCTTTCTTCTTCCTTTCCAACTTAATTTTTATACTGCTGCTTTCTGAAATAAATAGAGCTCTTTTTCTCGCACTCTCAGCTTCTATTTCCCTTTCTTGAGCTTCTCTCTCAGCTGTTAACCTTGCATCCTCTGCCTCAAGTTTTCTAATTTCCTCCTCATATTGATGTTGTGTATTCATTATTTTAATTACCTCTTGCGTCGCTGCTACTTCCGCTGCTGCTTCTTGTTTCTTCTGCAGTGAAGACTGACTGGACATCTTAGAACCAGATCTTAGCTTACTGGAGGTTGTTGAGATCATGCTGGACACAGTAGTTTCAAAAACTGACTCTGACTCAGGCCAGGGTATGTCTTCCAGATCGTTATTGAGAAAGCGTTGAGCCTTTTCATTTGCAGTGCTGGTAATTGCGTAGCACGTGTCATTTTTTCTCCGGATTTCAGGTTCAGGGCTTGAGATACTTCTTATGTCATCATAAATATGGTCGACCTCCGACTGAGTCGCATTAATGATGTTCACAACTTCAATAATCAATTCTGCTTCATCACTATTCTTAATGGCTCTTTTCAACCCATTGATGTGATATTTCCATCTTCTATATTTCTGTTCAAAATCCTTTTTTAGATAATTTAATTTGATGTCTTGTAGAGCTTTACCTCTTTCGGTGAGTATGCGTGTACGTTGGCTTCTTCTAATGTCTGGGAGCTGTGTATTACCTGTGCTCACTTGAGGCTGTTGCATTTGTGCAGCCACTTCAGCTTGCTCATCTGTATCAGCCTGCTGTGTATTGACAATGTCTTGTGCAGTGGTATCTGCAGGGTTAACTTCACTTGCGTTTGACATGCTAAATCTGTTCAGTACTATGTATTGCAATTTTTCAAAGGTAAAGACGTTCTAGTGCAAGCAATGGTAGCAATGCAACATAGCAATAAATGTCAACACACTTGAATGATATATGCACAAATAAAAATACTAAAATTTTAAGCATTTAGTCTGTTCTAAACATACCATATGTACATTTACTTATCAATTTAGTCTTTATAGCGTCTTATAAAGCCATCCAGTGAAAGAAAAATGTCCACTGTTGTCCTTAGAATAAATATGAAATTCCAGCACAATTAAACTTCAGTAGCAGTTAACAAGTTCTTCTGCTAATTGCACTAACTTAAAGGTGCTTCCTTGTTTAGCCTTTACTTGCTCACTGGCTGCTTCAGTCATTTAACTGTGATCACTCCCAATGTTATACTTCCCTTAGAAAACATGTGGCATCTCTTGATGGCTGTCTTCTGCATGCAGCTTTACCATCTCAAGGCCTTCACTGATGCAGTGAAGTGTTCTACTATGCCGCCCTTAGTCACAATGAGAAGGCTGAGGTTCTTATCTCACAGATGTTTAATGCACATATCAGGTTCCAACTAAGACAGTTACATCAACACCGTAGAACTAAATAAAAATAAATAAGAAAGACAAATCATCAGACATACAGTCAATTACATCAAAAAACACATGACTGGAAACTCATAATTAGACACAAATACACCTACATACCACTTTTGCCTGCTTGTGAACTAAGAGAGGGGTGTGTATCTTGAATTTTCTTAATCAGATGGCTTATGATTCTGAAAGATAACTTTATGACTTCTGATGACAAGACCATTCAATCCTTTATGTAAGTGATTTGTAACAATGCATTATGGGAATAAAATACATTGACAATTATGCTCACAAGCGCCATCTAATGGACACAGAAAACTTTGTGGCTGCAAACACACAGATTGCGATCCAGATCTTCTTGTTCAACATCATACCTTAGGTCCCTGACCTCACAAGTGCTCTTTTGGCTGAAAGTGTATGCGTGTGTGTGTGAGGGGGGGGGGGGTTTGGGCAACAAGCTTATATAAGTGTGATAGCTAGGTGTCCGCTTTTAGTCATAGTAGTGTGTATGTACTAAGTGTAGTATGGACTGTATGTGGTAAAAGCCTACAATATGCACATACACTTTTATTTTATGATCTCTGTGATTCTTTCACTCCATTGAGTTATTTCTCCCTTATTGTTAATTTTCAGATTGTTATTGATTAATTTAGGTAGCCTATGCAGTGGTGTGAATAAGGAGAAGAGAGAGAGCACATCAAATGGAATACACATTCAAACACAGTTTGCGGATTTGTTGGGTCCTGAGTTGCAATACCGTCACATAGGAATTATTTGAAATCTCTGGTATTTCAAGATGAAAAAATACATATTATTTCACCTTTTCCTGCTAACTGATGAGTCCTCATTTCCACCTTCACTGCCTAAGAATATTCACTTATAACCCTGAAAATAACTGATTGCCTTAAAATTCTGGTTTCTAGAATATAATCTTCTTTTCCTATATAACTATAATTGAGTAATATCAGACAGTTTCATGCTCCAAATTTACTGGTAGCACGAAAAAAAATCAACCGGGAAATGAACTAAACCCTCACTGACTTGTTCTTTAATCAAAAGTGTGATTAAATTTGTTTGAAGTGGATTAATAGTCATAAATGATTCAGACTATTATTATAGAACTTAGAGCCATTCAGCTGTGACCTGCAATAGAGTTTGCATACACTGCATTATAATTAACATTTTGCAATGGAAGGAAAAAGTAGAACCCAAAAGGTGCACTATTTTATGTTTTAGCCTCTTATTAAAATATCTAATGATTCAAATAGAATAAATTAATATTGATAAGTGTGGTTTCAACATAACCCTTTAGAGAACGTATATATTTTCTTAACTACTATTTATATTAAATACTTAATGTTTATTATATGAAGGGAAATGCCATCATGAGTCTGATGTAAGATGACTTAATCAGGTCACCTACTGTCCAGGCATCTTAGCTGTGACTTCTGTTTGCCTGCTCCATAAATGACCTAGACGTACTTATTCCAGCAGAAGATACGCTAATACGGCTGCCTAGCCAGTGGATGCAGTGTTGTGTGTAGAATCCATGACCCTTCTATTCCTCAGTAAGAGTAGTTGCCCTCATTTGATATCATTTTGGAGGAACATGAAATATGGCTCTATTTTTTCTTAAGTAGTTTTGAATGCAATATGTACAAGCAGGTATGGGCTGTCAACATTCAGCTTGTGAGATATAGCTGTGCAAAACATATGTGGCACATGCTTAATCTCTAGTATTAAGTTCTAACATACCAAAAGGAGACTGTATAGAAAGTCCATGGAGCCTAAGGACCCCAAGGCTCTAGTTCCCCCAGTGCCGAATTGAAAAATTAAACTTTTTGCAGGGGTCCCAAATCTTAGAGTAGCCAGGAGCTCCCCTACACCATTTGCATTTAGCAAATGTTTTTTGTTCAGCCCAGTAGATAGCATGTAGCACATTAAACATACAGTAATGTTGATCTAATGTTAGCATCCTCCGCTTAATACCAGAGAGTATTTATTGCCTACAAATATGTGCCCTGGCCGGACCACTCGTCTTGTCATCTATTGGCCAGTGGATACTTCCCAAATTTTAAAGCATCCCACACAGGTACGCTGTACCAGGGGTGGCATACTTGGTTGCGCTTATCTTACGCGAGAGTCCAATGTCTGGACTGTTGGCAGCTATGCAATTGGATTAGTTTGAGTGTTTAACGCCATATTCTCTTGAGTTGCCACTGGAATAATCTAGAAAAAAATACTTTTTTGAATCACTCAGTCATATAAAATGGATAAGTGGATGAGTTTGAGGTCATCCTGTTCTGGTTTCTCTAGAGTTTCTACTGAAGTGAACTTAAAAAAAAAAACTTATATAAAACAACTGTTACGGAAAAGATTGGGAGGAATACATTATCTAAGACAGCTGCTAACTATAATCAGTCTATGCAAGTTACTCATTCCCTTTTTCGCTAAATTATTTACCGCCTCCTCTGTTCCCATGGGAGGGTTATATATACATAGAGACGCAGGAAGGAATTTCACTGTGAGCACAATATTAACATTATTGGAATAATGGAGATACAATTTGAATTTTGCGTGTGCGTATTTGCATACATAATAAGGCACATTTCACATCGCTAAAGAGGAGACGTTTCAGAAGATTAATCCCTTTACAAAGTTAAACAAGTTAGGGTTTTACTTGCTAGGAGACAGAGAGCTCAATCTCTAAAAAAGACATTCAACATAAATAATAATTGGATGAGTATTTTGGAATAGAATATTTCCATAAAAAAGGTTGAATTTCCATATACCTTGGTGAGAAAATTGTTACCATGATTGTGGATAAAATACCATCTGTGATACAGATCTGGAACACAAAACACCTGACTATAAAAGATTACTTTATGCTCCGCTTCTAATAGCTTAGAGAGAGCAGTGTTTGTTCTCTTTGAGTCCAAGAAAATGAATTTACTTTTATATGCAAATGAAATGCTTCATTCAACTAAATTTATATCCATTTTGTATAAGATACTTCATATTCTGGGAAATTGACTGTTGGGAGTTTCTTTTATGCTCCAGATGACTTAGGCATCAAATAAAATATCACAAGTATTAAATAATAAATAAAATATATATAAAACCAATATAAGCATGGAGATAGAGATTTAGATACAACGTACCACCCAACAGACTAGTTTTTTTAAGAGATGATCCTGATTTTTGGGCATTGTCCTGCTGTCCTGGGTAGCTGCCACACTGTCTTGCTTTTGCAGGCTGTAGGGATCAAGGGCTAGTAAAAGTGTGATCCTCTAATCTCCAATGGCTGGCCTAGAGGGCCACAAAATCAATGGGTTCTAGCTAACACGTGGGCCATCTTCTGACCCTCCACAGTTAAGCACTGCAAGGACACAGGACATCAAACTATGACACTCTCTCTCTAAAATCAAATCTTTACAATAGACTTCTACAGCAGTGGTCCTGGCCTAGGTCTGGGGGCAGAAGCCCTTCTGCTATATTATTGGGGACAGATCAGGCTCTGGGTACACCATTTCTCAATGGGCCAGACTCTGCTGTATTAAGAAATTATACCCCTCAATCTCTGAAATTCTAACCTAAATTATATCATATATAGAAGTCCTGTTTTGATTAAAAACATTAAAGAACATAAATAGTTAATACATACATCAGATCCCCAACCAACATCAGCCACCAACCACAGAACCTCCCGGTCTTTAAATAAGGTTTTGTCCAAGCACCCACATTGCACCTATAGGACCTGCCCCAGAACCCAGATTTGATGGAGATCAGATTACATTTTATGAACAATTAATGCAGAAAACCAGGTAATTCCAAAGGGTTTATTTACTTTTTTCTTGTCCCTGTTAGTTTAAATAAAAAAAGGGAGCAGCAAGAATGTGGATGTGTGTATTTTGTGAGTGGGTTTGCAGTGTTGCATAATCATGTTAGGTAATATACCATACATTTTTAAAAAATATACTTTTCCTAAGTAGTCCGTGAAATTCTTATTGCAAGGAACAGCCAGCAGTTGTTGTTAATGTATCATTACTATTCAAAACCATCAGCGAGGAAGCAAAAATGGATTGTTGCTATCTGGGTCACAACCATCAATTGAAAATACAGTATATGACAAAGACTCGAGGGCTGATTTGATTTGTGCATTTTAGCTAACTTTTGTGAGGTTTGGGTTTAAAAATATATAATTACATAATAGATCTAGCCAAGCTGAAGTAGACGTTTGGAAATAATGCTGCGTTGGCCCCATCCATGTATTGGAAGCCAGACTGTGACAATTCCAGAGCTGCAAATTGTGCTTATTAAATATTAAACATATTAAACATTCATCCTCTCCAACTCCAGAACTATACCTTTCTTATTCCGGTCTGTCATTTGTAAAACATTTTTAGTTCCTAATTTTATTATTATTATTTATTGTTTTTATAGCGCCATCAAATTCTGTAGCGCTGTACAATGGGTAGACAGGACATAACAAGTAGTATGTAACATAACAATTTGACTTACAGAAACAACAGGTGAGGAGGACCCTGCTCAAACGAGCTTACCTAATTTGTAGGTAAGTATTTGTAAGTAGACGAGGAAAAAAGTATTCTTTTTTTTTTTTTACTACGTAAAGCAGACCAGTCCCTTTTCTGAAACCCAACATTTTTTTACACTGACATATTATTATTATACTAATCTATACACTACTCACAAGCTTTTCATGTGAACTCAGCCTGCGTACTGCACATCTATGTGCTGCGTACTGCACATCTATGTGCTGCGTACTCGAGTGCACTGCCTATTTCAGTGTAAACAGGCAAAAGAGGCAAAATGAGAAATGTGTTCATATTCTAACTACAGTAATAAAAAAGCATGAATATATTTGCATATGGTACAATGTACTGGAGCCTATGTAAAATAAACCCAAATGTGCATTAAAATACATGTATATACACAATGTTGAGAAGGGACATGTTTGTCCAATTAAATAGATGCAAAAAAATGACTTGTGTGGTTATTAGACTTGGACCAAAAACAAGGCCTTTCAGAGGCCTTTTGACATTCACTCTCTCACACTCTTACTTTCACTCTCTCACTCGCACTTTCTCACGCTCTCCACTAAATAATTCCATACTTTCCATGCCATCCACTTCAATGTCCCTGTCTCCATTCCAAAAGCTCCACTTCTTGGCTTCTTTCTTGGTCCGCTTCTCCCCACCGTCTGCTGCATTATCCATGCCTAAAATGCTTTTGCGGAACTGCGTCAAAAGGCTAGAATAATGCAGGCGGATCCATGGAGAAAGAGAAGCGTTTCTGCACCTCTCTTTCTCCACGAATCTGTCTGCTTTATTCTGGCATCTGGGAGTAATTCTGCAAATGGGTGAAGCCACGACACGCGCCATGGGGATAGCCTCTCCTCCATTCCTCCACAAAATGTCATCACCCTAAGTGGGCTTTAAATGAACATAAGCAGTTAAACATGAAAGAGCGACAGCTGATTTGTATCAAATGATTAAGGACACTGCAAACCTGAAACCATGCATGGATAGTTGCATTACACATTGCATTACACATTAATGCTTAAATGACAGTTTTTCCACAATCTTTACTCTCACTTATACTGGTTTAGGAATACGGATAATCAGCTGAACTACCATTGATAGTGCTCTGTGACAGCTTAGGGCAGTTGTAGGTCATGCGTAGCAAGAGAACGGAAGCACAGGCCCTAGAAGACAAGAAAATGAAGATGCTATGGTAACTGGTTGCTTAGCAATATGATTCATGCTTGATGACAATACAGCCTTATTTGGGTGGCCTTTTTGGAAGATTGCAAGGAAAAATATAGGCCATAGGGTCGGAAAATTTGAAGAAAATCGATAGATCTATTTACATATAAGGCATGGTGATGTCTTGTACTGCCCATTAGCGCTACAAGCGTTAAGGGTGCTTCTCTCTTTATTATTATTATTATTATTTGTTTTATATAGCGCCATCAAACTCCGTAGCGCTGTACAATGGGTAGACAGGACATAATAAGTAGTATGTAACATAACAAATTGACTTACAGAGACAACAGGTGAGGAGGGCCCTGCTCAAACGAGCTTACAATCTAGAGACAATCTTTAGACCTTAGGAAATATACAAGTAGTAATACATGGGTTTGTGAGTTTATACTTGTTTTGGTACCCAGTACTCATAGTTGTCGGCATGACATATAATGTTTGAATATAATGTTACAAATATTAGTATAGTGGATCTTTAAACTAGGCCGATGCGGTTCTAAAAGGAGCTGTGTAAAGGTGGACATGATCCGGTGTACCTGAAACCTGAAAAAAATATAAAATATCACATTGAACAAAGCAGAATTCTTTAGCTGATGCAGTCGGTAAATCGCTGTACAACTGAAATCTTTACAGCTTGGAAATGTACAGAGGAATTTTACATCTTCACCCCCAGAGATCGTGGCCCCTTTCAAATTATATGTAGAACATCAAAATGCAGCCAGAACGAGCCGTGAAGGCGAGTAGAAAGCGTTTAGGAAACCTTTCAATGCATGTACATACCAGTAGTAGTAGTATACAAACCTTTAGTCATGCAGAATTTAGTTATTTTTAATTTTTTACAGTGATACATATTTAATTCTTACCTTAGTAAAGAAAAAAAATCACATCTCTCAATTATTGGCATTGTTTGGTTTAAATAACAATAGTCCACTTGGGGGTCAAGAAGTGGTCATTCAAGTTAAGGGTTAACAGCCAACCACATTTCCCTGACTCACATGCCCACACTACGAAACAACTTGCAGATTCAGTAAGATACAAGTAGTTTGCCAGGACATTCAAGTTTTTTTGCACATTTCAGATGAGGACATTCTAGTTCAACAAGGGATCATATTCCCTTACTTGACACAGATTGTCCTTCCTCATATAAACCTTAAATAAATGTATTAAAAAATTAAATGGGGTAATGTTTTTTGAGGTGGGGTATTACCATTCCTGTAGATGACCATAGGCTTGCATGAAGTCCATTCAAGTCTGTGCAGATACAGTCCATCTTCCAATCCCCCTTTTTGGCATTAGTTTTTTATTGTTTCATCAGGCTTTTTTAATCTTTTATTTTTAGGTGGCCCCTTTTCTTGGGCTGAAAATAAGGACCAGTGGCTTTGTTGATCATCCCTGGATAAACCTGTTTCTTTATATTCCTATGTTTGAGTGCCAAGGTGCTGCACAGTAATTCACAAAGGACTGAATAGGGGGGGTGTTTAAGTGAAGCATACCCCCGGGTGACGGTTACTCATTTCTACTATGTATCATTTCTTTAGTGTGTTTCTTTGGTTCCTTTTTCCTCCTTTATGCTTTATTTGCACCGTTAAACTTCTTGTCATCTAAGCTCTTTCACTCCTACTGATGTATTAGTCACATATTATTTTAAAAAAATGTTCTGTCAAACAAAATCACTGTATTATTAAAAGCGTAGATGTATGTGGTTTTGTAGAGAAAGTACGTAATTTTTATTTGACAGGCTAGCTATCAAATCCACTGCTTTTCTAGATTATAGTTCTCAACTTTTTGAGAGCCTATACTCTGGTTAATTAAGAAGGTGATGGATCTTCCTAAATTCAGGAGCAGAAAGAAGCCTAAGCAATGACTAACCAACAGTTGTTACAGGTGTACATTGCCTTGGACATTCACAAACGCCCATCATTACCTCTTGCAATGTAAGTTTTTTTCTGCCATGAAAGCTGTACGCAGGTTATAACACCAAAGTTAATGTCCGCACGTAACCAAGTATCCGTCATTCAAGAGAGTAAAAAAGAAATGTACTTGTCATGGAAGTAGACATAACTGATTCTTTCCATTGTTACACTGATATACATAGGCAAACAATTGCATTATGCCTATACTTCTATACACAGATATACACAGATAGGCACAACCACATGTATTAATAAAGATATATTACCACATACACTAAATGCCCAAAGCCAAAGTATGTGGACATCTGACCATCAGACCTTTATGAGCTTGTTGGGCATCCCATTCCAAAACCACGACCAAAACATTATTCTTTTTACATAAACAGACATCAAAACAAATACCAGAGATGTTTAGTATTCACACTATTGGCTGCCTCACACTGCTGTAATGAGCTTCTGCTGTCGCATTGACGCTAACATCAATTCGTTTTTTTAGCTTATTAGACTAAAGTGGTTAGGATTTGGAAACAGCTTATGCCTGATCATTATTATGCAATGCACACCCTAAAAATATCCGTGCATTGTAGTAGTTACAGAGATCTTTATTTTGGAGTTCAATTGCTACCTCTAAAGTATGATTTTAGTGTGTTATCTGCATTTTCTAGATGTTATATTGGTCATTGAGAGCAAGTTTCTCCCCATGGAGTGCCAGGCGGAGGACTGTACAACCACTGGCACCGACCTCTTCTCTATAACTACTACCTATTGCCGGTCAGCGGGATATGACATCATACGCCAGAGCTCTGCACCAGTAGGTGATGTGCGGGCCATGAGGATGCGTTAGTAAAGAGGTCTGCTCGGTAAGTTGTACAGAGTCAGACCTGGCATTCCAGTACTCCTTTCTGTGGTGGCTGTTGAGGGGGCCCAAGGTGCCTACCCCTTTTGTCCTGCCCCAGGAGGGACAGTTTTTGGGACACGACTTCTTTAAACGAAAAAGAAAAAAAATAAGCTAGAGTGATTGGTGTAAATCAATTGTAAAAAGGGAGCACATTATAATAATAATAATTATTATTATTATTTTAAAGTAAATTCAATTAATACATTTTAGAAATCTTATAGATGGATTTTATAGACAACAAATGTACCTAATCTTCCTAATTTTTGTTTCAAGGGCAATATCAGCTTAAACGAAAACATTGGCACCTGGAGAACTAAAAAGTGTGAAATGAGAAGCAATTGCGTATTTAACTTCCTAAAATGGATTTTTCCATTGGAGAAAATGAAGGTTCTCTAAAGCTGTATGAGAAACAATCACATGACTTATGCCAAGACCATTTCAAGAATTTCTGAGCTGGCCGTTATGATGGTGAAATAAGTCTTCACTTATGGGAATATATTCATTGCACAGCACCGCAGGCATGCGGTAAATTGAAATGAAAATGCATTTTTATATTATGCTTTGCTGTGTGCTTATTCTAGTGTTCTCTCCAAAAGCTAAAAACAAAGACAAACTGTAGGCACACCATTTAGAAACTTTTTAATCCAATAAATCCAAAACATCCAATAAATCAAAAAAAGTTACAAAGTTATTGAGGGAGATTTATAATGGTGTTGCAAACCTAAATTTATGTCAAAGTGAAAAAAGTCTGTGCTTGCTTGCGGGAAGTTATAACAATAAAATCTGTAAGAAGTAGCAGGTTAGCCACAAACGAGCCAGCCTGCTACATATGTTGGATTTCAACGCTGGTAAGTGTGACACAGCCTATTTATATATATTTTAAAAAAAAACATTTCAGAGTTTTTTGGACGTAAAAAACACCACTTAGGCTTACAACAACTCAGACCCAAATGCAGCATGGCTGCCCTAACGCATTTTAAGCTGGTGATTGTGCTAATGGGCAGCATCAAGTGCAGTGCGACTTTCCATGTTTCTGTGCATCCATCCCACATGCATTTATATATATATCGAACCATATATACATATGGATGTGCGTTATACAGATACAATAAAGTAGGCAAAGAGGGCAGACCGCACCAATAAGTAAGGCGCCTTATTGCACGAGCAGGACCCCATAAACATACGAATTCAAAAGACGCTCAGCAATAGGATAAATGAGTGCCGTTTTATTCCAAACATGAATTAGAATTTGTTTAAATGTTATACAGATACAAACACGGACACACCGACAAGATTTGTATGGGTTGGCACGGATATGTACGTACAATGCACGAACCGTTAGATGAGGGACAAGAGTGCGGCTCTAACCAGGTCTCAAAGGCCTCTGTAATTACCCCAGATCTATCACTGATCACCCATGGGTCCCATTTCTGTGTCTCCCTTCTAAAAGCATTTAAAATATTTGTGGCAGATGGAGTAGCTCTCTCACCTGCCACAGCCCGATTGTTGCAGATATGGCGCAGGATGTAGGGGCCAGGGCAAATGAAGAATTTGTAGACGCCTGCGTCGCCATTAGGAAAGTGCTAAATACTGAAGCTCCAGCTCTTTGTTCAAGATTAAGCTTAAAGACTGTCCATCAGTTATGCAGGCGTCTGGGATATTCTTCCCAGAAACTTCATGATCGTCGGCAGATTCATTCACAGCAAAGCATCTTTGCTGATCCAGGTCAGTGCCCCTGCTGCTCCCCAACAACTTACCTCTGCGGCCACGGTCTTCTATGCTGAGCGCTGGGATATGGCATCATACACAAGCACTATGGACACACGGCACTGAGTCATTTGCTATGTAGGCTGTGTCGGCTAAACACAGTGTTCCATAGTCTATATAGGCTGGTTACAATGGAGATATCTGACCTCTTTAATGAGTCCATGGGAGCATTCTGGCTCTCATTCTGCAGTATAGGACCCTCTTATGTGCTCCAGGTCCCCCAAACGATAATGATGGATATAACCCTTTAAACATTATTCTTACTAATTGCTTTGGAAAAGCAACCTTACTTGGGCTATATCTAAGGTATATTCTTCATTATTAAATGAGGCAATTTTAAAGACATGACAGCAACTCGATGACCTGCCGGGCTTCTTTTAAAAAACTATATTAAACGTTTTAATTATACTCAAGATGATTGTATTTGCATGGCACTAACTATAGTCATCTATGAAATCTGCCTTTCTAGGAAACCGTATTGACCATCACTTCCCCGGGAAAAAAACGATTTAGGACTTTCCAGAACGTACAATACACGATGACTCCTAGAACGTCTAATCTTTCTCAGAAATTTTGTTGGCACTAGGTGTTGATGAGTTTCCTGCTATGCTATACCTTTATTGTGTTTCTTAAACCTTATCCCATTTTCTTTTTCTGTGAAATGACTAGTGCATAATTTCTGTCTCATCATTATAAACTCAACTGGTGAAATAGTGAGATTTGATTTCATCATTTGATTGTAATAGAAAGTCCTTAGCGAATTATTCATCAAAAACCCTTTTATTATAAACCATACTATTTGAAAAATAATCTTTAAAGCAGAATTGACATGAATGATTATCCCCAGGCTTGTTAATAACCTTAATCATTTAAATCATGGTTTTCCCAAGGTACATAGTTCTTAACAATCTCTAGTGTTTCCCTTCTTGTATATTTACTGAAACATCCCATGCCCTCTGCAAACCACCATCTGAAGTGAGGCTGTTCCAAGAGTCAAAAAGGTAAGCAACCTCATTTGGACTTCAAGCAAGTTTACTAATTCAGATTTTGTATTGTTATGCATGTTTTCCCTGCATATGTACCAAATACATATTTTGGGGACATTGTTACTTTTTTGGCCAAATGTTGTTTACTTTGGGAAAGTACATTCCTTAATACTTAACACCATATTTTTTCACGTTCTTTTTCTTTTAACATACAGTAATCTATGTCTAACCGAATGTGTATATAAAAGTTAACAGTTAGTTTTATTCTCTTAAGTATTATTTGTGGAATTTCTGTAAAATATATATATAGTGCTTATATTTAAAGAACATTTACATAATATTAAAATCATATCAGTCCAATTCTCTCGCCACTTTCATTATGTAGACATGATTTAGTGTAGCAGAAGCAAAGTTAATTGTCTTTAGTGTTTTCGTAAAGAAATATTGGACATTTTCATTTCTTTAGGAAAAAAGCCTAAGGATCAATTTGTCATCAGCATCCTGGCATTTTATTTTTGAACAATCCGGGGACAGAAGTTGCGTTTGATTAATCTGCTCTCTTCAGTTCTGGGAACTGTAGATAAAAGACAAATGAAAGAGCAGGAAATTGATTGGGTATGATAGCTATGTCATTAATTGAGTCTCTTGACTGGCACATTAGACTATTTATATTTCATTGTGCGTATATATATTTAAAGTTACACTTTACATTGTAAAAATAGCGCAAGTTATATATAGGACTAGGACCATTGTTTACTATTATCCTAAAATTCTAACGAAACTTTTTTTTTTTTAATACCATATTTGCTCGATTTTAAGACGAGGTTTTTTTCAGAGCAAATGCTCTGAAAAATACCCCTCATCTTATAATTGGGGTCGCCTTATAATCAGACCTCAAATAGGTCTGACTATGAGACGACTAAGATCCAGATCCCCCGCAGCGGCCGCCGCCGCACTTACCGGTGCTTCTGAGTCACCGGTGTGTAGCTGGGGCAGCGTGTAGATGTCTACGCGATTCGCGTAGACAACTTCCGCTGCAGCAGGAAGGAGATGTGGCTAGCAGCGGGGGTTGTCTGCGTCCTTCGTGCGCCACTGGTGCGGGGAACTCTGATCTCTGACAGTCGGGGAAAGTATGCGCGATGGACGCAGACAACCCCCACTGCTAGCCATGCCTCCTTCCGGCTGCAGCGAAAGTGCGTGGGATCTACATGCTGCCCCAGCTACATGACAGGGAAGTCAAAAGCACCGGTAAGTTTGGAGGAGGGAGGGGGAGGGAGTGTTAAATGGGGGGCATAAGGCATTTCTGGAGGCAGAGTGCTCTGTGAAATGCCTTTTAACCCCCTTAATGCCACTCTGCACCAGAAATGCCTTTTTAACCCTTTATACACCACTCTGCCTCCTGAATGCCTTAAACCTCCCTATATGCCACTCTTCCCCATAATATGCCTTTTAACCCTCTAAATGCCAGAGTGGCATATAGGGGTATAAGGCATTTCTGGAGGCAGAGTGGCACATAGGGGGTCAAAAGGCATATCATGGGGCACAGTGGCATATATGGTTAAAAGGCATATCATGGGGCACAGTGGCATTTAGAGGGTTAAAAGGCATATCATGGGGCACGGTGGCATATAGGGGGTATAAGGCATTTCTGGGGCAGATGTGCATAACTGGGGGTCAGGTTGGAAAATAGAAGGAAATAAAACCAAAATATTTTTCTCAATCATAGCTTTTATTAAAAAAAAATAGTTTAGATGAATTAACATTTACTGGTAAAACTTTTTTCCTATTGGGTCGTCTTATATTCAGGCTTTTTCTTTTTTTTCTTGGGGGGGGTTGTCAGGGTATAATCAGGGTTGTCTTATAATCGAGCAAATACGGTAATATCCTTTACTTTTCTGGGAAAAAACAACTTAATAGATTTGGTAGTGGTAATGCACCGCAACCAGACATTTAAGGTCACCCGTGGCTTTTCTCTAGTCTTAACTTAATGCTTTACTGGCAGCTAAAGAAGCTCACCTCTACAGCACCAACACTGTGAATGGACTCACAAGACAACATATATGTCCTTATCTAGGAACTGCCAGGATAGGCGGTCTGATGATGTCCCTCTTCTGGGGAATGGCTTCATGTGGGGGCCTGGCTAGCTGCAAAATTAGTAGGCTAGCCCCATGTAGCAGAAGAGCTTTACTCAGAGAAACTTAAATTAACAAGGAGTAGGAAGCTGAACTGGGCAGGGAGTGAGTGAGGCCAAACAATGTACATATGCCTGGAGAATGGGGACAGTGACCTGGAGAACTGGGAAAGCAGTGCTTCACCTGGAGACTTTGGGTCAAACCCTGAGAATTGCAAAGTATGTGAATGTCATGCGGTTCTATGCAACCAGCCATGCACCCACTAGTTGGTGGCTGCAGCTTTCTTTTCTTTCTTTTAATAAGTCACCTTGAAAAGCATGTACATTTTTGTTTGCTGGCATTTTTGTGACTGCCATGCATGGGGACTCCTTGTTTGTCCCTCCACGTATTAACCAGATGCCATTATACATAGACTATGACTTGGGCTGCTTCATTCAGAAGTTACCAAAACAGACTTGAGGCTCTCCTCCTTACCTTGAATATCTAAAATGTATAAACTATTCAATATAAAAAATTTTACATTTTGGTGCTATATCTCTTTTGGAGAATTTTGGTTATCCCATTGAAATGTACACCTGTCTAAGGCATAAATATTGGGGATTCTGTCACTCTATATGGCCATATATTGCTTATTAAGTTTGGTGAGTCCTATCTAATTTTTCATGGCCATAATTTATTTCTCATAATTTATTTGTTAGTTATTTGTTACAACCAATGGTGTTGTGAATATGTTATAGTGCTTAGCTGGCTATTATAAACACTCTTTTTTTTAAATGTCGTCTTCGCAACTACCTTTGCTGTTTAGAAATCATTCTATTAGAGACTAATGGTTGCTAGGCGCTGCTGTTTCTTTCCGAGTCAATACTTGGTTTGACATAAATAAGTAGCTAGGCAACAGTCACGTCCCTCCTTCCAGGTCAGTTGTCCACATGCATGACAAAGTATTAATTTAATGATATTTAGCATATAGTGTCTAAATATATCTTTGCAAGGTTGTTTTCAAAAAGTCATGAAAAAAGGCATGGGAATATTAACAGTTTGTGACTATACTATAAAGTATTTATTAACTAATATTGAGGCACTTGGTCGAGGTAAGTCAAATACAGGGTTAGTGTTGATTTCTGTGTATATTCAATTATTACTACTTAGGTGAATTTTCTGTGTGGAAATGGAACATTAACATAAAATCTACGAACTTGGTCTGTGCACATGGATCAAAAATGATTCAGACTTATTTTTCATTTAATTTTTGGTCCATTTGTTTTAAGACAACTTACCCACTGGTACACTGGCTGACTACAATATAACAGGCCGTCCCTTCTCAAATGGAGAGCTCAGAACGGGTTGTTTTATTTTTCCCTCCACAGGCCGAGCTGCTTGTAGCGGGTTGTTGTTACCCCTAAACCCCTCTTCCCCCAAGCCCGAATTGTACCTAGGTTCCATTCCCCTTACCCTTCACCAGTAGGACTAAAATCCCTGTTCCTCCCAGGCCAAGTTTGTACAGAGCAGCTTGTTTGTGTTTTTTTCTCGCCTCCCCAAGCCAAGTTGCTCAGAACCGGGTTTTTTCCTTGTGTTTTTTCCCTCTTCAACCTTTCCCATACATTCTTTAGTGTGAATGGAAAAGGGCAGCTGCTCTTCATTGGTTGATGCCAGACGAGCCCCCTGCTGGCGACCAATAGACCCGCTCTTATGGACCTTTAAATCCTGGCGCCAAAGCAATAAGGTAATTTAGGCCCGAACTAGATAATTGTAGGGGCTTCTAAGGAAACCCAATACACATACAGTAGGTACTTGTGTCTGATTTGACTTTTATTTAATATATTCAACAATAAAGTTTAGCAGATCCTGATTTTTCTAACTTTTTAGTTATCAGGTGTATAAATAGAATACCTTTGATCATGGTGCATAGAGGAAAAAAATATCTGCTGGTTTGTGATTAAAGCAAACAGCAGGATAGAAACCAAATTTTTCTGTATATAAAACATACCGCGCTTAAGCAAATTATTCAGCTCATTTATTCTACTGATTGGGGATGGTAATCATCTGCTGTACATAGATACTGGCAGTGATATATTCTCTAAGATCATTATTGATAATATAGTGATAGTGAATAACAAACTAGGAGTCCTCATATCATACACATAAACTACTTCACTGACAGCTTTTTTTGATTCTGATCTGTCACATGTAAGGTATACGTCTCAATAGATTTAGCTGAAAAAATGGACTTAGATATTAAGGATAGTAGTTTTGGACTATTTTACCTCAGCAGGACTATGCAGTTTGTATCGTTTGGCAAACAATACATTACTAAATCACTGACCAGTCCACAAATGTCTATTCCTCTCATTTACCTGTGGAGCATTCCTGGGCTTATTAGACTAATTTCCACCTAAAGTTAAAATGAGTCCCCTGGTGATATAAAACTCGTCCCCTAGTGATATAGGAATTTTTGTAGTTGTGGTAGCTTAAATAAAACAAAAATTTAAACTCAAAACCTTTATTAGAATTAATACAATGTTATCCTGCTTTGAATAGTGAAGAATTATAAAGGAAGGTTCTGATATCATATAACCATGGTAAACAAAGTATAAAGAATAATAAAAAAAACAACCCAAAGTAGCCATAAGTAGCATCATTTGGTAAGGTGAACAGAAGGTCTGGAAGAGCTCTAGAAAAAAATACTTGTAATTGTATTTCATTGTAAACAGTGCCAACATATTACACATTATCAGGCAACATCATAAATAATGCCTACTACAAATAATATACATGTAAAAACCAAAAAACAAAATGCATTGTTTAACTACTTTTAGGATATTTTAATAGGTCTTCTTTTTTCATTGTGATATATAATGATTTATATGCATGAAAAAACACCTTCATCGGTGGCCCTGTAATCAGGATATAGACCAGAAGGAAATAGCATAGCGATTAATAAAAATTGTGAAATCCAAACTAAAAGAACAAAAGTTCTTAAAACACACCTGTTGCTGCCTATGCTTTTAGCACAATTAAATTCATTTAAGTAAAATATTGATATTGGGTTCTGCTTTGGACTGCCATTTTGTGTATGACCTTGGCCTAGACTACATTAATACCTCCTTACCTGCTTGTGCCGCTGATCCTGTTTCATGCCCCGGACCGGTTCCTGTGTCCTCCAATTCCATGTCCTGCTTACACCTACTAGGGTAGGGTTATATTCCTAGACATAACTCTGGTGAGCAGGTGTAGGGCGGTGAGTTTTTTTAGCACAAGGTTCCATCTTATTGCTAGCATTGATCCCCCTGAATTTTTATTATGTATATATATTTTTTTTACTTTCATCTTATTTTTTTTATTTCATCTTATTTTAATCAGCTAACTGCTCTCATTACAGATTCATAATCTTTAGCAAGAACCCCCGTGGCCACATTCATGCATAAGCCAAGCAAATGACCAAAACGATGCTTATGAAGTGTTTAACATCTGTTATGCTGTTGACAAGACTGTAATGAAAGTTGAAAACTGGGTTCATTTGATATATTACATACATCCTACAAATTTGTGTTTGTAGTAAGCTAATGGATTAAATACCGTAAATGTCTGATATATATAAATGTCTCATGGTGTGTCAAAGAAAAAAGCACATCCACAAGAAATACAATTTCATAAAGTTAAATCAAGGCACAAAACCCAGTGCCTTGAAATACCTTCTAAATCATAAAATTGTTGTTTGCCTGTTTACTTCATGAAAAGCAACATATTAATAATAGGGATTTAACACAGAGGAGAAGGAGAAATATTAGAACAAGAGATAGAGGTATATATGTGGTCAGGGCCGGACTGGCCCACCGGGATACCAGGAAATTTCCCGGTGGGCCGGTCGCTCTGTGGGCCGGTCGGCCGCAGACCAACCTTCAAAAGCGGTACCCAGGCCGCCGCCGCCGCCTAATGACGTTAAGGGGGCCGGTGTGCACACACCATGCCGCCCAATGGCAGTGCCTCAGCACTTCGTCCCACGTCTTAAAAGGGGTGGGACAAAAATCTGAGGCAAGACCATTTGGTGGCGCGGTGCCCCCTTTAACTTCATGAATGCCGGCCTCCACCCACTGCCCTCACCAGACACCAGAAGCAGTGGTAAGTCGGGGGTGTGTGTGTTTGTTTTATGGGGGCTTAAGGCTTTTCTGGAGTGCCCCATGATATGCCTTTTAACCCCCTACATCTAAAAATGTTTGCAGTAGCAAATGTTTTGATTGCATTATGTCTAATGTATTTAATTTATTAGGGCCTTTTAACACTTTTGCTTTCTGGCATTTTAATACAAATAGCATGATAAAAAGAATGTTTAATGACTCGGGTATGTATTAGGGGAGTGTGTGGGTACAAGAGCTGGGCTGGTCTCCAAATGTTTCCAGGGCTGCTTTTCATTCCCAGTCCGGCCCTGGATGTGGTGCATTTAAGCTTCACTTTACTGAGAGGGTAATAGACAAATGGAACAACCTCCCATTAGAAGTAGTATCGGCTAATGAGGTAAGGGAATTTTAACATGCATGGGATAGGCATATGGCTCCTGAATCTAAGACGAAACCAACGACTGATTAAAGTCTTAGTCTTTGCATCTAAAAAAGGGGCAGACTAGGTGGGCTGCTATCAAATTTTATGTTTTAATGTCAAGTACTGCCCACACTACTTGAACCAGGTACTTGAACGTAGTTATGGTTAACCTTGCCTTCTAGGATCTCCATTTTTGTTAAACCTGTGAAAAAGTTTACAAAAATTTGTAAATAAAATTACTAAAAGCAGACGTATCCGAGAGCGCAGGAAAAAGATCATTGATGTCAAGCGGTGCATGATCTCAGATCACCTTAAGATGAGAAGGGCAGGATCACTAAATTTATAGTAAACAGAGACATAAAGAAAACAAGCAAAATGAAGGAGCGCAGTCCATACATTGTCATAAGTTTGGTATACATTGTTTTTTTTTTTGTTTAAATCTGTTTATTAGCATTGGTCACAATGCAGAAATAAATAACAGGAAACTCCGTAGTCGAACGATCCATAAACATAAACATCTTGCACCCGAGGTCAGAAATCATACATGTAATGCACTAGGAAAAGACAACGTGCCAATACAGAGAATGCACATAGCAGACAGCATTGATCATGGCATAACATGTCGGATACACAGAAATAGACCCAAAAGGACCAACCATAACAGTACACGAACGACCAGGTATACAATGTTGTGACACCAAAGCAATTTTCTATGTTTATACAGAAGTGTCGAGAGACCACCTCTGATTGAGGGAGAAGAGACCCAGAGGGGAGAGAGTAAGAAGGAAGGGAGTGAGAGAGAGAGGATAAGAGAGGATAAGAGAGAGAAAAAAAATAAAAAATAATAATAAAAAAAAAATAAAAAAAACACATGTCCCCCGGAACCTAGAGGCGTAGAACAGAATGGACTCCTACAGGGTCCATAAAGGTAGATATCCAAGGATCCCAAACCGCTTCGAATTTTGGCACTTCGTCTCGCAGGGTAGCCGTCATTTTTTCCATGGTAAAAATATGCCAGATGTTAGCGTTAATTTCACCCTGAGAGGGGGGAGAGCCCTTCCAGTGTCGGGCTATGGCTTGTTTCACCGCCGCACATATACGGTGGATAAGGCGAGAAGCGGAGGGGGACAAAGAGTCCGTTGTGTCCATGAATAACAAGGCAAGCTCCGGGGACGGCGCGATGGTAACGCCAAGCGCTCTTGACAACATGTCGAAACAGGAGGACCAAATCGGGCGAAGGTAGTCACACGTCCACCAGGCATGGAGGTAAGTACCAGGTTCTCCACAATTCCGGAAACAGCTGCGGGTGCTCCCCTGGGCCATGCGCGAGAGTCGCACAGGCGACAGATACCAGTGGGCCACAACTTTATAAGACCTCTCACGGATGACCGTGTTAGCGGTGAGCTTGTGGACCTGTACCGCGGCCGCATCCCACGATTCATCGGGGAATTCCTCCTGGAGTTCCCTGTGCCACAGAGACCTGTAAGCCGGCGACCGGGGATAGAGCACGGACACAAAGTGAGCATAATGTAACGATATAGAACCTCGGAGGCGTTTGCGGAGCAGGAAGCGCTGTTCAAAGGTCGTGAGAGCCGAGAGATCCCCGGCACGAAGCAGTGACTGAGCAAAATGGCGCAACTGCAGGTAACGAAACAGTTCCGAGTTGGGGACACCCTTAGCCTCCTGGAGTTCCTGAAAGGAGAGCACCTGATTGCCTTTAGCCAACGCTCCGAGTCTGGTAAGATCCGCATCCCGCCACCACCTGAATTTGGCCGCCTGTACTCCGTCCTGGAAGAGGGGGTTGTGCAACAGGGGCAACAGCTGGGATACAGCACCCATGAGGGAAAGCTTACGTCTCCACTTGCGCCAGATGGTGAGAGTAGTGGTTATAGCCGGTAAAGTGGGAGCCGCCGGGGGACCCAGAGGATCCAGCCAGGGGACCACATGAATGTCAGAGCAAGTTAGAAATCCCCTTTCTATGTCGATCCAGGGAAGAGTACCTGGAGGAAGGGACCACGCTTCTAGTTGGGATATCCTGGCTGCCAGGTAATACAGGTAGAGATTGGGAACCGCCAGACCTCCAGAGTGTTTCGGTTTATACATAGTGGATCTGTTGATCCTCGCTCGCCTGGAGCCCCATATATAGCGGAAAACAGAGGCTTGAAAAGAGTCAATCTCGTCCCGTTTGACCGGTGATGGTAGAGCCCGAAAAAGGTAGAGGAGTCGGGGCAAGAGAGTCATTTTCACAGCATAAATACGTCCCATCCACGAGATAGGGTATTGGGACCATCGTCTAAGCTCTTTCCGAAGGGCTGTGAGAAGCGGAGGAAAATTAGTCCTGTACAAGGAGTGAAAGTCATTGGTGAGGTAGATACCCAGATATTTCAACCTGGAGGATTGCCATGTAAAGTTAAAGGAAGACGCAATAGATGATCGGACCGGGTCCGTCCAGTTGACATTCAGCGCCTCACACTTGGTCTCGTTAATTTTATAGCCGGAGATCCGCGAAAACTCTCGAAGGGTGCTATGGAGATTAGGAAGGGACACCACAGGGTTGGTAAGTGTAAGCAGAACGTCATCCGCAAAGAGGCTTAACTTGTACTGAGTGTCCTGAACCACAATCCCCGTAATATCCGGGTGTTGTCGAATGGCCGCCGCCAGGGGTTCAATACAGAGTGCGAACAGGAGCGGGGATAAAGGGCACCCCTGACGGGTTCCACTCCTGATGTTGATAGTAGAAGATTCACAGCCCATCAGGGCAATCGTGGCGGACGGTTGGTCATAGAGCGCACGGATACTCCTCAGGAAGCCCTCATGAAAGCCGAACCTCCGCAAGACCTCCCACATATACCTCCAGTCGACCCTGTCGAAGGCTTTCTCGGCGTCCAAAGCCAACAACAGAGATTCTTGGTTGGTGAGTGTGGCGACTTCAATCAGGTCTACTGTCCGGCGAATGTTATCCGGGGCCTCTCTATTGGGGACAAATCCCACTTGATCCGGATGCACCAGGGAGGGCAGGACAGCTCCCAGGCGGGTCGCTAGCAGCTTTGCATACAGCTTGATATCCGCGTTGATGAGGGATATGGGGCGGTAGCTGCTACAGCTAGCGGGGTCCCTCCCTTCCTTGTGTATGACGATAATTTTGGCCATCTGCATTTCCCGAGTCGGAGGCACCCCTGTGAGGAATACATTGAACATGGAAAGGAGACGAGGCAGTAACTGACGTTGGAATTTCTTATAATAAGAGCCGGGGAGGCCATCAGGTCCAGGAGCTTT
The DNA here is from genome assembly GCA_023333645.1 of Sceloporus occidentalis. Taxonomy (NCBI): domain Eukaryota; kingdom Metazoa; phylum Chordata; class Lepidosauria; order Squamata; family Phrynosomatidae; genus Sceloporus; species Sceloporus occidentalis. The sequence goes on along the minus strand of JALMGF010000063.1, from coordinate 4,100,061 downwards.
AGAAGCCTTGAGGGAGGCAATGGCGTCACGAAGTTCCTCCTCACTGAAGGGCTCGCCGAGATGCTCCATCTGGGGCAACGAGAGCCAGGGCAAGGAAACCGAGCCCAAAAAAGCATGGAGGCGGGTCGGGTCCTGAGCTGTCAGGGGGGCCTTCTGGCCATCGTAGAGACTTTGGTAAAAAGACGCAAATTGATCCGCTATATCGCGGGGGTGGAACCAGCTTTTATTGTTCGAGTCAATAATCTTCGAGATATTTTGAGCCTTTCTCTGGGAGCGCAATCTCCTAGCCAGCATCGTGTCGGGTTTATTGGCCTTGTCAAAGAATCTCTGTTTAGTGGCATTCAGCGAGTACACCACCTCCTTACCAAGGAGAAGGTTCAATTCCCCTTTCAGCTGGATCAGTTTGCGTAGTGCAGCTGCATCCAAGGAATGCTTGTGCGCCGCTTCCAAAGCGCTCACTTTGTTGGTGAGGGATGTGATGGCTTCTTGGCGCAACTTTTTGCGACGTGCCTTGATACGGATGAAGGAGCCTCTTATATAAGCCTTATGTGTCTGCCAAATCAAAAGTGGGTCCATGTCAGGGGCTTCATTAAACGAAAAAAAGTCCTCTAGGTCACCCGAGACTTCCTCCAGTACCGATGGATCTGTAAGGAGAAACTCGTCCAGTCTCCATTGCTTGGGGCCCGGATGCCAGTCTGACATGCGATAGACGCACTCAACAGCTCCATGGTCAGACCAAATAATAGGGTGGATCTTCGAGGAACGGACAACATTAGCCTGATGCTGGGCCACGAACAGATAGTCAATTCTCGAGTAGGATTGGTGTGGATGGGAAAAAAAAGTAAAATCCAGCGACCGCGGGTGAAGGAGACGCCACACGTCAACTAGAGCCGATGTTGTTGCGAAATCTTTGAGATGTTTAGAATTGAGTGGAGGATGGACCAGCAACGCAGGGCCCCTTCTGTCCAAGTGTAGATCCCAAAGCGTGTTAAAGTCACCTCCAACAAATAATTGATGACCTCGCAGAGGCAACAGGGAGTCAGCGAGGGTGGAGTAAAAAGAGGCCGCCGAGGTGGAGGGGGCGTAGACGTTAAGAATCGCTGTTGGTTTATTGTGCAGGAGACCCGTGATAAGGAGAAAACGGCCCCATTTATCTTTCGTGGTCGATTGGTGCTGAAAGCCAAGTGACGTTTTGATAAAAATGCTGACTCCGTTCTTCTTCTGTGAGGGGTGTGTGGCATGAAAGTGGGCACCAAAACACTTACCCCAATACTGTGGGAGGTAAGAGGAGCGTAGGTGAGTTTCCTGTAGGAGAACAATGTCAGCATGAAGTTTATGATAATAGGTCATCGCCAATCGCCTCTTCTGAGGAGTGTTGAGCCCCTTGACGTTATGGGATATAAGCTTCACATCACCAGACATTTAACCCGGTGGGAGAAAGCTGAAGAAGGCTGCCTGGAGACAAAAAAAAAAAAAAAAAAAATAAAGGAGAGGGGGGGGAAAGAGGAAAGCAGAAGAAACAGAAAAAGAAAGAGACGGAAGAACAAAGATCATACAGCACACAACATGATGCGTAACAGCATATAATGGGCTAGGCTGTATGCGACGGATCAACCTGGCCATCAACCCCCCGCGCCGAAGTATCGGCGGTAGTAGAGGCATAGCGCCAGACTGAGTGAAGACCAGCATCGGTCTTAAAGGGGAATTAGCGGCACGCACTACCACAATGGCCTCCGCGGCCCTGTGTAACTTGACTCTACCTCTGGGCAATGATGCGTAAACGTGTGCCATAGGAAGACAAACGCGTGCACGGAAACGAATTCGGACGCCGAAAATAAATGCGGATAAATTAAAGTTATAATAATCGCAAAGAATAAAAACGTGATATCCCGATAAAGAAACAATAAACCATACGAAACAGTAGCAGACCCCAATATCGAAGCCACCCCGATAGGAACTGTGAAGCATAGCAACACTGTAGGGTCTGCCCGCTACATCGCAGTCCACAGCAGTCTATGACCCCCTCATACCGCAAAGGATACCGTAAGTGCGGAGAGTCCCAAAACGCGGCGGGGCTCCTCGGGGCGGATGAAGTGCTGGAGCGACGAGCTGGCAGGAGAGTGCGTCCATATCGAGGGCTGTCGAAGGGCTATGTGATGTCCTGAGTGTAGTGTACTGCAGCTAGACGATCAGGGTGGCCGAACCCGGGGTGAGCAGGTCTGCAAGAACGATCTGTAGCTGCCAAGTCGGAGATCCTAGCCTACGGGGCTGCGCGTGAGGAACTCGGGACATCCATCCACTCGGCAGTCGCGATGGGTCCACGGTCTTGACGGCTCCTTTTTCGGCCTGACGTTAAGGGGGGAAGACCCAAAGAGTGAAGGAACTCTACAGCCTCCGAGGGGGCCTTGAGGATGTAGCTAGTACCCTCCTTGATGACCTGGAGCGCGAAAGGGAACCTCCATCTATAGGGCACATTGTGAGAGCGCAGGTGAGCCGTTACAGGATGGAGGGCCTTGCGCCGTTGAAGTGTTCTGGGCGATAGGTCCGCATAAAGTTGAAGCTCACAATTACCTATGCGCAATTGCACAGACCTAGCCGCCTTCATGATGTCCTCCTTGAGTGCGTAGTCGCGTAGTTTGACAATAATGTCCCTAGGGTTGTCAGCCATCTTGGGTTTAGGCCTCAACGCCCTGTGGATTCTATCCACGGCAACATCAGGTAGGAGCTGTTGCAGAATCTGGTGCAGTACCTCATCGGCGTCTTGGTACGTCTCAGGGACACCCCGAATACGAAAATTGGCCCTACGGGACCTATTCTCCAGGTCTTCCTGGGCATCCTGTAGCGTGTCGAGCTCGTGGCGTAGAGCAGCCACCTCAGTTTCCAGCAAGTGTTGGCCGCGCCGGAGGTCAGTATGGGTGTGCTCGAGTACGTCCGTGCGGGATCCAATGTCCGTGATATCGCGCGTCAGTTGGCGTAATTCCGTGTGGATGTGATCCATCAGGTCTTTCTTGACCGATAAGACCAAGTCCTTAAGTTCCTCCACGTCCCTCTTAGTGCAGGAAACCGAGGCTTCATCGTTGGTGGGGCCCGACGCCGCCATCATGGGAAGCGCGGGAACTTCGGCCGCAAGTATCTTCTTTTGGAAGATGGCTGGCACGGTCTTCCTCTTCGGCAGCTTGCGAGAGCCCCCAGTCATGCCGGGTACCTCTGCGAATGGGTGCGGTATAAAAAAATCGAGGTAGGTAGCCGTTATTAGTGCTAATTATAGGGCGTCCTGGAGGAGCAGGTTCACTGCACGTCCATCTTGGAGCTCGGCCGGCCACGCCCCCCGGTATACATTGTTTTGATAAAACGTTATACTAAATGTATTACTATCCTATATGTCTCTCTCATTTCCATACTTTGATGTCAGCAGCCTAAAAGCACATTTGAATAAACCCGTTTCTGCATCTCAAACTAATAACAATGAAAGAACCACCAGTGCACATATGAACAGAAACATAGAAAAGATTTGACAAACTATGCCTTAGGCAACCGTAACTTCTACAGTGTTGTATGGTTTGCAAATATTAAACATTTTCATTGGTCAACAGGGAAACATCTCCCTGTCAAACCACATGGAAGTGTCAGGACCAGGGCGAGCAGGTCGGGTAGGAGTCCATGTGCAGGGGATACAGGGAACTCTGTCTGTACCCCTTTATGCATGGTGACACTGAGATAGGTACAGACAGAGTAGCAGGACTGGATAGGACGAGAGACAGGAGCTGAGGCAGGTACAGGCTCGGGAGCGGAGGCAGAGAGACGGGAGCTGAGGCAGGTACAGGCTCGGGAGCTGAGGCAGAGAGACGGGAGCTGAGGCAGGTGCAGGCTCGGGAGCTGAGGCAGAGAGACGGGAGCTGAGGCAGGTACCGGCTCGGGTGCAGGTACAGGTACAGGCTCGGGTGCAGGTACAGGCTCGGGTGCGGGCCCACTGGCAGGTAAGCCCACAGGCACAGGTACAGGCTCGGGTGCGGGCCCCCTGGCAGGTAAGCCCACAGGCACAGGTACAGGCTCAGGTGCGGGCCCACTGGCAGGTAAGCCCACAGGCAGGTTCAGGCACAGGTACAGGCTCGGGTGCGGGCCCACTGGCAGGTAAGCCCACAGGCAGGTTCAGGCACAGGTACAGGCTCGGGTGCGGGCCCACTGGCAGGTAAGCCCACAGGCAGGTTCAGGCACAGGTAACGGTGAGGCCCACTGGCAGGGCGGACGGGAACGGAGGCCCACTGGCAGGGCGGACGGGAACGGAGGCCCACTGGCAGGGCGGACGGGAACGGAGGCCCACTGGCAGGGCGGACGGGAACGGAGGCCCACTGGCAGGGCGGACGGGAACGGAGGCCCACTGGCAGGGCGGACGGGAACGGAGGCCCACTGGCAGGGCGGACGGGAACAGAGTACTACCGGGCCAGGCACGTGTACAGGTTCATGCACGGGTACGGACTTACGCTCGGGTACTGGATCATGCACGAGTACCGGCACGGGTACAGGAACAGGCTCAGGCACGGGTTCGGGCACAGGCACGGGTTCAGGCACAGGCACGGGTTCAGGCACAGGCACGGGTTCAGGCACAGGCACGGGTTCAGGCACAGGCACAGGCACAGGCACAGGCACAGGCACAGGCACAGGCACAGGCACAGGCACAGGCACAGGCACAGGCACAGGCACAGGCACAGAGCAAAGGCAGTCCTACAACTTCAATGCCAAGGCCCTGACTGAAGGGCAGGGCCGGACTTTTAAAGGCAGGGCTTCACTCAATTCATGAGGCGCAGCTGTACCTGATAATCAGGTTCAGATCACTCCAGAGGGAGGAGGGTGGCCACTAGTGGTAGCAGAAGTATTAGCCTGAAGTATAATTCAGCCATGGTTCAGGCAGCAGAGAGTGGACACTGACAGGAAGGTTCACACCTTCAATCATTATTTGCTGGCAAAAACAATATTCTATTATTATTTGTATTATTATTATTATATATGATATATGATATATTATATATTATGCAGTGCTGTACACTGGATAAACAGGACACAACAAGCAGAGCATCACACAACAGTTTGGACTTACTGATAACAAAGGCCCTGTTCAACTGAGCTTAAAATTTAGAACATAAAGGCAAACCATCCATGAAATACAAAACGCTGTAATGCATTGCTTATGAAAGACATTAAGCCACCACATTATTTGGATCAAAACATTTTTGATTTGAAAAATATTTCTAGCTAATTCCCATTTTAATGAGTTCAGTAATATGAGATGTGTTTTGGAATTTGATATTTTATTAACATTTAAAATGAATAATATCAAACCATGCTATTTCATTTTAATAATGCTGTGGTTAATAACTGTTAAATTTGTAAAACTTGGCTTCAAACTTCCATGAGTCGAAAATTATGTTTATTTATATTTTTAGAGCACAGCACATTTAAGATTAATTATATACTGACTTATTTTTAATTAGCCCTCAAATACCTATTTATTAATTTTAAATATGCATTAATTCTTTGTTATAGTGAAATTCATCTTGTAGCAGTAAAAGGATTAGGTAATTTTGGAATGTTAGTACCAAGGGGGGAAAGAACAGCAGTTTGTAGTTTGAACGTTTATTCTAGATATCCTGATTTTAAGGTCAAATTTAAGGCATGTTTAAGGGAATTTATATAGGTTTTACAAGAAGAACACCTGGCAGTCTAGAATCGGCCCTTCTGTACAGTCATATTCCATGGCACTATAAATCAGCCTGATAAATAAGTGAAAGGTTTTTTTTATTTCTGAGATCTATGTACGCCAACAAGAATAAAAATTAAAAAGTTGTAGTTCTTACAAAACATGGAATTTAATTTTGTAAAACTGATACATAAATGTTGATGCACAATATGTCATCTTAATGTTGGTCCCTGTTTTGTTTCAATACAACTTTTGTTACAATTAAATCTTCTTTACGTCTCATGGTAAATGGAATTTTCATTTTAGTTGAAGCTTCTGTATTATGTTGTCTTCTGACAATGGAATAGCCGCTCAATGTTCCGTGCAATTACCTAAGGACATTTTTTTTCTGTCCTAAAAGGCTGAGTGTATGTAATTTTAGTGCTCTTCTAGATAAGATGCAATTTGCTTACAATAGTGTCCTACCCAAGAGCTAACATGACCGCATTTTAATTACAGTTAATATAAAGAACCTTTGTCTGAGGGCAAAGTTAATGATTTAAAAAAAGAAATCAATCTTTGCTGCGGGCGATTTATGAACTTAGAAGGTAACAACTTGAGGCAGTGGAATGTCTGGGTTAATCTAAATGCATTTCATTTTTCTAAACTTCTAGAACCAAGGGCTCTTCATTTAATGCAAGACTATTCTCTGGATCGTGACTTAGAAATTAGGCCTTCACAGATCGCTTTTTATATTCTCAACTGGTGAGATATTTAAATTTACTTTAAAATATTCCTTCAGACTGGCGTTATTTATTATTTATTATTTTTCGTCTCTTATTATTATTATTATTCATCGGTCAGACTGTAGTTGTTCAAACCAGGGTCAACACCACAGGTCCAACGATCAGTTAAGCTTTGTATTGATGAATAAATATGTATTCTTCGCTACCTTTTCTAGTAACAGGTTCATTAAAAAAAAATATATGTTGTGGTATAGAAAAAATAAACACTTTCTTTGTAACTGCTATCACTAAAAGCCTTTCTCCTCTGGGAGAGCATCCGGTCTCTGTCTGTGCGGGTAGCAGGTGATGATGTAGCTGGAAAATATGAATCGATATGAAAACAGGCCATAAATATAATTTTACCATGTGTTAAAGAAAAAGCAAAGGTCTGCCGAGGAAAACAAGTGGAAATAAAATGATTGGCTATTTTCAAGGGAGAAATAGAGATTAATGTTCAACCCATATAATGCTTGAGTTCAAGGAACTGGAGTTGCAGTAATATGGTGAATTCGCAATAGAAAGGATTTGTAATTCTTCAAAAAAAAAATAAATTAATTTATACAGCGTGGTGTTTAAATTGACTTAACAGCCAAAAAGCTAGCATCACTTGAATCGAGGATGTTCATTCACTTTTTTTATTGGAAGGTGAACATTTTTTCTGTTTTAACCTCCAAATCAAGAAATGTTAAATGGCCTTGGCAGCTGCGAATATTTCAGTAAATTACATCAGATTATTTTAAATTCACAATCCATATTAATAAATATTTTTAGAAATGACTTGATTGAAAACAAATTAGAAAGAAGACTGATGTGTGGTTTTTATATCAGGTAGAATTCAATGAAAGGTTAAAAGAACCACAATATATGTGATACAAAAAGTATTTATTTGGATGCCTTTGTTCATTGTATGGGCACTTTAGGCTTTGGCACATGAAAGGACTTCAGATGAAATAAAAAAATAACTTTTTGTCTGATGTTCTATAAATTCCTGAATTACATCACAGCATAACATATGTTATGGCTTTTACCTACTGACAGTCAATGTAATTATGCAACTCCACAAAAGATAAACACAACACATATCAGTAAAACATGTTTTTTTTGTGTTAAATTTAAAATGTAGAAATACCTGTCTCATAGGGAATTTATCGTAACTTCTACAAGCAGCCAATCAATGCCGAGAATAGTCCGACAGCTTCTACCTCAAGGTAAGTGCTTCTATTTATTTATTTTTTGTTTGTTTTTGAAGAATGCATGCTTCTTGGGGACAGCAAACTGTCACAGTTGCTTTATCACAATATAGCTAATGATATATAAAAAAAATTGCAGGTTTCTCTGTTATCTAAATGAACTATTTTCTTGAATTTCTTTATGTCTCTATGATGGTTATTAAAAAAGGATGCATTGTAGATAATTACCTCTGAGTTAATGCTTTGGCAGCTGGAAACAGAAGCAATACATCAAACCTCCCAAAGGGTTAACTGCTTGGGATGTAAATTAATTCTACACACACTTCATTATGTTAGGACTGAGAAATGGTATAAAGGGAGTAATCATGTCTTTCAGAAACATGAAGGCTATTGTGAAGAACAGACTTAGAGGACGAGGTACCCAGTGGTTTATGCTCACCTTGGCCAACTAGGCATATGCCAGTTCACGGGCACATAATCAGGTATCTGCTTGGCGATTGGCTGATCACACTCTCCGGTTTGCCGCTTATCCTTGGGCTGATCACAGCCTCCATATTGATATATAGATCACAGCCTTCTTCTGCACAGCACTTGCATCATGCAGGGATATGATGTCATATCCTGACGCTCTGCAGTGATAAGTGGTGGCTTGGGAGCTGTCCTTGGTCAGGTCTAGGGCAGTGCCAAGCCAAGGTACATCTCTGAACATACCACTATGTTTATGAAATGTACAATCCATCTACTACGAAAATACAACCATTTGCCCCATTTCTTTTAATTTCAGATTCACCCTTTTAGGAAATTAACCTACAGGTGAAATAGGCTAGCAGATAACTAATCAATAATTAGCATAGGGTCAAGGCACTAAAAACAGCTGGAACAGATTTATTGATATTAAGCTTGTGATATCTCCCAATATTATATTTTTACATTTTAAAGAAAATGTCTGATTGTTTTTGGAATGTTGTATAGCACTAGCTTTTATTATTCACAAATAATAAAGGTTGAATCTTTTTTTTAACAAAACACATTCTGTAATGAGCTATTTTAATGAGCTTTTCAACATAGGTAAATATATTCCACTATCTGCAGTTGTCTGTGTAGGTGTTATTTTCAAATGTCTCCCAGACTGAGGAATTTCAAATAGAAAGAATTTAAATTAGCCACCTTCTGTTTCGATAAAACTTAATATCATAATATTTAAATATCCAACATTATCTATCTATCTATCTATCTATCTATCTATCTATCTATCTCTTTCTCTCTCTCTCTCTCTCTCTCTCTTTCTCTCTCTCTCTCTCTATCTTTCTATCTATCTAGTCTGTCATCATTCTGTGCATATGCTTGGTTATCTGAAAATTATTCATTAGAAAATACTTAATGTTGAGTAGAGTTTTGACACATCTGCTCCGGGCTTCAGAGATCCAGCCTAGCGTATGAGAGAAAGCGAAAACGACTCGGCGCCCCTCTCTCTCCTCCGCTTCAAAAAAGTGCCGCCCCTTCAAAAGTGCCGCCTGGGGCAATTGCCCCACTCGGCTCCATTGTAGGGCCAGCCCTGCCTACTACACCTGCTCTAGTTATGACAGAGGTTTAGACGGGGTTCCTGCATCCAAGAAAAATCAAGAAGACAAACTCTTAGATAAGGTTTCAAATATGTCAAGTAAAATATGTCACGCTTTTCCTGTAATGTGCATTTAACATCCACATGCAAGTGAGAAAGAGATACTTAATAATTAAAGGGATAACTCAAATTCTCTCTTCTCCAACAGCTTGCAGTTGTTTTCTCCAATCTATATTAGAAGGGGAACACTTATTGATCAATTTTATTAATGATAGTAAAAGCTCTTAGGTTGCACAGTAGATTGTATGCATTGTGGGGTATGCAGATATAGTGGCTATTAGTAATAGTAGTAGGATTTTACTGTTTAATAAGTAATGCAGTTTTTGTACCTTCAAACAGAACATCATGATTTTTTGGGGGATTTTTTTTTAGTGTTCCTTCATAAATGTGATTTTTTTTTAAAATGAAAATAAGCTGAACTGAAAATTACACATTCTGTTTTGAAAAAAACTAAGATACTGTATCGGCAATGTCCTAAGCATCATATCAGTCTTTTATCTTCCCCACAGGGTTGGAGATCCAAGCTTTTGAAAACCTGGAACACAGCATGTTTTTTTAATTAAAGAACATTGGGAATTAAGAGAGAATATGATGTGTTTTTCATGGTGTTACTTGAGATCAGGTTTAAAATAAATGCATGATATGTGTCAATCACATGTTTTTGTATGTTTTCATTACATTTCACTATCCAGCCTTCTCCTATTTAGTGTCAGGATCACATTCCGGAGTAACATCCTTATTCAGTAGATGCCCAGAAAAGGAACCTGGTGTAAATAAACCATATTTCCAGAGGCCGAACCGTTGGCATTGTCCAGTCCTCCATCAGACCACCTTGTGATGATACCAGCCTTGGAGGGCCAAAGCTCATGGTCCTTTTCCATATCGACAAAAATGGAGGAATCCAGGAACCACATGGGGCTTGTATCTGGAACATAGCAGGGTGGGGGTCAATTCAGCTGGGCTACTCATCGAAGCTCACACAGTGAACCAAACCCAATCCCAAAGTCATTAATATAAATTCACATTGAATGCTACAAGGAAAATTCATAAAATGCAAATTTTAAAAACTTACAATTTATACTCCTTTGTCAATAGGGTGCATGATAATTTTGTGAAAATGTTATATTATGCAATGCTACTTCATAGCACATTAGCGCATGAAATATGTTAGAAGGCATCTACGAGCATCGACTTTGATACGTTTAAAATAATCTTCTATTAAGCTTTTTAGTATTAGTTTGTTAATACATTACATTCTAGAACTCAGCAGTCTCTTGAGCTTTTTTAAAAAGTCTGACATCTAAAAGAAACATTAGCTCAGTTTAAAACGTATGCAAGCATAAATAAATGATTTATTGACGAACAAGATACAAGCTTTTTAATGAAAAACAACTTATTTTTAATGGTGCTACAAAAGTCCCCATGCATGGTAATAAATATGGAAATCACCATTATTTACATTAAATCTGATCAACTAAGCCATTTAAATATTATTTAATAACCATGTTGTGTTGAACTCATGGAATATTTATGTGCAACGATTATAGTACAACAGTGACCTGAACATTTACAGTAACTGTTACACAAGTAATATTACATAGTCATTTTAATTTTCATGGTGTGAACTTCGAAAACGCATATGGCATATTTACCTCTAGTCTGCTTCAAGGCTGGCTCTGCAGGCTGATTGCACCACGGGGAAGGAGTAAAGTTGCAGGGCTGCAGCTTCCAGCTCAGGCAAGTGTTTTATTTATTTATGTATTTATGCATTTCGTTTGTTTAGTGGGGCTCTCAGAGTCCTTAAAGACGGTGTCCTCTGGCCTTAATATTCTTGGCATTACGCACATATCCATAACATTTTTTTTTAAATTAGAGCAGAAACTTCCATTTTTAGTTTCCATATTTTTCTTTTTGTTAATACTGACACTGGGTACTTTACACCCCACCGTGTAGTTGACAACATACAGTTATTTTTAGGTTGGGTTGTGTAAATACTAAAGGTCTTGTGTCAGATTTGTGGTTTGATTATAGCATATACTTTAGATAATTACAGGGTCCCAATTTCCATTTGCTGATCTGGATTTTTGTTTTCAGAGCTCAGACCCATTTATATTGACTTTTGAGCTGTTCTTCTAAATCTTAAGTTGAAATACTACTTGTGTAGTTTATGGTATCTGGTGTATTGGGTATTTAAGTCCTTCTTGGATTCCACATCAAATGTGGCAAGTTTATTCAGTACAAAAGCCAGCAAACAGCATGGAAGATTCAACTAGACTGTGTAACCTAGCAGAATAAATGGTGGTGTGTTTATGACAGCTGTAGACCAAATGACAGCAGGGTGTTCACTTTGTGGAGGCACATGTCATCCATACTGAGTGCTTGGATATGATGTTGTATCCTCTCAAAAACACACATAGTGAGGGTAGGAGACACTACAAAGGCTATATCGTCTAGGTGCAGATCTTTATCTGGAAATGTGGCACTTACAAGGAAGGTCTGAGACCTCTCAAGACAGCCTACTGATCAGTGGTGCACTGATCACCCAATAGGCCAAGTTCATAATACCCTGCTACACATACAGGGCAAACCAATTGAATGTTAGTGCTGAATACCCAACATTTTCCACCAAAATTTGTGCATGGGATACCACCAAATGGATTATAATCTCATCTCTCTGGACTCTGTCACATGGTTTCCATTGTTATTGTAGAGGATATAAAATAATCTGTACATCTCTTTAGCAGAAATTCAAAGAAATGTGAAGCAATTTATAAATCAATTGATGACATCCCCACAGCACATGGCAGCATATCGGAGTAGTTAAAATATTTATGGTGCTTTGTGGTGATGTCATAAGAAAGGGTTGTTCAAACACATTCAAGGCCCAACTTCTCTTGATATATATATACATTTCTAGTTTAAACATAATATGTTTTCAGTTGCACACCTATAATGTGTATGTGCTCTAGCTATCTAGTGTTAGCCTTATCTACTGGACAAGTACCATCACGGCCAGTTCTCAAAGAAAAAGAAAAAATACCATGAAGCCTGTATGTTGCCCCTCACATACATGTGATACACAATATGCTATTTTTGTTACATTCAGAATACCAACATGTGCATAGCCCTCTTGTATTCATCACCCTCCAGTTGTAGAAGCTTCCTTTGTGCCTTTGGCAGGTAGAAGAACTAATTCTTCACAATGGGGACTGTTTCTGGGGTAATAGATGGCATCCCTCAGTCCAGGTGCCCCAGTCAACTGCCTGCATGGCCTATCAGTAAGACTGGCCCTACTTATGATATAGCTTTGGGGTAAATAATAGAATGTCTTAGTCTTAATCACCAATCTGACTAATGATAGTCTTTGGAGGAAAGGAATTCATGGGATTAATAGGATGTTTATTGAAATAAAACCTATGAGACTTTTCAAGTCACATGGTATGGGGCAACATGCACTGATGGTGTATTATTACGGCTGCTCAGCTACGGGGTCTCACCCTAAGAAGAAAAATCTGGAATTGGAGAGCTTTGTGGTACAAGACAATTAAATAAATGTTATTTGTGTGCAATACTGATAGCAACACACATAGCAAACATTTTAATTTTCCAAGTACCGTAATCCAAGTACACGTGTTATTTATGCATCTACATACATACATACACACATGCGTAGAGATAGAATCAGGGAAAACCAGAGGTGGTACATGTGGGTTTTATTTTTCTAAAGAAGCTGTATTGGCAGTAAACTAATAAGATAATTATGTGAGTGCGGTAGCAAGTTCACTGTACTTCCATTCATATTTCTCTTCAAGGCATTGACACTTTGAATGGTTGCCCAGTAATCTTGGAATGTTTGCCCAAACTTCACTGCTTGCTCGATTCTGACACAGTTATTGTGTACTGAATGTTGTCAAAGGCATTCAGTGTCAGTGAGACTCATTGCCAATCGGTTCTGTACTTGTTTATTAAAGAGACATTGTTGTTGATGTTTTTTTGTATAATGGAGAATACTAAAATGTATTCCCTCTTTATGTGTTTGTTGTATCTTAAAGGGACATGCTTACCATCAGTGGATCTAAATGCGTGTTGTAACGGGAAGTCTATCAGCACATACCTGTTTGTCATTGCTGCCTTCCTTGTGGCTACAAGATGGGTAGCTGCTCCAGTTCACGGAGAAGAGACTCCCAAACAAAAGTACCACCAGTCCTGACACAACACACCAAAAAGATCCAAGAGAACAGATTTTTATGGCACTGGGCATGGTTTATGCAGCCACTTTACCAGGGGAAGGAGAGTTGACATACAACAGGAAACAGGAAGAGATTAACATAATTACGGCGAGGTATTACACAGACAACAACTGCAAATACACAACAGAGGGAAATGAATTAGGGCAGTAACACTTAGATGTAGACTAGACAATGAGACATTCTTCATGCATTGAGAAATGGAAACAAGAGGGTGAAAACACAAAATGTTATAATGTAACCCATGTAAGTCAATTTAAAATTGCAGTCACAATAATTTTCCCAGAATGGGGGTCCAGCATCCGTTACATGTGTGACTCAGGCCACATCATGCATGTGTGACATCAGTACTAACCAGTACAAGCCAGTGATATAATAACGAACATGCGTAACCAGCATTACAGGATGTATATGCAAAATGTTAATTTATTCTGCTTTTTATTTCAGTGAACAATGGGTTCATGACTTTCACCCATGACTCTAATGTCACCTGGGGTGCTGTATGGGGCAATTTAATTTCATGAAGACAAACATTTCAGTCTGACTAATCTCGCTGGAAGTTTTTGCCATGGCATATCTGTAGGCACCAGTAACAGTCCACATTCCAACACCATATACATATTTGCAGTATGAGTATATTGTTTATGTACATGTTTTAAATATGAAAGACTACTTTTGTAGTTGTAAGTAATATGTGAGTTCATATTCTGCGTCCATTAAGCTGTAACATGTGATTTACATGTGACAGAGACAGGCATTTGCTACCAGTTGTAAGATCTGCACCTTCCTTTCCCTGCAAAATACAAAAATAAAATGAAAATAATAAAAATATCCTAAATTGCAATTTAATATTTATAATTTACTAGATAGATAGATAGAGAGATAGATAAATATTTCTGTGCACTTATCTTAAAAATGCTACATTTATATAGATGTTACGCAACATGAATATATTCTGTATTTTTTATTGAAAATTTAAATTTCCTTATTGCTTGTAGTTTTAGGCAAATAAAAAAACAACTGTAGAAATCATAAAAAGATTCCTTTTCATGTCAATAGGTCTAATTGTGCCTCCTGAAGGCTGAGCAAAGCCATTGAATCCTTGTTTTGTGGATGCCTACAAAATTCTGTTGTGTGCTATGCATTAACCCCTTAAATGCCAATGGCTTGATTGAGGGAATTATGTACTGCTTGCCCACCCTATTTCCCACTGCATCCGATTAAACACGCTTAGCATGCTTTCCTCGAGCAATACCTTCACAATTCCCATAGACTGAAGCTGTGTGGGCAACAATGTAATATCACTTACATTACAAATTAAAGCCCTGTCTAAGCTCATTGTAGATTCACATTTTTTTAAACAAAAATCTTAGAATTTAAAGAAATTGAGAGTAAAAAAAAATCTGAGCAGAATGCACGGTTCGATCTGTCTTCGTGGCTTTCCTTAGCCCTAGTGTCTCCAGGCGAGCTTCTGGATTTCAGCACTGGACAGCTCCTGCTACCTTTTCCTCCCCATCTTACAAATGGCTGTTCGTTGATTGACATTCGATCTGCCCATACAGCTCCCAAGAAAACCTTAAGAATACCTATAGGAGTAAGGTGGGAGGGGGTTCCCATCAGTACGTGTTTGGCTGTGGCAAAGTGTAGTTAAATCCTTTCACAAGCAGAAGAAGGCGGAGAGTATTTCCTAAGCTTATCCAAGTAGTCAATTAGCAGGCGTTATCTGTTTCTTCTCCACCACTTCGTGCAAACAAACAAACAAACAAGCAAAGCCAGAGATGCTTTGTTCTTCCATCTGAATAGCCTTCTAGAGCTTCCTCCAGAAACATTGCTGCTGGAGGGGGGAGAGGAAAAAAATAATGAGATTAAAAAAAGAACTCACCGGGAATATGTGGTTGCATTGCCATAGCTGTAAAGCTTCCATGAAGACGGTGGATGAAGATAAAGACGTAAGCAAGCTAACTATAGATTCTTTGCAAGATGGGATGTAACCTGCTCAAATCAAGGAGGCTGTCTGCGTAAATCCTGGTTGTAAACCCACTGGGGGAAGACAGGATATTGTTGTTTTTCTTCTATCTGACCACAGGTGATAGCATTTAGCTCGGATGTTGCATGAATATATGCTGGAGGCGAGGCTTCCTGACTTGATGTTCTAAAATAGAACGTTGGTTGAGTTATTGAATTGTGAACGCTCGGAGGGCTCCAGGAACACCATGGCTCTCCTCTTATTCCTGTCTCCTCTCCTTGCCAATATTTGTTTGCTTTCGGCGTCCACTCGAGACCTGGAAGGGCGTGCATCTCGCCAAGGAGAGCATCACACCATCGTGAAAGAGAGACAACCGATATATCACGACCCGAGAAGCCTGGATCATTCCTCCTTGTGGATCAAGACAACAGAGAGTCCTGTCTTGGCACAGAATCTTGGCGATGATTTGCCAAAACATGTGGCATCTTTTTTATACACAGGAGATTCTAACGAACTCAGAAGAGCCAACTGCTCCAGGAGATATGAATTGACCAGCTTGTCAGGGATATCTGCTGTCCCATCCCATGCCTCCTTGCATAGATCGGTAGATCTACTTATTCACTCCACCAACTTTTTAAACATGATCTTACAAAGCAATAAATCAAGGGAACATCACTTGCAAAGGGACTTGGAGTGGTATCATGCTCTCATAAGAAGTATTTTGGAAGGAGAATCCAGCATTAAAAGATCTACTATCACATTCAACGTAGATCTGTTGTCTAATATCCCTCAGGTGTTTCTTCAAGCCACAAGGGAGGGAAATAAGATACTTCTGCAAGACCTGTCATCTTTAGCTCATGGTCTGGCCAACGCCACCCAAGAGACAGACTGGTTTCATGCTTTCAAGCACAAGTGGAGGCCTCATCAAAACAAGCGATTTTTAAATGGTGCTAAAACTTTGGATGACAGCTGGAAGAAGGGGAATAGTTATGTAACTGAGAAAAGTCATGTCAAGTGGTCTTCACCCTACTTAGAATGTGAAAATGGGAAATACAAACCCAGTTGGCTTCTTACACTCTCAGCAGCATTTTATGGAGTTAAACCGAATCATGTTCGAGAATTCAGGTACGAAGAGGGTATTTTTTTAAAAAGCTATCTACCCTATGACCTGGTCAACCACATTCTTAGACAACGATTGGGGTTTATTCACTAAAGGGAGGTGTTAACTGGGGACTTTAGAGTTGAGTTGTGGTTTGGGCTTCTTGGCTTCACTTCCAACCCCCTGTGATCTTCTGCTGCAGTTAGAGCTTGATTGATCCTGTAAAATGTATAGTTAAATCAATGAGATTTCTTACTGATCCTGACTCCTCATCCATTGAATTATACATTATACATTGCCAGCTCATCCCTTCCTGCTGGAGAAACCAGTGTCGACCCTTCATAATGAATACTGAAGTGAGAGAGAGTGTTAAAACCACAACTCTCTTGACAAATCTCCCTTTAGTAAATAAATCCCTATGTAACTTGCTCATTAATGAATGATTCTTCTAGATCCACATTTGCCTTCACATGATGCATGCCTTCATGGAGCCCTCATGGTTGCTATTCTTTTAGGGTAACTAAAGCAAGTGTTTACAAATATTCATTGAATGCTGTATTTGCATAATTAGAAATGCACACTGATTAATTATCTTAATTACATGGGGTGCTGCACAAATCAAAATTGGATCTGTTGTTGAGACAGATAACCCCTTGTAGAATTTCTGGCGAAATAAACTTAATAATGGTAGCTGGCATGTTATTACCAACTAGACTATGTAATTAGAATAAGCAGGCTTACATTTATATTTTAACACACAAGCACATTACATTTGGCTTTGAAGCAGACAGATCCCAGGATGATGGAGACTAAATATAGCACTCAATTCAAAGACACTCTGTAAACCATTTGTGTGCTGGTAAGAAATAAGTTATTATGCTATAACTGCAAAAAATGCTAATAATAATAAGAAATCCTAATGGTTGCCTATGTTTACTATAGTATACAGAATCATGGCTATAGGATACTTATACATTTTAAATGCAAAGCTAGAAATTGCCCATATATTATTATGAGCTGTAGCTATTTTAGTCTGAATTTGCTTCAAAACATGAAATAATCAATAGCATAATTAATTCAAGAGCTACTTGTTTTATTTCAGATTAGAGTGATTTGTATTCAAAAGTGGGTTGACCTCAAATAAACCTTCTATGCATATTAGCACTAATGTAAGCCAATAATGCCAGGATTATTGTAACAGTAGCAAGATGATAACTTCATAATGGGAGTTATGATAGGCATGCAGTTCTCTGATATTGCTTTTCTATAGTTTCTTAAGGTCACCCCTATGTCAAATATAACTGTAATTATACAATGGCTTCTCAAATGTATTCTTATTGAGCTGCAATTAAGAAATCCTTTTAATTATGTTTGCTTTTACCAATTTATCAGGATTTTTTTTTAAAAGATGGCTACTATACATCATATATGGAAAATATATCTGCATCTATGTTGCATTGAAGGGTTAAATATTTGCAGATTTATTTTTGTACTTTTTCATAATATTGCCTAATACAATGAATTTATTTTAAATTGTGTAGGTTTAGTACTTGTTTCATATGATACACTTTTGTACTCAGTGGCATTGGATACAATTTTATCAGATTAAATGTTATATTTATTTGAATACTTGAATTCTTTGTATCTTATGAAAGGCTTTCACTTTGTGGAGATATTTACCCAGCACTTATGATTATTATTTGTTGTTTAATATAGTGCCATCATATTCTGTACGGCTAAAAACATTTTTGAACTGAAGTCCAGTTATATAATTTATTCAGGAATTGTTTAGGTTGCAAGTCCCAAGAAATCCAATACCAACAGAGATATGATATGGATTTTTGTCAATATAAGCTAGGGTGCTGGGATATTCGCGTTTATAGCGGAAACCATTTAGATTACTAGGAAGAGCTTCTTATTTCGCTGTGCTGTTATATGGGGCCCATGGGACATTACAATAGGGCGATACACTGGTAAATAGGTTTTTACTATTACCTAGTGTCTTGTTTTTAGATTTAGATATTATTAAAGCAGGCCTGGACCAAGCTAGGAGCTAGAGGACATGATTGTAAAGTATCAGGCTCCTTCCAGACTGAAGCAGACCTAAACACAGGAGCAAAATGTATGTAATGCCATAGTTTCATGTAATGCCAGTTGGCCAATGGTTCAGTGCCAGCTGATTTGTTGCCTAGCCAGACCTCAGAACATGTGCCACACTCATCCTCCGAATAAAGAAAGCTAGTAAGTTCCAGAAGACAAACCTGGAAAGGGAGGATTTTAGATGGGTTCTAGCTCTCTTCTGATCATCTGAGGTGAGCCAGATGTAAGGCTCGAGTCCATAGCAGCTCACCCAATTTTATATAGTATCAATACACTGTATGGTCATATGGATTTACATCTATTATAAATACAGAAATGCTTAAACTTTACTTTTCTTAACATTGTACGTTAATGAAAAACATGGGATGATTTTGTTCTGTAGAGTTTAAAGAATAAATTATGTTTTGAGATATATACCGGTATATATACTTCTCTCATAAGATAATGCTGACATATGTGATAAAGAATTTCAAGTATGTTTTCCATTGTTAGGTATTTTCTGAGAACGTAGGAACAATTCGTTGAGAAATTAACAACACGTAAATGGCAGGACTGAAATGGGCCATGAAGACAAACTGTTTCTATACTATTATAGTATTCAGTAGACTAGGTAGTGCCCACTCGGAAGTTTTGTTTTTAACTGAAGGACTAGGTATAAAACTATGTTCAATAAAACAGAGATTGTTTTGTCTTCTACTTTCATGGCAGTTAAGCGTCTAATATTTTAGTTGAATTTGAACGAAATGAAATCTAGTTTTAAAAGCTCAGCACCTAAAAATGGTATTTCACCCTGCATAATCCTTGAGTATTAAATTACTGTTAGGCTTGGTGCTAGGATGCGACTTAAAGATGACCCTCCTGACCTGATTACATTTAAATGTACTTTGGTAAATATTGATCATTTTGGTTGCTTTGTTCCATCTGAAGACTTTTTTTTTTAGGAATAAAAAAATTTGTACCTACAAACTTAGGCCAGATAAAAGCCACAATAACGTCTAAATTCCATATTAAATTGGTTAGTATTCTGCGCTCTTTGGCGATCACCTATCCGGCACAAGCTGGACAAGGATTGAGGGACTTGTAGTTCAGCTGCAGATACTGTAATACATGTAGCGATCCCTGTAATTTTAAAGGTGCTGTTCCCCTTAGACCGAACATTAATTGTGTTCTCTAGAATGTTACGCAAGCAAGATAGATACTATCATCAAGTAGCATTTTCAACTTCTATGGCAGCAACATATCACTGTCTGCTTTTGTGTCACATGAAAATTAAGTATTCCTTGAAAAGTAAATAGGAATAAAGCAAAATCTTTCATGATTGATTAAATATTCCTTGTGTGTATCCCATGAGCAATCATTAATTATGTTTCTAATACTGCACTTCATTATAAAAGTTGCATATTCAGCACAGTAGAGGCAACATCACCTTTAAAATATATGTGTGCATAAGAAGAGAAGACCAAGGGCTGGTTAAGATCTGAACCTAACATCAGAAAAAGAGGGCAGACTAGATGGGCCAAATGGTTCTAATCTACCATAGAATTATACAGTTTTAAAGTGTATTTTCTTTAGTACCCCTTTAAGTACTTTCTTTTCAGAATATTTTTCCACTTTTTTATCATTATTATTTTTACTTACCACTTACTGACCTGGTTTTGCTGCTGTTAGACTTACATAAACAACCTCCTCTGTGCTTTAAGTGAACAGTTGATGCAGAAGCTTTTTGTGACTTTCAATGGGTTTCCTTTTAAAGAATTGCCCAGCAGTCTTAATCTACCCTTCCTCATACTCTGGTGCACACGTATCCATTTGTACAAATAAAAAAAGAAAAACACTTAGCGGAAGCAAATAAGACAAATATACCATCTTCAATGCAAGCAGGGTATTTTTTTTTTTTCAGAAAAGTAAAGTTTAGTGGCAAATATGGACATGTGTTGTTCAGAACTCTTTGGTGGGGTTTTCTTAACTAGAAAGTGAATTTTATTAATCTGACCTTACTCCATGAGTGCTGCTGAAGTACAATCAAGCGCAACCAAATTTGCGGTAAGATTCTCATAAATTCAGTTACTCAGGCAGCTTTTGGTGGACTGAGGGACAAGTTCAGCTAAAAGACTGGATCAGGTTAAGATTTTACTGAATACCTGATAATGTCTTATTTCTTGAGTCTGTTTGAACCAGGAGATGCAAGAGTCATGTGATATCTGCTATTTGCTATTTAACACATTTCATTAAACTCTATTTTATTTGGCATGGCTTGGCTCAAAAAAGGACCTCCTGCATTTTGGCTACCTGCTTTGCCAAATGGTTGGACAAACTCAGTGTGTCTAGCTTGTGACACTATGACGGTAATTATTTGGGAGCAATGATGGTTTCTACTGTTAAGAATCTAGAATCATCATAATAAAATCTTTTTTTATTTTTAATTGTCTTCTTAGAATTGTCTTCTAGAAAAACTAAGAAATGTTATATTAGGCATCATTCTAGACTGTAGCTGCATTGCCATTATTTTTTTTATGTTTGCAATGTGCCATAATACTATTGCTTTATTCTTCATTAAAAAAAAAGAATTGACGTATTACATAATATGTTTTTAAATGTCAGAATACAACAGAAAATTTGGGTCAGCTGGAAAGAAGTACATATTATTGAACTCTTGATTTGTTGGCGCTTTGGGAAATTTACTTACCTGCTACACAAAACTGGATCTGGTGAAGGAAATCCCTCCTACAAAGATAGACAGACAGTGATGGCAGAAAAGAACCAGTTGTCCCATCTAGTCTGTCATTTTTGAATCATTATTCATTCTTAAGGATAACTTTTTGTACATTCCTAGATTTCTTGAATTCCTTTGTTGGACCTTATTGTAAGTGACAATGTTCTAGAAACACAAGACTGTAGATCCGCATATACAAAACGCAATAAAATATAAGGTCCAATGAGCCTGTGGAATATTTATCTTTTGTTATTTATTTTGAAAGTGGGTGAAAAAATTAGGTATCTGGAAAAAGTGGTGAAAATACTGTGTGCTTTAGAAAAGCATAAGGCTTCTGTAAGTGGGATCAACAATTCGATGAGATTTTTATTTATACATGGAATAGCAGAGCAGGTGGAGCTATTGTTAGGTATTTCCAGACAAATCATATAATTCTATATGAAAATGTGTAGTGAATAACACTCTCATTTTCAATTTCTCAATTGCGCTAACCTTTGTCACGTCTCCTTAGAACAACACTACCAACAGATCTCTCACCAGAGTCAAATTTCTACACCTAGATAACAGAATCATATTATTACACTTCTCACCAAAAATAATTTAATTTGGAAATGCATTTAAGATTAGCAGGGAAACTATTTTCCCATTATTTTTGCACTTCTATTTTGTTTTCCAGGTTGTGCGTCAAATGATGCTTCGTATCAATGAAATCTCTTTTCATAAGTGATTTGTTTTCATTATGACCTTAGAATGTCCTTGAATGTCATTAAGACCCCGCCACACACACTGCATTGTTCCGGATGCTTGGTTCACCATAGCAGTAGGTCTTATACTCCCTAACAGCCGATAGTTCCCTTACGTTTAATATTTTGCACTTGTTTTGAGCTTTGAGAGACTAAATTCGTAGGTGCGAGGTTTTCTGCACATGTTTGCTTGTGAGTTTCCATGGTGCTGTACATTTTCACTCCTTTCCGAGAAAGAAATGCAGTCTGCACAAGGAATCTGTGATTTCATTAGAAAAATCATAGCTTATTTAAGCTGTCACTGTGCTGCCTTTTTGCTGAATACAATCTCCGACAGAAAATCCTTATCTGGTTACATGGAATCTACTGTAACAAAATGATTAAACCAATACCAAGAGTAACTGAACCGCAGGAAAAATGCCTGCCTTTTCCAAGCAGAGACCGAAGATCGCAGCACATCTGGATTTCTTGTTGGGACAGCTCTGTTTTAATAAAGACTATAAAAAGCACAAAAGTGATTTATTTTCTTTTTTTTCCTTTTGTGTAGATCCTTTGTACAATTAAGCCACAATATTTTATTTTTTGGGGGTAATATTATCTCTGAAAAAAAAGACATGTGATCTTAATTTAATTTCGGTCTCTATGGTTTGAATCATTTGCACCACTGCAAATAAATGTAAAAATTTAATGTCATTTGTAAATTGTACTTCATTTTTGGATGCCACAGTAGTATGTTCCCTGTCAGCTCACTAATGAACAGATGATTTGATGTTAGCCAAAAACAACTTGTGGATAGACTGAATTGTTCTTCAACTGCAACCCTTGCCTACGTCTGAGCTGGGAGCTTGGGGTGACTTCTGAAAATCATTACTGCTCCCAAACTGTTGAAATCTTAATTCTTTGGCTGCTTTGAAAGTCCATCACGGGATACTCTTCTGTGTTGACTGTTGTGCTGTGGCCTTTGAATGGGTAGAAAGACTTGGTAACCAAGGTTGCATACCCTCGAGGCAGATGCTGGAGACGAGATGATAAAGTTGACATATAAATATCTAGAAGACCAAGTAAGTCTCAGGACTATCAGTTTATAAATGGTCTGGTCTTTCAATTAAAGAAACATACAATACAAACTTCATTTTCAAAATTATTACTTGCAAAGTCACAATAGTAAAAAAAGAAATATGATGGCTTTGAGAGAGCAACTGTTAGAATGGGGTTAACTGATTTAGATATCAAGTGGCAGCTCCGTTATGGGTTTTTATTGGATTTACTTTTGTAATTATGCTGGAACAAAATGTTTTTCACTCCTTTTACTGGAGCATGTAATGAGCTAAGGTGAAGCTGATATGGGCTGGTGGGAAAGAGGGAGACTAAAGAAAAAATGCCCCTTAGCAGGGACAAAGAGGAAAATTCCCACGAAAAAAGGTTTTGCCATGACCAAAAACATCATTGACTTCTGCACTTCTACAGGTTTCTATTAAGAGGATATCAAACCCAAAGTTCTATCCCTAAGCTTAAGTTGAAATAATGATGTCGCTCATTCATGGTCATACCTGGGAACTTTCTAAACAAGTTCAAACTGAAACTCTTGAAATATTAATTCTCGTTGAATGCATTAACCAGATGGCTGTAATGCAGATGCTCATGTAAACCTGTTTTTACACATAAGATACACTTAATTAAGTCACTATCATTCAAGTAGAGATTTCAGCCATGTACTGGTAGAAAAAAACATTAATTATGAGCCTTATATGTGATCGCATTAGTGTAGCATAGGAAGGAGTTCCATGCCGTATGGCCCGTATGCTCGTAGTAATCCACTTTGATTACAAAAGTAGGAGTCTGGTGCTATGAATCAAGGTACATCTGGAACAATTCAAACACATATGTCTTTATACACTTTTCCATATATATATGTGATCATAACTATATGGTACTATTTATCTAAACGGTATTGCCTACTGATAAACACACACATATATATATATATATATATATATATATATATATATATATGCAGAATATACTGTATATATAGTATGATGTTGAAGATGCATTTTGATTTGTCCCCTTATAAATAAGAAATGCAGGAAACATCTTTGAAATGCTCATCAATTTATCGATAATGCATACCCATCCAAACCATTTCTACTTCATGGCAACTATTTAATATGAGTAAACATAATGGACAGTTCTTTTTTAAAACATTGTGTGCCAGCAGTTTGTATAGAAAAACATGAAGGGTATGGAGAAAATATTATATGTGAGTTTTGTTGCTGGGAAACACATTAACCCTTTTATACACTGTCTTTAGACATTGGGAAACTGAACTTATTCCAAATCTAATATTTAGTAGGTAGTTAGTTACTTTCACATTTCAGATTATGCACACTATTAATTGACTTATACGCCAAATATTATTTTTAATTAACTTTTATTTTCTAGTTCGAATATGTGTAATAGCGGACATCTTGCTCTTCATGGACATGGGGCGACTAAGAGGCCCAGGCACTTTAAGGCAAGGGGCCTCAAAAACATGTTCAAGCAGACGTTGGCTCGATACGTGTAGTCACATGTTATGTTTTTACAGTCACGCACGGGACTCTGCCAGCCACTGGCCCAAGAGGCATTTTATCACTGGGTCAAAGGGCCACTTCAGGCCCGTTTCTGCCATGTCATGCTTTAAATTGCTGTCTCACCTTTAAATATTTATAAAGCCTTCACAGAGGAAACTGCACAGTCATGAACTAGGACAACACATGTTTACAAGTGTGCAGTTTTCGTTGTAAATGTGTTCTGTTTTTTTGGGGTTTTTTTTACGACCAGTTAAAACCAATTAGTTCAGCTTATAATAGGAATGCCATCTTCATCAAGAGACCATCACAAAGGGACGTTTGCATGGAATTGGTTATGGCTAATGGCATCGCTGTACTTTTAACGATGGGACAGATAGGATCTCTGAGCTGAAAAATAGAAAACTCAGATATTTAAACCTGTAATTTTGTCCTAAAATGTCACTGGGATGAGAAAAATACAATTCCTACCTTGATAGTGAGTAACGAATGGATACAGAGAAAGCAGGTAGGGTATTAAGAATTGGTAATTGGGCAGCTACTTCGAACTTGCCTTTGAACATCACGACCCTCCATGGCAGTCCAAATACACACTTTATTTTGACGTACAGAATACTAATAACAACGGAATAAAAAACAATTGTTGTTATGTATGCTACGAGTTAAAGAAAGCCACCAAGTATCAACAAGAACAATAGATTTTTAACATTATCACTACTAATTTAAATTATTTATAATTTGTGCAGAGAATCGCTCAATACCTAATTCATTTTCTGCTCATTAAACTGAATTTGAAATTTTATAAATAAAAATTGATAAAGGACCCATGTCTAATTCTTTAATGAAGAAGAACCCTAGATTTATTTCTCTAATGTGGATCACGTTTAAGGTCTAAACAATGCTCCACTTTCCTGGCACAGCCATTAGGATATAGTATAGACATTCACCTTTCTTCTGTGATTGAGTCTTTCCATCAAGATCAATTGTGGACTTCAGTTGTTTAATTAGATTTTGTAACATAAGGGGCATGATTATAAATGAACTTGGACTGTAAAAATCATTCATGTCATCTCGATAGTTCATCTCATATGTGTTTGTACACTGGAACAGCAGTAGGGGAGGGAGAACAGTAGGCTGTTTAGAGTAGGTTAAATAGACATAGAGAGCAGAAAAAAGCTTTTATTTATTTCTGTACACCCCCTGCTGTCAGAGTGGTTTGGTCTGTCGTCCTGCTCTGTCTCCAGCTGATCTCCACCTCTTCATTCTGGCAGCTGCTCCTTCACAGGCACAGAGTTCCCACCTGGTCAGAAACACATTTAGCATGCTGCAGACTCAAGGTAGTTTATTTCAAACATATATTGCAGCTAGGGTTAGTTAATACTCCAGCTGTTGAGACTACATTTCCCATGACTCTCACCCAGTGTGGTATGTTAAGCATCATGGGAAAGATAGTACTAAACAACTGAAGTGCAAACGGATAGCTTTTATATCACCATGGATTATCGTTATTCACATCTCATGATTCTCAGCCATCCATTTGGTTGGCTGAACTCTAAGTCTTCAGTACAAACGCTAACATTTTGCTGACTGCATCTACAATAATATTCAGCCAGCCATATTACATACTTAATGGGAATTGTAGTTATAGGCTGGGGTTGTGGTGGCCTGCGCTATACACTAACATTTTTGTTGTTGACTGCAGCTCCCATGATATACATTCAGCCATTACTGGCAGAACACCATAGGAATTGTAGACTGGGGTAGTTGTGGCTAATCTTAACTACCCCACCTATTGTAAACTGAAGTTCTCATGTTGTTCTAGCTTGTCTCTTAACTGCTACTACCACGATCATATAATTCCTATTAATGGGTAACTAACAGAAAACCCATCTCCAAACAAGGTAGGCCATAGGGAGGAGGGAAGGAGGTATTGAATGTGGGAGAGAGGAAAGGTGGGGAGAATATTTGGAACCCGCTGGAAAAAAATCCCGCTGACGGCCATGTATGGGGCATTGAGACATAGTAGCAGGTTAAGCAATATATGCCCGTATAGTGTTATTGAATCTCAATATTTGCTTTTGGGATAGGTGTTTTTAAATCTAACTTCTAGGATTTGTAGTATGTATTTAGTGGGGGTGTGCTGATTCTGTGCTTTACTATTCATATATCCTCTTGTATAGTTTTGAATTATTTAGACAATGCAGTTGAGGACCTTGGCCAGAGGAAAAAATTAATGATGATACTGGAGGACTTACTCTTAGCTACGCACGTTTTGTCCCCACTGTGGCAGTCTGAGTTGGCTATTCGCTGATCCTGTCTTTCTTTTATTAGCTTGAAACACAGCAATCCATTTTCATTTACTCATCAAGTCATACCAGTTAGGGAAACTATTTTGCATTATGTAATTATTATGGAACACGCTCGCTAAATTAAAGCTTCTACAAATGATAAATCTCCTGACAAGATACAGCAACTTTCTGTCATCAGATGTGTAATGATGCAGTTTATTGTACGTCCCTATGGCAACTTCAGAATCTAGTTTTTGAACACTTAACATAATTTAAAGTCATTTACACCCCCTACACAATGTGGGAGTCATTTAATGTAGAAACTGGTTGTCCAGATTTGTAGTTAAACAACTTCCAAGGTGATTTATGCATTGCCTGGAAATATTTTACTGCATTGGTGTCTTAAAGATCGTATTATTTTGTCACCTTCTGTGGCATATTTATGAAGATCGCTGCTACAGGCCAGACCAAGGGCAGCTCCACCAGTACCTACCATATTGAAGAGACCATTCTCTGCCAGTCTACTTAGCGCAGTACTTAATATAATTAATGTATTAGTTATGATTTAATTTATTACAATATATCATAAAGGTCATCAGTGACCCTAGACTTAGGGCACCTAACATATAGAGGTGTGTGTACAGAGATCTATAGAATAACTGGTGGAGAACTTTGATCTTCCCAACCTCCCAATTAAGTGTATAGCGTGGTCCAGGGGTGGCTTCTTCCTTGGATTTGCCACCCTAGGCCAATTAGGATACTCCACTAGTGACCTTTATGATATGTTAATGCTCTGTGTCCATGAAACAGTAGAATTCCCTTTTGTCCTTTCCACTGAAGCTTAGTTTTCTCTATAATGTGAGTACTAGAGGCAAAGCTCTGGGACTGGTCTCATAATATATGTAAATCAATTTCAGGATCATGTATTTAGTTTTATGTATTGTACTCTTAAATATTTGTTTTCCACTTACATCTTCTTCTCTCGCCAATATGCAGTTGGAATTGTTACTGTATCTTTAGCACTGACTCAACCTACAAGGAAACATTATCCATATGACAAATACTGACATTTGAGAAATATTGAAATGGTTTAAATAATGAAATAGTTGTGAATCAGCCTTCCTTTGACATTGAAGTTTGCATTAGAGATTATAGATTTTTCCCTCATGGAGAAGTTATCCAACACCTTCAGTTTTCTTGGTTTTATTCTAACTATAAATATTCAAATTCAAACTATAAATATTAAAAAAACATGTGATAAGGGTATGATTCTTTTTATTTTACTTCTTTTTTGGATCAGTATCATGTCCAGTTTCCATTTTATAAACATGTTGCCCCAGAAAGAACCCTTCTGCGCCATTGTGTCCTTTCAACATTAAAATGAATATAAATCATAAAAAATAAATAGTATCTATAGAAGTATATAGGCAGACCACCTCGTTAGCACGTATGTCTTCAGCTCAGTTAAGAAGATCAAGTAGGAAAGCATGTAAGGAAAGTGACGGATATACTGTATACAGGAACTCTTTATTTTATATTGTTTATTATTATTATAGGAGTGAATGTTATCAACCTTCCTTAACATAAATAGGTTGCAACTAAATATTCAACACATGTATTTTTATTTCTCTGAGTATATTATTTTGCTATATTGTTAGCGGTGCCATACATGTATATCTTGCACAGATACTGTATTGCTGTATGTTATGCCTTAACATGTAATCCTAAGAGTTATAATTTACATGTTTACGAAATAATTAATAGACTGTAAAATTGCATACAGTTCAAAAATAATTATTGTTCATTATTTCAGGGGCGTACTTAAAGTTGATCTAAACCTTCAGAAAATCGACATTGACCAATGCTCAGATGATGGATGGTTTTCTGGAACTCACAGATGTCAGCATAACAGCTCAAAGGTAAGACAATCTTATTAAGCAGGATCAGTGACGGGTATGTGGGAAGAGGCTATTTGTTGCCACACTGTCACTTGACTAGCGGTAAATGTAAGTATGCGGTGCTATCGGCTTGCAGTGAGAGGGCAGGTATGGGCCAACAAATTCTGATTACAGTATATAACAAATGTTTTGTGGCATAATGTAAGAATATTGTTTTATAGAAAATACAAGGAATAATAACAGTGAACAATAACTCTTCACTGTGTATTGGCTCATCTTTTACCTCGAGCAATAAAAACACAGACTCACTGGGTGGATTTTTAATTGGCCATAACATTTTTATTAAATACTGTGGCATGGAATACAGAAAATAAAGCATCATAACATTACCATTATCCCTTTAATAAGACCTATGAAAACATCTGTCAGTATTGCAGAAGGTATGTCGTTTGTGTTGTCAGAGGGAACAAGTCCCCAATATTCATAATACCTCCGATGACCACCTTTCATAACCGTCCTCAGAAGAGCCGGTACTTCTGAGAGCCCCCAAACACAGGCGCCTTTCCCATCACACGTAATGTAATCCCTTAAAGGACACATGAGACGGCCTCACCCTCCCTACATATACATTCTCCTCCCTTTCCTTTACTATAAAAATGCCCCCTCTTTGCCCACCCTCACCTTCCTAAAGGTGCATCTGCCAACCTATATAAGGCAGGAGTATACAGCAAACTGCGGGAACACTTGGCAGAATCTTTGGCAAGAATTGGGTGTCTGCGGCTAGAACTGGCCGACTGAGGCCAGCTGACTGTGGTAAGACCTTGGCAGACAGACAGAATATAATAGGGCAAAACTGGATCAAAGTCAGAGTCCAAGCTGGTTCTACAATCAGATAATCTGTCAAGCCAAACCAATGTACCAGAGGGGCGAACAAGAACAGAAAAACCAAGGTCCAAAGCTAAGGGTCTGGGGACAGGTTTTTATCACAGTAATGCAACCAGGAACTAGGAATCAGAGCCAGGAACAATGTTCCAGAAAAGGAAGCTGAAAGCAACCCCAGTATGCAAAGAACACTGATTAGTGGACAAGCAACGTGTATGTCATGACCCAGGCAAGAATGACAGGGATATGGTGAAGCAAAGATTCTACTGAGACTGGTGGCACCATTTTTCTCAGAGTTTGCTGGCTGCAGACAAATATACAATTCTATTCCAGAACATAGTTGTGACAGAACCTAGGGGGTGAGTTACTGGACCCTATCAGAGCCATAGTTTACCTGGCTGTCGTTGGTCTTTCCCTTTCCAGGTAAACACTACGGCTTCTCAGTGCACTGGAGGGTCCTGAACCTCCAGACAGCTGAGGTGAGTATAGCTTTTTGCAAAGGAATCCCCCCTCCCCAATAACCAGACAAGACTTAGTAAAAGAGGAAAAAGCACACAGGGCTCTATACACACAAGCCATCAATAAAAGCACATTAACATAGACAAGACAAATGAGGATTCCAGGTAAGCAATGAATCAAAGGGATGAAGGGAATAGGAAACCAATCACAACACAGTGTTAGGTCTGGGGGGTGACCATGGGTAGGGAGACAAAGTTGGCCACTGGTGATATGTTGGCCAGAATGTCCAATTAGAGGTAGCATCCTGTAGCAGATGTTCTAGCCAAGCATTGTTCTACACAGAGAAGGAAGTTTCTCAGAAACAATGAGCATTCTCCTGTTCTTTGAGTGCTGTTCCACTTCTTGGTGTGTGGGGCAAGTATAACTCTGTTATCACAATGAAGGAGAATGTGAAGGGGGAGTGTTACCTGTATGCTACACCATCACACTCACATAGAGACCTGCTACACATGGTTGAGGGCTGGGGAAATTGCAATATTGTTCCAGTCATAAACAGATCCAGACACTTATATAGCAAAGTATAATTGTCCCTTCAACATTAAACGTAGGTTCTGTCAAAATAGTCTTATAAATTTAGTCTGCAGGGAAGCTCACAGACTTCTATGCATGTAGAAATATTGGAAGACTAGGACTGGAGCTGTCAAAATGTTGTCTCGTTTGGGGAGGACCTTTAAAGCTGCTAATTGTAACCCCGCTGACTTCCTGATTCTGTTTCCAATTTTCCCAAAGATAAGAATGTAGTATCAATGTCCGTATAATATGCCTTTACAGAATAAAAAATATACTCGTTCTATAATTGGAACCTGTGAGAATGAAGAATGATCTCCTTTTCTTCAACACGGTCAGCACACAATTACAACAAATAGTTTTGAAATGATTTGGCTGCAAAGACGGCTGTGGCAGATTGCACCACAGTATCTTTACACATTGAGTTCATCCATCAAACCCTGAAACAGCTGAGATCTCCCACTGACTTCACTGGAAGTTTTTTGCTGAAATTGGCCTGATCGCCTATTGTGAATGACTCCCCCTTTTTACAATTTCAGTGTTTCAAATAAAATTTTTCCCCAATTAGTATCTAATTAGAATATTATGCACAATTAAAATGTGTTGCACGGGGTTTATTTGACAATTGTGATTTATAACATGGTCCTATTTCATATTTCATGTCTTCTAAATTAATATGATATTTACTTGGCCTGTTGTTTCATTTTCATGATTGGAAGTCAGCTAATTATATTTCGGATTTAATATAAAATGTACTTTTGCTGCATAACTTGTTTTGAGACTAATTAAACCCAGCATGTCACAGGCTTCCTGTGGTGTCTTGAAAAAATTCTGTAATCCATGAAATGAGTGGACAAGTACACTTTTCTCATTAATTGTAGTCTTTCAATCCATAAACAGCATTGAATTGAAAAATCTGATTAAATAGTGGTGATCCAATCTTATAAGAAGTTACAATTAGCATTCCTTTGTATCAATAACAATGTGCTCTAAGCCGCTGAATTAGAACATTTGGTTGTTCTTGCAGTCTTGTGTACATCCCATAATATACAATATTGTTTGATTATAACATTGGTCATGCACACATCTTCATCAAATTCAAAGTATCGAGCAG
This sequence comes from Sceloporus occidentalis, assembly GCA_023333645.1. NCBI lineage: Eukaryota > Metazoa > Chordata > Lepidosauria > Squamata > Phrynosomatidae > Sceloporus > Sceloporus occidentalis. The sequence continues at coordinate 4,068,145 of JALMGF010000063.1, read as the reverse complement.
ATACAGTATATATTTGTCCCTTCCCATCCCCCATCTGTTGGCTGAACTCTTCCCATGACATGTGATATACTTACTGCCAAGTAAGCACTGGCTCCAGCAAAGGCTCCAAGGGCGCAGCAATTTCCTGCCACTGATTGGCTGCTTCAAGCAGCCAATGAGCGGTGTAAAACATCAGACTACTGAGAGACTGGGAGCTGCAGTTGTGAAGCTGTGTTGGCTCTGTGACTTGTTTCACCATGCTCAAATAATAATTAAGACACCACATCACTTTGATCTTGATTGTCAAGTGTCGCTGACCTGTTTTACATGCACATCACTGAATCCGACCCTCAGTCTGCAAAGCAGTGGCCTGTACCCCTGTGCAGTGGTAAATTGGCTTAGTACTAAGATGACCAGCTTTCACTTTGATTGTGTCTTTGGATTTCAGATAAACTTTATAAAAAGCTGTGGTGATTAGTGATCGTTCACTCCCACAATTGACACTATTTGTAACTCCAGTCTAGAAATGGTTGATAGACAAGTGCTGCTCACATATCCATGGGTACTGGTCGGTCTGTTGTCCAGGACTTGGATATCTACATGCTGTTTCAACAGTTGGAGGATTTTACTATCAAGGAGACAAAGGTATGGTGGGATATTGCTTCCCTAGAAAATTAGGTGCAAACGTTATATATCCCCAGATGGTAAAGGATCCAGAAATCACCTTCATTTATACACGAGAGCAAAGAATTTGAAGACTGTGGAACCAAGTCATGGACAAAAATGTTCATTTGGCTTGATGGACTTAATAATCACTTGCAAGATTTGTTTTGCAAGATCAAGTGTGTTTTCGGAATTTAATCAGCAACTGACCATGTTAAAAGAAAAACTTGAAAGGTCAACTTCATTGCATAAAAAGAGTAGTTCATTACAGACAAAATTAAATATGAAAGAAACAAAGTATCTGTTTGGAGAAGGAGAAGTTTTCCTTTAGTACAGCAAAATCCTGGGAAGTCGGTTAAAAAAAAGAAGCATAGCTTTGTCTTAAATGTCTTGGTATACTGAAGGGGACATACCAAGAAATGTTGGACAATGCTATGCTTCCAACTTTGTGGGAACGGTTTTGGGAAGGCCCTTTTTCTATTCCAGCATGACTGTGCCCCGGTGCACAAAGCAAAGTCCATAAAGACATGGTTGGATGGTGTGGAAGAACTTGACCTGCCGCACAGAGCCCTGACCTCAACCCCATCGAACACCTTTGGAACGGAGATTGCGAGCCAGGCTTTCTCATCTAACATCAGTGCCTGACCTCACAAATGCTCTACTGGTTAAATGGGCAGCAATTCCCACAGAAACTCTCCAAAATCTTGTGGAAAGCCTTCCCAGAAGAGTGGAAGCTGTAATAGCTGCAAAGGGGAGACCAATTACATACATGGGATGTCCCTGTTGATGTAATGATTAGGTGTCCCAATACTTTTGTACATATACTGTATATGCTGCTCACCCCATTTTAAGGCCTATCTTCACCAAGACATTTCACAAGGACATTTTCCATCCTGCTCATTCCATTCTGGGTATGACCACAGGACAATTTACTAGACTCAAGAGAAATTGTTCTAAACAATAAGACTTTGTGGAACAGGGTTTAGACCTTTGTCAGCACCTTCGAAATAGAGGGTATTAAATGTGGTTTGAACAAAGTAAAGCAAGGAGATTACCTTTTATTCCCTGAAACAATTCTGTAGGAGGTAATACCTCCTTCTTTTGTTTCACAAGGCATTGATATTATTAAACCATTAGTTAGAGGAGGAGACATGTTCATGAAACTGTGCCACAAGGAAGTTTTTGGGATATTTAAAATGTGCACACAATTGCCCCGGGGTATTAATTCTTTTTCTGAATTAGATCTAATGGAAATTATTCCAGTTGAATAGGTTATTGCAAGCTTTGTACAAACTGAGAGTTTTGCGGCCACAGGCATCTTTCCTATTAACCACTTCCGTTTTTTCTATATCAGATGCTTGTATGTATAGTAACTTTAGTAGTAGAGAGTCATCCTAATAGTGAGTAGTGTGATATCCAAAGCTACTCTCCACAGGGCCATAAATATATTTTATTATCACCATTAGCTATATACATAAAATGTATCTGGCTTGCTATGTAGCTTGCTATGTTCATTAATTAAACTAACTGACTATTTAGGATATTAATAGTAGCTAGTTCTTCTGTAACAGTTCCGTGCCAGTTAGTGATCCTGCCATAAAGGTAAATGTTATTTTGAGTATGCATTTATTTATATACCGTATTGGCTCGGATATAGGCCGCCCCCGTATATAGGCCGCACCCTAAAAGTTTGGTGCTTTTTTAAAGAAAAAGCCCCCCAAAAACATGCTGCCACTCTGTCCTCCCTCCACGAGATATGCTCCCACTGTCCCCCCCCGAGAAATGCTGCCACTGTCCTCCCTCCCCCCCCGAGAAATGCTGCCACTGTCCTCCCTCCCCCCCCCGAGATATGCTGCCACTGTCCTCCCTCCCCCCCCCGAGATATGCTACCACTGTCCTCCCTCCCCCCCCCGAGATATGCTACCACTGTCCTCCTCCCTACCCGAGATATGCTGCCACTGTCCTCCTCACTTACCGGAGCAGACTCCCGGGTGTCTTGCGGGGCCGGCGGGGGACATCTACGCAATACGCGTATGCAACTTCCGGTGCCGGCACATCCAGTGCCGGCACCGGAAGTTGTATACGCGTATTGCGTAGATGTCCCCCGCCGGCCCCGCAAGACACCCGGGAGTCTGCTCCGGTAAGTCGGGGGGGGAGAGGTAAAACGCATCGTGCGGACGGTCCGCACGATGCACCTAGACAACCTCCCGTGCCGGCACCCACCCCGTGGGAAGTGCTGGCAGGGGAGGCTGTCTGAGCGTATCGGGGATTAGGATGCGGGTCCCCTGCACCGCTGCGGGGGATCTGTATCCTAACCCCGCTGCCTGCGTCGGGCGCTAGACCCCGAATATAGGCCGCACCCCCACTTTAAAAACTTAAAGTGGGGGAAAAAAGTGCGGCCTATATTCGAGCCAATACGGTATTTACTTGTTTTTATGTGTATTTTAATTATCATTATTTTGTATTAGTTTCTTAACTAATTTTTATTTGTATATTTAAATGTTTGTTTGGGGAGCTTTCAACACAGCTGTGAAGCCTTCTTAAAGGCTATCATGTTTTTCAATTTGGCCTGTTGCATCTTCATTTTTATTCATTACACGCTTTTTCATTTGTGATTTATTTCACATTCACTTGTGATTGTTAATGGCTGTATATATATTTGTATTTTTAGTATCATTTCAGCCTTTTTCTTATATCTTAATCACTTTTTTATTGTTTGTGTATATAAAACACAGAATTTGTGTTTTAGTACTATTTACATAAATAACATATATAACATATATCACATTTCACCGTAATGTAAGTCTACATGTTTGAGCTTTGGTCTATGTATGTACACCTTTTTAACTTTTTCAGCTTTTTAGAATATACTTTATATTAGTCCATCAGTAGTAAAATTTTTGCAAAGTCTGATTTGACTCTTCCTAGATTACACATACACTTGTTGATTAACTAATGTATTTAATTGTAAATGTATTTAATGCCTTCTCAGGACCAGACAATTAAGCTAATGAGTAAGTACTTTGTGTGAAACACATGAAGTATGTCCGGCTCTGATTTGTTTTACTATTCACAAATAATAAATAAGACACCGATACTTTGTTCACCAATACCTGTTTGTGGATCGTATTTGATGGGGTGATTACTGAGTGCGGCTGGCCTAATTTACCTGTATATCGCTGTGTGGGGGGTCTGAATCTGGCCCGCGGTCTGCCGAGCACCGGCTTGTACCCAGGTACACAATCAGTGGCATGGCTACAGGGTTTGCAGGGGTCGCGACTACTGCAACCACTTGTTGCTGTCTCCTCATACCAGTCCAGAATAGTTTAGAAGCCAGGTATAAATGGGAACGGTGCTGCAACCACTGTTTGATGAAGTTAGTCTAAGGCTAGGTTTCCACTTGGGTTTTTGTCCTGCGTTATTTTCTTGATGAAAAACGCCAGGAAAAACGCCAAGAAAACTGCCACTGCATTCTCCTGCATTTTGGCGTTTTTTCTGGAGTTTTTTCTGGCGTTTTAGCCTTTCTGTGGAAATTGCTTTTTTGACCTTAGGCAGTTTTTCCAGCCTTTACACGTTAGAATTGTCACCCAGCTAAAAGGGATTAGGATAAATGGCAAGTATCTGCCCCCTCCTGATGTCATTTTCTTGGTAGAGTTCTACTTAAACGCCCCGGCGGACCCTTTTGTCTCTTTTCTGTGGTTTGTAAGGAATGCTTTATTCCGAATGTCTGCTCCTCTAGGAAGATCGGCCCCAAATGATGGTGCAAATTGTTTGCTGTTGCTTTTGGCAGGCAGGATCCGGTTGGGTATGTTTGTTTGTAATGGCATGTTTGTTCCAAATGGTGTAAAATTCAATATGAACTTTGTTTTGTGTGAAACTGTTTGTTTCCAGCCTATTTCTCGTAGGACACACAGATACCGGGTCCATCCTCTGCATTGTAACTGTGGAAAAAAACGCCATAAAAAACGCCAAGGCAAAACCCACATGGCTTTTTCATGGCGTTTTTTTTCTCTCCCATAGACTTCTATTGGAGAAAAACGCCAAGATTTCCTTGCAAAAAACGCCAGAGTGTCAACATGCTGCGATTCTGAAAAACTGCCACAGAGCCCAAAAAAGCAGAAAAACGCCAAAGAGGACTGAAAAAACGGCAAACAGAAAAACGCCAAGTGGATATGGCATTGTGCGATTTCCTATTGAAGAACAGCTAACATCTGGCCTCAGCGTTTTTTCACGAATAAAACGCTGTGTGGCTGAATTGGCGTTATTATGGGCGTTTTTAGCAAAAAAAAACCAAGTGGAAACCTAGCCTAATATTACCCTCATGGAGCCCTTAAGTATGGCTTCAAGTATGTTGTTTATGAGGTCTTCTACTTTTTCTGACCTATACCCACCTGTTCCAGTGAGCACGTATTTACTTAATATCAAAGAAGAGTACAGATCTGTTGTTTAATTTTTCGCCATTTGGTTTTGCCTGATAATAAATAATTATAATATTCATAAGCTGCAGATGTCATAAATGCCAGTATCAGAGAATTCACTTGTGCATCACAAAGCCGTTAGGGACTACTAAGACCCAACTGCACTCCTGGGACTGCATGGGACGATATAACATCTGTGATAGGAGCAAGTTGGCAGTTGGCATTGGCTGCCACACTTTTGGTTCATCAGAAGTGGAGCAGCCACGGACAAGATTGTTTACCAGTAAGGGGGGGGGGGTAGAAACGCCATGAATGGAGCAAATTTGTAACAAATTTTGTCTATTTTAGTATTTTTTCCACATTTCATCTAGGGCTATTTGGCTTATTTAATTGATTTTTATGTTCTTATGGCTCTGGATATTGCTGTTTTCCACATTCCCTGCTTTGCTTTAGCTCCCGTTAATTTTATTACTGGCACAGATTCAGTTAATAGGATCTACTTATTTTAGAAATGTATTAGTCATAGCCAGCTCTTCACCTTTAATATCACAGACAAATAGCGATCGCCTGCCTATGAAATCACATTAAACTGAGGTTGTGAGAACGTTTTACCTGGGACGTGTTACCATGGAAACACATTTCTCATCATATAGGAAAACATCATAGAACACTGAATTGTTTGTTCATTTGCCACATTTAAGGTCAGAGTTTTATTTTTTATTTAAGAATTAGGCTTACGTAAATCACCAAACGAGACTGACAATTAAAAAGGCTAATTACAACCCACAATTTATTTTCCGTTTTTTCCCTTTGTCAAGAAAATTTAGGATGCATAAGAATAAGAATTTTCCATGGTATTGGGTACCCTATGAAGACTCGTTTGTTTACTAAAGGTTGAGCGAATTTGAGCTGGCAGTTGGGGCGAATTTAATAAACTTGCTCAATTTAGACAATTTTCTTATTCACTACTGCCGACTTTCAAATATAGTCAACTTATTCCTGCTGGGATGGGACGGAGTTATAAATTAAGTACCCTTTTATGAAATGAGGAGGTCTGGATGGGCCTCCCACAGGTTGCATCCTGAAGGGTATTTGAATGGACCCCACCAAACAAGAGCGACTTAATGCTAAGTCCCTAGGTCGAGGGGATAGGGACAGGATTTGCTCTGTGCCTCTCCAAAGGTTTTAAAAACATTTAACCCTCTCATTAGGTTTTCATTTTACTTTTATTGCTTTATCTCACAGGTTATGTGATAAGGGTAAGGGGGAGGAACATGATAGGATCTGTGGCCATTGAAGGGTACATTTCTGTACATTATCGACCTAAGCATTGTATAGGAGTAAGGGGGTATATTTTGGGGACTATTTTATTATTACTATCCTCCACAGCACGTGGATAGGGTACAGGGATCAACCATTGGCACTCTCTTGGTTAATTGATGGTGCTGGGGGCTTGATGTTTCACTTTTTAAGAACTAGCTCTTTTTTTGAAAAAAAATTATTGTTGGGGTGATGATGTTTACTTGATTTTGTGCGTTTTCAAGAGAGGACTTGGCACTTTTCATTAAAACGTTCATGGACTTGCATGCCCTCGCCTGCAACTCTTCTAATCGAAACTCACAAGCACTCTCAAACAACCTTCATATTGGTAAATATAAATAACTGTTTTGCAAGTTTTAGCATGCAAGCCTATGTGATTTCAGTTGATCCTGGTCATTCGGGTTAACTGTTCGGCAGTAGAATAGATCCAAATGTGTACATGATGCCGGTACCATCTAGGCTGTTATGAAAACTGTATGCTGTGTTGGTGCGATGAGAATATATAATATCAAAATACCAAAATGTAAAATCTATGATATATTCCCTGGGCTTTTTTTGGATATTATCCCCTAATTTTATAGCATTTCATCAATGCTAAATACATTTTATTTAATTGCATTAGGGAGGATGATGCCCTAAATGAAGGCCCCTCTGCTTGATTGTAAGATAGGAAGATATTAAAGACAGATAAAAAATATAGTGAGGATTTAAAGACATTTTAGTCTTATCTGTACTGTAGAAATGAAGAGAATGTAATCTCACACATCATTAAATTTACAGTTAAACATAGATAATAGATTATGCATGAGATTAATACCCAAGGGTGTCACTGTGTTGTGGAATGTGTAAATTTGAATTAGAGACTGTTCTGGAAGGTCATAGCAATGAGTTTGGTTAAAGTTTCAGGAACTGGTATTTTATTTAATATTATTATACTGTCACACCTATTCTATGGGACTGTGGGAATTTTTGATTTTTGCACACCTTTATCTATCCTTTGCCTAGGAGCAGTCTGGCACAGGGGGCCGAGGGGCAACCCCCCCCCCGAGCTGGCCCAAAATTGTCAGTGCAAGTCTGCCATTACATTTACTCTTATTACACTCCCCCAAACTGGCCATTCAGACTAGATCTTTACCCCTATAACCCAGATCTCTCTTTAAATGTATTTGAGAAAAACTTTTGTAGAGATTTCCAAAAACACTGAGACTAGTTGTCAGTTTAAAGTGATCAGATATATTTATTGTAACCATAAAGACACAGAATGTGATGGCATGAACCATTCGGTCCATCTAGTCTGCCTCAACCAATTCTGCTGGGATATTGTTCCATTTGTCTATTACCCTCTCTGTGAAGTAAACTCCTTTGTATTACATTTAAACCACTGACCCTCTGGTTATAGATTATGATCTCTTATTCTAACATTTATCCTGCTTTGAAATAGACTCCCCTCCTGTACTTTGTTAAACCCCTTTATGTAGTTAAATGTCTCAGATCTCCCCTCTCTCTTCTTTCCTCCAAGCTCTACATATTGAGATCTCTTAATTTGTATTGATCCCAAATCAAATCATTCTTGCAGTGATAAGCTACATCTGACATTAATCATCTCATTAGCTACAATTCCAAACAGATCAGTTTATAAACAAGGGTAATATGCATACCTGGGAACTCTCCGAGTTTCGCCTGGACTTCTTCAATTCTACGGGTTGGAACCTGAATCCTCCAGGTCACGGGATTGGGGTGCTGAAATTCCCCACTCCCAGCTCATTTCTCCCTTAAATGTGGGACCACCTGCTACGTCAGTGGGAACCCCCACCGGCATCAGTTGGATCACCCACCAATGTCAGTAAGACCACCTGCAATGGCAGCGGGACCACCCACTAATGTTAGCAGGTAGTCCTGGCCGCATCTTGCAAGGAGGGGGCTCTGGGTAGCCAGGTACTAAAGATTCCAAAGTATGGTAATATATAGATCCAGACTGGCAATGACTAAGAGGACCACTTAGTTATTTTAGGCGCAGTGGCTGCCTGATGGCGTACGTTCGGCCGGGTATAGCCATGTGCGGCTGCACAATGCAACACACAATCTGAACCCGATCGGACGAGTATGGGGCACTGTCGGACAGCATTAGCATTTCCAGGCCTGTTAATATGTAACTGATATATGGGAACTAATTTCCATTCAACATAGTATCATGGCCATATTCTGTTTGTTAAGAGGAATATTTTACTTCCTATTTCTTTCAAATGGTTTTGTAAAAGGAAAATATATTCATCTTTTTTAAATGACAAATAGATGGGTGTAAAGCTATTTACAAGTAAAAAAAAAAAAATATGTATAATCATCCCTATGTGTCTATTGTTCAGCTTAATCCTAATGTGGAAATTATCTCAGCAAGAAGGCAGATAGCTGCAGAAAGTGCAGAAGAAGAATTGGAGCACTAAACTAACTTAATGCACTCAAGCAGTTTTTGTGGCTCCCCAGTTAGTCAGATAATGGGTTCTGACTGTGATTTCCTTTGGAGAACTAAATACGTACACAAGTTTTTCATGTATAACCTCCCACACGGCACCGCATTATTTTGTGCCTTTAGCTATAATGGTCTTATAAATATATGGTAAACTTAAAGGAAGCCAACGCTAAAATTACACATTTAGTTTCACAAAAGACAGAAAACAGCTACGAAAACATTCTCAGCAGGTTTTGTTTTCTTTGGAAGGCATTTAAACAAGATGCTAATAAAGTCAATAAAGTAATGAGATTTGTGAGGGTGGAATTGCAAAACGTTTAATGTTGTATTCCGGTGAGTAACCCTTGATGCGCCAGGCATTGTGGGGTTGAGCACGTGGCATCTTATGGACCCTACTGTGGGGGGCGCAGGGTGAGTTGTATAGGGCTAGGCATACTCAGAGCATGCATTACCTGTCCCTATATTTCAAATGAAAGGAGCTGTTCCACTCTATCAATGGTGATGACCTATCGGCCTCTGGTTATGTGTCACATGATAATTACGCGATCAAGCAAAATTATAAACAAGACAAAATTTTAACAAAGGCTTGGTTATTTAAAAGGACCAGGAATAGTGGAACAGAATCATTTTAAGTTTAAAAGTGAAAACTTAAGGGCTACTTTTGTACCGAACCCTAAGCTTCAGAATAACTTATGCTACCTTCTGAGTTTTAGATATTTTAGTGGACGATTAATATTAACTTTACATTATAAAGTTCCGTTAAACCCAACGACTTGGTCGTTGGCAGTGATGGCTAAGCTGAAAACCCTGTGTAAAAATAGGCTAAGGGTTTTAAAAGCAAAATCCCATGACATCATCCAGTTGATATAAGTAACTTAGTTGTGTGTAATTTGGACTAAAAAGGAGATACAATTGCTTTAAGATGTGTATTTGGATTACCCTAAAGCATGTGTGCTGCGAGACTGCCAAGTGATACAGTTTAGAGTTGTTTCTCTTTTGAGATAGTTGGGTGGGATAGACAGTGATGTCCTTCAACTTCAACTCTTGCCATGCTGTATTCTAGTTCGCAAACTTCTTTGCCCAGGACCCTTCTCATCTTTTGTTTCCGTCCAAACTGCTATGCACTGATTATTATGTCCTCTTTATAAATCGGTAAATGATGATTTTTTTTCTAGAAACAGTTTGTTAGCCTGGTGTGACCCACTGAAAATCAGTAAATAACAAAATGAATAACATAGGTTCGTATGTTCCAGGTTTTCCCTTTTCTGGTTAGCTTATTTAGCGCAACAATGGTTTATATACGCTACAAACAAATGTTTTTAGAATGTTACTGAAGAACAGCGATTTTTCAGTAATTTCTCTCAGAAGGTTAGAAGGTCTATATTTACAGGTCAACCTTCAACAGCAACTGTTAGAAAGCCAATCCACAGTAATTCACTCTGCTGTCACACGTTAACAGGATCTTCGTTTTGATAGAATGATAATGATAACTTTACACTCTGTTGCTGTCATCGCATTTCAAGGTCAAGCAGAAAATTCCTTTTTATATATAGGCCTCTTTCCATAATGGATCTTGGGCAAAAAACCTTGTTTCTTAACAAAATGTATGTTTTCATGGAATGTGGAGTCAGTATGTCATTTGATCCAATATTCCAGTAAGGCTAAGTACATAGATCATTCATTTGAGGTTTTTAAATGTAAAATGTTTTTATTATAAGGACTAATGATTTATTATATATGTTAATATAAAATATTTTTAAGAGCCACCTTTTAACACCCTAAAGAGAAATATATTAAGAACAAGCATAGTAGGTTGGTGACAACTGATCTCTTAAATGTTTTTATTATAAAGAAAAATGTTTTATTTTATATTTTAATTTACAAGAGCCACCTTTTTAACACCCTGAAGAGAAATGTAGTAAGGACAACAAGGATAGTAGGTTGGTGGCAACTGATCTGGCAACAATTTGCTTACATTTTTATTTTACTCTTTAACCTTTTTCACCTCTTAGTAATTCATCCTTGTACAGATCCAGGGAAGAAGTTCTGATTCTGCTGCTCTGGCATATATTATGCAGTAATCAGTGGCTTATTCTGTTTTAAACTGGCAGGTTTAGGTCCTCTGCGGCTGCTCACTTGGCTGACTACAAGGGAGATCTCTGGACAATATGGAGGACGTCCAGACCACCATTGCAGCTCCCATGTGGTCACCTCATGAGGCCCTGCTGCTTTCCATGAGGTGGTTCTTTGGTTAAGATGGGTGGCGATGCCTCAGATCCTGCCCACTCCTAACTCCAATCTTTTTTGCCCTTAGCTAAACCCCCCGAACACAGGTGTCCTGATTTGGACATGTAATGTTGGAGTGTATGGGATATTCTGGGTTGTTATTCTGATGTTAAGACTTTAGCTAAGATTCTTTTTCTTTTTTTTTGCCCTTTTTTAACAATTACACATTTAGCCGCTAAAGGTAAGCATTACAATGCACATGATTGCTGGAGAGTCCCTTTAAGAGGGCTTACAGCTTGAAGATGGTCTTCTAGTGAAGTGAAGTGAAGGTCCCAGGGGACACGCAATAAAACCATAAAAGCAGGCATGTTTATTTGAGATGAGAGATGACAGCAGCCAAAACTGTGTTTTGTGGTAATGATTAGCTATAGGACTTAGCGTAACTATGAATTTACCCAAATTTGTTTTATTTTTCCAAAACCAATAACAATATTTTTTTTCTATTTTTAAATACTCAAAGCCGACTTAGAATTAATTGTCATAAATAATCCTTTGATTAAAAAAAAAAGGTTTCAATTGTAAGTCTTATCTCTGGTGTGCAGTAAGGTAAGTTTTTTATTCTCTGCTGAATAATTATTTACTCATATGGAAAGGGATTAGTAATTTGCATAAGAAGAAAAGTTGGCAGGACTGTATGTTGCTAAAATAGCTCGTTTTCTGTTCCACTAAGAATACTGTTTATATTATGACCACAAAAAAAAGATTGAAAACTGGTGCCAGAAAACAGCATATTTAAACATACAAAATAGATAACTACAGCAGAAGAAAATATTGGATCTCTCTGCACACTAATGGCAGTTGTCTTGCTAATGATAACATGTAAATAGAACCATATTGAATTGTTCCTGCTGTGTGTTAAATTGCACATCAAATTATAACCATCTGGAGATTGTCCAGCAACACTTATACAATTCACTGATACGTATATATAATATATGTATAGCATACCACCCTACAGTGCAGGTTTTTCCAGGACAGTCCCCACTCTTGCAGACAGTGGAGATCGCAAGCCAGTAGGGAGATCCTCTGATCTTCTTGACCAGCTCAAAGAGATGTAAAATCAATGGAGGTCTCTGCAGCAACGTTGTAGTTCTCGTGTGGCTTCCTTGCAAAGCTCTAAAGCTACACCCCGCGGGTGGCCATACTTTTGGCACTGTCCAGTTCCGTTCTTCCTTCCCATCATGATATGGTTATCTGTCAGTGTTAACAGCTGAGGGTACATCAAGTGGGCAGTTGAACTATCTTTTGTTTAAGTGGGTTTGATTAGACATGTGATTTACTTTTAAGTGTTTATGAAATGTGAGATGTGATGTGTCTAATTGAATAAGGGGTCTATTAGAATACTAATGTATATTATTTACACTATTTAATATATAAACATATTTCTGCTGTTCATATGATACATTCAAAGCAAAAAACTATTTTGATCATATAGACAGGAATAGGGATATCACTGTAGGAGAAAGGGACATAGAGATTTGAGTCCCAAAGAGGACTGTACCGCTTGTCAATGTTATAGGAATACTTTCTATGTGAATCAAGTGACTTTGCTAAAAAAAAAACCAAACAAACAAAAAAAAAACAAACAAACAAAAAAAACAACCAATGTTAATGATATACACTTCTGGATCCTTTTTTAGGTAATAGCAAATTTAAATATCACATATTTGCTAATGTACTTTAATTATTACATTGATTACACTACAGCTTAAGTAAACAGAAAGCATACAGAACTTAATTTTATTATATTTCCCATATTTAAGGGAATATAAAAGTATAGCCCTTACAAAAAAAATACTGCAGTTTTTCTGAAGTAATACTGCAGTTTTTTGGACATGAAAAAATTGCAATACTGCACTTTTACTGCAGTATTACTGCACATTTACTGCAGTTGTACTGCATTTGTACTTCACTGTACTGCAGTTGTACTGCAGTTATTTTTGTACGGAAGTACAAATGCAATAAAGCTGCAGTACTTTGAAGTACAACTGTAGGTTTGCAGTATATAAAAAAAAGTGCAGTAAATGTGCAGTAATACTGCAGTAAAAGTGCAGTAAATATGCAATAATACTGCAGTAAAAGTGCAGTATTGCAGTTTTTTCATGTCCAAAAAACTGCAGTATTACTTCAGAAAAAACTGCAGTAATTTTTCATAAGGGAGAACAAAGTACGCCTTTGAGTATTTAAAGTAATAGTTGTGTAAATTTCTCAATTACACAATTTTATTCAATGAAACCCCACCACCAAGCCCACCTGTATCTGGATTAATGATTCTATGCCAGGTCATCCCCAGAAGGTCCAGCATGCCAACGACGTGGAGAGGAATTGCTGGGTATAATTCTGAGCTGGCAGTGTATGGATAGTTTATGGATACATGCATTCTGTTACTTTGTGGTCGTGCTGACATGAAAGCTGCCAGAAAGTCAGCTAGAGAATAACCATGCTACATTTCACAGTGAAACGCTACTTAGAATGCAAGGAAAATGTATGACACGTTAAAAATTTTTTTGATGTTTCCACTAAAGAGGTATAATTTGTACTGTCAACAGTGGCTAATGCCTTATTTCTCCCAACAGCCTGTTTATGTAAATCTTTCTCATGGACCATTACATAGAAATAGAAAACTGGTCATTAGGGAAATGAACAAGTCACCGAGAATGTTCTATAAAATTAGCATTAGGAAAACAAAAACGCCCTTCTTAAAATGATTTACTGTATTGATTTTTACTATTTTAAATGGGAAAGAATACAAAATGGGGAAATAGGGAGACAAAGCACAGGCTTCCAAATGCCAAATTAAGGTAATCAAGATCAATTGAACCAATAATACTGTTGGCAAAGCCATGTTTGACAAAAGTAGAGGAGCCACCATGGAAATCATGTTCCTTTCAATTAACTAAAAGGGCATCTATAAAAAAAAATAATTTTATAGATATAAATACACTGTGTATATCTCCCTATGAAGAATTAAGACACTCTAATTTGGTGAAAAAAACAGACATAAACACAGATATAAAAACAGACATAAACACAGATAAATTTGTTCATACAGTCTCAAAACATTTTAGCTGAATCAGAGAAATAAATCATGTGATCTTAGAAAACTTATATCAATATGAAAAAGTCCCAGTGACCAAAGAAAAGTGTTTTTTTTTTTTCTTTATTTAGGTTTAATAGTCAACCTAAACCTAGAGCAGCATGATAGGTGAAGCTGTAAGCAGTTCCAGGGAGGCTGGAGCCCTTCTGCCACATAACAGAGGGCCAGTTGCCTTATTGGGGGATCCAGCTCCCTGTAGGGCCACTGCTCAATGGTCTGGTTAAAATGGAGATCATTGATCTCCACAAGTGGCCCATTAACACTTTCCTTCCACTCAGTTCCACGCGTCCTTGAAGTGTTGTGCTGGGATATGATGTCATATCTCAATGCCCAGCATCAAGGAGGGTTGTGCATAGGGGTGGCTGGTGACACTGCCCTGGCTTATGCTTCGGGAAGCATTGGAGATAAATACACCACTAGCTGTAGGGATGGTTCCAGTTTGTGGGTTTGTTATGCAGATACACAAAGCATAGTACCATGTTCAATGGGCATACTGTATCGCAGACTACTGCAAAGTTTTGCCTTTGACAGGAGCAAGTCATTACCATCCCTACTTGACCGCCATGGACTGCCTACCAAGAGAAAAGCTATTGCCCCTCTTTGTTCTTATATAAACTGTAGAAATATTTTATTGGATTTTTATGTTTAAAAAATTGGGAATATAAATTTCGATGGACTCATTATGTTAAGAGGGAACTGCCACAGCTTTTAAGTCATCTATTAAAGCATAGACATATTTATTTTGTTTTATAATTTATTTCTGTAAAAGGGTTGCCGAAGTAGCATATCTAGCAAATGTCCTGTCCTGAAGCTATTGTGTCACGGACTGGGTCCAAACAGATGACTGAAAGGACCCAGCGCGCCCAAAGATTGTGTGCAGGAGTCACAGTGCAGTAGTGGAGTTAGACAGGGCCTGGTTGCAGGGCGACCACACTCACCTGGGTGTTGAGCACCTAGGGTTGTGCAGCCAAACACCAGCGCCCTGATATAGCAGCGGATGAAGTCCAGAATGAAACAAAGTGATATCCTGCAGGCACCCTGGAGCAGGCATGAAACATATCACTGGAATCACGTGCAGGATGCTGCAGGCTGGGAGTATGGAAGCTAAGCAAAGGATATAGCAGAAACATAACAAGCAAGGGACAGGGAGACCAGGCACAAAACATAACCAGACAAGATATACATGTTACAGGGCACAACAAAGGACAGGGAACAAGGCAAGGAACACAGGGGAAGGAGTGAGGAGCCGGAATCCTCGGACGCTTCTCCTTTAAGCAAGGATAGGCCAATAAACTAGGACAAAGGGAGAGGAGAGAGGAACCAGAATCCTCAGACGATACAAGGAAGAAGGGCAAAGGTACATAAGAGACAAACAAACATGAATACAGGAACTAGCCTAGAACTATATGATAACAATTGGAGATTCCGTCACATCTTATGGCCATAGTATGCTTAGCCCACCACTACGCCAAAGTACTCCAATGACGGTGGGTCCTAACGCTAATCCCTGCTGACAGTGGTACGAAACAAACCGAAATCAAACCACATTGCACTGAGACATACCTTAGACTGCAGACTGAGACAAACAGAACACACAGGTGGGGCGCACCTTATAAAGGGAAAAGAGCTGAAGCAAAGAGCTGAAGCAGAAGCAAGGAATGGAAGATCAGAACAGAGCAAAAGGAAATCCAGGAATGGATCGAAGCAAAACAGGGAAACTGAAGCAAGACAGATATGCAGCTCCGCAGCCTGGGCAGAACGTGACATATTGCCTTTTCCTCACTGCGCCTTTACGAAGACTGCCAGAACCAATCAACATCAACCAGCAACTTAACAACGAGGCAGAGATAACAAGAGGAGGAATAATTTAACGGAAAGATGGCTGCTCCCAATGTGTGTGTTCGAACCTTTGTCGAACCCGGGACCGACTCCATGGGGGTCATGAATTAAAAGTAATTTATTCTACAGAGACTATATAAACTAATTTTATATAGACCATCTAGTTTTTTTGATGTAAAGACCTTTCGATTCAGTACTAGTGACTCATAAAGGATTAACATCTAAAAAGGGTTATAACACTGTGGTTAGCAAGTAGGCTTTAATTTTTGCGCACACCAGGAGTCAGCAGTATCATATCCCACAGCTATGTCTATAATAGGATCCGATGAGTGTGATTCCTCTTGAAGATGAAAATCCATGGTGACATTTTTTTCAGAGTTGTAATTCACATAAATCTCAAGGCCATTTTCAAGTGTCACGTTTCCATGGTCAGTCGTGTGAAAAGAGCAGACGTGCTTCTTTTAAAGATAAGAAAACGAACATTTCAAGTGTGCAAAACTCAGCATTGTCGTGAATTCTAAGGAAGCAATTGCATTAAATAATATCTGGTTACGTTCACGTTTAAAAGCTATTTCTGCCGTAGATTAACTCATTTAGGCAAATTAAAGCTGGTCTTCAAATATTCTGCAAATAACCATCTAATTAACATATATGTATGGAGCGTTAAAATGCACACAAGGTTAGACCAGGCCTTATGCTACATTACTGTCTTCTATCATTAGAATTACTGGAATTAAATAACTAATTAGAAGTTCTATACCACTTAAACATGTTATTAATTGAACGTTATGGTATGTTGAGACAAGACCAGCCGAAAGATGTTTGTATGATGTGTTAGAAGTATTCTCGATATTTTGACCTCTATGTGAAAGATACATTTAAGATTGGAAATAAAGATGTCAAGATGTCATAATCTAAAACTAGAGAGTGAGAGGTTTAGATATAATGGAAGGAAGTTTTAATTTGCTGAGAAGGTGGTAGATGAATGGAATAGCCTCGCATCAGAAGTGGTAGAGGCTAATACAGTGCTCATTTAGACTGTTTCCATGTTGGCATATGTTGGAGTGGTCCACAACAATACTAGACTGGAAAGGTAAAATCAGTCCTGGCACTTTAAGGACCTTCATAAACGTAGAGTTCAGTGACAATTAGGTCTGAGGCACATCCTAATGGGGCACGTGATGGCTAGTTCAGGCTTGGTTCATACCGGCCCACACAGCTGATCTTAGGAGTGTACCCTGTGTCCTATACACTGATTTTTTTATCGAATAGGCATAAGTGAATGCTCTTTCAGTGCAATCAGTTTATATTATGTGATATTATATCTGTTGAATTTCAGTTATAACACCAATAATTTCATTGTGACATAACGCAGCTTGATATCATGTTCTCTTTGGTACAGTCGGTCAGTCTTCTTCTCTAAAGTAAGGATCATCATGTCTTTGTATCTCCATGGTGCTGCTCTCTCCATCTGCCAATGTGCATTAGCAATTATGTCCGAGCAAATTAAATGCAGCGGGATTCCATTTGGAACTGGTTAAACCTTCTGTTACTGAAATACAGAACCTCAAATAATCAGTTTCACTTCATTAAGTAAGAAGAAATCTGTGAAAGGTATACAGCTCAACAGAATCAGCCATCACATGTTGTTTTGTACGAAAATTCTTTTATTGGATGAACCGGTTACAAATGAAAGTGTAATAAGAGCGGCGTGGGTCAACAATCTTCGGAAAGGCCAATTCTCTGAAATAGTGAGAGTTCAATTACCTTTCTCCATAATATCAGGTGCCAGAAAAATTACACAGTTGGTGAGGGATAGCGGTAGAGGTTGGGCCGGTGGTAGGGCCACCAAGTGGCACTCAACTTTACAATGTTGATACGTGGTCACATGGGAGCTGAAAGAGAGGCACAACACAGGCATCTTATCTATTTCACAACATGGTGGGATGGTAAAGATGGCCCATTGGCCCCAACTGCCTACAAAACAGGACTGTTTTGTAAAAAAAAACATGAGTGGAATGTAAGCAATTGTAAGGATTTTATAGCATCCTTTCCATTAGTAGAATCAATTAAAGGGGCGCAGGGGGGTTGCGTATGACTTTAATTCCAAGCTTTTTGTTTCATTTACAAGACTTGCTACTGGAATGGACATGGTTCCTGTGGCACATGTTAACTGGAAATAGGATGTGTCTAGTGACACCCAGAGTGGTACAAACCCTGCAACTTGTATAAGTTGTTTTTCTTATTTTTTAGGTTTAGCCCATTGGGTCTAAAACTGAAAACCCTTTAGCCCTAAAGGACTTCTATTCTTGATTATTCATTAGCATGTTCAGTCCATATAGGTAAATGAAGCAGCTCCATGGGCACTGGGCTGGTAGGGGGCACCACCATGACGTGGTAAACATTACTACATCCAGCTGGGGCTGTGATATTACAGGCTCATTTGGCTGGGCTTGATGTATCTATTACAGCTATACATATTCCTTTTAAACCTATTTATTGTATAGCACTGTTTTTGGGAGGGAAGGACATGTGCTACTCACATATATTTGTATTTCAAAATGCGGAACCACGATTTAGAAGCATTAACGTCTTGGTTCATGTCCAGCAAACTTCTTACACTGTCTTGACCATATAAATCAATATGCACTTTTGAAATAGAGGATTATGGGTAAATTGTACATTTGGCTAACCTCTTCATTGTACAGCATGCACTAAGTGTCTGGTTTGATAAAATCATGTTAAAATACGCTCGGGTAGATATATCATTTCAACCTTGCATAAATTATGCTCTGATTTCAGACAGAATAATGCGTGGTTTCTGTGTAAGAACATATATTTAATGCGATGAACTCTAAAGCGGTTCTTGAGTTTGCATACATTAAATTGCCTGTTTTCTTTATTTCAGTGTATACCAATTAAAGGTCTTGGATTTGTTCTCGGAGCCTACAAATGCATTTGCAAGGCTGGATTCTATCATCCTGACATGTTTTCGGTGAATGGCTTTCAAAGTAAGTGACTTTCGGTTCAGCAGAGAGGAAAAAAAAAAAAGGCAATAGCAAAGGAAAAGTAAGGGTGGGCATTAATAATGCAGGATGCCTTTTTATCCTTGTCAAAGTAATACAATAAATTCCCAGTGGTCTGCAACTTTATAATTATATAATCACGTTCATTTCCAATTTCCTTATCTGTGCCATATTAGTATTTCATAGACATACACATATATATATATATATATTATATATTATACTTGACTCCAAACCTCCCCCAGAGCTAGGACCCTGTCAGGACACGGGTGATCAGGTCGGGTAGGAGCCCATGCACAGGGGATACTTGGGGTTCAGTATGTAACCCACGGTGCATGATTATGCAAACAAAGACACCACAAGCAGAATTCCAGGTAATGCAGTGTATTTTATGTATATAACAGGACCAGCAAATAAGGGTAATACAGTCTAAGCAAGAAACCGGACGTATGGCAAAATAAATACCGGTAATAAGTCTTTTGGCAGGGAGCTTGGAAGGGCACGAAAGGCACACAGCCCGCTTGGAAGGACACAAAGCAGGGAACCAGGAACAGTACCGGTGCAGAGCCACAGCAGGAAGGTCCATAGACTTCAATACAAAGGCCCTGACTGAAGGGCAGGGCAGGTTCATAAAGGCAGGGTAATCCAGGTAACAAGGCCCAGCTGGATGTATTGACTAGGGCTCAACCCAGGTAACAAGGCACACCTGAGTTCTGAGTGCTCCAGAGGGCGGAGGGTGGCCACTAGTGGTCGCAGATGTAAACGCCACAGGTATAAAAAAGCCATGGTTCAGGCAGCGAAAAATTGGTTCCTGACAGACCCCCACCTTACCACATATAGGGTAAATAGGCAGATTTTTTAGTTTTCCATATTTTTTTATTATTATTTTATTTATTTAGGGGCACACTCATGGAACTTAGTTCCGATTTGTATTTTCAACTCATGAGAAATACTTGCTGGTTAACGTGTTGCATGCCTCGATTCTTCTACAGTCGAGTTTATGCCAGTCGAGAATTATTTGAGTTGACTTGAACGGATTTGAATTCAGACTTTCCAGGCAGTCACAGCTGAGTGAATAGAACCCTTTGTGCTATGTATATTCTACATAGGCCACTATAAAGGGAAAGGTAGAGCAGTTCAATATTTTATTACGCAATAAGAGACAGACATTTGTCAAGGCTGCTTCTTTAAAATCTAATCGTCATTGTTTGCTCCACTTTAATCCAGGGCTGCCGTTAAGTAATCGTGAACTTCTTGTCTACTAAAAGTAGATTGTTGACAGATTATCAAATGTGGATGTTCCTTAAGTGCTGACAAAGGTTTGCACTACATCATAGGCCATGATAAGCAAGGCAAGTGTACAAAATTATTGGCAGATCTGTGCTGCCGGCCCCGTGTAAGTCTCTCCAGAATACCATATACAATAGCTGAAATTAAAGAAATAAATCCATTCTGTCTTAAAGAACCTTTCTTGTTATTTAATGTATCTACAAACTACATTAATGAAAGTATATGCTATTTGATCATTGGTGTCCACTTCGTCTCCAGTTACCAAATGCTAGAATGAATTCATATATCCTTGTGTTTTTTTTAATTAAAGATGAATTATTACTTATTATTCATTAATTGCCATTACACATTATTTCAAACGGACTTTTAGTTATTATACTACTGCTACGATTTATCAGATAACCAATACATTTTGTGCTGCTGCCTCCTACATCAAGGAGAGTTTGAGGTCTTGCTGTGCCTGCCAGGATGAGCGCCTTCCTTGCAGAAAAGATCATAGAAAGGTTTCATAGGACTGCGTACTACTTCATTGAGGCTAGCAGTGCATCTTTATAATGTGTTTGTCGGATACAACAGGACAGCAAGGTCTCCTGCAAGATGTGCGGTTCTCCATGATGCAGTAAAGGGCACAGCAGAAAGAACATTAGAGCTGTTATGTTAATATGATGGCTAGTCATTAAACAATGAATTGATTTAAGTCAGCAAACTCTTTCTTGGTGAGGGACTACTTTTTTGGGGTAGATTACAACAATTGAAGCTACTTGGACATTGAACTTCATGGAATGGGTGTTTTTTTCATCAACTTAATTTAATATTAAGCACATCTACATTGATTTTATTGTTGTCAATTACAGTCAAACCCAAACTATTTCTTCTCTCTTTTATTTTCCAACAATAATAGAATAGACGTTCTACTACAGTTCCTATAAATATTCTCCACGAGAAACACTTAATAGAGTGTCTGTTTGTGGCTTGCACCCAGCCTTTCTAGCATGGATCACAGCTAGGTTAATTCCTGAAGAGAACCACTACGAGCATTCAAATACACATATAAAGCTGCAGAAGTGTTCAGTATATTTTATTCCAATACAAAATTAGCAATATTTGTACTTTTGTAGATCTTTCTGAAGCATATGTGACGGTGCCGCATTTCCTATGTGTTTCTGATATGACTTACGCTGACAAGACAAAAATGATGATTATCTTAAAGTGTGCTCAGGGCCGGCCCGACAATGGAGCCAAGTGGGGCAACCGCTCCAGGCGGCACTTTTTAAAAAAAGCGAAAGAGAGAAAGGGGCGCCGGGTGGTTTTCGCTTACCACGATGTCAGTACCCGCTCGGCGCCCCTCTCTCTCCTCTGCGGCGAGTCTCCCTGTTCGGTCTCGGTGCCGGCTTGTAATGCTGAGTGCCGGAAGATTTCCGGCGCTCAGCATTACAAGCCGGCACCGAGACCGAACAGGGAGACTCGGTGCAGGACTGCTGAAAGGTAAGTACAAGGGGGGGGGGGGGACGGAGGGAGAGGAAGGGTAGATAATGGGGGGGGCGGCAGGGACGGAGGGAGAGGAAGGGTAGATAAGGGGGGGGGCGGCATTTTAAAATTCGCCCCAGGCGGCATTTTGCCTTGGGCCGGCCCTGAGTGTGCTAGATTTATAAAAGACACTTTTTAGAATACTTTTACACATTACCCACCTTGGCACTAAAGGAGTCATATCATCAACTCGAATTAGTGGTTTCATTGTATTCCTGCTTAGCCTAGGATGTTTAAAGGAAACGGATACAAAGGGAAAAAAAACCATATTTCACAAACGGTGAAACACAAATTTTAATGGGTGACACCAATATGAAATAAAACATTTTATCATTCTGCGTGAGAAAATGTTTTAAATGCAATGATTCCATAACGTTACATAGAAACATAGAATTTGACGGCAGATAAGAACCATGCGGACAATCTGGTCTGTCCATTTTTCTTGATGTTTGTTAGTATTTCTTTAAAGATTCTGCCCATGCGTAGCTGTAAGGCAGCTGCATTAAAAATTGCCGTATCTTCAATATATATATATATATATTTTTTTAAAAGCTCCCAGGCATTACCTGCATGATAAAGGCATGTTGTAGAATAAAGCATCCCATGAAGCTCTGAAGTGATGGATAGTTCTGCTTCCCAGAGGGATATTGATGCCCTGATATTTGCTCAGTGAAAATCAAATGCCTTCCAGTCAAAAAGCTGACAGCTAGAGCTATTTTTTCTTCACTTTGCTATCTCAGAACTGAATTAAAATGACACAAAATTCTGCCTGTATGCTTGCATCAAAGTGTTCTAAATCTGCAGCAAGCAATAAACATTTTATAGCGAAGCAGATTCTAATGGTTCAGTTTTCCATGAAAAAAATAATTTATATTTGTTGTATCATTTTATAACAAACACCCATTATTGTAATGAATCTTGTCGGTTTTATTTTGCAAAATGTTACATAGAGAAACTGCCACTTGGAATTCTGATACAGTTATAAGTTGCCGAGATGCGGAGAAGGCAAACACATGTAATTGACTATGCATAAGTGTTACAGAGAGAAGAGGGAAATAAGTATTCAAACAATAAATGTACACAAAGGTACAATAGCTCAGATCATTTATTAATTACCCCAGTGAGTCAGAATCCCAGTGCTTGGCGGTAGCTTTGCTTTGTGTTTTGGAAGAGGAAACATCAGTCACATAACTTATAAAGCTATCTCTTTTTTTTCAGATTTGCATTTTTGTTTAAGAACTTTAAGGTTCCATTCTATATTCTGCCAAACCATGCTCCATGGATTCACTTATTTAGCTCATTAAAACCAATATTAGTTAATTCACCACAATAAAGCAATATACTTTGTTACAGTCCTATAAAAGTTTCATTTAAATAAATAAATAAATATAATATATATATATATATATATATATATTTGTTTATAAACTGTAAAATAGAGTTTTTATATGTTTTCCCTTGTCTCCTTTAGGACAGAATACAGATAATCATTTTCCAAGAGGAGAGATATCCGAGGAAGAATATAAGTGTTTGCCCTGCAGGGAAGGTTGTCCGTACTGTATGGATGATACTCCCTGCTATGCACAGGAGGACAAGTATTTACGGATAGCGATCATCTCGTTCCAAGCCTTCTGTATGCTTCTGGACTTTATAAGCATGATAGTGGTTTACCATTTCCGCAGAGCAAAGGTAACGGCGATGCTTATCTGCTCTGCAGTAAAGTACATATATATTTTTTATTTCTTCATAATGATAGGTTACTTTAGTCTGTTTCTATATATATATATATATATATATATATATATATATACACACAGTATGTATACAGTACTGTGCAAAAGTTTTATGCAGGTGTGAAAAATGCTGTAAAGTAAGAAGGTTTTCAAAAATAGACATGTTAAAAGTAAATTTTTTTATCATTTAACAAAATGCAAAGTAAATAGACAAAAGAACAATGTAAATCAAATCAATATTTGGTGTGACCACCACAGAAAAGCTATTCTATTCCTCCACGAATAGTCAAAGCATGAGTTGGGAATAAATCTTACTAAAAGGATATTTATTTTTAGTTTTAACATCATTATACTGTCTACATTTTATATATATATATATTACCCCTAATGCTGAAAATACATGGTGGCAACAGAGAAATAAGATAAAATCAGACTGTGAAGAGGAAAACACTTTGCCCCACATTGGCAGCCCACTCAGCCACTCTTCCTAGATAAACTTGCTGCTCCGCTTGGTCTACACGCTTGGTCCAAGCTGCTCCATCAACACCCAAACACTTAGCAGAGCATGGTTAGTTCAAAAATATATGATAACACCTCCCTGAGTTCTACAGCTTTGGATGTGAAGCAGTGGATCCAAAAAAAATAGAAAAAAATAATGTGGAGGATAAAAAAAAACAGAGGGAGACTAAAAAAGAAGAGAAAAAGCAGAGAGGAAGATTTTGGGGTGGGGAGTTGCCAGATTCTGTTATGCGTGTTGAAGAAAGAGGGTGGGGGGCTGCCAGGCACTGAGATTATCAGAGAAAAGACAGAAGGGCAGAGAGATGGAGGGAGAAGAGTGAAGGCGTGAGAGCAATTTTGGGGTAAAGGAATGCCAGGTACTATTGTGTGCAGGATTTTGCACTGCTTTTACGAATTTGTATGAACAGTGCAACTTTTTAAGAGACAGGTGTGAAAAAGGCACTGACCGTAATGAAGATACTGAAGGGAAGAATAAGTGATAATGAATATAAAACCTTAATTTTACTTTGTTGCTTTTTTTTACTAAAACAATATTCCTTCATTCAAATTACAAGCCTGGTTTAATGTTTAATGTACTCCTAGTACAACTCTGCGGCATCTGCTGAATTCCTCTGTGAGTGTTTGAGCCACGTTTTATGATAGTTTTTTGCCATTATGTAAATTTTATAGACTCTTAATGACTTTCTTAAACAGACAAAATCATTAAGAGGTGCATGCTAGTTGTATCTGAAACTGGGCAAAACCAGATTGCTTTCATTCAACTGAAACAGTCATTCTTTGACTTTCAAGTTCATTGAAATTATGTTATTGCATGAATTATCAGAATGAAAAGAATGATGAGTCAGCATGATGAGGAATACTTGTTTTATTTGTACGGCCCTATTTGTGGGAGTTGGATTTCATTGGCAATGAGACATTTGGTGTTAATGATATAAGTAGAAATGCAAAGGAAATTTCAGGGTCATTACTCCATGGGCTACACCAGGTAACAATACTTCTGTGCATTCATTTTTAGAAGTCAAAGGAATAAAATATGAATATACTGGGGGTGGTCTAAAAAGTGTATTTAATGTATATAACTGAAAAATGTAAGATTTGGAAAAAATAGCGGATCCGCTATAAATTATACATGAAATGACATGTAGGCTATTTATGGAATGAGACTTTGATAAAAACATTTTTGAATACTTTCATATTTATTTAGCATAATAGGCGTCATACAACAAATCATGCTGTCAACGTTTAAAAGTAGGCTTATTACCCTAGCAACTTATCGAATATACCAGCCACTATGAATATTCCATTGGTTGCTATGGTGATAAGACCACTTTTTTCGCACACGGATCGCCTTTTATATATAACTCACACTAGTGTTATGTCTCAGACCAAAAGTATGCTAAATATTGAAAAAAATAGCCTTTAATGAGATTCAATTAACATGCAGAATGTATTGTTCGTCTAATACAAATAGATAATAATTTGCTGTACTAGTGTAATGTGTAATGAAATACTTGAATGTAAAAAAATATCCTAATCTTCTCTAATTATAAAATAAAGTATCTTGAGATAGATATATCCTACCCATCTCTTTCTATGTCATAAAATATTTTTAAGATAAATATATACACTAGCCAGCTGTATTGGCTCTTACAATTACATTATTAAATATATATAATAATACATTTTTTGTGCATTCTGTGTGTCTCTATGTTAACTCAAAACCAATAATAGTTATTAGTGAAATGACCTCTCTAGAAAATAATTAGCAATTCTTCAAATACGCAGAACAAGGCTTTGCTGTTGTCACCATAGCAACATCCCTAATCTTCGGATAGATCAATAGATTTCTGATTTCTGTTTTGATGAGATGACAAACACAGGTCGTCTTCTCTCCTAAAAAAACACATTATTTCCTAGATTTATTAGGGAATCGTGAAAATAATGCATTAATGAGGTATGATACATTTTCAAAATAGTTATTAGAATTTGGCACATTTCTGACAACTATGTAAAATATTTAGTATTGTTAACATTTATCATTTACCAAGGGTTGTGAAATATTAATCTTTAAGGAATTTAAAGATATTCAGCTTTCAGATTGCTTAAAAAATATTGTTTGCTGGTATTCTTTTGACCGTGTGACTGGATATTAAGAAGTATTAATTAATGTCAGGCCATTATGTTGATTTGAGACATTTAATTTGTGAAAGCTTTCTGTTTCAGGATTTGTGCATGTATAAATGATTGTAGTGGCACTGATAGGGCTAATGGACCCATATATGAAGATATTTTTGGGTTTTCCATAAAATATTTTCCTTTAAAACTCTCTTATTTTAAATTCAGTCTAGATGTGCAATGTAAACCTTCGAAGAGACTCGCACAAGTGCTTGCGCAGTCTAATTTTATTAACATTAGTTAAAGTCTTCTAACGTAAATTACTTTTTTTGGTTCATAAGGGTTCTACTAAAATTATTATGAATGGCATAGTTTTCAGCATACACACTCATTGAAACTACTTATAAATTATGCTTTTTGTTTGTCAATAAGTATAATTATTTAGGAAGTATTTTGTAGAAATGTTTTGAAGCTGAGATCAGCGGCAGCCTGTGGCAGAGCCAGCATCATCTAACCAATTCCTTTCCTGAATTATTAGTCTTGCCTCCCCTCAGCCTAACAAAGGCTACCTGAAGCAATTAACAATCGGTAACTTAACAATAGCAAATATATCACTTAAAAGATGGGGATAGTCATTCAAATTCGGAAAAAGATAACTTAATATAGCTTTCGTCATAGTATACACATGAATATATGTAGATAGTTCCATAGTTTGTTTCTGAGACTGTGGATATTTGCATTTTAGGATTACGGATTTCCTTTTTTTATCATTATTTCAAAACACTCCCTCAAAAAAAAAAAATTGCGGAAATTTCCCCAAAAAGGAAATTGGTTTCTAGAGGCTCAAAATCAAGTCACTCAGCTGGTCCAATAGTAATACCAAATATCAGGCCAACATGGTTTTCCTACGTTCTGAAATCCCTTTACTTAGGGCACCATTCCCTCTACGCTATTTTATTTCAGGGACAACCTACACATTGATTCATAGAAATACACATGCAGATGCATCCATCATTTGCTAGATGGACAACACATTTTTGCCAAAATGTATAAAGGTTACATTGGTATGTACCAGGGACAGATTAGCATATTGGTTAGGGTTGGTGGCAGTATAAAGACACTTTTGTAAGATCTAACACTTTTTGTCTATGTAGTCTTGTTTGGTAAGAAGTAGGAAGCCTTGTACAGGCGAGTACAAGGGAGTCTTCAACAATATACATCTCAATAGTGTTATCAATAACAGTAAGGGACCACTTATCTACTGTTGTCCTCAGACAATGTTACTAAGCCTACATTTGGTATTCTGAGAACATAAAATAGTATTCTCCAAAGTATCATTGATTAGATATTTTATTTGATGTTTATTTTATATGCGTCTCAAATAAAATTACAGATTGAATAAATGAACAATTCTTTTATTTTGCAGAGCATAAGAGCATCAGGACTCATCTTACTGGAAACCATATTGTTTGGATCTCTTCTTCTGTACTTCCCAGTAAGTAAATCTATGCTGGTAATTCGTTTATTGCTATTGTTACTCAGTGGGCCTGGTGCCCTTTGTGTCTACCAATTACCCTAAGCTCAGTTCGTAATTCAGATCCAACACTTTAGTATGTGGCTACATGCTACAGTCTTACACCAAAGCGTGATTAATTGTCCATTAAAGTGCCGGAGCTGATTCTCACCCCCAGTCTGTTCATGGTCATCTTTCTTTATCCTATTCAAAGAGATTTTGTATGTGGTACAAATTTGTATGGCCTGTCCTCTACACGCTACATATTCTTAATAAACAAATGCTTGGATAGGAATTGAAACTGATGAAATGAAAGAGTATTCATGTTTTGCTAGAACTCTAAAGAACACTTCATTAATGAACAAAGCTCTTACTTGTGGTTCCACATATAGCCACCAGAGTAACACACACACACACGTATATATTCATATAGCAAGTAGACCTTTAGGCATCATGTACACAATGACAGGATCATTTATGTGCACTTTTATGGGTTTTGTGAATCTGTGTTGGGACAGTTTTGGATAATGCACATTGTGAATGTTCGAATGTGTTCTTAAATACGGGGTAACTAGACTGTCCTGTAGTTAGGTCTTCCCTGAGCACTATGTATACACATGATTGGCGTCTCTAGGAACTTGCCACAAAGTTTTTTGGGTGCTAGTCCCTCATATGGAAACCACAAGAGACTATTTGAGACAGACAAGGTTAAGATTTTACTGTGCCAAATCTTTCATATGTGTTTCATTATATAAGCACCAAGGCAAATATTTATCAATCACGTCTTGGGAAAATACTCAAGACGTCATCTTGTTTCTTGTCTTTGTGGGTCCATGTGGATTGTCCTACAATATGCTTATCATGGTTATTTAAAATATCGTTATTTACGTAGTCTAAACAGGGTCATGAAATGACAAATAAGTATAAAAGGTACTTGCAAGACATCCAGGAAACAGCTCTTGCATAATCTCATAAGAGGCCCAATTTGAGCAAAAATGAAATACGAGCTGTGTCGATAAACGTTGCCACTGCATCATAATATAGAAAGTGTTTATATTTGACATTGTGTGACTTTCCATTTCTAGATTGTTAGTCTGCTGTGTTAAAAATTGTGTTGGTTACTATAGGGAATTATATACAAAAAGATTGCTGTAGCTAAACTACTGGGGCAGATTTTCCAATTACATTAATAAGAAACTCTGAGTGCCAGTGTTTTGTGTCTACCATGCTAATTACAATCAGACCTTTATAATTACTTTATAATTACTGGAATGTAATAGTGAGAGGAACTTTTTGATGGGGACAGAGAACAGAAAGTACGTAAATTCCAGAATTTGCAAGAGCAAATACCTATTAGGTGGCTAATTCCAAACGCTGCTACTATTGTCATTGCTTAATCTATAGCTAATCTATTTGGTTTTAATGGTACTCTCCCCTCTACTCCTCTGATGTTAACTCTTTTGTAAAAAAATGTAATTAGAAATGTAATTCCTGGTTCTGTTGCGTTCCCAAACTCTTCCCAGAGATAATTCATCAATTCTCCAATTTCACATCATTCAGACTTCTTTTCTGTGAATTCTTAATTGACGTGTGCCACAAGGGTAGATTGAAAAAAGCTCCTTAGAATTCTCTGTGTTTTTTTTAATGTGATTAAACCTTCTGAGTTAACCCCTTAATGACAAAGCCCGAACATGTACGAACTCAAAATGCATTGTTTTCAATGGGTTTAGGGACCGCCCATTGTCCTTAAGGGGTTAAAAAATAAAAAGGCAGATCTGCTAATGTTTATGCTTAATTTAACAGAGAGTGAAATTAATGGTTTGTCCGAGAGGAACAGCTCCTTTAAAAATGACCTTTTAATGATATTGCTTCTCCATTTAGTGAAATATTCCATGCGGTATTTGTTCGGTAATCATTCATTCAATAGCTAGCTGGAAAAAAAAGTTTACTTTTATGGAGAAGAATCATCCTTCCCATTTTGTTCGGAAACAAAAAGGATCTGACATTTTAGCTCAACGTTTTTATGTTTAATGGGCGTCTGAAGATTTATACATAGACTTCCCTGTGTGAAACCAACTCAATTTATGCCACGTTAGAACAGATGAATAAATGGACAACCTTTGTAATAAAAACATCACATCGTAGGCAGAGCTTTCAGTTTAAGAACAGAGCAGGCCACAAAAAATGCTTACTTCTTTTCCTTCTGGAGACATCCAAGATGTGTCTTTATATGTGGTAGGGTTCCTATCAGCGTTATATCATTTTGTGGAAGACTGTAACCATGAAGCCTTCTGCCTAAGTGGAAGAGGGGAACTAAAGTCAGAAACCACCAGAGCACAGCATGGGAAGGATCTGAAACAGAATGTGTCAAATTGTAGCCCCTCTGAAGTCTGCCGTGTTAGATAGATGAAGAATGTTTGTCAGCTGTAGGGTGGCTTTGCTCTTTGAGTGAAGTTACTGGAGGTATGTGAAGAAGAAAGAGGCAAGGTTCACGGTCAGATTAGTTCATTAGGTCCAAGGCCAGATTATGCACTCTGTACCCTAAAGCTCTTGCCCCTTCTCAAGTTACTTGCCGCATCCACCACTTGACTTCAGAATGTTCCTCATGGCCGGTAGCTCCGTCATTGTGCTGTGCACCCAGAAATGATGTCGCTATGAGCGTGAAGGAGTTAAGGAAGGATCAATGCCAGCGTCATTGCAAGACCCAATCAGTCTTTTTGTGGGACAGTTGAGAGGTATGAGCCCCTCACAAGGCCAGGGCCCTGGAGTAATTGCTCCATGTGCTCCGCTGTTAATTATGCCCTGAGTAGGCTATTGTTTGATGACTGGTCTCTGCTCCTTTCAAACAGGAGGCATCATTTATTAAGGTCCTACCCTTTGCCATAGTTATAAACGTATCTAGTAATTTAGTCAGGGCTCTAACTATTGGTGACATAAAAACATAATGAATTATAGTCCAACCCAGCTAAATTTCTGTTATTATTATTATTTATTGTTTTATATAGCTCCATCAAATTCTGTAGCGCTGTACAATGGGTAGACAGGACATAACAAGTAGTATGTAACATAACAAATTGACTTACAGAGACAACAGGTGAGGAGGGCCCTGTTCAAACGAGCTTACGATCTAGTAGTCAGGTTCACTACTTTTTTAAGGAGATAATTAGAAATCTAGCTAATTTACACACTGCCTTTGAACAAGATCAGCAGGAATAATTCACAATGTTTAAACACTTTTTTAAAATCATTAATTGGTATAAAAGTTATAATCAACTCTGGGACTGCTGAGCTACATGTTTTAAGGTCCCTGATGAATTCAAAGCAGAAGGGAAATGTATTCTTACAAAAAGTAAAGAGGAGTGAAAGCCACATGTCATCTCAGGCTAAACATTTTAAGGCATTTTACAGGGTGCACGACAATAAATATATGTACTTACCAATAAAACACACCTTAAAATGTAAAAAACAATAGAATAAAATGCTTTTTAAAGCAGCTTTGTTGAGAGATATTTCAGGCAAAAATTATTACAAATGTGTTGAAAGTAACTGGTTTCTTTGGAAAAAAAGCCAATTTTTTTAAGTTAAGATCTTTTCCTAAAATATTGTTCTTCCTAGATATATAAATCAAACTAAAATAGAAATTCAGATTTTAGATCAATGGGGTGTCCATTTTTTTGGCAATTCCCATTGAGAAAAGGTTGCCAGTTTTGTATCATGTTCCGTCAGTCTTTCTCTTTTTTTCCCTCTTTAGTTATCCTTAGTCCAGCTGGTCCCCAGAATCCCCATTGTTTAGTTTTTCTTGAGCATTGATCTTCTGTGAACACCTATCAGCGTCCTGTGGAACCCTCTGTGTGTTTGGTTGAAGCACCGCTTCCCTAGGCCTCAGGGCTCAGGCAATTCCTCACCCAATTCCCCCTATTTTCCCTGAGAATTTAGTGCTATCTAGGGTTAGCCCAGTGACTGGCCTATTTACGTTATGGAGGTTGTGCCTCCATATTAGCTCTAATTGTCTTCTTTATAATTACAACATATGCGCTCCTTTTGAACAATTAATTTTGTTACATTCATTGGAACCATTACTCATCTCAAAACATTTTACTAATTGCCTCCATAATTTGAATCACAGTTACAATGAGCTGGGGGGGGGATTTTCACAGTGTTGTCAATGCATGTCTAGTCCTGCCCTCATTGAAATTCTTAAATGGAATTCTTGTTTCACTAAATTCAACTTGGCGGGATATTACCTTTCATTCTTTAGTTTCCAATCTCTTTTGACATCTTTCCTTCCGTACGCCATGCCATGATCTCTCCCATTCCCCACTTCCCTCCTTTAGTCCCTTTAGGCTACAATTGAATGAAGGCTGGATTTCTTTCCTTTCCCTCCATCATTCAATTACACTTTCCTACTTCTATATTTAGTTCCCCTGCCTCTTTTTAAATCTGTTTCAACCCTGTGATAATATGTCATTTTGATTTGTGACACCAGTGCTGTTATCTGTTGAATTCCACTGTTCTACCTTTAATGGTTAATGTGTTGGTCTGCCTAAAGTCATGTCATGTACCCTGGAACAGCATGTGGTTGCTGGACAGGAAAATGGGGTGGTTAAGAAAGAGGTACAGAATAAAGACTCTTGTGGTTAATGGTTTCTCACAATTTTATGTCAAGATAACACAAACCCCTCCATTCCATCTTCCCTCTTTTCCACCCAATTTCCATTTTCCTCCTTTTTTCTATCCACTACTTATTGAGTTTGCTGTATGATCACTTGCTCATCTTAATTGATTAAAAAATGTTTTGAGTCGTTTATTCTTATTCTATGCTTTCATTGTTTTGATCTACTGTCTACACTTTTATATACATGTCCTTTATGTTTAATAACACTCTAAACTGCAGTCGTAAATAATAATGGTGCTGTACAATAATATACAGGCAAATGCTAAAAATCAAGAGGACTGCGTTTATATTGCACATCAGTTTAGTACATAGTACATAGAACTTAGCACTGATAATGCAAAATAATGGACAATAAAATTAGTATATACATTTTTTAACGAACAATACATTGAATGTAAAATGGACTTTTAAGAACACAAAGTAGCATGTTAGAAAATAACATAATGTAAGTAATGAAATGCTAAAAGAGCCATTTAAGTTGTCAGGGAAAGAGGAGAATTAATTTGTTAACGGAACACCTGTGAAAGCAATTGATTTGCTGCTATAATTGTGCTTTTGTTGTGAATTATATATTAGGATTAGATACGGTACACTGGGTGATATAAATTATTAAGCAAAATCTTACAAACCAGTGGTAAATGAAACTCGGATTCTGCTTTTGGACTTCCCTATTTAAAGGAAATTATAGCTTGAAACAATACCTTATACAAGCCATCATCGTAACTAGAGAAGGACATGAGCCGCACTCCCCCAGTGACCTCACGTTTCATGCCCCATGGCCACTCATGTCTTCAAACACCCTTAGCTACATATGTTAAAAGCCCATCAATGAGATCCCATATGTTAACCCACCTCCCCGACCTCTCTTGTTTCACACAAAGCTGTCCCTAATACCAAAACACATTTTAATCCCATCCTAATAATACTGCTGCAAATGAAACCATACTGCAATGATTGTGCCGAAATAATATTTTCCATATATTAGAGTGTTTCGTGGACACTAAGGAGACAATTTTTTATTTATGGACAACAAACAGGATAGCATATTGTGTACTTATTTGTATGATATGTTTTAGAGATTCTTATTGAGCTCAGTATTGTTCCTTTTATTGTTATGTTTCAAATATTCTTATATGATTTATGATAGTTATTTGTATCCCCAGATAAGTTCTGCATCGTGCAGAGGGAAGTAAAAGAAAGCTATCTGACATTTTGTTTTTCTCTTTAATGCTCCCAGTCTCTGTTTAAAAGCTTATTGAAATAGTACAGTTGCTTAGAAACAGAGTCCTGTCATTCCTTCAAAGCCCTCCCCAATGTATTATATCACAGCTGTCTGACCGTGTATAGCCATGCCCACTTGCCATTTCAATGCTTTACAGATTTACATTTACACACTGATGGTCAGTGACTGTGATTGAGTGAGGTGTTCTGTGTAATAGGTGTGATGAGAGTGATTAGAAGAGATTAAAGGTAAGCACTCCCAGTGATGTCAGGGCTGGGTAGGCTAAATACAAAATAGTTGTTCTCCGAGGGAAGAGTGGAGTGAAGAACTCGCCACTTCTGGCCCTGGAACAGTTGTGGCCCCTCTCGCTCCTCCCCTGGTAACTAGAATATGCACTAGAACATACACACTCATGCCAAAACATAGTTAGCCTATCTCACCTCAATCTATCACACCTCAAACCCTTATCTTTCTTGGAGTTCTTCCTTATAGCTGCTTGCTTATATAACCTCCCTTCACTCACCCCACAATCAGTGGGCCAGTTCAGGTCGGAGATCACAGATCTCACTTGGAACCGGCACACATACACCATGGAAGGCTGTGCCTTGCTGGCATAGCCACCATAGCAAACCTACATGGCGCTGAGCATCCTTAAAATGTAGTGCACCAGTATATGACATCATCTCTCAGTGCTTCATAGAAGCCACATGCTCATTGTTGATCAGTGAAATCAGAGATCAGCATTAAACAATAAAAAAATTTCTCAGTTCCATGCTTGGAAAGATAATCACTCTACTTCTCCTGAAAAGGCTAAGCCTATGTATGCCCAAGAGAAAACTCCTGCGTAGCTATTATACTAATAATAGAAACATTTCAAGCCATATCATATTTTATTACCTATATTTTATTGACCCTGGAAAACCAATCTTGAAACCACCATTGAAACTTATAGAATACTAAACAATATAAATAAAAAATAAAAAAAATCCACAGCCATGATTCATGTCAGTGTCAGCCAGCTCAATGTTTGAAAAGACAAATGGTGTTAATTCTAATAAGCTTATAAGATAATATTTTTAGCCAAATTTTTTGGTGAAATACATATAAAGTAACAGTTTCAGTGGTATGAGTAGGCTTTATTGAATACCATATTTTATTTATTGTAAATATTTAGATATGGATAGTTTTTGGCAGAATGTATGTATGGACTAAAAGTCTTAAGAATCATAATTCTATTAAAATTTTATGTAGGTATTTTTTATGTAGGTACAGTACGACAAATGCAAGTCTGTAGTTTGCTCTGCAGCCATTAGTGAACTTTTCAGCAACTGTGTATTTTTTATTATGTTTTTATTACAGTTACCAACATTTACTGGCTTTAAGTAGCCATATTGGCTTTAACATTCTAATGTCTAGATTGTAAGCTTATGATGAGGTCCCTCTTGCCCTATTGGTTTTTCGTAGTCTTTCAAGTCACCCCTTAAATATATGTATTGTAAGAAGTGCTACATACATAAATAGATCATAATAATATAATAACTATATCAAATATAAAATAATAATAATTTATGCAAGAAACACTGCGGTTTGTACCGGTATAACCTCCTTAGCATTTATTTTCGTAGTGCGGCTTTAAGTATGTAAAATGCACAGCTATGCAAACATTAAAATATGAAAACATTTCAACCACAAGCTCACTCCTAGAAAACTGCTTTAAACATGATGGTGTTACAAGAATTCATTACATAGACAAGTAAAGAGAGTGTGAAAAAATAAGGAGGGTGGTCCTCAAAAGCAAGAGGTTTGAATCAGGTCAAGTTGAATAATTTAACAATGTGAAACATCTATTTTCTTTAGCAAATGCTATTTTAGTGGATCTAACAGTGTGATAATTGGAGCGGATCTAGGAGGGATGAGGGAAGAACGCAAGTGGGAATACTGAGGCTGTTTCTGAATCTTGGATGTAAAGTACTATATATAGCAGCAAAACAGTGGTTTGCTAGTGACAGCCTTGGCAATACCGAAATGTCTTTTGTGATATGTGTTATACTTAATGCTTCATCAAATTATCTATCTATAGCTCAGCTTTACAAACTGGCTACATACACAGTAACATCAGGTCTGGTTTTCAGAAGGGTCATGCCAAATCGAAGACATGATTTTGTTTAATAGACTCTTGGAATAACGGTTAAAGGCCATAATTTTCTTTCTGAATGGATTAAGAACATCCTAGCTGTATAGTTGCACCAAAATACTTAATTGATATCACTGGGCTCTCGTTTTGCTTGCAGTGGCCCAGCTTTGCCAGGAGTTCTGGGCAGTAGCTTAGGTTGCCGCCTTGATAATTCCCAGTTGATGTTGCTAATCATTTGGGACTCTGTTCAGATATCAGTGTGCATGCAGCTCCCAAGTAGCCTTTAATTTCAAGAAAGTCCTACATAAAATCAGTTCAGGCAGTGTGATAGGGTCATTAACTCCACCAGGGGTCTGGCTTCATTTTCACGGTTTTGTCACTTGCAGTGCCTTAACTAATTGTAAATTAAATATGTAATGTATCCAATGCATTGTGATGCATAAGTCATGCTTTAATTGATTTATCAGCATGCAGGTCTCACTTACCCTTGAAACTCTTCCAGTATTCTTGGTTAATCCATCCATGATTTCCTTTTACTTAAAAAGTATCCACTGTGCTAAATCCTAGTCTGCACGAGACATTATTGATTACACTTCTGCGTTTGGGTTTGTAATAATTTTTACAGAATTTTTGTGAGTTCGGCCAACCCCCCCCCATGAATTGGACAAGAATGGAGCAAAAAGCTCAGAATTTTCTTCTGAAATTCATGGGCCCACATTCACTCACACTTTCTCACACACTCTCACATGCACTCTTATTCTCGTTCACTCTCTCTCTCATGCTCTGTAAAAGTTTGCCTACCTTCTGTGCTGACCACTTCTGCATCTTCTTCATTTTCTATCTTTTATCTTTTCCCTTCTCTTCTGTTTTCAATCTGCTTCCGTCTATCTTTGTCTGTCTCCAGGGACATTACTGGACAGGAACTTCTGCCAAAATGATGGTGCTTGCGATAACATTCTCTCCCGATCTTCCAGTCAGGGGACAGGATGTCACTGAAAGCTCCATCATTTTACCCTGACTGGAACTTATGATAGCTCATCCGGTGATGTCGTCTCCCAAATCCTCTCTCCGATTAGAGATAAAAGATAGAAGATTAAGAAGAAGAAGATGAGGAAACAGAAGTGGTGACAGAGAAGGCAGGGAAACATTTAGAAAGAGTGAAAGAGAACGAGAGTCTGAGTGAGAGCAAATGTGGGCACAAAGCAACGACTTTAACAAAATTAGAAGTGCCCCCAAGTTTTCAGCCGAACCAAATGGGCAGAGAACAAAATTTGTTGTCCGCAAACAAAAATTGTGTCTGAATAATTTTTTGGCCCATTTGCGCATATCTATTACTGATGTCTAGTGGTCAAAATGCTGTTTAATTAGATAATTTCCTGTATAAGTGAAGCACCCTCTGTTAAAGACCGCACATGTTGGAATAATCACTTTGGGTCCAACACATTGAATGACTCTTCTTTATACCAGAGTGAAGTCTTAGGTTTCTCGGCACCAATTAGGATGACCAGATGTCTCTGTTATTACTTGTCCTTGGGAGTGTTTCCTGAAAACTGCTTAAGCCTAAAGCTAAAACATATTTCAAAAATTATTTTATATCATTAAACTACATCGTTAATCTCTTAACTGCTTAGACCAACATCTCAGTATCCCACCCCAATATAGTGTCATGTCTACCTTTGGGGTAAGGGCATAGGACAGCTTTATTTAAACAGTAAGTAAACCATAACGCTAAGCACTGATGACATTGCCGGCACAGGGTCTGTGTGTGCATTGGCTTTTCTGAAATCAAATAAACAAAGAAAGTAAAAATATACCTGGATTTTGTGTTAAAAATCTGGTCCTCCTACCAAATGTTCAGTGTTAATTACAGCATGTACTGATGCAACTGATGAACCAACTATTGTACAGCTCAGGTCTTTGTTTTTTTTCCACTTGCTAAGCCAGTCCTCCCACTTAATCATTACCATTGGGAAAAGGAATATCACCTCTATGCCATCATCATGGGAACTTTGTTAGCAGTTAATTTTTCCTTAGGTAATTAGATGCCATTTTCGTCCAGGCTCGCAAAAACTATTTGCCCTTCCTCATATTTAATTTTCCCTCAGAGATAATTTTCTTTGACTATTTTTTTCCTCTAACACTCCTTTGAGAGAATCCATCCTTGGATTAATCACAAACTGATCTCCAATGAATGAATAAATTCTTCATTTCCTTTACTGGTTAACCACAGACGCTAATTATTACAGAATGCACAGCTGATTTCAATAATATAATCTGATTAAGTTATTATGAGAACGTATTATTTCAGTAACTGCTCGGAATATGTTGATTCATAGCTTGAAATGATAATTTGTGGTTGGATTGCCTTTCAGTTTATTTTAGCTAGTGAAGCTGTTTGCCCCGATAGAATTTTACAGTTTAATGGAGTACATGTATAATTGTTTATCACAATATTATGGTGTATACTGCCTTAAGTAGTCTTGTGTGATATACTTTAATACTCCATCACAATGTTCTCCATTACACCTGAAGCGTTGAACCATTTTCCTATATTCATGCGAATAGTGTGTCCTTTAAGTGTATCTTATAAATCCCATCCCTGAACAGCATCTGTCACAATTACTGCTCTTACACTAGATAAACCCATGGAATATAAGAAAATGAGCAATGTTTATGTATTAGAAACCCACCCAGTGCGTATACCACTGTCATTGATTAGCAGCATTTGTACAGCGTAAGGATAGAGAAGGGAGATGAAATTGACACAATTCTCCCAGACACTGAAGAATTCTGGCGTACCGTAGAATCAAATCGCAGCCCCGCACACCACTGTGCAACCGAGCTCAACGGGATAGTGTGGATAAATTAGGACTGTCCGCTGTAGAGCAGGACGGTTGGGAGGCATGCTTTAGCCACATTTACTTGGTTATGTTAAATACTGTAAGGAAATAGAACTTCTTTCAATGTAAATGTTAGTTCATCAGAAAATATATTACTGCTACTACACACTGTACTATGTTTTTTTTTACATTTGTATTATTATTAAATTTAGATGTAAATATAGAAAATATCTGGTACGTGAGAGCTGCCATCTTTCTTTTGCACCGTATGTTTTAAACTTTTTCCTCATCTTCATCTAAGAAGATTGTTATAATAGTGTTACAGCGGAACTGTATGATTGGCAGTGGCATCTCCTGCTGTCATATCGTCTTCTTTTATTTCTTTCTCTCTCTCCTTTTTCTTTATCTCTCCATTTTTCACTTTCTCTTTATTACTCCACTTTTTACTTTTTACCTCACTTTTTCCATATCTCTCTACTTTTTGTACATCTCTTTTTATTTCTCTATTTCCACTTTATCGCTTCCCTTTCTTTTTATTTGTCTTTGTTCTCTTTATCTTCCCATCCTTTCACCTTATCTCTCCACACTTCTCTGTATCTCTTCTCCTCTTTCATGTTACCTTAACATTTTCCCCTATCTCTCCATATCTTGGTGTATATCTCCCCTCCTCTTTCTTTTTCGCTCTTTAGCTCTTCTCCTCTTTAGCTCTCCATCTCTGTACCCCTTTTCTTTATCATCTTAGCAGTGAGGACAATAGCTATAGAGGGCACTGTCAGTCCTTTAAATGTCTGTATCTACAGCTGTATTTCCTATATATAACGCGTTTGGTTGTGATACATGCTCAAGTTTCTACTTCATTATAAACCCTAAGATGCTGGGAATTGTGAACTGGAAATGCAGTATTCCTTTTCAACTGATCACCAATCCTTGCGATCCTTGAAACCACCGATCCAGCCTCAGCCAGCATATAAAAAAATATGTTTCCGCCCTAAAAACCTTAATAAAAAAAATAACTTACACTATAGCTTCACTGTATAAAAATAGACTTCAAACATGTTTTGAGGCTGTACGTTCTGTGTGTATTCTCTCGGCATATTAAATTATGTTTAGATTAAATTAAACCTCAGAACAAATATAATATTTTTCTTATGTTACATATCAGCAGCAATGCGGTAGTATTAGTTTCCGTGGACAAATCCTTCTAATTAAGCTTTTCTTTGTGCATTTACCCATCTGTCCTCTTCCTAAACCGTGTGAAATTGAATAGCAAGGTTCAAGAGGCATTTTCAGTTGCACTAAAGAGACGCTGAATTCTATTTAGGGATCACCTACTTATTGATGTAAACTGCTGATGTGCCAGAGTTGTCAATGTGATTAAAGTTTTTTTCTCCCACATCAAGATAATATTACTGGAGATTGCAAATTCTAATGATTCCGCCACATGGGATTACCAATGATTTATCCTCTGTCAGTTATCACTCAAAGCGCCTCGGTTATTTTCAGCGAATCAGCAAGTAACGATACACTGATTGAGTATTTCAAGACTTCGGACCCGCCAATGTAAACAGGACATAGTCTATTAATCCCGCGCTTGAAAATTATGCGTGGGCTTCTACTATCCCCTCGTTGCCAATAAAATTAGTAAATATAACCTTTTACAATATAGTATTATTGTTGTATGCCTACAAAGAGTTTTTAGGATGATTTTAATGTTTACTAGTATAGATTCAATCACAGATATACAGTTAACTTGACAATGTTGTTGTAAATGTAGACCATTCCTGGAAAGCAAGTTTACATAAATTAATAAAACTAAAAAAATGATTACCTGTCCTGGTCTTGGAACATAACTCATAGCATGCACAAGATCTCGTATCTCGTATGTGTCTAGTCAAATTGCACCCAATTATCAATTAAATTTGTTTAATTGGTTGAACTGCACTTTGTGTTTACTCTTGTTTTCTTTGTCTAATATTAAAAGCACGGTGCTACTTTAGCGTGCAGACTATCGGTAATCTGCGATCTACCTGTGGTTTACCATTAAACTGTCTACAAGTACCAATAAGAAGTTCAGTATAACAGTATAACCCTGTTATAATGTTGTTAAAAGATTTTTATAGAATGTTCAAAAGAGAACACAGTTGACATTTTTACCTAAATACAATCTTCTGGAGGCACCACAAAATGCAGATTCTTGTCATTGATGTGGCAGTGATATGCAAGAAAGAAGAAAACGTGACAGAGGTTGTAATGCGGTTTTTTATGCCAAAGTGAAATTGGTTAGTTTTTGGGTTATTGAATAAATATTTTTCATTTAATTGCATTGAATTTTCATTGTCCGGATACATTTCTATCTATTTAAAAAAAATTATAATATTAAATTAAAATAATTTATGTTTAAATGTTACTTGTGTAAAAAATTAATTGGTACAGTGATTTTTTTTTCCAGTGGATAGTACAATTTACTTTTTATCAACAATTTTCTGTTCATCAACAGGTTGTCATTTTATATTTTGAGCCAAGCACATTTCGGTGCATTCTTCTCAGATGGGTTCGTCTTTTAGGCTATGCAACGGTCTATGGAACAGTTACCCTCAAGCTATACAGGTATAGAACAACGTTTTTAATGTTATTTCTTTGTATATATTGATCTTGGCAGCCCCTTACATGCTGGTGAGGACAAAGTGCCAATATCTTTCTATTTAAAACAGAAATATTTATACACTAGTGTCTCCCGCTGAGTAAAGTTTTTTTATATTTTAATTAATGAAAATACATTACATTTTTTTTATCCTCCTCCACCAGCATTAAGATTTATGGGAGTGGGTGGCAGAAGGTCCATATCTCTGTCCACCCAAACATAATTTTGCATAAAAATATTAAAATCATTTTAATATTTAATTTTTAATTAATATTTAATAGTGAATTAATTATAATTAAAAATAATACTTAATATTTAATCATTTAATATTTATTATCTTTCAGTAGTCTAGTTTCTTGCTTGGTGCAATATACACGATTCATTAGTTCTGACTAGGTAATTCCTAGCTTTCTCTCATTTCAAGTTACTACCGCATGATACCATCTGCTTTTCCAGGGGTTATTATTATTTGAGGCGTGTTAAAGATATGTGTTTCTATAAAATAGCATAAGCTGCCTATCAAATGCACGAGAGTTGATGGACCAGTGTGAGGAGGGCTAAAGACGTATACGCTGTGGCAGCTTGACATTGGAACACTATTCCAGGCGTCTTAACTAAAAAATAACTTTAGAAACTTAAGATGTTTCTGTTCCTACTTAGTTCTTTATTTTTAAATACTGTAAACTATGCAACAAAGACAACTATGCTGACTCATTGAAATTTAAGCTTCAGCGTGAATATGAAACTTCTTCACTAGTGTATGTAGAATTCTACATTTCTATTAATAAGTAGCAGGCAGACTTTAACCAGTGTTGTTTAATTAACATATTTGTGAGAAAAATATGCAAAATCATGTTTCTCGCAAAAAAATATGGAAAAACCAATATTTAAAGGATGATACTTAGAGGATACTAATGAAACCTTTTTTTTTCAATTCTATAAATATTTCAGAAGGATAGATGGATTATCAATAGCAAAACGATGCAAAAAGAGAAAAATATAGACGCTTTAGATAGATAGCAAATGCATAGATAATTTATTTTAGCAATGGAAATAAAAAAAATTAAAATAAAGGGGCTGAGATGTTTAGCATTGACCTGGATCCATACAAGCCTTGTTCTTGCTTTTGTTGTCCACCCCACACCTTTTTTTTTTGCTTAGGCTTATAGCTTGTAATATGATGAGCAAAGTAGTTGAATAAACAAAATGTTTTTTAGCAAGGGACCAGAATTTAGAATGTTTGCGAAATACTAAGCGAAGCACAAGCCAGGAATTTGATTCAAAAACACCTCAAGGGTGTAGGGTATGGTCGCACCCACTTGCCTCAGTGATCCGCTAGAAAATGAAGTTGTATGCTCCTTATGGAAAATACAACTCTAGATGGGAAATAAAAAAGTAATATTAAAAAGCATCATCATGTTTGTCAGGGATTCAAATTCTTCAGCACTAAATGACAGCTTGCACATGGATGAATTACTGCTGTCAAACCCAAGACACTTCTTGACACATTGATTCAATTACCATTCAAAAACCGGTGAACTATGCAGACCTCTAAGACCTTTCGTCTAGCCTGCTCAGATATTTTCATATGTTGGAGCTTAAGGTAATGTAAAAATACTGTGAGACAGAAGGAAAATCTCAAACTTTGACTATGCAGGTGGATCTATCAGTGTATCTAGGATATACTTAAGAAAGCACAAATACA
Source organism: Sceloporus occidentalis (assembly GCA_023333645.1). Classification (NCBI taxonomy): domain Eukaryota; kingdom Metazoa; phylum Chordata; class Lepidosauria; order Squamata; family Phrynosomatidae; genus Sceloporus; species Sceloporus occidentalis. The sequence continues at coordinate 4,025,136 of JALMGF010000063.1, read as the reverse complement.
GTGGGTCATTATTAAGAGCTTTACTAATTTGGAGCGTTCAATGCCTTTGATAGGACATCACCACTGCCTACCGAAATTCAATTAACATCTCTAGCCATTTTTCCATCCGAATGAAACGAAATCATAGAAATTTTGCAAAACGTTATACTTAAAAAAAAAAACACCTCAAAGCAAAAAAAAAGAATATTTTTCATAATTGTTAGATAAATAGACAAGTAGACAGAAACCTTGTTGGTGGTCCACTTGAGCAAGCAAGAGTTTTTTTACTTCCCCCACTTTGCCTACAAAGGCATTGTGGAATCTCATGATAGATGAATCCAGAATAGGGAATACATGCGAGTTGGCAAAAAAGTACTCCAAATTTACCAATTCCAGCTCCGATTTACACTCACAAAAATTAATTAACTCCCAAGTAGGTTCTAATTAATATATTAATATGAATTCCAATTAGCAAATCTGAACTTCAATTTCTTCAATACCTCCTGTATGAAACTCGCAAAATTTTAAGTTGCCTGCATCCACATATACTTAATCGTCAACTCAACTGGCTACCTCTTAGTGAATAAACCCAACAGTGCCTATATCTTTACAACAGTATGCATAGCAAAGCGTACCATGAAATGTCCACCAATCCACGCCAAACTTCATTAAGAAATAAAAACTGCAGCAAGCCCTGAGACAGCAGAAATATATAAAGTGCTACCATGTGGGTAAAAAGGACCGGGTAAGTTCATACTTGACAGGCTTCAGCACTTAATCATTAACATGAAACGTGCACCAATTCATAGTAAGGCTTACTCTGAAACGTCTGTCACAAATGATGCTGAATGTACAAAACTTTGTACTGACTTCCTGGTTCTTGCCTCGGGGCTGTACTGGCCCTGATAAATGAGGTGTATTCTGATAACAAATGTGCTTGGCGTACAGTGCAGCTGGATATGTTTCCTCGGAGTATTTATAAAATACAGAGTCAAGACTTTTTGCTTGCGCTGCCAAAGAAAAAAATTACATATTAAATATACATGTATATACAGTATAATATATATATACCTAGATTGAACGTTTTATTGCACTGGTTATTATGTGCTTATGAGATTTAAATTTGTATTTTGATACTTAAATGACTTTCAGCAGTTTTGTTCATTTGATATCATGCCAAGGAATTCCGGCGAAATTACATCATTGCTGTTTTATATTATGTTTCTGCCTCATCTAACATATATTCTGCTTGGCCATTCCATTATGGAATCAAATTAATAATAAATAATAATAATCAATCAATCAAATAAAAAAAAATAAAAAATCCCATCTTAGTCATCTATTGATTAAATGATTGGATGTAATGTAGCAAAAGACCATTCAGAGGTTATATATCTTATATATGTATATAATCCTGGCATTTTTGTTCCATTTGTAAAAGAAATGCAACATCTTATAATTGGAACATATCAACATCTCTCCCCCATATGCCAAACATTAACTCATTGGCGTGTTAAAAGTCCATTTATTTTGTGTTAACTTGTTTAACATATGGTCATTTTGATGACATTTGCATTAAAATGTTTTCATTACACGTTCTGTCTATTCCGCTTAAAAGATGATAAATCACATCATGCAGCTGACCCTTCGGTTTCAGGATGAAATGGAAATACATTTTTAAATTCTTTATATGTTTCTAACAAGCCATAGATAACAAAACAGGAATAATACATTACATTTGGGTGGATAAACTTGCTTTGTCTTAGATAATTGAAATTATTATTGCTATTATTTAGAAACATAGAAACCTGTAAAAGGGAAATACGGAGAAACATAAATTAGCTGGTCAGGGATTTTTATAATGTCGTTAATTATTTTTCTATACTCTACATATACAGATGAGACATGTAATGCAAAGACCAGTTTATTTTTTAAGTACAATTTACTACTAAATGTAAGAAGGACTAAAAGAAAGAGGGAGCAGATGTCTTAATAAGGGAACTATCCCCTGAAAACAGCAAAAACATGGTCACCATACCTGCAACAGGTTTTAAAATCTTTCCAACGCCCTTTATAAATGGTACCAAAACAGGTAATAGAAAAAAAAGCAACTTAAAGCAAATCAGAATTTTATTACAACATTGAAAAATTTGCCATATATTGTGTTAACAGGGAACACATTTCTATGCTGTGATCCTAAAAGTGCAGGTTTATTGCATTCTTTTGAAAACCGTGGGTTTAAACACTGATAGTTATTGTAAAATGTTCTTTGAATTAATTCTTCTCTCATATAAAGCATAAATGTATCATTGAAGGTGTTTTTTTTTGAGTAGTGCTTATATTACAAGGCCACAGACAATATAGATCATTTTTACGCAACACTTATGGTTTAATAGTGTAGAGTATCCATAGACAACTAAGGGGATCTCATATAGGTTAATTCACTCAAGGTCAAGTGCATTTGAGTTGGAAATTGAGCTGCAAAAGAAACAGCGCACCAGTTGGGCAAAAACTCCATCTAATGTACGTTCCACTGCTAGCTTGACTGCACACAATTAAAAGGAACTTCAAAATAAACAGCAGCTTGTGAATTATTTAACTTCAAAGTTCCTAGCGAGCAACTGTTGAGTTGGAACAATCCTATTCAATAAATACATTAAAAATAATTGATGTAAAATTAAATAAAGGCAAAAAATTAGTTTCTCATTAACCCAGGATGAACCAGAAAGTGCCTCCTCCACTTACCTATCATATATGCAGGTGCTGGGGGTTATAAATTAACCCTGTGAGGGACAGATGCACTATCCAGCTCCACCAGCATCTCTTTTCCAATCTGCTGCCATCCAGTTCCCTAGATTTCTTAAGATCTTTTTCTCGCATTTTTAAATTCGTCTGGAATTCTTATGGCTATTGGCTAATAATTTTGTCAATGGTCCCTTTCCATTGGCTGAAGTGAGAATTCAAGGACCTTTGACTTCCAACTTGCATTACAAGAGTGCAAATCTTAAACTTGAACTCACTCACAGTTACTCGAGCTCAGGTGTTCATGAGCACTCAAGTTGCTTGGCATGTCGATATACCTCATTTGCTCAACTTTTAGTGAATTGACCTCCTAATGTGTAACAACAGGTACTCATGGGGTTACTTATCAGAAGTGAAAAAAGGAACATGGTTGTAGAGTCCTTATCCTCAGTTAGAGGTCTAAATAAATCAATGATCCAAAGTGTGGGGGTGGTAAGTAGGCAGTGATGTGAGAGTTGGTGGAGATTGCTGCATAGAATCTTCATATTAAAATTTGTTGTGAACAGCTCAGAAAAGTAGTAGGTGGATTAACATAATAATAAAACATTCTATCATACGTTTTATATTTCAGAGTTCTAAAGGTGTTTCTTTCACGTACTGCCCAACGTATTCCATATATGACCAGCTGCAGGGTCATGAGGATGCTGTCTGTTATTCTTCTGCTAGTCATTTGGTTTCTAATTGCCTGGACATCAGCAGTGTGCCAGAACATGGATCGAAACATTCCCCTTATTGTACAAGCGGAAACCTCTGATCAACTTCAGTTTAATATGTGTCTGATAGACCGATGGGATTACATGATGGCAGTTGGTAGGTTCGCTTGCTTTTTTCTTCTAGCTAAAGTTATGTTTTTCATAAAAATACACTGTAAGAAAAAGTGAATGTTCATATATATATTTTTATTTAGGAAAACATGCATTGTGGCTTTTATATGAGTATTAGGGGGGTAGCAGAAGCATTATTGAACACTCATCTACAAACACCAGACCAGCCAGAGATCTCATGGTGCTACCACAACCACAAGGGATTCTGGGTAGGCGCATGCAAATAAGGTCAACAATCATCACTTTTTGCCTCTACATCCACTTTATACATGGATCCCTTGAAAGTACAGGACAGCCTTTAGACAAAACTTGGGAAGAGGTGCAGTAGCCAGATCACCACTCATGGACAGCTGTTTTGTCCTAATGGGACTTGTCAGCATGAGGTTGTGATTCTGGCTTAATACTTGAGGCTTTGGAAAGCTCGAGAACTTCCAATCACAAAAGTTATGGTGGGTAAAGGTGATGGAAACCCTTCCGCTTAAAATTAAGGGGGGTAGTAGAAGTATTATTAAACACTCATCTACAGACACCAGACAAGCCAGAAGGCTTGTTTTTTCTAATATGAGTATTAGAAATTGAACTACAAATCATGAAATCATTACTGGATGCCTGATTCACAGGTCTTGTGCAAGATGTGCAAGGTACTAATGCTTTCAATCCCAGAGGCAGGGTTCAGGGTCAGCACCCATCAGTGCAAAACCACAGTGAATGTGTTTTTAATGACTTTTTGTGTAATACTATGGAATTTAGCAATAATACATAATCAGGCCCTGAACTGGAAACATCCATTTGACAGCTGTTTCCTTTTGAGACAGTTTAAAATGTAGCAGCTGTGTGGGGATCTCTGGATGCCTGAGCTGGAAGGATTCATTTCCCCTGCTACCATCTTGGAAAATGCCAAATCTGCATATTCAGTTTACCCTGCCCTGCAATCAAGCATTTGCATTTATATAATGCTCCAGAGAAGCTTTTTGGCACATTTTATTTCCTAAAACCTCTTTAGTATAGGGTGACCTGAGGACACCTTTAATTAAGTACTGTCACTGGAGCAGTGGTATCCAACTCTAAGCCATGAGCGATATGGACAATTTTTTTTTTTGGATGATACATATCAAAACATATCCCCATTCTTTCATTCTTTCCTCCCCTGATGTCACTATTTTCTTGGAGCTCAGATTTTGAGAGCATCACAGTGTTCTAAAAGTCACAAGAACAAGTATGCAAACAGAAGAATGTGTGTGTTTATAAACTAAATGAGCTAAATAACATAATTTCCCTAAAAGTGATTCAGTTACATAAATACTTACTTTCTGCACTTTAGCTAAGAAGCACTTTTTCTTATTTAACATTTTTTCCCTTGTGGACTACACTAGATTTTTTTTTTTTTTTACTGCACGTGCCAATGAGTTTGTATTTAGTTTTCACGTTTTTGGATTGAATATTTTTATTCAAACCAAGCAATACAGTATGTATGGGTGGATGTGGTTTTGTGAGCACTGACAATGCCACAGTGGAGCCACAGTAAGATCCCGTTTTTAGTGATAGAAGTTGACTGGCCTTTTGGCTGCCATCTTTCCTTAAAGACTTGGTTTCCCTCTTTGGTAGGGTACCAAGAAGATCCAGCCCTACCACTGGCCTTTTCAGGAGTACAATTCCAGAAGAAGAAGACCCCCTTGTCACAAGTTGCCAAACTCTTCAACGAAGAGTTTGGCAGCTTGTGATTCCTATCTCAGAATCTTCACTATGGAAGCATAGGATTGTGTGCTTAAAAAAGAAAAAAACAACTATCAATAGGTCAAAAAGTCAAGTAAAATATCTTGGTAAAATCCAGCCACTAAAACAAAACTGTCCTCATTTGTTCCTTTTTAACGCTGAAAGGTTTGGAACACTGCTCACTGAAGCACAGAAAACCTAAAAACCTGTCAGGATTGTGACATTTGAGGACGGTAAAAGATGGTTTATGATGACCAATACAACAGCATTTTCAGCTCTTTTATTGCACCTTATTTTGAGAAAGCCTGTTGTTTGAAATGTACATGTATTTATAGGTAGATTTTTTATACAAAAAAGTTACTTAGGAAGTAAGAATATAAAACTAGAGAAGTAAACATGTTTTCTTAAAGTTAATTTGTCTTTGATTCTAAATATACTTAAGAGAATGTCTTTGGTTTTGACAATATTCTCTGTTTCTCATAATTCCATTTTTATGAGTGGTACATACACTTTGTACTTTGTTGGCATTAAGTAAATACTCATCCCTTTTTCCTCGTTCTGTGCTATTATTTGCATTCCATTAAGTCTGGATGGGAGCTAATTTCAATGTTACTAAACTTAAAGCTTATGCGTATGTTAATAGCATGCAAATGAATATTTCTATTATCCCCAGTCTCTTTTTACTTTTAGTAGGACATTTGATTCATTTTCATTATCTCTGTAAGCACATTAAAGTTTAGGACAAGCTGAATGTCACTTTTAAGGCTCATTCTGTGATAATTTTCTATAATCGTAACGAACAAACTCAACTCCGTGATAGGATTAGAGCCGGCTGTTGTGTTTTGTAGAGGCATGAGTGTGGAGTGAATATATCTGTGACCTGTACCTATTAACATGCAGCCAAATTCATAATTGTCTACTTAGGTAAAAACTTTGTTCACTTTGAGATCAAACCAAATTGTTAGACGTGTAATCAGTACTATACCATAGCGCATAACAATGGGGTTCATAGGGTAGTTGGAGAGATCTTCTGATCACCCCTGTCTTGCCCATGGAGCTCTAAAATATATGCAGCTGTGAAGTTAAGTGCCCCAAGGAGGCTCCGGGGGTAAGGTGGTTACATCTTCAGCCCCTCACACATCTGATATCAGTTCTGCCCTACCTTTTGCAACTCCCTAACACAGGTGTCTTGATATGGATGCCTGAAATGATGGGAGTTATGCTGTAGGTTTCAAAGAAGTTGACTTCATTTTGTATCTTGCTGGTGCTTGGGGTTTGATTTCTTATAAGCTACCAGTAGAAAAAAAAAATGCTGCAACTCTATTTTGGTACAAAACAAATATTTTTATGGATGCGTATTGATTGCTTTTATGGCTTCAAAAATATTTGAATTATTAAAGAAATAAAATAAATGGTTACAAAATACAACCAAAGAGCAGTTTCTCTTATATATTTGCTCCTGAAGTTATATTATTGTGTTTTAAAATATATGAAACTGACATGTTTGTTCTTTTTTTTGGCAGCTGAATTTTTATTCCTTCTGTGGGGTGTTTACCTTTGTTACGCGGTACGAACAGTTCCTTCAGCATTCCATGAACCACGTTATATGGCTGTTGCTGTTCACAATGAGCTGATCATTTCCGCCATATTCCATACTATTAGGCAAGTAGCCTCTATAAAACAGTGCACAGTCTTGTATAAATGATTACAACAAATGTTTCTGGTTACCTTAGGCTCTATGTCAGTGATGGGCAACCTTTTTGGCGTGGTGTGTCAAAAATCGGCAAAAAATCGAGCATAACTCGCGTGGTGTGTCACTTCGACAAAAAAACATAATTTTGCGCAATTTATAGTTTAAACTACAAAAGTAGACTCTCTGTGCCGGAGTTCAGGCCTACAGACAAAAGGGGTTGAAACTTTTATTACTACATGACTACAACTCCCAGCATGCCTGTATACAGCCTACGGCACTGCAGCTATGCCAAATCTGAAACTCCCAGCATGTTGCACTTGACTATATAGTAGTATAGGTTATGGTGCAACATGCTTGGAGTTGTAGTTTTGGCTCAGCTGCACTGCTGCAGAGCCAAAACTACAATGCCCAGCATGATCTTATACAGCCTATGGCTCTGCAGCACTTCAGCTGAGCCAAAACTACAACGCCCAGCATGCCCTGCTGCAGACCCCAAACCTAAGTAGCATTATTGCTAATAATGATAATCTTTCCCCACTTTCCTTCCCCTGCTTACTGTGAAGGTTAGTCTGGCAGCGACTGCATTGCGGCCTGACTGGAGAGAGGCGCGCACTGTTCCCGCGCTCCTCTCCTGCGGGTCCTCCCTAACGTCCTCGCCGTGCTGATGACGTGTGTGCGCACGGCACGCACGCCTTACCAGCAGCCCCTGCGCTCAGAAAGGGGCTGTGCTTCACTGTCAAGAAGCGGCGGCGGCGGCGATACAGTAAGTGAGTGTGGGTGGGGGAGATCACACGTTTCGCCCCCCCCCGTTCCTCCAGCACAGATTCTTTAATCCTCGGCGGCCGTGCAGGAGCCGAGGATGAATCGCATGAAATCCTGCGCGTGTCACCCCAAATGGCGTGTCACCCCAAGTGTCAGTGCTGACACGCGTGTCATAGGTTCGCCATCACTGCTCTATGTACTAGACCAGGGGTGTCCAACCTGCAACCCTCCAGCTGCTGCAGCACTACATCTCCCATAATCCTGAAAGAGCATTATGGGAGATGTAGTCCTGCAGCAGCTGGAGGGCCGCAGGTTGGACACCCCTGTACTAGACAGTACAGGATATGGTAGTGACTTTAAAAGCTGTCAGATACTACATGGACACTACCAGAGCCTGTACTGTCAGCGACCAACACTGCCCGCAAGAAAAAGAGCCATGCTGCATTACAGAAGGTATGCAACAGTATGTTCCTATGCCTTTTTGTAGCAGATTAGATCACATTTGTAAAAAATTATTTTAAATTAACTTTTACAATGTATAACATTAGCTTCCTAGTGGATTGAATAGAATCAGTGAAAGTAGAAGTATCTGTTGACCTCTAGTCCTGATGCAAGTGACACATAAAGTACAATCAATTATAAAAATTTTCCTTATCCCACCCCAAACAACAAACTAAAAACGAAATGTTAATTTTAGTATCAGTGATTTAGTATCAGCATTTAAAGATGCTTACATTAATAATAAAACATATTGATGGGAAATATCACAATAGTCAACATGAACTTACTTGAATTCTGGCATTATTTCCAAAATATGATTTGTTAATTTTTACAATGAATGGTATTACTTGTCTGGATTCATTGTTACTTCTCCTGGGTTAAGTTGTGTTTGCTAGTTGTACTAGGACATTTAGATAAACTTTTTTCCTGTTCTACTAAGTATACATTGGTAATTGTATACGTATATGTACTATGGGTGTTACACTTTATTATAGAGCTAAAGCAGATTACACAGCACTATATTGATATTCTACTATAATAAGGTCAGCTATTGATGCACAGCACATTGATGTTCACGCTGAACTCTGTATAGCGGAGTAAGTTTTTAGTGCATGTGCATTAGGGCCCAGCCACCAGCGGCCATGTTGGTAATAGAGATAATGGGGGATGGGATTTAAGGTTTTACATAACTTTTCACTTTTCCTTGCACAATATATGGCTGAAAAATTACCCTCTACAGATTCACACCATATAGTTCTTTTTATGACAGGTGCACTTTAACACCTGCATGTGTTACTATGAATTAGCTCTTTTTTGTACCTGACCGACCACCGGTATATGCAGTGACTACTACAAGTGTAAAAGCCTGGCCATCAATGCTGTACCATCAGGGCCGGGCTGGGGAGCCCCTGGCACTTTAAGGCCGGTGGCCACCTGATGATATAAGTGCAGCACACTGCAGGGTTTGATATGGATCTGGATCTGCAGTCCGAGTCTACTGTTCATAAATCGGGGCAATACAGATTATTGAGGCACATGAAGGCATTTAGTAGCTATGGCCCTGGTGTTAATAAAATATAAGAATGAAATCCCAGTCATAAGGGAAACAGTAGGCAGCAGCATTAGAACAGAAATAATAAAAAAAACACTTAAACAGACAAAACAATTGATAATGTTTTTTATTTGTTTTACAGATTTGTCCTTGCTGCCAAACTTCAGCCAGACTGGATGTTAATGCTGTTTTTTGTTCATACACATCTCACCGTGACAGTGACTGTTGGCCTTCTTCTAATACCTAAGGTAATTTATATTTATACCCCCTTCTACATTTAATATTTGAGACAGGGTTCTATTGATGGACCATGAGATGTGCCAAATCTCCAAATCTCGTCATATAGTCCCCTTATGTCCTTGTTGACATATATTGCACACTCCGCGAGTCTCTGATTTGGGAGGTTATATATATATATATTATATACCCTGATGATTGCATAAATAATGCACCCTTATAACATTATTGTATTATATGCATACATATAAAGTATCCAACAGGGCCCTCCTAACTGCTTACCCCTGCCTAAGGGCAGTCCTTTCAGGAAATTTGTTGAGGGAAGGCCAAGTTCCCACCTTTCCCCCTTCTGCGGACACCCATCAGTGTCTTAATGCCATCCAGCTGCCATTCAGATAAGAATATAGGAAAATCAAAGTAACAATACAGAAGGTATGCATTGACCTTAGGCTTTAATTAAAGTGCTCATCCGGTATGAAGAACTTCTGAGAATTATTTTTTGAAGATGAACTGTACACAGGTGACCACTGACCCCCATTGAAGATTGGCGTTCGTGAATAATGTTTCCTTCTACCAATCTCCTTAAAGCATAAAATATTTGAACAAAAAGTACCGTATTTGCCCGATTATAAGACGAGGTTTGTTCCAGAGCAAATCTCTGAAAAATACCCCTCGTCTTATAATCAAATAGGTCTGACTATGAGACTAAGATCCAGATCCCCCGCAGCGATGCAGGGGACCTGGATCCTCCTGCCCCCCCCAACTTACCGGTGCGTCTGTGTCCCTGGTGCTTAGTCTGGGCAGCGTGTAGAGCTCTACCCAAATTGCGTAGACAACGTAGCTGAAGCGGAAGTTGTCTACGCGAATCGGGTAGAGCTCTACACGCTGTCCGGACTAAGCACCGGGGACTCAGAAGCTCCGGTAAGTTTGGAGGAGGGAGGGGGAGTGGTAAACGGGGGGCATAAGGCATTTCTGGAGGCAGAGTGCTCTGTGAAATGCCTTTTAACCCCCTTAATGCCACTCTGCCTCCAGAAATGCCTTATACCTCCCTATATGCCACTGTGCCCCATGATATGCCTTTTAACCCTCTATACGCCACTCTGCCTCCTGAAATGCCTTATACCTCCCTATATGCCACTCTGCCCCATAATATGCCTTTTAACCCCCTAGATGCCAGAGTGGCATATAGGGGTATAAGGCATATCATGGGGCACAGTGGCATATAGAGGGTTAAAAGGCATATCATGGGGCACAGTGGCATTTAGAGGGTTAAAAGGCATATCATGGGGCACAGTGGCATATAGGGTGTATAAGGCATTTCTGGGGGGGCAGGTTGTAAAAAAAGGAAATAAAAACAAAATATTTTTCTCAATCATAGCTTTTATTAACAAACAATTGTTCACATAGTTTACATGAATTAACATTTACTGGTAAAACTTTTTTCCTATAGGGTCGTCTTATATTCAGGCTTTTTCTTTTTTTCCTAAATTAATATTCAGATTTTGGGGGGTCGTCTTATAATCAGGGTCATCTTATAATCGATCAAATACGGTATATAAAAAGCAATGTTGATCTGAACACAAAGGCATTGTATAAGAGAATGTAATAGAAATATGGATTTAACATGTTAGCATCCACATGGCATTCAAGTAATTATATTTGCAGTCTTCTGGAAACATACCGTATTTGCTCGATTATAAGACGACCCTGATTATAAGACGACCCCCCAAAATCTGAATATTAACTTAGGAAAAAAGAAAAAGCCTGAATATAAGACGACCCTAAAGGAAAAAAGTTTTACCAGTAAATGTTAATTCATGTAAACTATTTTTTTTAATAAAAGCTATGATTGAGAAAAATATTTTTTTTGTTTTTATTTCTTGTATTTTCCAGCCTGTCCCCCAGTTACGCACATCTGCCCCCAGGCTTGCCACACCAATATGGCACTGTGGCCCATGATATGCCTTTTAACCCTCTATATGCCACTGTGCCCCATGGTATGCCTTTTGACCCCCTATATGCCACTCTGCCTCCAGAAATGCCTTATACCCCTATATCCCATTCTGGCATTTAGGGGGTTAAAATGCATATTATGGGGCAGAGTGGCATATAGGGAGGTATAAGGCATTTCAGGAGGCAGAGTGGCATTAAGGGAGTTAAAAGGCATTGTATAGAGCACTCTGCCTCCAGAAATGCCTTATACCCCTATATGCCACTCTGGCATTTAGGGGGTTAAAAGGCATATTATGGGGCAGAGTGGCATATAGGGAGGTATAAGGCATTTCAGGAGGCAGAGTGCTCTATTAAATGCCCCCTTAACGCCACTCCAGAAATGCCCTATGCCCCCATTTAACTAACACACACACACAGATCTCTGACAGTCGGGGAAGGTCTACGCGACGGACGCAGACAACCCCCGCTGCTAGCCACACCTCCTTCCGGCTGCAGCGGACGTTGTCTACGCGAATCGCGTAGACGTCAACCCGCTGCCCCGGCAATACAGCAGGAAGCACCGGTAAGTGTGTGTATGATGGGGGGGGGGGGTGAGACAGGAGGATCCAGGTCCCCTGCAGCGGTGCGGGGGATCTGGATCTTAGTCTCCTAATCAGACTCTATTTGAGGTCTGATTAGAAGACGACCCCGATTAGAAGACGAGGGGTATTTTTCAGAGCATTTGCTCTGAAAAAAACCTCGTCTTATAATCGAGCAAATACGGTACATGCTTTAGGGTTTCTTCATCCTCTAGGTTAAGTAGCGGCAGCTGCTTCAGCATTCTTAAATGCAAATTTAAAATAATGAAGGGTTATTATAAATTTTCTATTAAGCAGATATTTTTCTAATATTGTTTATGCCATCCTGTACCATTTTATCAAGCGCCACCTTTGCATTAATGAGATAGTAATGCTATAGCCCTCAGTGTAATGAATATGTATAAATGAAATGTAAGTATGCTCATTGATACAGATTTATAGATTTTTTTGCTGAACCACAATAAGTCTTTATTAAGAGATCATTATATCTTATAGATTGTTAATAAAATGAGTAATCCTATTTCAGACTTCTATAAATAGGGCAGCACTCAGTATTAGCCTTTTAGACAGTACATTCTTCACCAAATTAAGCTGTATAAATGAGAACAGGTAAATGGTTATTACTTTTTTTTAATGTATATTTAATGGATTTTTAAAAAAAAATTCTCATATGGCAACTTGGAACTGTCTCAAATGAAGAAACTTGACGAGCCTCCCAACTTTGATGCAGTTAGAATCAATATGAAAAAGAATATTTGGACTTATTGTGGTTGTTTCTGAAAGCATTTCATTTTTGGTTAATTGTCCAGAGGGCAAAGTACATTTTGAAACATTTAATTGCAATATTGTTCTGGTTTAGAAGAAATATGTTGTTGCGTTAGGAAGTATTACATTGATTTCATGAAAGATGAGAGTTGGTACCGTGTTAGCCGTAGAATTACAGGAGACAAGTGGAGTTTGAATGATACCTTTATTGGCTAACTGAGTAGATATAGATTGCAAGCTTTCAAGACCTCTCAGGTCCCTTCATCAGGCATGTTATACAATAATGTGAAAAACCTCTCTTTAAGTATCAGTCAAACAGTATGGTTACAATTGGGAAGCAGATAACATCAAAATGTCCAGGACAAGGTTCTTTGATCAGTCAATAGTGTTAAAATCAGAGGTGGATTGGAGTCATAAAAGGAGGTGTCAGGGGGTATTCACAACTCTAATGGGGTCAGGTTGTGTGCATGTCTGGTTTGTTATCTACAAAGTGATAATGGGATACAAATTCCCTATCCCGGTTGAGGCCAGTGTTTAAAGAGTTAAATTTAAGTATTAATTTAACCTCCCATATTTTTCTCTCCCTCTGAGTTTTGAACAGTCCCATTAATACAGCCAGTCTGATGTCACTGATGCTATGTCCTGGACATTTTGATGTTATCTGCTTCCCAATTGTAACCATACTGTTTGACTGATACTTAAAGAGAGGTTTTTCACATTATTGTATAACATGCCTGATGAAGGGACCTGAGAGGTCTTGAAAGCTTGCAATCTATATCTATTGATTTCATGTGCGCGGGTTTATGCAACATGATGTTCTTCTCTACCAAATGCAACTGATTGAAATTAGCTCAAAGGAAAGGCATGTAAGAACAAGAGGTTGTAGTTAAAAGCAGACAGTCACAAGTTTAGATGCAAGTATAAGAAAGTATCACTTCGCTGTGAAGTGGTAAAGATTACAAATGATGCGTTGATTGGAAATAAGGCTACATTGAAGGCAAGACACATTCAATATATGGACAAAAGTATTGGAACACCTGGCCATTACACCAACAGGGACTTTTGTGACATCGCATTCTAAATACATAGACATTAATATTTAGTTGGTCTGGAAAGGTTTTCCACAAGATTTTGAAATGTGTTTCTGGGGGAATTTTTGCCCATTCACCCAGTAGAGCATTTGTGAGGTCAGGCACTAATGTTGGACGAGACGCCCGGCTCGCAATCTCCATTCCAGTTCATCCCAAAGGTGTTTGATGGGATTGAGGTCAGGGCTTTGTGCGGGCCGGTCAAGTTCTTCCATACACATTCCATGAAGCTCCCGCCACACAGTTTTTGTGCTGATATTAATGCCAGTGGACGTTTAAAGCTTTTCAGCTACAGAAGTAGGCAGAGCATTGTCGACTTTTACTCACCATGCGCCTCAGCACTCAGTTATCCAGCTCTTTGACTTCATTTGGTCCATTTAGTGTATAAAGACAAAGGAAAGCATAGAAAAAAAGGAAGACTAGATGGGTTTATGTAAAGTTCCTAGGCATACATTGATACAGGGATTGGACAGGGAGGCTCTGGATGTGTTAAACACTTATGACCATTTAGGCCTGGCAAGCTCCACCCACTCCTAGTATAGCCCCACCCTTTCTCCACTCTTATGCAATAGGCTCCGCCTCCACCCACAGTAGGCTTCCATTGGTGGAGGGAGGGTTTATTTATTTTTAACTGGATCTTTTTCTAACCTTTGCTATTCCTTCTCCAGGTCAGCTATTAGAATTTTTAGGATGTCATATTGAACACAGACAATTCAATAAAAATACTATGGTGATTAACGACTCAAGACAGAATCTGCGAGACAAACCAATGTTCCTCAATACAATGTTTGCATACAAAAAACCTGACACTTATGAATCATACTTACAGTTCAGTCTGACAAATACTACCCAGCAGTAAAACGCTCAAGATTAATTAACATCGAATGCAGTGTATGAATCCTACATACTCCTGGGCAGCATTTGGCAGACTTGCGGGATTCACAGATGTCAGGCTTTAAATGGGTTTTCAACCCTAATTGTGTTGAAAAGTACTTTCAAAGGAGCAAAAGAAAATAAAGCTTCTTTACAGACAAATAGTTCTTCAGGGCATGTTCTTAAACGTCTATTACTAATACAAACATGGCCCTTGGCCTTTCATTGATTGGATGGGATACTTCAAGCATAAACCGGTTTGTTTATAAATCTGTGTCATCTCGGGATAGTTGTTTGCGAGGCTTTAAATCACAGGATGGACAGGGACTACAAACGAAATTCCAACCATTATTTACAGGACGCACCTCATTTTTACATGCTGCTGTCCTATCCTGTTGTATGTAGAATGTATAAGAAAAGGGAAGGAACTGAAAAGCTGATACATCCAGCGTAACGTGAAACAAATATCATAGAAGGTGGCCAACAGCTTCTGAAAAATAGTCCTTAAGAAAATTACTGATATGGCAACAATAGCCAGGACCCCGTTTTTTTCTTTATGGAAACATTAACCTCTGTGTTACGGAATCTTAATTATCACGTTTCAAACTAATTCCACATGTTTTATATTGATTGAAAATTAATATTATTATATTTCCTTGATACAGCCTGTTAAAGCCTGTTCTATCATATGTTTATCATGTGTGTAAATATATATATATATATATATATATATATATATCTATATATATATATAGATATATATATAGATATATATATATTCAACATTGCAGATATATATGTTTTAGAACATTCATTTAATACTTTATTTTGCAGTTTTCACATTCGAGCAACAACCCAAGAGATGACATTGCAGCTGAAGCATATGAAGATGAACTAGACATGGGCCGATCTGGATCATACCTAAATAGCAGCATCACATCTGCATGGAGTGAACATAGCTTGGACCCTGAAGACATAAGGGTGAGAGTTTCTAAAAATATATTTACAGTGTAAATAATAATTATTTCCCAAACCTAATGGGGAAACTCTTGCTGTCTCGACTTTGAGTATAAGTAAATGAATTCATTACAACTACCTATAGTGCTTTTTTGTCAGTGTAATTGTTTTGGAGCAATTTCTTTTAACCCCTTAAGGACCAGGTTTTTTTTGTGCTATAGGACCAGAGCAATTTTCATGTTTTTGCTATGTCTTTGCGCAGTCATTATTTCCCTCTTTTCTCCGTTAGCATCACCACAAAAATTTCATATTTTTTTTACGGGACATACATTCATATAATAAAGAAAAAATGGGATAAAAAAAATGTATTCACAGTTTTACATGTATATGACTTCTCCACAGCTAATATAAATATGAAAAAAATATCAAAAATATATTGGTCAACCCGATTTGAAAACCACCCAATATTTCTCAATCATTTTCATTTATTTTACGTTTTCTAATTTTCTTTTTTAGATTTTTTTTTTAACCCCTACCTAATCTTTAACCTAACCCTATTTAACTAATTCTTCACTAACTAACCCCCACCACACTGATGTGCCATATACATTATTGGTCTTCTTGGGGCATCTTTTCATGATGTACCTGGTATGTCATTGGTCACAAAGGGGTTAAACATTAACCCCATGGAAGCTGAGGTCTGTGGTACAGTCAATTTCCTCTTCCAAAGTTCTCTCTTTTCTACATATCCTGCCTATTTTAACTCTAAACATAGTCACATGGATTTATTTAATGTTTGGAAACTATAAAATACATAATTTGGAAAAGTGACAAATTTTAATGTGAATCTTCAACTTTTTTAAAGGCCAATTTGAAAAACTCACCACCTGCTGTTGAGTAGCTTGTGCTGCTCTGTTGCCACCCTGCAAGAAAGTCTAGAGAATTTAACCCAATGTTGGGAAGAGCTGGCCAAGTGTATGCATTTTAGATCAAATGAGACTTCTTGTTAAGTAAAAGAAAGTTTTGTTCTTACAGTCAGAAGAGCTAAAATGTGGAATGCATTGCCAAGTGAAGTGGATCTGGTGGATTGCGTTAATATATACATTAAATAGTTGGAAACCTTTCTAGCAAACACAGGGATTCAAGCTTATAACTTCTAAAAGTAAAATAATTCACAAACAGGATGCAATACATCTCAAAAATTTTATTTTTTCTCAAATATTTCATAGTATTCATCAACATGATTTGATTAATCATAAATACGAACAGAATTTTAACTAGATGTATACAAAAAGGGTGGCCTAGCTTAGCTACGAACAGGTATGTTTCCCTACAGTGAATCAGCACTCACAAGATTCTTGAGGGGAAAAGCTAGTCTCTCTCTTTTCTACACATACTTGACTTGGTAATTTCTTGCCCCCCTCCCTAAAAGTAAAGGTTAGTATAGACCCCTCTGCTAACTGCACCATGTTCACCTTACCAATGAAGACCAAAGTGTATGTCTGGTATTGTTTGCTCATTCTTGCAGAGGAAACGTGCCCATAATTCCAATTCTAGATTAGTCTTTTTTTGTATATATATATATATATATATATATATATATTCAGTTAAATAAACCAAGATCATGAGCTGTGCCTGCTAAAAAATGCTCACCTTCTGTGGCTTGTGCCCATAAAAAGTTATTTTATGTTATTAGAAAATAAACAGAAGAGTCCTTTCTGCTTTCAAATATTACATCTCATGCCATGTTGGAGCTAGAAAGGGACTACAGTAGAGAGGAAAGATTTGACTTCTAAACATCATCTTATAAAACCCAGCAGAGCCAAACATCTCCCCCAATCCCCCAGCCCAGATAATAAAGCCCGGAGGCAGATAATCAGTTGTGATACCTCTAGAATAAAGCCTGGAGGCAGATAATCAGTTGTGATACCTCTAGAATAAAGCCTGGAGGCAGATAATCAGTTGTGATACCTCTTGAACACCCATCTATAGAAATCCCTTTTGACATTAAATGCCCTGGGGTTCTACAGCAACACTGCGGAGGTTTGTGTTCCATTGTAAAGTGATACATCTCCATGTGAGAGCAGTATGCAACAATTGTAACTGTACTTGCAGAGCACACTGGTCAACAAACAGGTTGTGCTGGAGAAATATTGTCGGGGAGGTCCGGCTCCTTTCAGCCAACATGCCCAGTAGCCCAAAGTACATCTGACAGTGAACACTTTCATTGTGTGATACCCAACCATGCCCAGCATACATTTACAGATGGGGCCGCATAGAAATCCCATGGAAGGAGCACAGAACGGATCCAGTACAAACTTAAATGCTGCCCAAAGCACTAGCGCAATCTAGATGCCCTGGTATTTGTAGAAATTCCAGTAAAAATCATGAAAAAGCTGAAAGCAGTAGGCCCAAAGACCAGAGAAGCCCTCTGCTCCCCTTGTCAACCCTCCCCAGAATACTGCTATTTATATATGAACATTGTTATAATAGTGTTCACTGTTGCAGGCACTGAATATTGTGTTCTGGATTTTGTGCAGTCATTGTTGCTGATATTGACAGATGAGCCATGTCAGTTTGGTTTTTCATTGCAGACACCTGACGAAAAAGGGCAGAGCAGACCTAGCCGCAGTGGCGGCGGTGTCAGTTATGGGGACAGAAACATTAATGTGAGCCATGGATATGTTATGTGTCGGTGTACACTGAGTAGAATGATACATCAGTTTAATACTTATTTACCAGCCACTGGTAGATAAGAATTTGTTAATCATTCTAGATGTACAACCTGGTATTCATATCACTGTATCAGTTTTCCATTGTCCACAATCCTTTGTGTAATAAAACCAGAAAAAAAAAATACTAAATTTTTCCATGTTCAAAAATTAATATATATATGCAGTAGTTACTAACTTTAGCTAATAATAATTAAATGTGCATCCTTTTCAGTGACCAGACTTTTTTATGTGCAGTTGAAATCTACATACAGTATATATAATACATAAGGCAGTTGGGAGAGGCCATCATACTTTTCTGATAGACTTAACCCCTACATGTACGGGCTCAATATGCATTGTTTTCAAAGGGTTTAGGGACCGCCCATTGTCCTTAAGGGGTTAAGCTGTGGTAGTTTGTACTTTATTATCACTCTCTATTGCTATTCTTGCTGTTTTGTGAGAAGGTTTTTCTGAAATGAATTATGGTTTACGGTGTAAAATGTACACTATGTAACCAAAAGTATGTGGGCACCTGACAACAACTATACGAGCTTGTTGGACATCCTGTTCCAAAACTATAGGCATTAATATGGGAGCTGCCCCTCCTCCTTTGTGGCTCCATTCTTTGAAGGACGTGGGAATTTGGACTCTCTCAGCCAAAAGAGCATTTGTGAGTACAGACACTGATGTTAGACAACAAGGTCTCACTCATAATCATCATTCCATGTTCCCCCAAAGGTGTTTAGTAGGGTTGAGGTCAGGGCCCTGTGAAGGTTACTCCAGTTCCTTGCTTTGTGCACTGGGACACAGTCATGCTGGAACAGGAATGGGCTTCCCCAAACTGTTTCCACAGAGCTGGAATCATACAATTGCCTAAAATGCCTTTGTATGTTGTAGTATTAACATTACCCTTCACTGGAAGTAAAGAGCCCAAACCCTCGTCGTGTTCAAAAAAAGCCGTGATCCGAAAAACAATTAATTGGCACACATACACATATCAGCGCAAATCATGAATAAATGAATAAAGTTGCTCAGCTGTCCATGGCTGAAATAAAAAAAAAAGTCTTCATTTGCAAGCCCGTAAGGACATTCTGGTGCTTCTTGTGCAATCATATCCACAGTGAAGGTGCAAAACCGTGGAAAGTGACCCAGGAAACCGCAAGCTGGGGACTCCATGCTGCCTCAGCCTTAAGGCCAGAGGTACTACGCTTGATCTTAACCCAAAGGCTGAGAAAACCAAAGCTTACCCCCATTTATTTTTTTTAATCTATTTTTATATACCTAATTTTAGGTAGTTACAACCAGCATGCATCACACATATGTAAAATGCAATATGCAGATCATATGCAAATTAGTTATAACAGAAAACCACACCAATTTACATAATCCTGCCATCAGAACCAATAATATTGGTCAGACAAGCAGGAGGAAGGGGAAACTGTGATCTAGAGAGCGCCCCCTCTAGTGACCCCCACCCTATACCACTAATCAGGTACAGGGTGACCAGATATTGCACTGCGATTAGTGTCCACTGTCACCTGCTGGAAGTATGTAATGCAATCCGGGGGTCCGCCATCTATCATGGGAAATACAGCCTTCAGGTGCCCCCCAAGTCACGGAGGCTGTTTTTTTTTTTTTTTTAAATACATGCATATGGGCTTGCTTTTATACTCCTGTTAGCAATAGGTGTGTGTGAAACACCTAAGCTCGATATTAAGCTCTAATCTAAGAGTGTCCACATACCTTTGGTTGTATAGTATATCTCTCAACATTTCAAACAGCAAAAAGGGACACTTGTGTTTGATATGTGTTGTTAAAGAGCAGGTCTTTACTAGTGCTTTATGTCGCTTTATTTTAAAGAAGGCATATGGTTAAAGAATAATGCATTTATATACGCAATTTGTAAACAAATCATTAGCTGCTTCTAAACACGTTCTAATGAATTTAGGGCTATAGAACACTGTGATACAAGGAGCAGTTTATTTTATCTGTCAATTTATAAAACGGTTGTAACAGTTGAAAAATAATAATTAATATTAAAGTGACTTCTGCATTTTGGTAGCTAGCTTCCAAGATGAGATCTCCATTTCTAAACAGCTAAGAATGTTTACAGGGGCAGACATTAAGCCATATATTGTATATGTTATCAAATAAAGAAGAGCTATTACCAGAACCTAACGCCACATGCGCAAGCACATTAAATAACAAAGAGCCTTTAGTATTTTCTTTTGATAAAAATATGTGATTTTGTCCACAACATTAAGACAATCCAAAGGAAATAAAAAATAGAGAAACAGAGACGTTAGCTTTCATGTGCCTTGTGTTGTTGGTGTCTGTGTGCTCTGCTAGGGAAGGGCCAATAATAAAGAAACCCAAAACATATTTGGTTGACAGAATAATCAGTCTGCACTGTTTTACTAGACCTCAGGAGGTCGATATATGAATAGCATCACACAAAAATGAAAAAAGACACACAAAAATGTAACACCTCCACACCAACAATCACCCATGGGACAGTCACCCAGCCAAGCCTTTTGCCAACCATCCCCTTGTATGCCATATCATGCATGTAAGGAAACCAAATAGATGAGGAGGTTTCAATAGATATTATCCAAATGCTAGCAAGGTGTTATGACATGCTGTTTTGAATATCATATTTTATTTTTTGTCCTTCACTGTGTAGGATGAACTGAAGAAGTTATATACACAACTGGAAATCTACAAAAGAAAAAAGATGATTGCAAATAATCCACATCTACAGAAAAAGAGGTGTTCTAAAAAAGGTTTGGGAAGATCAATCATGAGACGTATTACTGAGATCCCAGAAACTGTCAGTAGGCAGTGCTCAAAAGAAGACAAAGACAATCTTGATCATAACAATCCCAAAAATAACATTGGCAACGCCAAACAAAAACACCAAGATTCAGTTACCCAAAATGCAAAATCAAAAGAAGATTCAACAAAACACAGAACATTTTCTTTGAAAAAGTCCCATAGTACGTATGATCATTTAAGGGCATACGATGACAAGCCCAATGGAATTTCTTCAGAGAAACTATATATGTGTGAGAATTCTATAAGGAATTCTTTTAATGGTAAAAAGCCAAACAATAAGAGCGCTGACGATCTGGAAGCAGTGTCTGCCGAATCTGTCCCTTTGGTTTGTAAATCTGCTAGTGCTCATAATTTGAGTTTGGATATGAAACCCCTTCATGCAAGTTTGTCAGTTTTACAAAAATCACTTAGTGTTATTGCCAGTACTAAGGATAAATGCTTAGGGCTAAGTGAGAAAACAAAAGGTATGGAGGACACTGACAAATATCGAGCCAATCCCGAGGACAAAGACTTCCATACAAACACTGCCACTCCTGACAAAGAGCAACATGTGGAACAGCACCACAGGACATCAAGTCCTATTGAAGAAACTCAAAAGCCTCATAAATGTGGAATAATGAAGCAACAAGCACTGAGCCTCTCTTTAGGGGATTCAGATAGGGCAATAGGTGTGGTGGGATTCAAAGACAAATTTGACATAGAAGAAGTATGTCCCTGGGAAATGTATGATCTCACTCCCACTACTGTGCCTTCTGAAAACAAAGTTCAGAAACATGTATCAATTGCTCCTTTGGAGTCTGAGACGAACCATGTATCCCGCTCAAAAGGTAAATTTCATAGCAGATCCAGGGCGAGTGAACAGGGGCATCAACAGTCAAAACAGAAGAGTTCACCCAAGTCTGATTCAAATGCAAAGGAAAGACAGGAACAGATTTCAAAGGATGATGATTCAAACCAATCTCACACATCTGATAAAGGTTCAGTAGACCATGACCTTCTTCCCATACAAAGTATAACAAAAACACAAGAGAAAGACAATAAGAAAAATTCACCAGTAGTTGAAAGTGTTCCATCATCTCAAGATTCCCCCATTATCCATTCTAATTCAAATAATAGTTTACCATCATCTTTAGCTCTGCGGGCTGAAGTGTGCCCATGGGACTTTGATTCGCAAGATGTATTAAGTGTAGAAAATACAAAAGTTATACCTACCACCTCTGCTTTGAGCCCTCCATCCCCTTCTCAAACTATGCCAGTATCTCCTACAAAAAAGAGGGCTTTCGGGGTGCCTATCAAAAGTATTACTAAGAAAGATGGAGGCACTGAGAAAGAAAAAGCAAAATGCAAAAGTAAAGAAAAAGAACTGGATCCAAAAGTATATCTCATTAAAATGGACAAGTCAAAAAGTGCAGAAGTTTGTTCTTCTGCGGGAGACAACACCCTGGGAGTACCAGTCAGCAAAGGGAAGAGCACTTCTAATGAGTATGGTATAGACAAATGCAAACTTGTGGAAGTATGTCCTTGGGAAAGTATTTCTTCTTCACAGTCAGAACAAGATACAGAGGCTTCTGACAATAAACATAGCAAAAAAATGCAAGTGTCAAATTTGGTGGACATTTGCCCATGGGACTTTGAAGATAGTGACGGGAAACAAGGATAACTTAACTTGCACTGGATTGCAGAAAGTATAGAGGTTTTCACATGATCTAGTTAATCTTATCAGCACTGCTACTTTAATGCATCCAGAAACAAACAAAAAAAATACAGACAAAACAGCAAATATTTTATAAGATCTCATTTTCTTATTAGTCTGTATGTTTTCCGTACACAGTCGTGTCTCCTGTTAAAGCATTCCAGATTGTATAATATTTGCAAATACCTTTGATATTATGTGACACAACACATTTATGCAAATTTGCAGATACTGTATTGATATTGCAACCAAAATACCTGCTATAGATTTTTTTAATTAATAGAATTACTGTAATTTCTCACTTGGCTTTATTAATAGTACAATGTTTTTTTTGGTCTTTTTTGTTTGATGTGGCCGTTATTGTGATATTTTTTGTTCACTTTGCTATATTATTCAAGTGTTCTAACTTAATAAGTAAATTTTTAGTTAATTTTCAAAAGGAATGTTACCTGTTTTGCATATATATTTCATATTTAGCCTTAGACTTGATAGAAATCAAATGGTCCTAAATATGAATTGCTGTAACTCAGAGGGCAGCTTAAATATTGTTTGTGGTTATTCCCTCAATTGTGGTTTTTAACGCAAAATTTGTTTGTCCGAGCGAATGCTTCAGTATTCCTTATATTTAAATTATATATTCTATTATCAGCCAAAGGAAACACCATTCAATTTAATTACACCATAGCTATACATTTTATTTTGTGAAAAGCGTCCATGGTAAATAGGAGATTTGGAATTCTCATTAGAACATTTTATTTCAGAATCTCAGAACAAGTGGAAAATTGGATGGTAAGACCACCTTTACTGAAATGTAAAGGTGGCAGCGATTTCTTGTTAATACCATATATGCCTTTAAAAAGTATTATTCCTTTTTCCTTTGTGCTTTGTTAGTAGATGTTTATTTTTGTAACATCTTTATTTCAAGAGAGAAGATTCGCATATAGCAATCCAATTGCTTTATGTTTTATTGTTTTTTTAAGTCAGTGTTTAAATACATTTATTGAACTCATCAGATTTTTAGTGGGAGAATATTGTGAAACATTTAGAGTGGGGTTAAATTCCTCCATACCAATAATCGGCACCCAAAAAGGGTTTATTATTGGAGGTCTAGACAGTAGCAGGCGGACAGCAATGTTTCTGGAAAAACACGTTCGCACTCACAGGTATGCTAACACACACTCCTTGTGGGAATGGAGTGGGGGAGAGCTGGGCCATGGGAGGTAGTGTTTGCCATGGTTGGGTGGGGAAAGGCAGTGGACAGTAAGTGTGCAGAACCGAGCAAGGGATGGGCTGAACTGAATGCCATTCCCCACACACCACAGTTCAAAAGGCTTCCCTAGAGGGTTTTCTAATTCCAAGGACACTCAAACTCACTTTATATCTGTGTTCGTGGTTCCACCTAGTAATTAGAAAATACTCAATCTGTTACTAGAAATATGTGTCTGGGTGCAATAGAACATTACCTTTAATCAAAGATGATATTGTACACCTGGCCAATGAATTTGAGACAAGGACAATATTGCCAATGTTTACCACTCAAGAGAAGAATTACTAGTCCAGCTAATGGTATACATTAAAAGCAACCTTTCTAAACTTTATATATTATATTATTTTTTATTGTTATATACTAGTGGACTAGTGGACCCCGCAGTTGGCATCCATAGACTGCATTAAGGGTGATGTGTGCCTTTAAGACGTGTCTTAAAGAAGCACAGTGCCTTTTAATGCAGTCTATGGAGGATGTGTTGAGCCGACACAGCCTCCACATCATAAGTTAGGTCAGCCGGAGAGGTCAAAGGTCTCCCCTGCAACCGGCCCATTGTGCAGAGGGACAATCTCCCCCCCCCCCCCCCGCATGTTTTGTAGTAGGAGGGCTGCAATCCTCCTACACCTGCCACCCTAGATCGGTCACTGGTTAAGGTATATAACAATTGATATAAAATTGTATTGAATTTATTTTTATTGACATAGAATACATTAATAAAACATAATTTGATCAATCACATTATATTGCAAGAGGTACTTAAAAGCACTTTATAGCAAAAATATATGATCACATTAAGGAGGGGAAAGCTTTAGATGTTTTGTCCCTTTTTTCATGCATTATTTAATTTGAATGCCTTATAATAGACTTGCCTTTTATTTCAATGACATGTTTAAGCTTTCAAAGTAAGCCCAAAAAGCAGTTGTGGTTTACGGAGACAATTTTTTAATATATACTTATGGATGTTGGGGGTTTTTTGCACCTATTTCGGAGAATAATTTTGCGGATGATCAGGACACCATCTCCCAATAGGCACTATTTCAGAGCAGCACTGCTCAGGGGGCCCTGGTGATAGCAAGTCGTGGATCTGAAACCATCAGTGTTTCATTCCATGTAGAATACAATGAAACTACAAGAAAGTGGGGTCACAAATGTCATCCCAAGAGTCAATTCATTGTAAGCATTATAGAACTATAGATAAACCACTTATGATGTCTTGATTTGATTCAGGTATATTGGATAACACTTATCTGTCATGTCTTTAACACATTTTTGTGTTATTTTAGAATGTTGGCACCCCCAACATCCCATCTTGGTTCTCAGACTTAATAACACAGCGCAAATCACGTCACTCAATTAATGTTAAAAATATTATGTCTGAAGAAGCATCAGGTTCTAAAGGAACATGGCAAATATAAATGGTGTAGGACTAAATTTGTACATATAACTCCATGTTTTGTGAATTTTATCCCCAAATCCAGTTCCTGTTCACATATTATCTTGGCATCACTAAACTTAAAAGAGTAGGTCTATAATACATATGTATGGTTTAATTGTAAATATTAATTTATGTTAAATACATTCTGTTATAGATAATCCTCACTATACATTTCCCATAAAATCCCCAAAAAATATTTGAATGTACTATTATTATATAGAGATTAATCTCAGTAGCGTCCTTAACCTTTTATGCGTGTGAAAATAAATTGCCACTTTCTGAAGATTTATTGAAGAGAGCTACTGAATATATTTATAAAACAATAAAAATGAATATATATAAGAATCTCAATCCAGTAGACTTTTTATGTTACTTCTAGAGCTATAACGTTTTAGGGTTTAAGGAACATAGTCACTTTTTTTTAATATAAAGATTATCTGGAATTCCAGAAGCATATGCAAGATGTATTACGCAACCCCAAAAATGGGGTTAATTATATTTACCAGGACTAAGATGGTTGTCCACTTTAGTGAAGACTCACTACATAGCTTTAAATGCAGAGTCACTGACATTTGTTCTTACAAGTGATATTTTAATTTGGGGAATGTTTTGATTATATCGACAATACGGTAATCGAGATGGGTTTATCAGTCCATTCAGGTAATTTAAAAGGCTTTATCAGTCCATTCAGGTAGCATTATATAGTGATTTAAGAGTAGCTATTTTTATGAGCTGTCTGTTGGGTACACAGAAGATATGCTGTCGTGTAGAAATGTAGCTGATAAAACCACATGGAGATTGTGGCTTCATGTTCAGGCGTGGCTGACCTGACATATCTCCTGACACGTCTCAAAGACACATGTAGACCACCTCAACATTGTATAATATGTAAGTGTTCAGGGTTCAGTGAGGTTCATATTTCTGGAAAGGTAGGAGAAATCCAGTATGGAGATAGCAAAGATAACACGGCACTTACTGCTGAGCTAGATATGTCTCACACCGCTCTTATTCTTAGGTAACGCATCGACTTCAACATGAAAAACAGCTCAATGAAATTGTCATTCCCACTGGCAGATGGTTATTTTGCTAACAGATTTTCGATAAGTTGTTTTCTGTATGCATGAATAAACTACACTTCGCCATTTGTGTCTGTTTATTATTTATACAATATTCCCAGGGCAAGCTTGTTATATGTTCATTTTATATCATTATATATGCAGTAAGTATATGTATATTAAGTTGTTCACAATATTTTTTAGTTAAAATCTGCCAATTGGTTTAGATTTGATGCATAGGTTTCTGCATGCAGTGCTAGATAGGACCAGGGACAAACTGCCTTCTAACTTTTAGTATATACATATATATCTAGTTAAATATGCATACTGAATAAAACAGTAAGACATTTCACCTTACTCTGTGTTACTTATATAATATTATATAATATGATAGTATTTACTGTACAGCATCCACCATAAAATATTTCATAAGTTTATGTTGTGATGTGTCGCAGCATGTAAATATAATAAATGCAATAAAATACACATTTGTATGACACGAGACTTGTGGTTTTTATTTTCTTTTAGTATTCTTAACATTTTTTTCTGTTTCTTTCTTCAAGCAAAAACTTCTCCTGTTAACTAATCTTTCACGTCTATTCCTGTTAGCAATATCACTCGTTTGTGGCAAATCTCAATATTCTTTTTGACTTAATACGTAGCCAATCTACTGATACGTTCGAAACCAATGTTTTATGGCTCGCTTTTTACTAGTAGTGTTGACGAAGATTAAACACAGTTGTATAATTTTATCTCTTCCATAATTTTGATAAATTTGTTTTTGTTCTGTTAGTATGAGTTTATAGATGTATAGATTTTTAATAAATCACACGTCAAATACTAATTAGTGATGAAAAATGTATATGCTGTACGGCAGCATACAGTAAAAGGTTAAAGGCAGAATGCCTACGCCTATACTTCATACAGTTGTAGTAAATGCAAAAGAACGTCAAAGAAATAGGTTTACAAATTTTAAAACAATTCACATTTATGTTGGCACCCTGGAGTTGCCAACAAGAGTCATAGTGTTTCCTCTTTGTACACATTTAGGAAAATTTATATCATATATTTTGATATACCGTATTTTTCGCTCTATAAGACGCACCTGCTGATAAGACGCACCTAGATTTTAGAGGAGAAAAAAAAGGAAAAAATATTTTGAGCTAAAAAATGGGCTATAAAAAAAGGACATCATCCTCCCGTCATGCCTGCACAGAAAAAAGCTGGTCAGACATGATGGGAAGTGTAGTTGGACTACAAGCGCCGTACTGCGCATGCGCCTGCGCCATACGTGACACGGCGCTTGCGTCAAATCCCCCCGTCCTCTCCATCCAGTCCGCCCTTAGCCGTCGCAACGGACCAGAGAAGAGGAGAGGCGGCGACAGAGGCGGCGGTCTCCAGATGAAGACCTCCCCTGGACGGCGAAGCGAGACAGAGACTGTCCGGGACACTTTTGGTGAGTACCGTATTGGCTCGGATATAGGCCGCCCCCGTATATAGGCCGCACCCTAAAAGTTTGGTGCTTTTTTAAAGAAAAAGTTTTTTTCTTTAAAAAAGCACCAAAAAACATACTGCCACTCTGCCCCCCCCGCCCCCCGAGATATGCTACCACTGTCCTCCCTCCCCGAGATACGCTGCCACTGTCCTCCCTCCCCGAGATACGCTGCCACTGTCCTCCCTCCCCGAGATACGCTGCCACTGTCCCCCTCTGCCCCCCCCTCCCCAACTTACCGGAGCAGACTCCCGGGTGTCTTGCGGGGCCGGCGGGGGACATCTACGCAATACAACTTCCGGTGCGGCACATCCGGCACCGGAAGTTGTATTGCGTAGACGTCCCCCGCCGACCCCGCAAGACACCCGGGAGTCTGCTCCGGTAAGTCCGCGGGGGGTGCAGAGGTAAAACGCATCCGCACGATGCGCTTAGACAACCTCCCGTGCCGGTACCCCCCCCCCGTGGGAAGTGCTGGCAGGGGAGGCTGTCTGAGCGTATCGGGGAGTAGGATGCAGGTCCCCTGCACCGCTGCGGGGGATCTGTATCCTAACCCCGCTGCCTGCCCGGCGCCCGGGACTGCATGTCCCGGGCGTCGGGCGCTAGACCCCGAATATAGGCCGCACCCCCACTTTAAAGTCTTAAAGTGGGGGAAAAAAGTGCGGCCTATATTCGAGCCAATACGGTATATCGTTGCCCCCCCCCCTCCCTGCCTGCATCTTCGCTCCATAAGACGCGGCTGATTTTTCATCCTACTTTGGGAGGAAAAAAACTGCGTCTTATGGAGCGAAAAATACGGTATATTACAGATTACCTAAATTTAGCAAAATACCGGTATATAAAAGTATCTGCATCTTGTGCACCATGAAATGACCCAACTAAGTCAACACTGGCAGGCTGATAATACCTGTGGAGCAATTAAAGGAATAATTTTTCAGGTCAAAATGCCTGTCCTGCCCAGCCGATGGTTACTTAATTGCCCTAAACTGTTCCAGTTCCATTACTCTGAGATATTGCCTTCTTCTGCATCATCGAACCTACCTGAGTGACCTTTGAGATTCATTTTCTGATTTGATATCCATAGAAGAATTCATAAGTAAGATGATATAAAGCAATCTAATAATAATAATTCATAATGATAAAACAAAATCTATACTAATACATTGAGGAGATTTAAACATGCATGGGACACATGACTAAGGACTGATGGAGTAGGATTAAGTAGAACTAATGGGCATGCTAGATGTATCAAATGGTTCCGTTTTTATAAATACTCTTACCTATCATTCCATGTATTTGAAGGGATCCGTGTATAAAGTGGCTGTAGAGGCAAAAGGTGATAATTGTTGACCTTATTTGCATGCACCTACCCAGAATCCCTTGTGGTTGTGGCAGCACCATGAGATTTCTGAGGGAAAAACAAGCCTTCTGGCTTGTCTGGTGTTTGTAGATGAATGTTTAATAATGCTTCTACTACCCCCTTAATTTTAAGTGGAAGGGTTTTCCATCACCTTTACCCACCATAACTTATGTAATGGTATTTCTTGGCTGCCCCAAGCCTCAAGCACAACCTTCTGCTGGCAAATCCAATTAAGGATGAAACAGCTGTTAATGAGTAGCAACTCAGCTTTTTTTTTTTTTGGCTAAGATCAAGTATAGTGCCCTTAGGGAGGAGGGGGAAGCACTTGATCCTCTGCTCTTAGGGCCGAGGTTGCAAGGAGCCTGAGGTGCTTATTTGCCCTAGTGTAATGCTGGAGTCACTTTTTCATGGTCTGTGTGTCAATTGTGAAAGGTGTGTGTGCGATATGCACCAAAGTCTTTACTGCCTTGTGTGCTTTATTTCCTCTGACCCTTATAGGCTTGCAGAATGAGCTGAATTTTTTTGATTTCTGCCAGAAATGGCTGAACACAATTTCCAGGTTTTTGCATGTGTGCCTATTAATTCCTGGCTTGAATTCATGTTATCAAACACGGTGAGGCAACTACATCTTTTGTTTTGGATTATGATTTGGCACTTTTGTTTTTGGGCACGGCAGTTGCAGCTTGATTCAGCTGGTAGAGGTATAGTGGAGCCTTATGGCCCCTTACCTCTTCCATAAAGGGGTCTTACCCTTCGGGGTTTGACACGAAGACCCGGCCCTCCCACAGGGGGGGGGAAAGGAATTTAGTCTGGAACATCCCCTCGGGGAGAACCAGAAGTAGTTTTTTCAGGCTTCTGCTGCCTTATAAGCACATAGAGGAGCACGCACCTCGGGCTCCCATTAAGGACAAAATAGCTGTCCATGAGTGGTGATCTGGCTATTGCACCTCTTCCCAAGTTTTGTCTAAAGGCTGTCCTGTCCTTTCAAGAGATCCATGTATAAAGTGGATGTAGAGGCAAAAAGTGATTATTGTTTACCTTATTTGCATGCGCCTACCCAGAATCCCTTGTGGCTGTGGCAGCACAATGAGGTTTCTGAGGGAAAAACAAGCTGTCTGGTGTCTGTAGATGAGTGTGTTAAATAATTCTTCTACTACCCCCTTAATTTTAGTGGAAGGGTTTTCCATCACCTTTACCCACCATAACTTATGTAATGCTAACATTCCATGGATTCATTTTATTAACTAACATGTAGTTATACCTTTAACTTATGCATTTTGTAGAATCTTTGCGTTCTGTATGAATATGTAACCATGGTAATATACCACTCTATATAATATATACTAAATATTAGACTTGTGCATTCATATTTGGGTGAACATGAAAATGAGCATGGAGGGTGCGTTCTTTAGCCCGAATACCGAACAAATGAACATGGCACCGGCAATACGTATACGAAGATGAAGACACACAACATGAAGAATCTTCGTGTTCGTCTTCGTTTACTAATTTCCCTGGTCCCTTCCCCATCTAGCCTAACTTATCTACGCAGCATCGCAGGGGTTAACGGGAGGTTCGCCATCAGGAGTTAAAGGGCCATGCGAGCGACTTTTTAAAATCCTGGTGGCGCAACTTGGCCAGGGGAGACCACTGGTCTCCCCGCTCCAAGAGTTAAAGGTCCGTGCGAACAACCAATAAAGTTGCTTGTATGGACCTTTAACTCTTGGACCAATGGTCTCCCCAGGCCAAATTCTGCGCCAGGAGTTAAAGTGCTGTTCAAGCGACTCAACCAATTGGTTTATGCCAGAGGAGGCCATGCAGGCGACCAAAAGAGTTTCTCCCACAGCTATTTAACTCCTCACGGCAAACCTATGGATTTCCACTCCAGTTATCTATTAAAAATTTGTCACTTAAAAAAACAAATCACAGGTGCTGATTCAGTCTACGCCAGCCATAATCTGACTCCCTGGAACATTTAGAACCAAAAGAATGAACCCTATACTGCTGACCGAGATAATTATTAGAAAAAAATTAGTAGAGCTTCGATTCTTGGAGCTCAATAAATCCCTGTACAGTGTACAGTATAGCAGGATATCTAAATGTCAAAGTCGTTACAAGGGCATGCTTGCAAATTCACCTACATTAATCAAAATCCAATAACTTAAAGCACTTCTTTCTATGTTGCAAAAACTGCCCTATAGGGGCATTTCTAACTAAATATGATAGAATAAAAATAAAGAATAACAATTTTGAAGAAACTCTATACAATGAACAGAATTTTTATCTTCCCCACAGTAAATAATTCCTTATTTTTTTAATCTCTGCAATAAAAGGTGCTTAAAATCGATCATCTGCATAATGGATGCGTCAATTGTGTTGGGAGACAGAGACAAAGGTTTCATCGGATATATTATTGATCTGGTTGGATAAAGGTGAAAATAGGAGCGTCAACATATAAGGAATACGAAAAATGATATACAACCATATGATATTTAAATATATTAAAGTAAAAATACACAATAATAATGCTATAGGGTAAGGGTTGTGCTCATTTATCTTTTGCTTTTTATGGTCTTTCTGTCTATTTTGACATAGTCTCGGAAGCTACGCAAGCAAAGAGCAATGCTTATACCTAATGATGTTACACATTTGATGTATGTGCTGAATTTTTTATGATAAGGGGATTGAGGGGAATGCTCTGTTAGCACATTTATCACTGCTACAATTACCATTTTGACATATTGCATTACAGATCAGTTTTCATCTGATTTTGTTGTGAGTGTTGAGTCAGAGAAACAACAGCAGACATTAGACACCATAATATTATAGTACCTTCTATAATATAATTCACTAGGGAAATTACGGTCATGGCTTTTTTTTTATTTGATATGATTATCAAATACCTTGCATGCTTTCAAAACAGGGTCTTCTGTTTTGGTAATATTGGTATAGAATGAAACGTTCATAATTTGATCTATTCCATCCTGAAATATAGCCAGCAATGATACGTGAGTGCCATCTAGTGTCCATTAAGCATATTGCTCCATTTGTGCAATGGATCAAGAATTTGGGAAAATAACAATTGTAATAATTGCTTACAATGATAATCTTATATCAATAATTATGTAATCAAAAGTGCCATTGGTATCACATAATCATTGCTAGAAGATTTTATCAGTAAAGAGACTCTAAAGAAGCATTTGTGGATATAAGTCCCTTGTAGTACATTAGCCCCAACCACTTGGAGGATGTTCCACTTACCTACCTACCTCCTTCATGAACTTTGAATGATTTGAACTTTGAAATCAAAATTGAACTGCATTTCAAGTTGAGTTTTGTGCACAGATAAAGGTAAACATTTTTAAAAATATTTATTTAAGGCAGCAGAAGCCTGAAAAACTACTTCTGGTTCTCCCCAAAGGGATATACCAGACTAGATTCCTTCCCTCCCCTGCGGGAGGGCCGGATCTTCAGGTCAAACCCCGAAAAGTAAGACCCCTTTAATGTCAGGTCAAAACCCTGAAGGGTAAGACCCCTTTATGGAAGAGGTAAGGGGCCATAAGGCTCCACTATACCTCTACCAGCTAAGTCAAACTACAACTGCAGTGCAGTGTCCAAAAACAAAAGTTCCAAATCTTAATAAAAAAGAGTAATTGCCTCGCCGTGTTCGGTAACGTGAAATCAAACCAGCAATTCATAGGCACACGTGGAAATAAATAAGTGTCCAGCCATTTCTGGCCGAAATAAAAAAAAAAAATCTGCTTAATCCGCAAGCCCATAAGGGTCGGGGAAAAAGCGTGCAAAGTAACAAAAAAGTATTCGGTGCGTATCGTGCGCTCACCATTCCACAGTGGATGTGCAGACTGTGAAAAAAGTGACTCCGGCATTACACCAGGGCAAATAAGCACCTCGGGCTCCTTGCTACCTCAGCCCTAAGGCCAGAAGATCAAGCGTTTCCCCCTCCTCCCTAAGGGTACTACACTTGATCTTAGCCAAAAGACCGAAAAGTGATAAAGGTTCAATACAATAGTAAGACCTTAATGGGTCAATATAATATCAATGTAGAATTACCATTACATAAGTTATGGTGGGTAAAGGTGATGGAAAACCCTTCCACTAAATTAAGGGGGTAGTAAAAGCATTTTATTAAACACTCATCTACAGATACCAGAAGGCTTGTTTTTCCCTCAGAAATCTCATGGTGCTGCCACAACCACAAGGGTTTTCTGGGTAGGCGCATGCAAATAAGGTTAACAATTATCACCTTTTGCCTCTATTTCCACTTTAAACATGGATCCCTGTACAGGACAGCCTTTAGACAAAACTCAGGTAAAAGGTGTAATAGCCAGATCACCAGTAAGATAAGCCAGTATCATGACCTTATGCTGATGAGTCCTGTTAGGGATAAAACAATTGTCCCCGAGTGGTAATTTGGATACTGGATCTCTTATCCGAGTTTTGTCTAAAGGCTGTCTTGTGCCGTGGGTGATAACTTTCAAGGTATCACAGAGCTGGATGGTCTGACCGACTACCTCCGCTGACTTTTGCTCTCTTAACTTGGGATAACCCACTTTCCCCGGTTTCCCAGTCATTAGCCGAGACTCAGTGTAGGGTATAACCAAAACAAAGGATAATTAGTAAGGTGCAATAATCCAGATAAGAAATCACATGGGAATTGACTAGTATTGTGATTGTTTCTTGCAGGGGCGTAACTAGAGACCACAGGGCCCTGTAGCAAAAATTGCCTGGGCCTCCCAACTTCACAAATGGCCTGTGCTATCTTTGCCCCTAGCCCCCTTCCAACATACGCTCTGGCAAACATACGTAAACACACGTATATGTATTACACACACTTACATACACATACACATTCATTCTAACATACACTCCTCACCTACTTACATATTCATGCTCACACACACAACTACACATCCATGCACACAGACATACACATCCATTATCACACAAGTACACATCCATGATCACACATAAGTACACATATATGATCACACACACAATTACACATCCATGCTGACACACAAATTGCACATTCATGCTCACACTCACACAATTACACATCCATGGTGACACACACACAATTACACATCCATGCTCACATCCATACATATATACAAACACATACACATATATCCCACCTCCAGCCCGTCCCTGCTTACCTCTCACCGCTCCTGCAGCTTTCTCTCTGGCTGCTCGCTCACAGTGAGCAGCCTCAGTTTCACTGCGGGGTCACAGATACGCTTCTGCCTCCCCATGTCCATTCAAAATAAATTAGAAAGGCCCTTCCGACCTGGACTGGTGCAGTATGAGGAGGAAGGAAGAAGGGGCTGCACCGGGCCCCCTTGAGGCACGGTAGTTACACCAGTGGTTTCTTGTGTGAAGAAGGTACACATCTGGAAGATGTTTCTCATGTAAAGGTGGCAGAACTTGGTAAGTGACTGGATATGATAGAAGAAGGAGAGGCCAGAGTCAGGGCGTCAAAGTAGGGAACTTGGTCTTTTGGGTGGATTATAGAATTGTAGACAGTGATTGAGATGTCAGGAATTGTGGACACAAAGCTCAGTCTTGGAGATGTTGAGCTTCAGGTAATGGGACTCTTTCCAAGATACAATTCTAGGAAGACAGTTAGTGTGGCAAGGTAGAAGATAGGATGGGAGCTCAGGAGAGGAAATGTAAATTAACATGTCGTCAATGTATACATGGTAGTGTAAACCAAAGGAAGATATTAGTTGACTGAGAGAGGAGGTATAGATGTAAAAGAGTGGATGCCCCAGACCTGTGTCCTTAGGAGCATCAACGGGGAGCGGTAGGGCAGAGGAGCAAGTCCCAGGAACATTCTAAAGGAACAATCATCAGAGAGGTACTATTTGAATGAGGCCACGGCCATGTCACGGATGCCGTGAGAAGTGTAAGCAGGAAGCCTACTTCCCGCACGCGCTCAGGAGCTCATAATAAAGTGAAAGGCTCTCATTGAAATTAGTGGGCATTGTAGTAGCCAATTGCATGTGTGCTAAAAAAATATTAGTGTTCAGATGGTGTTTACATGGTATGCCTGTTATTAGCTGCTGCGAAATTCAGAATGGGCTTTGCGCCTCTTCAAAGGATTAATGTTACTTTAACCTCCACATCCCAGTGTGGAAGTAATAATGGATGCAGAAAGAAAATGGATTTTGCTTTTTTCCTTCATCTCAAAAAGCATGGGGTGTAGGGTATCAGCGAGCTCTACATGACCCTGAAGTTGATTATTTGCACCCTGCTGTACATGGGATGTGGGAGAGGGAGGCAATTGCTCCCACTTGGTTCATCTGAGTTCTTTTTTCACATGTAATTATTATATTTATGGGTTTTTTTTGTTTTTAGTGACTGTGGCGGGAGATTGGTGACTCCATGTGTAATGAATCTACAGGTTGCTTGCTTTTTTCAACTCGATTGAATTCGAAATGGCAATTGGACTTTAGTTATGCTATGGGAAACTGACCTCCATATTTTGTTTTCCATGCTCCATATTCAAATGTCAAAAAAAGAAAGTGATGAAAACCAGTAAGAAAAGGGATATAGGAATAGGTGACAATACTTCCCTTCTTTCATTGACCGGATACCCAGCTGCAGCCCGTAAAAAACACTCTCCAGGTGTTTGAAATATGCAAGAAAGACCACTAGGGGGCGCTCGAGTATACCGGTAAAAAATAAAAATAAAACAAGAAAACACTAATAGTGTAGTAGTATATGCAGACAATCAAATTGTATATCTATTATATGCACTCACAATGTGTATGTCTATATTCAAGCCTCATGTACATCAAATCCTCCGGGTGACAGTGTGGGGTATATATAAAAGGAAGCAGAAACACATAGGAACACAATGGTGTAGTATCAAGGAATTCTGGAACACGCCAGAGTGGATGTACACTTACACTTAGTGTAGAAATGTATTGCCCATGTAGCTCAGATCTTTCTCCTCTGCTTGCCTCCGGATTTCCAGGGTATTGCCCAGCTTTCAGCAGGTCTGGATGTGCATCCAGTAGGTACAAATAAACCAAATCCCGAGATGTGGTAATATAAAATAAATGCTTTTTATTCAGTGCTATATGCCCAAATATACTAAAAAAACAATAAAAGATCTGATAAAACGTAGTAAAAAGAGCTCTATAATTAGTCCTCAACGCATTTCGCCAGGTTTGTGGCTTCATCAGGAGAAAGATCTGAGCTACATGGGCAATAAATTTCTACACTAAGTGTAAGTGTACATCCACTCTGGCGTGTTCCAGAATTCCTTGATACTACACCATTGTGTTCCTATGTGTTTCTGCTTCCTTTTATATATACCCCACACCCGGAGGATTTGATGTACATGAGGCTTGAATATAGACATACACATTGTAAGTGTATATAATAGATATCAAATTTGATTGTCTGCATATACTACTACACTATTAGTGTTTTCTTGTTTTATTTTTATTTTTTACCAGTATACTCGAGCGCCCCATAGTGGTCTTTCTTCCATATTCAAATGTGACAGATTTTCTTTAGTCTGCAGTCTGGATTTACGTTCTAGAATTCTTGTATCTCCCACAATACAAATAATTCTATCCCAGTCGTATACCGATGATGCCGAATTTGTGCCCAGTCAGCATATGCTGTGCATAAACCAAGTATATTTGTAAATACAAGTATGTGGATTTACAGAATTATTTAGTTCATGCAAAATGAAACATGCACTTTTTGTAACTCGGATTCTCCAAAAACATTTTTATTTGCGAAAGGGAATCCTACCGTGGCTTAAAAAAAAGACATAAGTTTGTCAGGGCATTTCTTTTCCTACAATATTTTTGTACATTGCGTAGGCAAAAAGCAATCACTATAGTAAGTGATTCATCACTCGCACTGGGAAAATTGCTCAGCCAACGCTTCCCTACCGTGCCTATGTAAGTGCTGTCTGTGCCCAATTATTCCTTTCGAATAACAATGTACGCTTCGGGGCTTTTTTTTTTTTACCCTCTCTGCAAATAGATTAGTCGGCAGACTTTTAAACATGCGAGGACATTGCCCATCAGCCCTTTGGATTCTGTTATCAGCAGCAAACAGATGGAACATATCTGTGCAATGTCAGTCATTCTCCACCTGTTGATCACATATTAAGTTCTATGAATTTAACTGCTTAGAAAAGCAAAAGGATACACTTGGTAGCAAGGAAGAAAGCTTTCCTTACAGCGGTTATCAATTTCCATGCACTGTATGCCCTGTATAACATTTGATCAGTCTGCAAAAAAAAAAAATAAAGACAAGGAAACTTAAGATTTAAGCTAAACGATCGCATCCCGTTTGCTATCTATAGTATGATGTAAGCTATATGGCATAGAATAAGTGAAAACATGGCAGAAAATACATTGTTTTTAGTGAACTTTAAAGTCATCAATTCACTAAACGGTAATTAGGGCCAATGCCACCCAAATAAATATGGGTGAGGTTCTATAGTTCTATACTTAACTTTTAGGTGACCATCTCGTCTGTGGTCTGATGATTCGCACCACTGATTGGCTGAAGCAGCTAAGCACACGCAGGAACATGCTTCAGTTAAAAGGAAGGGGATAGCTTACTGCCCAAGCACATTCTATAGTTTCCTCCCATGCTTTTGCTAAGGGGACACCATGTCAATTTAAAGGGAACAGTCAACTACCATATGCATTACAGTATATCCAGGGGCAGGCTGGTCCAGGGGGAAGGAGGGCAGGACTGGTGGTCCTTTGTGAATAATGTTGAAACGGCACGGGGAGGCAGGTACGCAGCTGGTCACAGTGTGCTAATAGCCAGAGAGAAAGCTCCCAGTGAGGTAAGGGGTGTGAGAAGGAGGAGGGGAGTTAGAAAGTAAGTGAGTGGGAGGGTAATGGAGTAATTATGAATGTATGTATGTTAGAATGAGAGTGTATGTATAAGCGTGTGTGTTAACATGAAGTGAAAGAGAGAACAAGGGGCCCCTCTCTCTCTCCTCTGCGGCGAGTCTTCCTGTTCGGTCTCGGTGCCGGCTTGTAATGCTGAGTGCCCGAAGATTTCCGGCACTCAGCATTACATGCCAGCACCGAGACCGAACAGGGAGACTCGCCGCAGAGGAGAGAGAGAGGGGCCCCTTTCTCTCTCTTTCACTTCATGTTAACACACACGCTTATACACACACGCTTATACATACACTCTCATTCTAACATACATACATTCATAATTGCATAATTATTGCTGAAAGATAAGTACAAGGGGGGGGCGGCAGGGACGGAGGGAGAGGAAGGGTAGAAGGGGGGGGCATTTTAAAATTCGCCCCAGGCGGCATTTTGCCTTGGGCCGGCCCTGTGTATGTGTGTTTGTGTGCTAGCATGGATATGTACGTGTAAGTGTTTGTGTGCTAGCATGGATGTGTATGTGTAAGTGTTTGTGTGTTAGCATAGATGTGTACGTGTGATTGTGTGTTAGCATGTATGTGTAAGTGTTTGTGTGTTAGCATGAATGTGTATATGTAGGTGGTGTGAGAGGGAGTGTGTGTTAGCATGAGTGAATAAATGTGTTAGTCAGTATGAGTAATTGTATGTTAGTGTAAGTCAGTGGCGTCGGCAGGGGGGGGCCAGAGGGGGCCATGGCCCCCCCTACATCATGCTGTGCCCCCCGGTGTGCCCCCCCAATTGAAACGCCGGCTTTTTTTTTTTTTTTTTTAATAGACCCGGAGGAGAGAGTGAAAGGCGCCGAGCGGTTGCTGAGGAATAAGTTCTCAGCAACCGTTCGGCGCCTCTCACTCTTCTCCGCGACCGCGAGGCCTCTTCCTGGTTCGCAGTGCCGGCATTTCAAGCCGAGCGCCGGTATATGTCGTCATATCCGGCGCCCAGCAGTGAAGCCGGCAGAACCAGGGATACAGAGACCTCGCGATCTCACCGCTGGACAAGCCCAAGGTAAGTGAACTTCAAAGGGGGGGGTTAGAAAGTTAGGAGGGGGTTAGAGAGTCAGAAGAGGTAGATAGGAAGTGAGAAGGGGTAGATAAGGATAGATTGGGAGGGAGAGGGGGTAGATAGGATAGATTGGGAGGGAGAGGGGGGTAGATGGTATAGATTGGGAGGGAGAGGGGGGTAGATGGGATAGATTGGGGGAGAGGGGGGTAGATGGGATAGATTGGGAGGGAGAGGGGGGTAGATGGGATAGATTGGGAGGGAGAGGGGGGTAGATGGGATAGATTGGGAGGGAGAGGGGGGTAGATGGGATAGATTGGGAGGGAGAGGGGATAGATTGGGAGGGAGATGGGGGTGGATGGGATACATTGGGAGGGAGAGGGGATAGTTAGGATTGATTGGGAGGGAGAGGGGGTAGATAGGATAGATTGGGAGGGAGAGGGGGGTACATAGGATAGATTGGGAGGGAGAGGGGGGTACATAGGATAGATTGGGAGGCAGATGTGGTAGATAGAGAGGCAGTTGTGGTAGATAGGGAGGGAGAGGGGGTAGATAGGATAGATTGGGAGGGAGAGGGGGTAGATAGGATAGATTGGGAGGGAGAGGTCTTTATGGGACAAAAATGGCGTACGTTCAGCTGTTTGGGGACAAAGTTGACATAATGTGTAACTTAGGTGCTGGTCAGGTTCTATGTGGGCAGTGTGGACACCAGGGTTGGCTTTGGGGTCACTTTGTGACCAGTGATCTATGCCTGTAATTTAGGGGGGTTTATCTATACCTTTAATGCAGAGTTTATATGTAATTTCCAATTGATTTATATCTGCAAAGCTGGGTTTTGTGTCATTCTGTTCATCTGTATCGGCTATATTTCCATACATTATTAATGTTTACCTGCAAATATAGGATTTGCATGTCTTATTCAGTTGATCAATACCTGGAGTGCTGTTTCCATGTGTTGATTATTTGATCTAAACCTTCAGTGCTGAGTGTACATGTGATTTCCAGTTGATATATACCTGCAATGCTGGGTTTGTGTGTTCTGTTGGTTTATACCTGCAATGCTATGTTTCCATACATTATTTATGTATACCTGCAAATACAAGTTTTTTTTTTAATCTCATTCAGTTGCGTGTGCTGTTTCCATGTGTTGTTTATTTGATCTATACCTGAACTACAGGGTGTAAGTAAAAGAGCGCTATGGTTTAGTGAATGAGGGGACAAAGGGACCTGGGATGATTACAGGGGAGAGGACCTCTCAATGTCACGGTGCAGTCAGAAGGAGGGAACACTGCACTGACTCTCACTGTCTTCCCCTGATCTGCAGTCAGTGTGGCAAATATATTGGCAGCAGGGTCTAATATTAATATATATTGGCTGCAGGGGCTAATATTAATATATATCGGAAGCTGGGACTAATGTTTATATATATCGGCAGCAGGGGCTAATATTAATATATATTGGCTGCAGGGCCTATTATCAATAAATATTGGCTGCAGGGGCTAATATTTATATATATTGGCTGCAGGGACTAATACTATATATCGGCAGTAGGGGCTAATATTAATATATGTTGGCAGCAGGGTATAATTTCTATGTATATCGGCAGCAGGGTATAATATAAGTATGTATCCGCAGCAGGGGCTAATATTAATATATCCGCAGCAGGGGTTAATATTAATATATATCGTCAGCAGGGGCTAATATTAAAGAATGAAAAATAACTGTCAATTTAGCTGTTATTTTGAAATCATATTTTAATCACAGTCTTTACTTCAAAGAGATAAGTGCATATTATGTAGTTAAAAATGCACGTCTAACGTGTGTGTGTGTGTATATATATATATATATATAGTGTATATGTACCGTTTTATAATTGGCCCCCCTACTTTGGTCCCTGGCCCCCCATGTGCCCCCCCTAAATATGAAACCTGGAGACGCCACTGGTGTAAGTACGTGTAAGGGTGTGTATGTGTGTTAGCGTAAGTGTGTGTGTGTACATATGTGTGCCAGTGTGTATGTGGGCACGAGGCAAGGGGCCTATAGAGCCCCTTGGCTTTAGTTGCCCCCAACCAGAAGGTGCTAGCACTCCTCTGAACATATCAGATTTCAAGTAAAACATACGTAGTATGTAAAGCCCCCATTCCTCAGAGTACGTTAGGCAGACATTGAATGCTTTGAAACAGTAATGGACTGCATGTCTTTATGAATCATTGGGAATTAAGTATTGATGGTTTGTTACTTAGACTAGTGGTTCCGATAATATTAATATATTAGATAGAAGATCTAGAAGTAAAACATGAGGACAAAAAGACCCATTAACTGAAAATCAGAGGAACATTTTTCAAGAGTGGAATAACAGAGGCTACTGCAGACAGAGAAATATAGAATGTGTCAGCAGATAACAATCATTCGGTCCATTTAGTCTGCCCTGGCATTTGCTTACATCTAGGATAGCCTTATGCCTAGTCCATCCATGCTTCTCCCTATATAAATATATGTGAGAATGAATGCCTATGTATAATTGTATCAAAGCATGTATGTCTATGTATAAGTGTGTGAATGAAAGCATTTGAATGTACGGAAATTGATGTGTAAGTGTTTTGTAAGCATAGATGTGTATGTGTAAGTGTTTGTGTGTGAGCATGTATATGTTACTAGCAATGTTTGAAGGCAGTGATGGCACAGAAAAAAAGATGGCATATGCAGAGTGTTTGAGGGTGGCACTGATACTCTGTTTAGGGCAAGGGTGGCACTGTGGGACATGTTGCTTGCTGAAGTTGGTGGCCCTGGGGCAATTTTTCGCATCGGGGCACTGTGGTTTTTCAGTTATGCCCTTGATGCTTTCACTTCACAATAACATCACTTGCAGTGAAGCAGGGCAGATTTTGCAGGTCACAGCTTTTATCAAGTTGACTTGTGGCAACAGTTTAAAGTCACTGAGCTCTTCAGTATGACCTATTTTCCTGCCAATGTTTGCCTATAGAGATGGGTGCCTGTGTGCTTGATTTTATACAGGTTAGCAATGATTGTGGCCGAAATATCTAAACTCTGTAATTAGGAGGGATGTCCCCAAAACAGACCACAACTTTTATACATTGTTTTGCTGTTATTTAATTTTCAAATGCAACACGTAGTACAAACAGCAGCAAAGTGAATTATACATTAGACAGGACACAAGTGTATTATTATTATAATTTTTAATATAATGTAAGAAGCTGCAGAGGTATAAAAGCCTGTGTATGCTAGGTGATCATTGTTTGGCCTTTTCGATTAAGTAATTTTGGATGCCGAATTTATTAATCCTTAAATCATAATGATATACGCTATATTATTATTATTTGCTAAGGACCTCAATAATCACAAATAGGTAACTGTTCTGCAGGGAAAATATGATCAAGAAATACCTGTATATCTGTGGACCTAATTGATATTATATATTATTATTATTGGTATTCACTAAGAACCCCAATGACCACAAAAAGGTAAATGTTCTGAAGGGAAGATATCATCAAAATATATATCTGTGGGATTTAACAGTCCATGTGAAATGAAAACACTATGAAAAACATTTTGAACAGAGGAGAAGGAAAAACACAAAAGGAAAATTGTGGAGCTACAATGTGACGAGCTATGGAAGGATGAGAAAGTTGTAGTCATGGAGACTGAGCTAATTAGAGCATGTCACTCTGCGGTGACAGAAGAATGGGCTGTTCGTAAGGTAGAAGGAAAAAACGCAAGACGAAATAACGTTAAAAAAAAAAGGAATTCTGAAAAGAAACTGTTTGAGCTGGAATTTTAATACATCAAAAACTACATTTGAAAATGCATTTCTTTACATTGGTTAGCATATGATCATTTGATAAACCATATTATACTATAATAACCTTCATTTGATCTTTTATTCAGAAATAAATTCCTTTTTTGGGATTTCTCGGCTTATTATGACTTTCAATTAAAGGTGCTTGTAAAATACAATTTACAGCTCTGTGCACATTAGAGGGTTCTATTGCGATGATGAACAGACGGTAACACAAATGCTGGGTAGTTATTTTAGTTTATTTTTTACTGAAGTATAAACCCAGTATAGGCAATATTAAAATTAGACAATAACG
Organism: Sceloporus occidentalis; assembly: GCA_023333645.1. NCBI lineage: Eukaryota > Metazoa > Chordata > Lepidosauria > Squamata > Phrynosomatidae > Sceloporus > Sceloporus occidentalis. Next base: position 3,981,459 of record JALMGF010000063.1, on the reverse strand, counting down.
TAGGCTTAAGTAGCCAGTAAAATGTAGTAGTCATCCATAGCCTTACAAGTCCCTGGAACCCTGCATATTAATTTAATCCAGAAACTCAATATTATAGTATGTAACAAGTGTGAGTGATATGATATCAAGGTAAAAGCTGAAAGTAATGCTATATTCAAGATTAGAACACAGGCCTTGAGCATGGCGTCTTGTTCACCTGGCCATGTCACCACTATAAAGATTTTGGTCAGTGGGATTTCTGTCTCCCCGGGTCCCCTTTTATCCTTGGTCTGCTTGCGGACACACCTGTGGATTGCTTTCTAATCAAAGGCCTTTATAAACCGGGCTTCTCCCAGCTTTCTATGCTCCCTAGCGTTTGACTTTGTTTTCAGTGTTTAAAACATGCTGACTTGGTCTTCTGGCTTTTGATTCTTGGCTCTGGACTCCATTTCCGCTTTGCCATCCTCCTTCTACGTGCAGCCGAAATATCCAGGCAGAGGCTGCGCAATGCATCCTCTGATCTGCAGCTTGGGTAAGTATGGAGTACTCTCAGCCATTGGGAATTCATCATAGGAAGGGGAGTTGCTAGGTCTCCAAAAAATCAGCAGATGTAATAGCAGTGGAGTCTGCTTTGAAAGTGGATGCAGTGCACACTGCACATACTGTATATAAATGTTTTGCAAATATTTGTGTGTGGCTATATATACAATATATATATATATATATATATATATATATATATATATATATATATAGCCACACACAAATATTTGCTAAACATTTCTAAATTAACAGAATTCTGATTTCTTCATTTTCAGAAACCTACATGAACTATGCAACCAAGTCTATATGCAACTCTACAATATGTACATAAGGACTTGCCCCAGCACCCAGACTGCACCCACAGTGGTCTTCTCTCAGAGTCTCAGGTCTTCTCTTGAACCGACCCTTTCTCATTACATCTTCAATGTATCTTTCTCCCAGCTCTCCCTTTGCTCAACCTTCTTCCTCTTTACATTTATCTCTCAATTTTTTCCTATCTCTCCCATTTCTCTTTATCTCTCCCCTTTTTCTTTATCTCACCCCCTTCTCTTTGATACCTCTTCTCATTATCCCTCCGCCTCTTTATCTCTCCTTTCAATATATTTCCTTTTTGTTTATCACTTCGTTTTCTTTTTATCATCCCACCTTTCTCTTTAACTTGTACCCTCTTTTTTTCTCCCCTTTCTATTTCTCTCTCCTCTTCTTTCTCTTTACCTCACCTTCCTTTCTCCCTACCTCTCCTTTTTTGTATTCTCAACCCCTTTCACGTTATAATTCTTCTCTTTTTTATCTGATCTCTTCCTTTTCTCTTTATCTTTCCTCTGATTTCACTTTATCGCTCCCTTTTCCACCTATCTTCCCCACTTCCCATTATTTCTCCCCTTCTTATTATCCCTTCTCCCCATCTCTCTCCTTTCTTCTCATCTCTAATTATCTTCCCCTTTTTTTCTTAAGCTTTTCCCTTTGCCCCATATCTCCTCCTTTCATTCTGTCTTTCCTTTCTCCCTATCTCATATGCACACATACTTAGTAACATACACTTATATATACACATCCATGGTCACACACAAACATTTACACATCCATGCTCACACACACTTACACATACAAGCTTATACACTTACACATACATACACGTGCTCAGACACAAACATACATACCTATAGTACATGAATGCATGCATGCTCACAAGCACTTATACACATTCTCTCCCCCTCCTTACCAAGTTATTTTTGTTTTCAATAAATATACAGACCACAAATAAATGTGCATAACGTGATAAGATGCGGGTTCATTTTTGACAAGTAATTCCTTACTTTTCGAAACATACAAAAAACAGGGATTTCAAAAGATTTGAAGTAAAAATGGTAAATACAAGAACTAAATACCCTTATTACTCCACTAGTGAAATGTGAACTATTTGATGAGATGACGATATATAAATTATATACTTTAAAAGCCTTTATTATCATCAAGCAGGTCAAATCACACCATGTTCTGATCACAGAACAAAAGAATTGACAGAGTGCTTTATACTTTGTTCAGCTATTTATTTATTACATTCAATGCAGAAAAGAACATCGGGATTGTAAATGCTCTTGTTTCATGTTAGGTTTTGAAGTAGTTTAGTATTTAACTTACATGAAGTGGCTTAACACACAAAGCTAGTGCACCCTTCTTGTATGTATTCTGCTTTAGGTTTACAGTTCTGTGTCTTGAGACACATCAATGTGCATGCGGTAAATCGCTTATATTATTAGAATAACTAAACACAAAATGTAAAAATGATAATGCATATCTAGTCCATGTCTTGGAAAAATATAGTGTCACGCGAGCCGCCGCGGCACTTACCTTGCGTGCTCGCGGCAGCTCACTCTGTCCTACCGCTGACGCCGCGCGGTCACCGCGACCCGACGTCGGCTGAGCGTCACACGCGCTGCCGCGGGACACACACCAGGGGATCGCGGCGGCGCGCCCGCCGATGCCGCCGACGCCGTACGGTCGCGGCGGGGTCGCAGCTTCGACCGGACGCTAGTGATGTCCGGATCATGAACGAATCGTTCATTTGATCCGGTTCTTTTTAGTGATCCGGATGAGTCGGTTCACTAGACTGAACGATTCGTTTGTAGCGGTTCAGTCTGTGAATCATCATGCAGCTGTAACCTGATCCTAGAGCTGTGAGTCATCTGCAGAGCACTCTGGGGTCAGGTTACAGCTCATTAATTCTCACAGGAACGATGACTCATAGAGTCAGAGATTCGTTCAAAGAGTCGAATGAACCGAAGAGTCGAATGAACCGAAGAGTCGAATGAACCGAAGAGTCGAATGAACCGAAGAGTCGAATGAACCGAAGAGTCGAATGAACCGAAGAGTCGAATGATTCGAATCTTACAGGGATCCGGATCTTACAAGGATCCGAATCTTACAGAGATTCGAATCATTCAGAGAAAATCACTGATACCATACTTTTATAAATAAATACATTAATAATGTTCACACTGCCCCCAGGATTTAGATTCCCCTGAGTTTGCCCCCCTTTACCTATAACTGCACCTACAGTTAACTTTATTAAATTAATTAAATTAACCCTCAATCATCAGCATAAAATTAACCCTTATACCCCATCAACCATAACTGCCCCTGAAATTAACCGTAAAGATCCCATTAACCATAACGGCCCCTGAAATTAACCCTAAAGACCCCATTAACCACAACGGCCCCTGAAATTAACCCTAAATACTCCATTAACCATAACTGCCCCTAAATTAATTGCATGTACTCCAGATAAATTACCTAATAAATTGGTATGGTTGATGGGGTCTTTAGTGTTAATTTGGGGGCAGTTATGCTTAATGGGGTGTTTAAGGATAATTTAGGGGCAGTTATGCTTAATGGGGTCTTTAGTGTTAATTTAGGGGCAGTTATGCTTAATGGGGTGTTTAAGGATAATTTAGGGGCAGTTATGCTTAATGGGGTCTTTAGTGTTAATTTAGGGGCAGTTATGCTTAATGAGGTGTTTAGGGTTAATTTGGGGGCAGTTATGCTTAATGGGTCTTTAGTGTTAATTTAGGGGCAGTTATGCTTAATGAGGTGTTTAGGGTTAATTTGGGGGCAGTTATGCTTAATGGGGTTTTTAGTGTTAATTTAGGGGCATTTATGCTTAATGAGGTGTTTAGGGTTAATTTGGGGGCAGTTATGCTTAATGGGGTCTTTAGTGTTAATTTGGGGGCAGTTATGCTTAAAGGGGTCTTTAGTGTTAATTTGGGGGCAGTTATGCTTAATGGGGTCTTTAGTGTTTATTTGGGGGCAGTTATGCTTAATGGGGTGTTTAGGGTTAATTTGGGGGCAGTTATGCTTAATGGGGTGTTAAGGGTTAATTTTAGGGGCAGTCATGGTTGATGGGGTGTTAAGGGTTAATTTTAGGGCAGTCATGGTTGATGGGGTGTTTAGGGTTAATTTAATGGTGAGGGTTAATTTAATTAATTTAATAAAGTTAGCTTAAGGTGCAGTTGCAGGTAAAGGGGAATGTAAATCCTGGGGGCAGTGATTATGAATGTATTATTTATAACAGTATGGTGACATTCTCTGAATGATTACAATGCCAATGAAGGCAGAGAGTCGTTCAAAGATCCGGATCTTACAATGATCCGGATCTTACAATGATCCGGATCTTACAATGATCCGGATCTTACAATGATCCGGATCTTACAATGATCCGGATCTTACAGTGATCCGGATCACTGTAAGATTCGGATCCCTGTAAGATCCGAATCTTTGAACGACTCTCTGCCTTCATTGACATCACTGGAGGCAGGGGGGAGGATTCATAATGAAAGGGGCGGGGCTCCGTGCAGACACACTGAGTGATCCGAAGATCCGGATCATGAATCGGATCATTTCAGTGAACGAATCGAAATGATCCGATTCACTTTAATGATCCGAACTTCCCATCACTACCGGACGCCGGCAGGGTGGTCCTGCCTCCACGTCATCGCTCGGGCTTGCGCCTGCACGCCGGGGACGTGCAGGTGCGTCACCACCTCTCACCGCCGGGATCGCGGATCGGATGCCTGCCGCGATGACGTCACGCGACGCACGCCATGCACGCCGCGCACGGCTCGCCGCAGCCTCATTGTGAGTAGGAATTCCCTATTTAAAGGCCATTTGTTTTCTCTTCTGTACCCGTTCAAAGTATATTACTTTTTGGGGTGTGCTGTTCCTTGTGATATTTATCTTGCCTCGTGTACCGACCTTTGCCTGTTCTTTTGACTACGATTCTGATCTGCCTGCCCTGACCTTGGACCTGTTATACCTTTTTCCCTCTTATCTGCCTGCCTCGACCTCGGACCTGTTATACCGTTTTGCCTCTTATCTGCCTGCCTCGACCTCGGATACGCTACGTCCTTATATCTGCATAGTTGGATCCTCCTTCGCTACCTGACCCCGTGACATATAGTACAATTTGTGCACTAACAAGCCTTGAGTCTACTACCTTTGGGCGAGTTGTACAGCAACAGGTGTAACAACCTATGTTACAACCAGTCACATCTAACATTTGCCCTATTTACTAAACTACAAGTTAGCAAACAATGACTTTAAAGATATATTTCATAGATTAGAAAAAAAAAAGTTTGCAAATTCAATAAAGCCACCTTGCATATCCACTCAATTCTTGCATATACTGACTTTTCGAGTCGAGTGTACACAAGCAGACAACTTGCAAATGAATTAATCACGGAACTTGCATACCCTCATCTGAAACTCACAAAGTCACATTCCCACTTGCAAGCAAATTAAAATGTTTTGTGAGTGTTAGCATGCAATCATAGTTGAGTTAACCATTAAGTTTACTAAACCCCTTTTTGTAGATCCCATTCAGTATATGGGTAACCATTTCTTTTAAGGTTGACTACGCAAGGGTCTACAGTGCTGTAGGGGGGTTCTGACAGTAGGTACTCACAATTCTGTTTATCCTCATCAAGAACTGTAGTTTCTGTGGGTGATGAATCAGAGGCTTCAAGCCAAGAAGGGTAGTTAATTTCCTCAAACGAGGGGAATTTGAATGGGGCTGAAAGATTCAGGTTATTCCAGGAATCATCCGTAGTTTAAGTTGATGATTAACAACCTTTAAGCATCATAGGTAATTTTTATGGGGTCTACAGCTGACTCAAGTAAAGAAAAGAGTAAGGGGATTATTTACATTGAGCCCTCCTGAGCTAGAGCAAAGTGGCTTCCTCTGTTACCATTCCCTGCACACCAATGTCTAGGGGTATTAGGACATATGTCTTGTTAGATGAGTTATATATTTTCCCCTTTCAATAGTTTCTTTCAGAGGGCTTATTTAGGCAAAATGCACCTTGTAAAATATTCAACCAAGTAAATGAATGGCATCATTTTTTCTATGTCAGAAGAATGCATCAGAGTGTCCCTGTGGTTTTTTTTGCCCCAAACACTTATCTGTATAGAGTAGGTTAGATAGCATTAAATGATCACATTGAATGTGTTCTCCCATATTACCACATGGTGGCAGTATTCCATCTTCAGAGTGCATGGCAGGTTCCATGGAATATTAACTGTTAATAAAAGTATATCAAAGCAATATTTCATTTGCAATAAACTTCCAAGAATGTATTGTACTGCACAGTGGATAACCGTTACATCTTTTACCTATCATCTTTTATATTTTTTCAGGTAAGGTATTATTTTGTTCTGACACCTGATGTATTCTTGTTTCTGTTCTTTTATTTGAGGCTTTGCTAATTAAACATCAGTGACCAGTAATTGCTAATTTGAAGCTGAAATAAGAGGCCCACAACCCAAGTTGTAATTTAACCTTTTTAACTTTTTTTTCCATGCATAATTCTTTGTCTTCTAATTTTCATCTCAGGCTGCAGCTGGGAATTTTCTGCTTGACTAATGCTCCAGTGACTTGGAAGGTAGCATCTGATAGACGCACTTACTGACAATACGTTCCAATAATTGCATGCCAGTCACCTATTCATACTGTGTCTCAGAAAACAGGGAGCGCACAGTTATTAACATCAGTACGCACCAAAACTATAGACAAAAGGAGACACTTTTAGATTATGTGGTATTGTCTAGTACCCTCCTTTTATGTTTTTTTTTGGTTTTTTTTTTTAACGGTGGAGGCGAAGCTGAAATGTCAGTGATAGACTGAAACTACCAGAAGGGCAAATGATGAAGACAATGTTCCTCTTCCTACTGGGTGTTTCCAATGGTAGCGGTTTTATGGCATGAGAATACAATGCAAATAGATATAATAAACATAATAATACAATGTCAATAAATAACAAAAAAAAACATTTATATATATATATATATATATATATATATATATATATATATATATGTCTCTGCCGTAAGAATGGCGAAACATTCATCCGAATGTTTAATCACATACAAACTATGCAAAAGAGTAGTAAGAACCTATCAGGGCCTGCTCTTGTCTCACATGACAATTAACTGTTCCCTGAAAAAATATGAATGAGGTAAAACCTTACCTGTTAGAATTGTTAGAAACGGCTTTGATTATCAAGAGTACTCGGCTGCATTCATTATAAAGGTGTTAAAATTTTCATAGTATGTTAAACAGCACCATTAAGCATCAGACAGACCTCCTCTATATATCACATTTATAGGTTGAGCAAACCCTCAAAAACAATGCAAAAATATGTGATAGAATATATTTAAATATTCACCGCTAATATATTTGGTTACAATTACTTTGTTTTAAAAACGCAACCTCGGCTCAACCATATGCACATAAAATACATAGCTATTATGGTAAATTTATATATATCCTCACAGCATATATATCTGAGCGTTGAGAGAGTAGGGAGATTGTCCCGGAACACCAGTATTACCGTATATTAATGGGCCAATTATAATTTTTAATAATAATAATAACAATATTTATTATTATTATAATTATTATTTATTTGTTTAATTTATATAGCACCAACAATTTTTATTACAGTGTATCATATGGAATTTTATTTTCCAATATGGCATATCACATTCTTTTCCTCGTCTCTGCTTTTTTCTTTTCAGACTCAGATGCTTATTTTCAGCATTCATTCTGCATCACTGATTTTTGTCTTCCTTTCAAATGATCACTTTGTCAAATTGTGACTGGTGTTGCCATTTGTAAATCACTGGAGCGAGAAATTAAACAGACTCTTTGAGAGCTACTTTTTTTGGACATGATAGCTATGTACAAAACCAGTCTAAGGCTAGGTTTCCACTTGTTTTTTTTTTTGCTAAAAACGCCCAATTCAGTTTGGTGTTTTTTCAGTCCTCTTTGGCGTTTTTCTGCTTTTTTGGGCTCTGTGGCAGTTTTTCAGAATCGCAGCATGTTGACACTCTGGCGTTTTTTGCAAGGAAATCTTGACGTTTTTCTCCAATAGAAGTCTATGGGAGACAAAAAACGCCATGAAAAAGCCATGTGGGTTTTGCCTTGGCGTTTTTTATGGCGTTTTTCTCCACAGTTACAATGCAGAGGATGGACCCGGTATCTGTGTGTCCTACGAGAAACAGGCTGGAAACAAACAGTTTCCCACAAAACAAAGTTCATATTGAATTTTACACCATTTAGAACAAACATGCCATTACAAACAAACATACCCAACCGGATCCTGCCTGCCAAAAGCAACAGCAAACAATTTGCACCATCATTTGGGGCCAATCTTCCTAGAGGAGCAGACATTCGGAATAAAGCATGCCTTACAAACCACAGAAAAGAGACAAAAGGGTCCGCCGGGGCGAGTTTAAGTAGAACTCTACCAAGAAAATGACATCATTTGCTTGCCATTTATCCTAATCCCTTTTAGCTGGGCGAAAATTCCAACATGTAAAGGCTGGAAAAACTGCCTAAGGTCAAAAAAGCAATTTCCACAGAAAGGCTAAAACGCCAGAAAAAACACCAAAACATCAAGAAAAAAACGCAGGACAAAAACCCAAGTGGAAACCTAGCTTTATAGCATACAGTGTTATATTTTTTATAGGCATTATCTGACCTTTAATGGAATATCACAATATGTTTTTGAATATTATCTTGTTAATTCAGACACCGCTGATAATACAATGTACAAATTCAGCCATCAACTGAAACATAAGTACATGAAATATACCTTTTCAGGTGTTATGTCTATTTATTATGACCTGCCACATTATTATTTTTACATGCAATGCGCTTAAATGTGGAAAATGATTTTTTGCTTAGAAGTCTATGGCTTAAAGCTTGTAGCGCATCCTTTACACAGCACATGAGACGCCAAGCATCCTCAATGGCGCTCTCCATGTGTGTTCCTGGAAAAAGTCCGTAAAGTACCGAATGGTAGGACAGGTACTTTCTCTCGATGGAGTCCTTGAGATCCAGCTCCAGGGCTCTGAACAAAGCCTGTGCAAACGGGCACTGCCAGAACAAGTGAAGGGAAGTCTCCTCCTCCACAATGCACTGTGGGCAGTGTCTATATCTGCACAGCCCCCTGGCATGCATAAATGTCCTTAGGGGGAGGCCTCCCTGAATGGCCATCCATGCCATGTCTTTATGCCTGTTGGTTAGCCTGCTCGACGAGGCTTAAAGCTTGTAGATTTTTTGTATTTAAGTTTATTATACAAACTGATTATGATAAAACAGACATCAACCTGTTTTAGCAGGAATACATAAATCGGTAGTATCGTTACAGATAGACGATAAGCAGTACTGCGACGCAGCGCAAGGCAATACACGTTACAGTATGACTTCAGTTACGGAAAGCTCAGTAGAAGCAGTGTACAATTACATTTCCAGACGTGGCGCATATGGTTAGCACTTTAGTGAAACATAACCTGGGGAAATGGGGGGGGGGCGAGGAGAATGGGGCTAGTCTTCAGCCTCTAGACTGTCCTTGAGAGAGTAGTCTCTCAGCAGGCTGTGGATAAGCCTGCGGCAGTCACGGACTGTGACCTGCTCCCTCCTCAGCACCAGGCGGTTCCTGGCAAACCATAGAGCGTCCTTTACACAGCACATGAGACGCCAAGCATCCTCAATGGCGCTCTCCGTGTGTGTTCCTGGAAAAAGTCCGTAAAGTACCGAATGGTAGGACAGGTACTTTCTCTCGATAGAGTCCTTGAGATCCAGCTCCAGGGCTCTGAACAAAGCCTGTGCAAACGGGCACTGCCAGAACAAGTGAAGGGAAGTCTCTCTTTGGCGGCAGAGTGCAGCTCCTCCAGCGTCAAGGGGGCGTCCATGGCTGCGCGACCTGCGGGATCAATGGTGTTAGTGATACCTGACAGGAACCGTTCAGCAGCCTCCGGGTCTGTGTCTTTGGGGGAGTAGAGATCTCGGTAGTAGTCGACGACCACTTTCTGGACCTCCTCCTTCCCCTGTCGTACCACACCTTCGCTGTCTCTCATTTCCGCCAGGGGCGTGTGGGCGGAGTGGAGCTTCCTGAAAAAGAGTTGCATTTCTCACCCTTCTCCAGGTTCTCCACCTTGGAACGGAAGACGATTTGCTTGGATTCCTCCTCAAAGTGCCTTTTCAGGCCCTCCTTGGTCTCCTCCAGCTCCTCGTCCACGTCCCATCCGCACTGTTGGAGGTCCAACAGGGACTGCAGCTTGCGTTGCAGCCGTCTGAATTTCCTCTTCCTCTCACACGCCTGGAGTCTTCCTTTAGCCTGAAAGAAAGAGCGCAGCTTTACTTTAGTAAACTCCCACCACTGGGTTACAGTGGGGAACAGATACTTGGTACTGACACAATCAGAATATACATTTCGCAGCTCATCCACGATTTCCTGCCTCTCTAACAGGGCACAGTTCAGCTTCCAGGAGCCTGGACCGGGAGGAAACCCTTTGCCCAGGGCACACTGGAGCTGAACAGCCCTGTTGTCTGAGAAGTAGCAGGGCACCATGGAGCACTGCTGGTGCTCTACCGTTCGAGAGGTGAACACAAAGTCTATCCGGGAACGCACAGAGCCATCCGGCCGGCTCCAAGAATAGTTCACGGAGCCGGTCCCGATGGAGCCCATAGCGTCCTTTAAGGATGCCTCTGTGACAATCTCTCTGAGCAGTTTCGAACTCACGTCCAGTTTTGTTGCGTGGGTGGAGGTGCGCCCTCCTTCCTCGATCGGGCAGTTGAAGTCCCCGCCTATCACTATGGTCCTGGCGGTGGTCAGCTGGGTCCGCAGGTTCTGGAGTAGCTCCAGGCGTTGCTTCTGTTCCGGGGAGGCGTACACGGTGATGAGCCTGACAGGCTCCCCCGCCCAGGATCCGTCCACGACTAGAAGTCTGCCGCAGACCATCTCCTGGACAGCATCCACCGTGAATTTGGCTCCTCGGATCAGGATAACAACTCCCGCCGACTTGCAGCCGTTCCCGCCGGACCAAAAGGACGGGCCGTGAGACCATTCCCTGCATAGATGGCGATAAGAACGAGAGAAGGGTAAAGCACATTCCTGCAACATATACACATCACACTGCTGGGAAGAAAGGAAGGTTAGTAAACCGTGCCTCCGGAACTGGTCCTTCATGCTCCTTACATTAATGGAGAAAATAGAAATTGACGCCATTAGTTGGGAGAAAAAAGAAGGTCAGCTCAAACAGAGGCACTAGTTACCGCCTCCTCCCCCTGGTGGGGGAGGATCTTCCCCGCTGTGGTCGATGGGGTTCATGGGGGTCCAGGCAGCCTCGTCTAGCATCTGTTCCAGGAGGGAGACCTGGTTGTCGATGTCCAGCTGGTTGAGGATCAGAGCCTCGGTCTCGGTGGCTGGCTCATCCGACGGGGTCAGGTCCTGGACCATCTTTTCGAGCGTGTCGTCGTCGTCATTAGCGGGCTCGGGAGGAGAGGGGACGGTGGTGGCGCCCTCTTCTGAAAGCTTGTAGATAATGTAGATAATCTATCTATCGTAGATTATATATATATACACACATATATCTATACACACATATATCATTACATAAGTTATGGTGGGTAAAGGTGATGGAAAACCCTTCCATTAAAATTAAGGGGGTAGTAGAAGTACCGTATAGGCTCGGATATAGGCCGCACTTTTTTCCCCCACTTTAAGTCTTTAAAGTGGGGGTGCGGCCTATATTCGGGGTCTGGCGCCCGACGCCCGGGACATGCAGTCCCGGGCGCCGGGCAGGCAGCGGGGTTAGGATACAGATCCCCCGCAGCGGTGCAGGGGACCTGCATCCTACTCCCCGATACGCTCAGACAGCCTCCCCTGCCAGCACTTCCCACGGGGGGGGTGCCGGCACGGGAGGTTGTCTAAGCGCATCGTGCGGTTGTCTAACCGCACGATGCGTTTTACCTCTGGCCCCCCGCCTGACTCCCGGCACCGGAAGTTGTATACGCGTATTGCGTAGATGTCCCCCGCCGGCCTCGCAAGACACCCGGGAGTCAGCTCCGGTAAGTCGGGGGGCAGAGGAGGACAGTGGCAGCATATCTCGGGGAGGGAGGAGGACAGTGGCAGCATATCTCGGGGGGGGGACAGTGGCAGCATATCTTGGGGGGGGACGGACAGTGGTAGCATATATCGGGGAGGGAGGACAGTGACAGCATATCTCGGGGGGGGGCGGACAGTGGCAGCATATCTCGGGGGGGGAGTGACAGCATATCTCGGGGGGGGCAGAGTGGCAGCATGTTTTTTGGTGCTTTTTTAAAGAAAAAAACTTTTTCTTTAAAAAAGCACCAAACTTTTAGGGTGCGGCCTATATACGGGGGCGGCCTATATCCGAGCCAATACGGTATTATTAAACACTCATCTACAGACACCAGACAAGCCAGAAGGCTTGTTGTTCCCTCAGAAATCTCATGGTGCTGCCACAACCACAAGGGATTCTGGGTAGGCGCATGCAAATAAGATCAACAAAGATCACCTTTGCCTCTATATCCACTTTAAACACGGATCCCTTGAAAGTAATTGTACAGGACAGCCTTTAGACAAAACTCGGGAAGAGGTGCAGTAGCCAGATCACCACTTATGGACAGCTGTTTTGTCCTAATGGGACTCGTCAGCATGGGGTTGTGATACTGGGTTAATACTAGAGACTTGGTGTAAACAAGGAAAACCATTACATAAGTTATGGTGGGTAAAAGTGATGGAAAACCCTTCCACTACAATTAAGGGGGTAGTAGAAGTAGATTGAAAAATGAAATTCAATCTGCTTGAGTTGATCACCTTCAGGGCACATTTACAGCATTAAGATTTCTGTAGGAGATGTGCAACATTATTTTACTGGAGATTATGAGACGGCTCTGGCACTTTAAGGCTGCTGGACGTCTAATGGCATAAGTGCAGTCTACGATAGGCCACACATTAAATTTTTATGCTCAAGCGGTGTGCGGCTGAGTTTATTAAGCCTGCGGCCACACACCATACCTAGGAGCTTCCAGGCACTCTTCAGGATGCCTGATGATATCAGTGGGATGGTGCTGATGATGTTGGTGGGTGGGGCCATTCACATTGTGGGCTGGGCTAGCCCCAAGCGCTTTATATTTGTATGGGGGTGGGAGGGAGAAATTGGCTACATGCAAAGAGTGCGCCGCGTCTAAACACCTCTCCCGCGATGCAGAGATTTCGATGACCTGGGGAAGCAAGGCCAACACGGGCCAACCTGGCACACTGAGCGAGTGCTGCAGTGTGCCTTCTGGATATGCCCGGCCACACACTACATGGCATTTTAACATCCAGCCATCCACCGTGCTTCTGTCATTAGGTGGCCACTGGCCTTAAGGTCCCTGGCACTCACATGCTACGACTAGCAAATTATATTGCATTTTCATTAATATATATATATATGTTTTTTGTTAAACATAAGTTAATGTTGAGTGCATGTCCTCGACTGTGACTCACAAAATTCTCCCCACCACAGAATAAACAATTATTTAATGAAAACATTCTTTTGACTAACTGATCTTACAATAAATAAAATTAATTTCAGCAATGAAAAGTATTTATTTGTTGAAAACCAAGCACAGTGCTTTATGACAAGGTGTTCGCTTGGAGATAAGGCTTATTTATTCTTTAACTTATTCTTCCTTTCATTCATAACTGTTATCATTCTTCGCTGATGCTCCATAGTCATAATGAATGTGCTTCAAAGCGCACATGGTCGGTTCTCTGAGGTGACAGGGCAGGGAAAGAATAGGCATGCCTAGAAAGCTTAATAATACTAACAAATACAAGTAATTCTAGAGTAAAGGACTCAAGTAGGTCAGGACCCTCCAATAATGGCTCTGGTCGCTTTTAACCCCTTAACGCCCATTGCCGGGTCAGGCACGTCATGCAAAACGGTCACTTAACGACCTATGCCTGACACGTCATGAGACTTAAACAAGCTTAGAAATGATCACTTTCTAAGCTTAAACGGTGTTGCTGTAATGCCTCGGTGTCGAGGCATTCAGCAACACCGAGATCGGCATGATGGGCCATGTCTGGCCTCTCCCCGGTGGCGTCAACATCCGCCATACATTGTATGGCGGCGGACGCCCGTTTTAAAAGCGATCAACAATCACCTCCTAAACTTCAAAAAAGTTTTAAAAAACTTAAAAAAAATGAATGGTTTGATGGGGTAAATTGGAGTGGCTGGGCTCAAAGATAGGGCATAGTACAGACTGACCGAAATGGGGGGGAAAAAGCGCACCTCCAAAATGTGGCATTTTAACCCCAAACACCAGACAAACCCATACATGTGGGGTATGACTGAACTCGGGAGATGTTCCTGAACACATATTAGGGTGTTTTTTGATAGTGATGTATACCTGGAGCTATAAATTTATACCCAAAGTACAATTTGTGTGAAAAAAATACAAGCAAAGCAAAACGCTACTTGTACTTAATGCTCCATAACGTGCAGAAAAAAGCAAAAAAACATAAAAACATTGGGTATTTCTAAACTCAGGACAAATAGTAGAATATATTTAGTAGGTTTTTTCATTAGCTTTTTTGGATGAGTAAAACATTTTTGGGGTAAAAGTCAGAAAATGTGGGGTTTTTTTTACATTTTTCATCATATTTTATTATTTTTTTTATGGGAAATTAGATAATATGATTAAAACAATGGTATCTGAAGAAAGCCCTTCTTGTCCTGAAAAAAACAACATATAATTTGTGTGGGTTCACTAAATGAGTGAGGAGAAAATTACATCTAAGCACGAACACTGCAAAAGTGTTAAAACAGTCTCGGTCCCAATGGTACAAAAGGTAAAACACAGCCTGGTCCTTAAGGGGTTAATATCTGCATATATATTTTATTAGATACATCCCACGTGCAAGGGTAGCTAGTCTGTACTTCTGTAGGTTCTATGGAAATATATTTCATAGCATCAAGGGAGTTCAAATTCAATAACATCTGGAATGCTTCTTGGGGCGACTGACAGGCCCATCCTGGGCTAAATGATGATTTGGGCATATTTATTGCCTAAATTTTCTGCCACACCAATAGTAGTTTTCATTTTCAATCAGTTCTATGAAGTTTTAAGATTTATCCCAGTCTCGTTTTGACATCTGTAATCCAGTAACAGGGTTGAAGGTGTCAATGTTTTTCTCATGGCTCCTTTGTAATTTATCCACACAACGTACAGCAACCGTTCCCTAAAATAATTACGTTACACTTTTTACAGAATTTTCAGTAACTTTGTGACTGTCTATTTCACTGTAGGCTCCAGCTCAATGAAGTAAAAAAACAGTATTATACTGAAAAACCTCTTTTTTTTTCGTTTTATGGTTGAAAGAGCCTAGCGTTTTTATTTGACGTTGAAGGGCTTTCCGCGTATAATTCAATACCATTTTGTGTTACACAATGTTTACACTAGTCATAAAACTAAATATGTTTCCCGGTAGATCTCTCATTTTATTTTTTCTGATCATGGTTTCATCACATAAGAACATGGCAGAAATATTTAATAAGGGGTTTCTGTTTCCATGGCAACAAACCATCAGTGCCTGTTATTGTGTCACACGAAAATAATGTGTTTCCAGCTAAAATATGATTGCGGTAACATTTTCCTTGTTTAAAGGGACACTCCAGACATCATATACAGTTTAACACAGGGCTTGGCAAATTTGCTTTGAATCTAGGAAGGAGTCTAAAAAAGTTAAGAGCCAGGGTTTTTTCTTTATAAACAAAAATAACAGCTCTTAAATTTACACATAAAGTAGACTAGAACCAAACGTCAAGGGCATTTAACGTATGCAGATAATTAATACATTCTGATGTGACACGCCAGATGTTTTATGTGCTCTGGGGAGCAGTTTAGGGGAACATACTTCTGGACAATAGCAGTATATTATTGTACTTTTTGATAGTTTTTAACTTAAAGTGATCCATAATCTTTGGGGGAAAAAGATGGTATATTATGGATAAATCGCTGTACTTAAAACTAACTCAACACCACAAATTAAATAACACAAGGAAACACAGCATTGAAGGTATAGAGCAACTGAAAAACAAACAAACCCAAACTTACAGGTATAGATCAACTGAAAATCACAAGCAAACTCAGAATTGAAGGTATAGATCAAATAAATAATGCATGGAAAGCCAGATTACACACGTAAGGACTTGCCCCAGGTATGATATAACAGCATATGATATCTATTTATGCACTAAATGAATAAACACATGGCTTCACTGATAAAACATGCCATAATCTAAAAAAAGAAGGCGAATTAATAAACGAGCATGAAAAACACTAAATAAAGAACAAACTGTCCATTTAAATATGATTTTAATTCTGTGAACAATTCTTAATATTTAAAGAATGATTTCTATACCAGTGTATCTACGATCAAAATCTAATTTTTATATTACAGTCCAAAAAGAAGGGTCCTTTTTTTTGGTACTCCAAATGATGTTCGTTACGCCAAATGTCCAGTGAGAGCTATCAGTGTGTAAAGAGCAGAAAAATCATTAAAGGAGCTTGCGGAGCCTTCGCTTAAAATCGTTCTTGAAAATATCTCCTGCAATACAAAGAATTGACACGTTTGTAAGAGCTAAAAGACGCCTGGTGGAATTGACAGACCTCAGCTAGGTTTTTTAATGAGATTCAAAATGTTATTACTGATCATAGAAATATGGTGATAATGAAAAGCATCTAATCAACAACGCCATATGCATTAATGAGAACATACACTGATAACTGTATTTAAATGACATTACCATTTCTAATAGCCATGTGTGCTGGTTAGCATTATTTCCTCACATTTACATCCCCTGCTTATAGAATAGGCTAATTAGAGGATCTTTAAAACAACTTTTAATATTTAAAAAAAAAATTATTAACTATAAATGACCTATAATTTTGCATTTATGTCAAATACCAATAATCCTGTCTACCTTAGTTCCAATTTTAATCAACCATGTTTTTTTTAGTTATACCACTGTATTTTTCTTTGTAAAATTATTTTGCAAAAAAAAAACCCAAAACATGTTAACTTTTATATAATTTTAAAATTATTTTAAATGATCTGATTTGAATTAATGCGCTTAATTATAATGTTTATACCCCTTAGTATCAGAACATGCGTCTTTTTCTTCCTTACGTTCCTTTTGTTTTTCTTGTTTAATTTTCACACCACATAAAACTGATATAAAAGTTTTATTAATCTGCCTTTTGTGTATCCGTTTTATCTTGGCTCGGAGTGACACATTAGCTGCCCAGCCATTATTCTAATTGGCAGCTTTAATATTTTAGTACGCACTACGCAGTATCTCGTATTAGTTTCTACTGCCTTGGAAAACGGAACTAATAAAGAAACCAGTCTTTGGATGGATTATTTCATATATATGCTGACGGTCTTCAGATCATTTCACAATAGTTGTCAGAAAAAAAAACTGGAAAAATTGATTTGGTCTAAAAAAAGTGGAAAATATGTTAAGTTTGTATTAAATGTGTTTACATGCTTAGTAGCAGTCAGCAGTTTAAAAAGATGTAGTTCATGTTTATCCTTTGCATGCCTCTCTTTAAAAATCTTAAAGTCTGTTTAAAATCATCATTATGGGGAATTAAGTATGGGAAACGAAGGAGAAAAATGGTTTCCAACCAGTGATCAGATGAGATGGCTGAAATATGGAGTCTTTGTACAGGAGACAATGTGCAAGATGGTGCAAATATTACAAAGTTTCGTTTGACATACATGTTAAGCTTAAAATTTTTGTATGATTGTTTTTTCCATGTATATATTATCTGTTTAAAAGACCCAACGCTGAATATCGGTAATTTGAGCTGAAAATGACTTCCGAAGCATATGTAAATTATGAAAGCGTTATACAGATTTCTCTTCCTGTTGATGAGCATACTTGGGAAGTTTTCCTCCGAGTCTCCTGGTGATCCACTGCTTACCAGGGACATCAGGTTAGTATCTTCAGTCTCCAGGCGGGGGAGCAGCACTTACTTGTGTCCACTCCCGGCCCACCCCTTGAAAGTGTAACATAATGTCTACCTGCTGATAGTCGTACCTCTTGACCGCAGAGGGGGAGCTCCGGCAGACAACCTTGGGAAGTTTCCAGGTATGTTAATGAGGTCATCATGGTATGACATCCAATCCCAGTGTCTCTGCTACACACGCCTTCCAGGGGACAAGTAAAGAGATTCCTCAGCTAGTGGAAAGGGTTAAAAGAAACGGAGCAAACAAAAAGGGTAAATAAACCTAGACAAGAAACAACATATAGGATAAGTGAATGGATTGTTGGGGAACTCTCTTGGCCTCTAGAATGCATAAAACTAAACTGGCGATAAGTGGCTTCAATTTAGTAAAACACAAACTTCAATATTTAAGTTCATAGACATTATGTAACAGCATATGGAATACATCTATATGCTAGATAAACAAGCACCGGAAAATGGAAACTATTCCATAATCTGGAAAAAAAAAGGAATTCAACTCTGTATGAAAGTCACTAATTTAAAAAATAAACTGACAATTTGAATTTGATAGCTTTTGGGAGCAATTCTAAATATCCACAGATGCAAAAACCAATTCAGCCATCAGGACATTTTTTATTAACTTTTGTAATTTCTATACTTGAGCATCAGCAGTAAAGATCTTTTTTTTTATCTGAAAGTAAAATTTCATTTATTATGCGAGTCAAGTGATGACCTTTTTCACGTGACCGGTAAATGCTAATATCAATGTTCTTTAGGGCTAACGGGCCATATGGTATCTTTACTTAAAATAGTTCTTGAAAATATCTCCTACAATTCCAAGAGGAGATTTGCTTGTTAGACAACAAAGCTGCCCTTAGCTCCCAGTAACCAGAAATCTGGATCACACGCTAATCCCTTCAGCGATGTCAATTGTTATTAGGCAGATCATTTAACGCTGAAGGACAAAAAACATAAACAATTTAATAATCAATCGTATTTCCTCAAAAATAACCCACAAAGAAGTAGTATCCCACAAAGAAGGCAAATGACGCTTTAAGCAGCATATTTTGTTTTTGGGATCATGGGTTAAAAAACCTTTTGTCAGCTCTCTAGAGATTTCACGCTACAAATAACTCCTTACATAAGTATCCCTAGAGGGATTTGCTATTTGCAGAAGTTTTTATGCTCCTGTTCTTTAGGTGAAAAGGCGAAAAACTTCTTTATTTTAAGCAAACAAATAAAGACACGTTTTGCTTGTAATCTACGAAAAACTAGAAGGAGTTTTTGTTTTCTTGGAAGAATATTTGTCTTCCTTTTCTCAAGGAGCTTAGTGATCACACTGTAATCTAGTGTACTGTAATTGAAACACTAGAGCAGGAAAAGGGTGAAATATCTGGGGCAGTGGGAGCCAATCTGGGACCCGCAGCTTAGGTGACACCAGTTTGACAGTTTACATTGGTCATCAGAAATGTTTACCTGTAAAATTTTAATGCACAGCATGTCGGAGAATAGACACAGTATAGTGCAAGTTCATTTGGAATGTAAAGGACGTATTAGAACCATGCCGGCTGCTCGGATCATATTCTGCCTCCATGTAGGTGAGTATTTCACACGGTGAAAAGCTGTTTTTGACTTTGTAGATGATATATGTTTTCACTGACCCTAGAACAAAAATCTTAGTATATATATATATATATATATATATATTGTAAGAATTAAAAAACAAATAATTATAAAAAATCTGCCAGATAACACCAGTATAAAACATTGAGATGTAAATAAATTAATGTGATTTAAACCTTCGAGTGCCAGAGAAACATGCAACCTATTGCAAAGCACATAAATAGCTTAAATGACATTTTTGAGTGCATCCGATTCATGTATGATCACTTGAAAACACACAGTCTGTTATTATTGCTTAATAATGACTTATCACTTATGTAAAAAAAAAATTGTTTATATTGTTGTAGAAAAAATATTAACATCTAACCAGGAAAATCATGATTATTTTACGTATGGAAATTATATATTATTTAAATATAGTTAGTCTAGTATTACATTATATATATATATATATATATATATATATATATACACATAAGACTACCCCTGTATACTGTCTGTTGGTGAGCACGGATGTAATGTTAAACTCATGTTTTCGTGTATTCAGGCGGAGAACATGATGATAATGATTTCTATAGCTGTCAGATCTGTTCAGGATTGCTGCTTTTTTGGATCAGAGAGGGGGTGTAATAGCCAAATATCAGCATTGTGTGACTAGTACACAAAGCAGAGCCCCCTCAACAAAGTTTTTCCAGATTCATAGTCACAGTGCTTGTTTTAGCTTTCTGTATACCAGGAGATGGTACAAAGCTGCATAGAGTTAGCGTAATATGGACTCATTAATGTTGTAAAAGAAAGATTTTTAAGGCAATAAGGACACTGTACAAAAGCTCTCAAGAATTCCTGTGGCTTGCTATTTTGAATATCAGTGTTATAAATCCCTGCTGTATTTGTGCTTTATACAAAAGTAGTTTTCTGACTATTGTGCAGTGGTGCCAGTGTTTCCTTTATTCCTTCCTAAATTTCTTTGGTGACATACAAGACAATGGCGTGCATGCTTCTATACAGAGTAATCTGAACATGTTGGGCTCTCACAGGCATCTGTACCTTCCTTCATAGACCTCATGTTGGCTTTGCTAACCCCGTCATGTTATCTGTCCAATGTTAGTTGCCCTCATCCTCTTACACCTCCATGTTAGCTCACCAAACCATCTCTTTCCTGATATTATTACTTCAAACTCCTACATATTATTCCCTCTCATGTGTCTTCCATCAACACCTAATGTTAACTCCTCAATGCTCCTTTCTATCTTTTTCCACTCTTCTTCCCTCAGGGTTTCCTGAGGTCCGTGAGCCCTGGGAACCTTTTCATTTTGCTCTACATTAAAGGTAGCCCTGAACATCAAACACCAGTAAATGATGTCTAATGCTGCTCGCTGACCTTCCCACCACAAGACCATGGTATGTCCGATTACAAATGCACTGACGATTAAGGTTCATTGGGAATTATATCACATAAGGTTATTATTTATTATCAGACTTTGTGGTTACAGTGGTTGTATGGATGGAGCTGGCCTTGTTCCTCTTCATGGTAAAGAATGTAATGATTTCTGCTAGATAACTACAGATAATATGAATACTTTAAACAATAGATTGCACTCATTTTTGTCAAAGTAGGACATTTATGGATATGTAGATATGTCCCCGTTGTCAATTGTCTGGGCAATTAGCGAATTTGGAAAGGTTGAACTTGAAGGGATTTTTCAAACTAACTATGCAACCACATACTTGAGGTGGTAATGGCCAAATCATTATGTGATATTAGAGGGTAATATATACATTCTTTTTCAGAATGAAACATTGATGATGTTTTCGTTTGGTGGAAAATCGCTAATATTTGACTCTTTCCCCGACCCATCCGACATATGGGAAATTGTTGAGACAATTGGTAAAGGAACTTACGGCAAAGTTTTTAAAGTAATGCACAAGCACAATGGAAGCAAAGCTGCAGTGAAAATCCTGGATCCATTTCATGTACGTTGCCTTAAAATTACATGTTTGTCATGAATGCTCAATACTGTTTCGCACTTGATTCGGTGTTATTGAAGGTGCTAAGAACTGCAAGTTTTGCCAGAGTTTAAAATAACTTTTAAGGTAGTTTGCTTTGGTGATATTTTACCGGCTGGGTGGGTGTGGAGTAAGAAAAGAAAATAACAAAAAAACATGTAAAGAGTGCGTGACCAGGACCAGGACATTAATATGCATTAATTGTATTGGTTATCATTGTTGTGTTTATATTTCTTGTAATGTATCCCATTGACTTCACTGGTTATTGTATGCCCACTCCCTATTGGTTACTGTATGCCCCACCCCCTGAATGTTATAGATAATAATGCATATAGAAACAACAAAATATGTTTAAAAATGAAGTCCTGAAATTGTTTAAACCCTGGGTATAGATGCAGGGAGGTGGTTCTAGTATGGGTCTCACTGTTTTTGTCTCCGATGGCACCTCTGACTGTGGATCTTTTGGAATATAATTGTAGCATGGATGCTGCTGCAGCACACACAGCATTTTTGAATACAAGAATTTTCTGAACATTCCTAAAAAAGACAAACCCAAGAACAAATATTTTATTAAACATTTTTGGTTGCATTCTCATAATCCTACACACCAATGGGTTCAAAGGTTTGCATATTGCGAGAACTCACTGTTTGTGCATTTGCTAGGTTGATCTTGCTTTTTGGTCTTTTTTTTTAATCTTTAGCACCTGACTACCATCTACAAAATCCTTCAGGAAGAAATCTCAATGGGAAATGTAGGAATCTTTTTAAACATTCTTTGGACTCCATTGGGTCCATTAAAAGATTGTTTGATGAAACTAGTAAAGGTTGATATTTTTATTTTTAAATATATAAACAAAGAAAATAGAAAACAAAAAATATATATAAACAAAGAAAACAGCAGAAACAAAAATTAAGGCAGATATGCCAGGTTTATTAACGTCCTACTGTCTGTGAGTTATCTAAACACACCATGAAGGTCACTTGCATACAGCAACATGTAAACACCTTTATATCTACGATACCAGAACCACAATTCCATTGCGACGTGTCTCTTCCCTCCCACAGAGAAGAGCCTTATCTTCAAATATGACATATCTCTGCGTTTGATGAAATCAATTGTTCCTCAAGCCTTTCCGATAACCAAGTCTGGTTGTTTCTTTAGTAGAAGAAGCTGCTCATTTCACAGTTGCCAATGAAATAAAATATGAAATCTAACCATAGTAAAAGAAACAGGGCTACTAAAAAGCACCAGGTGAGATTTTAAGGAAACAGTGGCAGATGGTGGCTACGTATCTTTGAGTTAGCTTTTATTTTCTAATGCAGTGTTGTACTGTACAAGTATAGTGAGTCATAAGAAATATGAGAAACATATTGAAAAACACAGCATATAAACACATACATAAAGCACACAGCTGTATTGAGCGATGGTCCCAAAAAAGCCACAGACTTGGCAATGTGACAAAATTATATATATATACGGGACAAGTCTGGGGTGAAAAGAAGTTCAGCTGTCTAGTCCTTTCCTTACTCCAGGGTGATAATCTGGTATCATGTCACTAATTCTCAGAGCTTCATTAATGAACCATTCTGTACGCTGAGTGATGATATCAACAACTTTATAACTAGCCAATTGTAGGGATTTTGTCTGTGATCTGATGAATTATGATTTTAAATTGTGAACATAAAAACTTAGATTTATATTTAAAAGAAACTTTAGACATTGTAAAGTACAAGTGCAAATTAGTATTCTGTGGCTGATTTGTACATTGGATACAAAGATTATTAGAACGCAGATGAATGAGAACAGCCCTGGAGGGAAAGAATGAGACAGAGGAGCCCCATGAATGAGGTGCAGGAGAGGTACCTCCTTTGGTTTCCTTTTAATTTAATGGTTCATATTGGGGACAAATTTGTGCCAGGTAAGGGTTAATACCCCAAGGGACGAAAATGGGAGGTGGTGAGAAAGCCCTTCTAAGGGATATAAAAGGGAGGCCTGGAGTGGCAGTTGCCAGCTTTTATGCAAAGAAAATAATTTCCCGCCTATCCCAGGGTTTTGTAGCCGGGTGGTCAGGTTTGAGGCTGGTATGGCGCAGGAGTTAACCACCTATAGGTGTGGTTACTCGTGGTGCTCAGAGGTGTGCAGGACACTCCAGGGGCACTTGCCCTTGTGATTCAGGGTAGTTATGTGGCTGCCGTGGTAATGCCAGCAGTTCCAGCGGGGATCCAAGGGGAATAGGCCCTTGCCAGCCCGTAGTTTAATTGGTTATAATTTGGTATCGTTTGATGGTGTAAAAGGAATGTTAATAAAGGTGGTTACGTACTTGGTGTTTGTTTTGGTAAGTAAAAGTTTAATGTTAAGTTTTAAAAAGTGAAAAATTAATAAAAAAGCTTTCTTTAAAGTGTTGCGGTGCTGTGATAATATGTGGCCCGCATAGCAGACAAATTTCATCCATTGTTGACAAGATTGAAAATGAAGTAATGTATCTGTTGTGTTATTTAGGAGGAACCACAATGAGACACAATGTGAATATTATCATACAGGAAAAGCAGTGACAAGAGCAGCCACTGAAAATTGTTGGACATATCTTAAAGATTGCCATATAATACATTAAACTTTTAACATATAGACAATCTTTGGTGGTCAGTTGATTAATGTTTTCTTTGTAGGTGACCTGTCTGTTATAACTGAGGAAATGTGGAAGATTTTCAAAATAGTTGAAGAGCTATGATTAAAAAAAAAATGTTTCTTGTTTACTGCCAAAAGCATGTATTTTTCATGGAATTAAATCAGAAATTCAGTGCCATTTTAGCCACTCAATCAATAAATATTTAGAGAGAAAGCAAAATGTAATAAAAGGAGACATTTGATGGACTTATGCCCCTTTAAACCATGTTTTCCCCAAAATGAGCACACATAATAGAACATGATAGCTTTTTATTTTGAAACTAGTATTTTTTCTGCATGATTGAATAACTGCTTTTGCTGTTTTTTGTGTGTCTTGTAGGAGGATATTGATGAGGAAATTGAGGCAGAATATAATATACTTAAAGCACTCTCTGATCATCCCAACGTAGTCAAGTTTTATGGAATGTACTTCAAGAAGGATGCAAAGACCGGTGATCAATTATGGCTTGTTCTAGAGGTCTGTACCACCCATTAAAACATGGTTTAGCATCCTGAAAATGGTTCTGTTAATGCTTTCCAATGCTTCAAATGTAGATATTTGGTCAAATTTAGTCCTAAATCCTGCTCAAGAGGTGCACGTCCAAGGTAAAAATGATAAGTCTTCCCATTTAAAATTTCAGTACCTAATTTTAACTCAACCAGAAGGCAAATTCATGTTCCTCAGGTTTCTCCTGCCTGTGAATGCCCATGGATATACTAGTACCGGGTAAAAAGTAGGTGTTCAACTTAAAATCAACAAATTCTAATTTTCAAAATTCATGCCTAACGATATTTGAAAATAAGACATGTCAAGTTATTAAAGACCCAACCCAAGTGTCACCCAGTAGTCAGGCCCCGTATAGCATTACTAGATGAACCTCCATTGACCACAATTTAATCTACTGTCATAAAAAATAAGTTACATAGAAGTCATTAATCGTCTGCTTGTAGAAATATAATGCCATTAGCCCTTCGGCACTCTGGTGTTAATCGAATTACATTACACCACTGAATAATATCAATTACATACATGATTCTAAGCATTAAAAAAACTGATAGCCAAGCTACTATCCTGGCACAGTGTCCCCATTTGTTGCTCAATATCTAGCAGCCTTTGTTCAAAATGTATCCCTCAGACCATACATGGCTGTGTATGAATGACACTTGAATACAATGTTGTGATCTTTCAGCTGTGCAACGGAGGATCTGTTACTGATCTTGCAAAGGGACTTCTGAAAAGAGGAGAAAGGATGAATGAATCCATTATAGCTTACATTCTGCATGAAGCTCTAATGGTAAGAATAAACCTTATTCATAGCTGGAAATTTTGCAGATATAGTGGTCCATAGGTCTTCCTTCGTGCTTCGTATGGAAGCTAAGTTGCCGTGTGGCTGGTAGACCCAGTGCCATATACAGCCTCCACATATATATACATACTACCTGATTATTTGTTAAGAAATTAGACATTTGTAGGGAGAGGTGAGAACCTTTAATAGGAGTTAAATATTACAGTGGTGTTCTGGGTACCTTAAGTAACACACTTATAACCTGTGATTTCTTTTAGAGATGAACATACAGAATTGAACTCGTTTACTCTTTTGGGTCCAAAAAGTTTGTCTTGTTGCTGTAGGCTTATGAACTGGCTGGCCATGGTTCACATGTCATACCTTCTATGTCCCAAGTCTTTTTAACTCTGTTATTACTGTCTAAGGTCCACTAACTCTTTCTTTTTTATCAGGGCCTTCAGCACTTACACAACCATAAAACCATTCACCGTGATGTCAAAGGAAACAACATTCTGCTCACTACCGATGGAGGAGTTAAGTTGGTTGACTTTGGTAAGACAATATCTTGAGCTATTAATCAATATTTAAAATAATGTTAGGCATGACTTCTACACGTGATGTACTTTAAATATTGCAGGTGTATCTGCACAACTAACCAATACACGATTGCAACGCAATACATCAGTGGGAACACCTTTCTGGATGGCACCTGAGGTTGGATATTTCTTTTTTTTAAGCATCTTTGAATTTTGAGAGTGATTAGTACTTTGTTTTAAAGAAAATATGAATGGCACAAATCATTGGAATATAATTTATATATGATCAATACAGGTAATTGCTTGTGAACAGCAAGTGGATACAATATATGATGCAAGATGTGATGTTTGGTCATTAGGAATTACAGCCATAGAGCTTGGCGATGGGGATCCTCCTTTGGCTGATGTTCATCCCATGAGAGCCCTATTTAAAATACCCAGGTACTAATATAAAAATTGAAAATGTATAATATAATAAAACACCAATTAGTGATATGAGGAGTTTACTTGTTAAACTTACTCTGTCTTTTGGTGAGGGTATATTTATTATATGTGTAAGGCTGATGCCATATTTAGCTTCTCACATAAAAATCATAAAAATCAAAAGAGAAAACTGCATGGTTTTCAAATTAATTTAATTTGATTAAATGGCAAATATTATAGCACCAAAATAGTTCTCACGTTTCCAAATTGGATGGGTTTTTCAGATCCCCCCTTTGTTCCTTTTCCTGTCATACAGGCTTATCATTAAACATGATAATTTACAGTTGGGTTGTTTAACGTTTAATACTAGCCTGTGCTTTTACAGGAACCCGTCACCTTCACTGCGCCAACCGGAGCTGTGGTCATCAGAATTCAATGACTTCATTAAAAGGTAAAAGCAGTATAGCAGGAAGATGCAACAACTACCATGATAGAGAGGAGCCATACATGTTGAAAGTAAAGGAAATATATGTATATTTTACATTTGTAGCTTTGTCTGCCATTGAATTCTGTAATCTAGTGCATTTATTCTATTTCTTCTTTGAAAGAAAGTCTTCATCACCTTTAGAATTAATGTAATAAGATGATACAAATTTAATTAGTATAGTATTCTTTTTTAATTTCACATTTACCTTCTAAGTGCTGGAGGCCAGGGGACATTTTTTTTCTTTTGGGACAGTTAACCAACAAAGTTTTACTGTAGTAAACTTTAGCTGACACTTTTATTAGGAAAACCTATAAAAACCTATACTATAGATATCTAGTTCAAGGCACATCATGCATCTGATCACATGACATAATGGTAAAAACACAAAAAATATCCTCCTCTATTTTCCCTATGAATTCAAACCAAAGTAAAGAAAAGAAAAGTGCCCACCCTCTTTGGTAAATTCATACAATCGCTGTTGTACAAACATGTATAAGTAGATTGTAGAAACGGCCCCCATGTAGGTGACAATGCACATTATAACAGTTTAGGCACATATACATTTTATAATCTTTCAAAAGAAAAATAATGGCAGAAGCTCATTGGTCTTTATTTTAGACAGGGCAACAAACATATATATTAAAACATATACTCTGTTTGCTATTTTATTATGTTTTTGATCCAACATTTATTTGGAGGAGGTTTTGGGTGGAAGGGGTGCCAGTGACATTGTATAGGTATAGGAGTAGAGATCAGGCTGTTTTATCAGCATGCCAGTCAGCTGATCTCACAATATAAATGCTGCCAATTTAATACCCCCCAAAGTCTATTACCATGGTAGCAGGCAGCTGTATGAGGCTGTCTTTAGACAGAGATGCCTAGCGCGGTCACGTCACACATGTACTTGACCCTGGAGACCCCATGGAGAGTGCTAGTTGCAGCGAATACACGCCTTGGCACAAGATAAAAGTGAGAGAGAGCTGTAGTTAGGATGGGATGAGGAGAGAGTGTGTGTGTGTGTATGTATGTATGTATGTATGTATGTATATGGTGTTGAAGTGAGTGAGTGTGTGTTAGTGGATGGTGTTGGTATCACCCTGCCCCTAAACAGAACTCCACCAGATGTTTCCTAGGTTTCTATTCTGGTTGTTGCTACTTATATTTATCCTATGTAAATAATTAATGCAAATTGTACACATATTGTGGTATATTCTGGATCAAACAAATACTCTATGGCAGAGCAATTCCACATACAAAAAGTATGTAAAACAGTAGAATCAGGTATTTTTTTACATTTTTCTAGGATAGGGCCTTGCATACCAATTTAAATATGATATATATATTAGTTATTAGTCAATATGTGAATATAAGGTACAAATATTTAAAGAATATACATTTTATTTTCTTCATGCTTTTGAAAGGAATAATAATTTCCATATTAATTATGTGGTAGGATGTTTGCATTGACTCCGATGTTTTGTTTTGATTGATTCGTATTAAAACAGTTGCCTTACGAAGGATTTTGAAAAGCGGCCAATGGTTTGTGACCTCTTGGAACATGCATTTATTAAGCAAATTAAGGGTAATGAAAAAGCACTCCAAAAGCAGCTCATGGAATTCATTGATATTCACCAGCAAATGGGAATCATGGAGAAAAAAAGGTAAGAAAAACAATCACAATTTTACATGCGCTAAAGAAATTTGTTGTATGTTCAAATTATTACATTTATATAATAATGCTAATAATTGTTATACAGTATATAATATTTATTACATCACTAGTGCATGTTTTTTGTTCTACAACTGATTTAGCATAGAGGTGATATCTTGAATTCAGTTTGGAAGTACAAAGAGTCAAAAGCAGTCCTAGTGCAAACTTTGATGTAGGGAAGGTATTAATCAGGAACTGAGCAGCCGATCAATATCACATATTCTTTCTTGGCCTCTTGTTCCTTGTTTTATTTTATTTCTTCTGGTTTCCATTCACGTTTTGGAGAAGTATGAGTTACTAGAGCTGTAAAATGGAAATAATTACACCGTGCAGCTTTTTGACTCAAGCTGGAGAAAGGCTTCAATGATTCGATAATTTATCATAGTCTGGCAGTGATGCCCCCCCAATATATGGTAAAACGGGCTTCTTTTTATAATCCACAATTCTAGTGCAAAGTGCTAAGCAGGGAGTAATCAGCAGGAAGACTCCGTTGGTTTGCATGGTAATTGCTCCAAATGTAGAGCCGAGCCCCACGTTTTATCAGTATGGCACTAGGTTTTCAAAGTGCTCGAAGATTTATTTTCTCATATAAACACAGGTGGCACAACCACATCAACAGATTGAAGAGCTGCCTAGGATCCTGTTGCTCAATGAAGCGCTCAGAGTATGGAAGGATGGCACAGGTTTACCGTAACATTGAATCATTCTAATGATTTTTTCCAACAAATGAGTAATTGAACATATGTCCCACTTTCCTCGCAATAAATACATTCTCCTAAATAAGGAGCCACGGACATGCCACAATTTATCGATATTCCAGCCTGAGCATCTCAATTAGAAATCGATTAACCTACCTATTTGCAGACAGGTATACACAGAATTGTTTGCCTTTTTGCAGCCCTCCATACCTGAAATTACATACTGCTAAGCTAAATCTGTACTACTTGATAAAGATTATTTAATATAATAATTTAAAATATTTTATGTTTAGGGCCCATTAAAATCAAGAGCTGCCAATAGTAAAAAAAAAAGTCATTAAGAGGCTTAAACTGTAGAAATGGCAAAATAGAAAAGCAATAGACCTTAATCAGTCCCTGGTCTGATCATTCCTTCAATGAATTTGCCTACTACCACTTCTGCTGGTAAGATGTTGCATTTATCTACCACCTTCTTGGTAAGATAACATTTCCTTACATGATATCAAAACCTCTGACCCTCCCGTTTTAGACTATGGCGTCTTGCTCCTCTGACATTGAAGTGGAAGTGTCATGATACAGCTTTCAGCACTACTAAACAAATTGAATGAAACCACTTATTTTATCAGTCAGTGTATTTGTTTGGCAATATTTTGTATAAAATTGCACATAGAAGCTGAGATTGGCAGAAACCTGGGACAGGGCCAGCATTATCTAATCAATTGCTTGTCCTGTCCTACTCATCTTTTCATCAATTCTAATAAATGATGCCAGAACCGATCAACAAGCAATAACCGTAGGGGAAAGATACTTTAACAGGAGGGAATACTCATGACGATCCCGAGAATAGGAAGAAAGAATGGCTTCCCTAAAAATAGTTTTAATTGGTATACATCGCTTATCTTAATATGTCCCTGTCATTAAATGGGGTTACTAGAAAGGATTTAGGAAAACAGTATGATTTCTGAAGGGAATATAATTTGTCTATAGAGGCAGTAGTCCAGTGATGTATACAAATGATCATTAATTACGCTAATAATTCCACTTATAAGATTGGAGTTAGACAGTAAAAAAAAAACATCCATTAGGTCATCCAAAGCAATCTTCAAAATTAAGCATAAAAGAAAATATCGATGCCTCGTTCTTCAGCAAAATCAGTCAAAAAAAGAAATTATTCAACATTTCTAATTGCAATTAAGAAATAAATGCAAGTGTTCACATTTTGTAAAATGCATAGGGGGCCAAAAAAAAAAAACCAGACTTAAATGCAAAAAAAGATTTCAATGTGCATTTTACTGGAAACTTTCATTTGTAATGATAGAGCGTTACTCTTCAAAAGGCCGAGCACCTAAACTTCCCAGCTAGTTCCTATTTAAAGCATTTCATCCAGCTTTGACGTATTTAACATAAGCACCTGCGCTGGCTTTCCTAGTATTTGCTAAGTATATCATTTGATTGCAAATGAGTCAGTTCTGGTCTGGCGTAAAAGTCACACTGAAGTACGTCTACTGGGATTGGGGAAAGAAAAGGCAGAGGCAAATAAGAGAGAACCAAATAAAGTCAATTTATTTTACTAACAAAATAGGTGTGCATGCGCTAAATTCCTCCAGAAACATAAAAAAGAGAATTGTGTGACTTGACATGTAATATGACGATGATCACTGCTGATAAATGTTTTGGAGTGCTTATGTTTTTTATTCGATTTTAATTTTGAAAGAAAGCTATTTTTTTGTTCGCTAGACACGAACGGATTCATACCAAGAAAGGCGTCTTCAGAGAGTCTATGACACCCAACCAGAATGATGTGGATGACTTGGCAACATTAGAGGTCCTGGATGAGGTAGGGATGCGTTAATTTACCAATTTACACATGTCTAATATACGTTGCAATTGAAATTTATTTCATCCAACCTTTTGTGAAGCAGGCAGGACACCAATGAATGGAGACTTAATCATCAAAAAGATGTAACCAACTCACCATAACTATACAAAAATATATGTGGTGCATATGTATGTAATTTAATAATTACTAGTGATACCAATGATAATAATTATTAATACTTTCATATGGTAAATGTAAAAATCCTTTATTTATTGATTTTTTTTAACATTCCGCCTTCCTAATTTCGGTCACTCAATTTAATGCATATGATAACTATGTGGTCCCTTTAAATTTTCATGGAGTCCACTTGCAAATACATGGAGGAATGCTGCAGAATCCCTCTATCTGCATTTTCTCTCTTCCTCTACCCCCCTGCTATATGCTCTTCAGCCAAACACATCTCCATGCATGTGGTATACTCATCCCCAGTCGAGAGGGGGTTTGTTGAGACCCCAGTGTGCACCTACATAAACCTTGCCATTTATTTCAATGGAAGCACCTTTCTGCAACTAATTGTCTACTTCAAGCATCCAGTCAGTGGCAAAAAAATGTCAAACCATGGAGTAGGAGAGCAGCTGCAGTTACATGGCTGCAGCTTCTATATAAAATAAGTGCTTGTTTTTCCATTTATAAAGAATGAATGTTCGGATCTTCTTTTAGTAGGAGTATCAGGGACACTAAACTCTTTCTTTAATTGTTTTATATGTGCCAGTATTGTGCCAGTATTGCACACTTTGCTACAAATGTTTCTACCTAAATTACAAGGGGTCTTTCAGAAATAAAGACAGACTGTACTAATCCTATGAATGTTCAGTGGAAAGCTGGCTTCTTCTGGCCCAAGGGGCAGGTACAGCTGATTGCCCCTCGGCCCCTTGCTTCACATGGTAAACTGTACACGAGCACACACGCTCACATTAAAACATACACTCACATGCTTGCTCTTATTCTGAAACACAGACACTAATACATAGTCACACCATCATACTTCACCCCCTATCACACCTCACACCCTTACCATGCTCTTCCTTATTGCAGCTTATACACTGTGTGAGCAGCCACGATATTATTGTAGGATCATTTATCATCACGTTATGTGTCCCCACTATGATTTTGAAGAAATTTGGACCGTCCTTGGGCACATTTGCCCCCCCATGCCAGCCTGCCCCTGTTCAGGTTAATATTCCACCCAGTCACTGTCTCTTCCACAACTGTAAGGACTGGCCTGCAGAGCATCGGGACTATTGTTAAATATGTTTGAAGCAGCAACATATTAAAATCATTAGACAGTCTTAATTTATCCCAATTCTTGCATTTTCTTCAAATAAATAATTCTGACATCTGCTTCATGCAAATGTAATGATTATGAAAATGTGCCCTCCAAATGTAGTCACAGACATGCTTTTATGAATATCTGAATATTAAAAGAACACATGTACTTACCTGTTATTACAGCTGATTTCCTAAAATAGATTTATTCAAATAGCAATGGCAAACATGGAAATTTGATTAATGCGTCAAAATCCAAGCTTCTAAATATCCAATCAGCATTACATCTAAATTCATAATTTTAATATATTGGATATGTACGAAAGGTCATTAGTATAGTTAGTTACTCTTAAGGCATCCCAAGATCAAATCAGTAACCCAACTATGGAAACCATGTTGTATCTGAGCAGTGAAAAGCCTAAAAGGCATACCTGTTAAGTTTGACCTCCCTCCAGAAGTCTACATACTGTTCCGGGAAGATTAATTTATGGCAAATGGCTAGTTGAATGAATCACTGTTGGAAATTACTGTTGGAAATCATTGTTGGGCATTACTAGTCTATAGCTGAAATGATGGAGCAGCCAATAAAACTGATTAGTAGAAGTATTATTAAACACTCATCTACAGACACCAGACAAGCCAGAAGGCTTGTTTTTCGCTCAGAAATCTCATGGTGCTGCCACAACCACAAGGGATTCCGGGTAGGCGCATGCAAATAAGGCCAACAATGATCACCTTTTGCTTCTATATCCACTTAATACATGGAACTCTTGAAAGTAATTGCCTGTTGTACAGGACAGCCTTTAGACAAAACTCAGGTAAGAGGTGCAGTAGTCAGATCACCACTCATGGACAGCTGTTTTTAATGAATCACTGGGAACACAAATTTGACTTCTGTCTAGGGGCGCTTGCAAACCCACGATCCAGAATAACTTATATAAAAAAATAATAAAAAAGGAAAAAGAAAAAATAGTGTGATACAGTAACAAATGTAACTCCGGCACAACGCTTCAATGAATACACTCACAATGTGAATGGATCTTTGGCGCGTGTATCAAAACCACTCCTCGGTATATGTGTTGATTTCTTGGCTCCACGTGTATGTAAGACAAGAGATATCTGATAGGGTGATACCTTTATAATCTGTATGTGTGCTATAAGGTAATGCACTCACATTTCGTCTTTCAAATTGTTTTATTCTACTTAAATTTTTTATATTATTTACATTACTTTTTATCCCGTTCGGACAACTTTGTAAACACCTATATGGTGTAGTTGCCGACCAGGGTTTAGTAAGGGCTTGGTCCCAGATTAAATTATTTATTTATTTATTCAACCTGGTATCCTTTGATCTATTTATGGCACACACTATCAGTTCATAAACTACTGAACATACACTATTTATATATAGCACTTGCACTTTACCAACACCCACACTGGATCTTTGAAGAAATCTTCTCGTGGAATCCAAACAAAGCCTCCCCAGGAACTTCATCAAGAGACCGGCTCCACTCCAGGACAACAAACCAGACGAGCTTGACATCTTCCAACTAAATGTGAGTGCATTACCTTATAGCACACATACAGATTATAAAGGTATCACCCTATCAGATATCTCTTGTCTTACATACACGTGGAGCCAAGAAATCAACACATATACCGAGGAGTGGTTTTGATACACGCGCCAAAGATCCATTCACATTGTGAGTGTATTCATTGAAGCGTTGTGCCGGAGTTACATTTGTTACTGTATCACACTATTTTTTCTTTTTCCTTTTTTATTATTTTTTTATATGAGTTATTCTGGATCGTGGGTTTGCAAGCGCCCCTAGACAGAAGTCAAATTTGTGTTCCCTTTTTCTACATTCCGTGGAGAGTGTATATAGGGCTGCAGCTAAAAACCCGATCTCAAGAAAGGAAAGTAATTTTTTTTTTTTTAATTTTTTTTTTCTTTCTTTATTCTCACTTTTTGACACTTGGTTTCACATTTCTCACGTTCTACACTTTGAATGAATCACTGACAGACATTAGGGATCTTTGGCTAATATTTACTCTATTTCATTGCAGCTAAGCGATTTAGAACTGGTTAGGTCACCAGGGCTCTCTTTATGGGTGGTGGTGGGGGGCTAGGCATGAATTGGGGGTGGAAAAGGGAATATACAGAACCATGGCAGGGAGCAGAGCCAATCTCTACCACCCTCCATTTAAAGGTCAAAGGTTTGAGAGGGAGGTCCAGTAATCTGCTGGGATTCTGGGACTCTCTTGGGCCCATAGAATTCTCAGGTATGACCAAGTATAGGTAATTATGAAACCATCTTTCAGCATTAATCCCCATAAATAAAGACCATTTAGTGTATTGCTGAAGGTTTCTTCATTAACAAATCCTATTAAATTAATAATTTGTTTTCATAACCCAATCTTATGAATTGAGGTGTTGCCTAATTCTTCATTACATTATAAATTATATACAAAATAGCATCATTACAATTTTTGTTATCTGTTATTTGTTATTTGGTTAACATTAATGCTTTATAGATTAAAAAAAATGCAGAAATGTAATGTCAATTTCATGATATAAATTGCAAATATTGTACAAAAGCCTGCTTTAAATATTTGCCATTTTCTTTTCCTATAGAATTCTGTAACAGACCAGCTTCAGAAACGATATAACAGAGATCAGATATACACCTATGTGGGCGATATTCTTGTTGCAGTCAATCCATTCAGAAGCTTGGATATTTATTCTTCTCAGGTTTGTCCACATTTGATTTTATTTGCTTATGTTTAAGATAATTTGCATTTATTTGCTAAAAAGGATTTGAATAACCAGCAGTTTGTATTGAGATTATCGGCTATCTACGTCTAAAATACAAAGCCCTGTGTTTGTCATGCAGGAGCTAAAAAACGACCTAACTCTTCTTTTCCCTTGTACTTTTTTATAATTGGACTTTTTGGGAGAATACTGGAAAAAGTATAATCCTGCATATAGTGTATGTGTTTTAATGTGGGTGGGATGCAGCGCTTTTTATTATTAAAACATTAATTTAGCATAATATAATAAGGTGCGGATTTGGGTAACATCAAGGATTCCGCCATAGCAAAATTAGTCCTAAATATATAAAATATATAATGTATAGATGAGTAGCTGCTATATATTCCAGTATGCATTTATATTGTAAACTATCTATACTGTAATACATGTCTTATGTTGAATATATCCAATATTGCGTGAGATAGAGCTCATTGGAATATTTTGGAAATTCGAAAATTTGAAGTTGCCATGTATAGAATAATTTTCTAAATCAAAGACGGAACAACTAGAAGATGCTCCAGACGCAACACTTTTTCTACAGTCCCAAGGATAACTTAAAAATATGTTGGTGTCATTAAACAGTTCAGCTCTTCATTATCAATCTCTCTACAAAAAGCAATTGTAACAGTAATAAAAAAAAAAAGTATAATAGTATTTAAAAAGCACTAAAAGTTGCAAAAGTTGATAAAACTTTGTCTATTCTATGTTTTACAGTATTCTCAGCTGTACCTAGGAGAAAAGAGAACTGCCAACCCTCCTCATATTTTTGCTGTGGCTGACATAGCGTATCAGTCTATGGTTACATATAATACAGATCAGGTAACAAAAGAGCATGTACACTACTGCACAATATGAGGGTGATATATAAATCAATAGATAATCATATTCTTAAACTCGATTGGCCAATCTAGAAATATAAATTCATGTGGGCCGTCAATTACAACATTATATTTCTATGGAAATAGCTTCATATCTTGGAAAAATGTCCCATATTTATCTTATGTAATAGGACCTTGACATGTTAAGTAGCTCCTGAGTGATATAATATGAGCTGTATTTATCTTTTAAGTGTATAGTTATATCTGGAGAAAGTGGAGCAGGAAAGACAGAAGGTGCTCACCTCTTGGTCCAACAACTAACAGTACTTGGAAAGGTAATGTAATTGGTCTGGAGTTTTAAAAATGATTTATAATGCAGATTAGGAAATCTATTTGTAAAGAGCAGTTCATCATGTAAGTAAAAATTAAGTTGATGGAAACACAATATAAAAAGTGAAATTTAGAAATCACTTACTAACACAAATATTAGGTGACCTTGCTAATAATCAAGTGGTTTATATAACAATATTTTATAATTACAACATTTAATGCAACTATAAAAGTAACTTAAACTTGGTTACTGATATTCTTTTCTGATATTACTAATGTTTGAATGTGTTTCAATAAGACACATTACCTGGTAGGGGTGTATATAATGGGGTTGTACATTGATAATACTCATCTTTAGTTGAGAGACAAAAATGGCTAATTAAATTGTACCTCAAAATGTGTTCACTATGTAACAAATCTACAAACAGCATACAAAGGGTATTCTCATATTATTTGAGTTGATATACGGTATAGACACACACACACGCTTACCTTGCGTAGAACCTATCTTTAGCCCAGCAGATATGCAGTTTAAGCCTCCACACTACTACCATGTTACTTGACCCCACAGAGCCCCTTTTAAGAGTGGGCCCAATTCAGACTAGCCCTGTTTGAAGAATTTTGGCCAGGCAGACAATTGCCCTCATGCCCCCCCTCCAAGGCCAGCCTGCCCCCAGAACACCTGACTAGACTCTTCAAACTTTAGGAATGAATATGTTTAAACATTAACACACGAATAACACTTTTGACAATGCATGCCCTTGATGATATTTTTTTTCAAATGGTTTTCTATGTTTCAGTACATGTTCCATTATTAAAGATTATGCTAATTACAAAAGTAATTATGCAAATATAAAGCCCAGAATATTTAAGTAAGCGTCATGTCTCATTATCAAACAGACAGGGATCTCACTACAGTCAACGTAAAATATCATTTATGTAGATATTGTAAATCATTGTATAAAGTTAATTTCCACTGAGGAGATTTGGTACAGAAGACTTTGATAAAAATCACCACAAACAAAGCATGATTTATGCTTGAAATTTATTTAGGGCCGTCTTGGGAATTTTCGCTGCAAAACAGATCTGTTTAATTTTTCTAAAATAAATCATGTTTTCCTAAGCTCTTCGAGGAGAAGGGATGATGCTTATTCACCTCACAGCAGATAGCGTGGCACAATTATACATTTACGTTAGCCACCACGACCTCTTCATCAATTGCCATGAATATTGTATGCCTAGAAAAACATCTTCGCAGTACGTCTGGCTATATGTAGCGGTAGACAAAACTTCTGAACGTCTAAGGTCCCTGACAAACATACTATTGAAGAAGACATATACCTGTCACTGATTGACAGCCTAAACAGCCAATCAGTGGCAGGAAAGTTCTCCTATTGAAATCAACGGGTAGACTTTACGCATGGGGTATAAACAGATCACTCCAGCTGAATACACACCGACAAGGCATTTAGCTGGGGGTAGGGAAAGGGGCAAATGTTTTTGGGGGATTCTGCAGAATTCCCTCATCCATCTGCAAAATTAACCACGCACCTATGCATTAAAGTACATATGATGGCTGGTGTGTCCCTTGAAAGAGGAACACTGTTGTCTTGGGGAGTATGGTTGCAGTGTTGAATAAGGGGCATTTAACTTATTAAAACATTTTGCCCTGCTTTATGCCTGTAAGTATGACTGTGATACACTGAAATATTTTAAGCTTCTAGAAAAAAGGTTTATTTGTGGAAAAGAGAGAGATTTGGAGCCCAAAGAGGGACACAGTTGAGGGTTTGCAACAAAAATCTTTACAGGTATTCACAGAGTCACCTCAGATTCCCAGTTTATTTAATGCCCTATTTTTATGAACTTTCATGGCAGATATGTATTTTATATTCTTCTTATATCCATTTTAAACTAATCTTAACTTACTGTGCACGTCAAAAATGCAACTAATGATCACAACATTAGACTAGTCAGGGAGAAAAAACTATGAGCAGCTGGATTTTATTATTGGATACATACATTAGAAGATTGTGTTGATTACAGTTTAAATACAATTTTAGATCTAGTTTTATGAATATTTACTCATGGGCTATTTTATTCAAGCTCCAAAAAAGGGTAATAATGGCTAAATTATAAATGAGGCTTAGGAAGGAATGGGGCCATTGGACTGACGATGCTCCCCCACCGTGAGGTCCAAATCCTGCCCAAGCCACCACAGAGTTCCTAGGTAGAACTATATTATTAGGAAAATTTATTTTAACTTTTGTGCTTCAGGCGAACAATAGAACATTGCAAGAAAAAATACTGCAGGTCAATAACCTGGTGGAAGCCTTCGGAAATGCCTGCACTATTATTAATGAGAATTCGAGTCGCTTTGGAAAATACCTAGAACTGAAGTTCACAAACAATGGAACAGTAGTTGCAGCCCAAATTTCTGAGTATCTTCTTGAAAAATCCAGAGTTGTTAATCAGGCCTTGTAAGTATCCATTTCTTATTATACTTAAATAAAACTTTACGTGCATTGTTTTTTATAATTCTGCTTTTTTCTAACTCCATACAGTACATCGCGCTTACCCCCTCCTTCTGATTGTGTCTATATACCGCTGCACATTCACACTACGTGCCTCCCAACTGTCCCACCTTGTGCCCACCTGATTTTGCCAGTTTATCCCACTGTCCCGCTGAGAAAAGGGGACAGAGGTAGAGTTTGGTGGGACAGCTGGATTGGGGACCGCAATCCCATGGTGCCGGTTTCATTCTCCGGTGTCTGGGATGCACAGTAGTGCTGCCAGTTTGAGTGACACTCTACCTCCCAAGCAGGGCTGGTGCGAGGATTTTTGCCACCCTAGGCTTCTAATGAATGACCGCGGCCAAGCTCAGTCCCCTGGCATCCCAGGGGTAGAAGTTGGGAGGTATCTATGCCAACACTAACACTGTTAACCACACAAGATAGGGACCTCCTTTAATTTTGTATTCATCTCTATTGTACCCGAAATGCTGGTATGGCTACTGTAATTATGTTTGGGGGAAGTAGGGCCTTTATTTAAACTCATAAAAATGCTCCCCTCCTGGATCTGATGCCCTGATCTGAGCTAGGTCACCCAGAATATGCCAGTGGTGGGTCAGATGTCTGGCTTGGGTGAGTGGTAAGGGTGGCCTCGTTAGTTGGCACCGAACTATAAACGTGCCCTCTGCATCTGAAAGGGGCATAGCCTTGAACTACATCGCCTTGATCCCTATTTTCTTCCGCTAATCCACCTCTACCAAGGCACTCAAATAACCATGTTAAAATGATTTATATTTTGAAAAAGGAGTTCTGAAAATGGCAAAATAAATGTTTAAGGACTTCTTGATTTGTTTTTGCAGAGGAGAAAAGAATTTTCACATATTCTACTATATCTATGCTGGATTGTCAGAAAAGAACAAACTTGCACATTATAAATTGGCGGAAAACAAGCCTCCTAGGTAATACAATACATTACGCACAAACGTGGTACTAAACTTTGGCACGTTATTATTTTTTCATTGCAATTTAAATGCTAATCATTTATCTTTCAACATTTCAGATATCTACAAAATGAACATATTAAAATGGTACAAGACTTTATGAATAATCCTTTCTATAAAAGCCAGTTTGATTTAATTGAACAATGTTTCAAGGTAATAGGTTTTACACTGGAGGTGAGTGATATGATTGCATTTAATATTGCCTGCCAGAGTAGGGGACAATTTCAATAAGTATGCGTTAACAGGAATATTAATTATGTCATTGAAATTAGAAATGTACGTCTATGTGATATGCTTTTAAATTCCAATAAAAATATCACAGAATATATCTATATCTATCTATCTATCTATCTATCTATCTATATATATATATATATATATATATATATATATATATATATACAGTATATATAATACAGAATAGATAGATACAGAGCTAGTGACAATAAGGATTTCAAAATCTGCTTGCAGTTTCTTCTTAAACAGAATATTAATATTTTTATAGATTTTTATATTTGGAAAACACTGTGTCAGTATCAGTCTTAATTATTTTGTACACTATGGATTCTTTGTGAGCTCCCTCCGTTTTTTATATGCAGTACATGCTGGCATTGGGCAAGAATCCATAGTATGCTCTGAGTTGTTTTTTTTCGGTTGGTGGGGTTGAAGGTTGCAAGCCCCCCATTTCTATGGGTATCAATCAAGTTGCACTGTTAACTAGCTGTTAGATGTGATTATGTATGTACATCAAGACCAAAATCATATGTGGTAAATAAGCAGCGGTATATTTCCCTTTGGTGCCACCCTAGGCCAACCTACGGCAGCACCCCCAGTCGCCTACTCCCCTGTGGTCGTATCTCCAGTACACTAAAAGGCACTATGCGTCTTTAAGAAACAGAGTGCCGAGATATGATGTCACATCTCATTGCGTTTTATCTTAAAAGCGTGCAGAGCCTTTTAATGAAGGCAGCAGGGCCTCCATAGAGCAAAGATCTCCCTTGTAACCGGCCCAATCTTGGAGCTGTTAATGTTGTTGTTGAAATGGTAGAGATTCAATATAAAAGGATATTTCCAAATGAAATATCTGAATGTGTTAACAGAAACCAAACAAAATAATTTTTGTTGCTGTTTCACAATCCAATTCTAGAATTATTCATTTCTGGACAATATAGTAGCTTTTAAGGGGTCTATAAGCTTAATACAGTGTTTCAGCTACCACATTTTTTTGCCAGTCTCTCGACAAATCAAATGCAGCTAAGGATGATCAGGAATAGAAAACTCTGAAAAGTCAAAGTAGGGATGTCTTCACTTAGATGCAACTTGGCCAGCAAACAGCTCCCACATGAATATTTTGAGAAAGCATGGCCCTTTTGGTGGAGGAGAAGTTACCAGGATTTCTCTCTCCCTTACTTTCCCTAACTCTGGCAAAGCTCCTCTTCACCTTCTGGTGATTTTGCATGCATATTATGGATATATAGATAGCTAAAATGTAACCATATCTTAAATTAAAATAAGATAAATTATTTAAATGGGATAAGCATACAGGGCCGGCCGAAGACTTAACGCCGCCTGGGGCGAAGTTTAAAATGCCGCCCCCCGCCGACGCCGGGGGGGGGCGGCATTATCTACCCCCCACCGGTACTTACCCTTAAACAGTCCTGCGGCGAGTCTCCCTGTGCTGCCACGGTGCCGGCTTGTAATGCTGAGCGCCGGAAATTCACGTCACTTCCGGCGCTCTGCATTACAAGCCGGCACCGAGACCGAACAGGGAAACTCGCCGCAGAGGAGAGAGAGAGGGGCGCCGAGCGGGTAAGCGAAAACCACTCGGTGCCCCTCTCTCTCTCCTCCGCTTCAAAAAAAACAAAAAAAAACCGCTTGGGGCGGCAAAGTGCCGCCCCTTCTGAAGTGCCGCCTGGGGCAATTGCCCCAGTCGGCTCCATTGTAGGGCCGGCCCTGTAAGCATAACACTATCCTGAATCTACAACATGGTCAAAGACTAATTAAGAGTCCTAACATCAGGAAAAATGAGCAGACTACAAGGGTGGAATGGTACTCCGCCATCAAATTCTATGTTTCTATGTTCAGCAGCTTAATAAAAAAAAAAATATTTTGCCAAAGGTCCCAAAATCTTCGTATTTTTCTATGTATGCACAATTATCGGGTATCAGCATTTACTTTTCTGGTTCATAACTCTTGTGTGATTCAACAAGCATGATGTTAAACATTCCCTGATTAGTATTCCTAACTGTAACTAACAAACCAAAATTTTTCCTCAGGAACTTGGAAGTGTGTATAGCATTCTAGCTGCCATTTTGAATGTGGGTAATATTGATTTTACATCGGTGGCCTCAGAACATCAGATAGACAAAAGCAACATCTCCAACCCAGCGGTGCTTGAAAACTGTAAGACCAGATTTTCTTTTATTCTACCTTAATTTTTACTTAGGTTTCTGCCAAGTTTTAATAAATAATAAATAAAACAAAAATTACTACAAAATTCTACTTTTTGTGATTAATATTACAGGGAAATAATAAATAAAATAGCATGTGACATCGGAAAAGAATGTGCTGGAAAAACTGTTATCAGAGACATTAGTCAAAGATGTTTTACTCAAAAGTCATTTGTTCACAACACTCTTATTTCAGCTTAGAGACACCATTAGAAGGGAACATAGGGTCGCGAAGGTATAGTTTTGTAACCTGCTCATGAAGTATTGTAACATTACCAAATAATAAAACTTGGCCCACCCTGTTAATGAGTACTACGTCCACCATTGAAGCCTTGTCCACCATAGGTGTGGAGTTATATAATGACGTCTATCCTACAAGGCCTCTGCAGTCTAACAATCCCTGTAAGAAGTGTCCTGTAAACGGTTAGGGCTATATAAATAAAAGATAATAATAATAATAATAAACTAAGACCTGTAAGACCTTTACTTTTTATTTTCTGCACTACACAAAAGGTCTAAAAGACATCTGATGGTGGTTCTTTTTTTTACCAATGTGCTTTGGAAGGTTAAAATCACTAACAATAATGATTACCATTGATGACAGATGCAAACATCTACAGGCAGCCTGTGACAAAAATATGTAAAAAGGATAATGTTAATGCTTGTATAGCTTTGATGAATAGTTTCAGCAGAGATCAGCCTAGATCAGCAGATCTAACAAACAGCAAATTGCTCCAAAGAAAGCAGCTGTGCCGGGGCTCCTGAGGTTTGATGTGTATTACCATAACTATTTCTGTCTCGAAAGCCAAAATAGAACAAATCACACACCGGGTTGAGTTAAAACAGTAAGGACAACAGTGCACACATCAGCATTTATAGTAGGATTTTAAAAAAAAATCTGCTGAAAAAATGCTTGCTGACCTTGAAAATGCACAATAAGCCATGCCAACCAATA
Source organism: Sceloporus occidentalis (assembly GCA_023333645.1). Taxonomy (NCBI): domain Eukaryota; kingdom Metazoa; phylum Chordata; class Lepidosauria; order Squamata; family Phrynosomatidae; genus Sceloporus; species Sceloporus occidentalis. The sequence continues at coordinate 3,938,112 of JALMGF010000063.1, read as the reverse complement.
AGCCCCCCCATTTCATCTCATACATTTAGATATTTAGATAAATAAAAAATGTCTGATATTTTGTTTCTTTCACCCAATATCTCCCTAAGTTTTTGATAATTAGGGGGTTTTTTTCCCCACCAATGTACATATAGCTAAGAAAATGATTTAAGAATGAAAGAGCTGGCCTAATATATGATTATTTCAAGTAATGGTAAAAAATACAGCTCTGTCTGGTTGTTTATATATATTTTTGATACTAAAATGTGTGTATATATATATATATATATATATCCTTTAATATATCTATGATAATTTAGGCATAACACAAATTCATATTCCTTCACGTTGTAGATTATACTCTTTGTATCCTATGCATCACCTTCAAAAACTCCATTAGCTACTAAAGAATTGAATCCTTGATGAAACAATAAGATAAAAAAGTCTCTGTGGGTATCTTATTATCTGTCATGTGGGATCCTAGGGAAAATATTCAATGATATTCACATTCAATAATTCACATTCAGTGGTAACTAACATTTATCTGACATGCACCTGTAATTATTATATACACTGTACTTATCTGTTCTTTTATAAATAATGAATGAAGCAAATATTTATGTTCTTATGGTGCCAAAAGAATAGTAACTTATGATGTCCCCAATCCTATGATCACAATAATAAAGACCAATATCTACAATATGTTTCTATTTTTTTTGGTGTTCCTTGGTTATAAATCCCAGTGACATATTAAACCGTAAATTAATATTTAACTGAGTGAAACTTTTAATAAACACATTATTATTATTTCTTTATCCAGTAAGCAATTACAAACTTTTTTCTTGTTACATTGTAGCTGCCTCCTTGCTGTGTATCCAGCCCGAAGAATTACAAGACGCTCTGACCTCACACTGTGTGGTGACACGCGGGGAGACAATAATCCGCCAAAATACAGTGGAAAAAGCAGCAGATGTCCGCGATGCTATGTCCAAAGCCTTGTATGGACGGCTCTTTAGTTGGATTGTTAACCGAATTAATGTGTTACTAAAACCAAATGAACATTTAAGGTAAAATAACACTGTTGTTCTGAATACCCATTTAACTGTTTTGCCACAAAAATACTATGTTGGGTGGCAGATAAGAACCATTCGGCATATGCCTATTATTTCTGTAGTTCGCTTTAGTAACAATGGAAACTATTAGATGAAATCAGGCCCAGACAAATGTAGCATGCAGCTGCGTGTATCCGACCATCACCGCACTGACATCATCAAGTAGCCGCTGGCCTTAAAGTGATGAAATAATCAGATATTTTATACCAATGTAACACAGAAGCCAGAATTCACAACCACTGATATATGTGCAATATGGAAAGTGTCTATAAAAGTCTGTGTGGATATAATTTCCACATGTCTGCCTGAAAATGGTGATAAGTGAAAACAGAGAAAGAAACAATGGTGGGTGGATTCAGTAAAATAAAGATATTTTAAGCGATTGTATAGTAATTAGATGCATTTTAATGGTTCTTTTTCTTTTTTTCAGCGAAGATGACACTGGGTATAATATTGGAATACTTGATATATTTGGCTTTGAGAATTTTAAAAAGAACTCATTTGAACAACTCTGCATTAACATTGCAAATGAACAAATTCAGTTTTATTTTAATCAGCACATTTTTGCCTGGGAACAGGTAAGATATATTTTTTGTAATATTTCCCTTGTATAACCCAATAAGAGCAAAATATATAGTGTGTTTTAGTCTAAGCATTCAGTGTACTTAAAGATTTAAAAGAAATGCATAAATGACATAAATTTTTGCCATTACTCTGAAATGAGAGATGCCTTTATTTTTGGTAAAGATGCATAATGCTAAGCGTTCCAGCTTTAATTCTTTCAACAGAAACTGGCAAAATTGTTAGTTAACCAAGAGATCTTCATCGTGTATCTCATCCCTTAAGGTGTCTTACTCAGGTCAATAGATTTCTCAACTTGGAATTAAATATACTGATTGAGGCCAGCACTGTAATTTTCAGATATCTGACAGTCCTCCATATCAGCAAAGCAGCTGTCAATCAATGTAATATAGCAGTGGATCACTTTCATCCAGATGGCCAGGATGGAAACATACAGTATGATGCAACCATGATCTGCAACAAACGTTGTTGACTTAACACAGACTGAAAAGTTTTAATAGATAAAGGTGCCAATCCAATGATCAATCTCCGCTGAATACAATTATTGAGGATGTATTATGTGCACTGGAAATGCAGTAAAAATGAGACTTCTGATTCATTAACTATTAAGATTCTTACAAAGTATATGGCCTCTATTTTCCAGTTCTCCATAATTTTTAACTCATCATAGTAAGTCTGACAACAGAAAAAGCAACATATGGTATAATTTACAGCTCCCTACAGCATATCGGTTAGAGGTTTTTTCGTAGGATGTAAGCAAGTTAGAAATGGGTCAATTTAGTGAAAACTCTTATGGTAATATATAGAGATAGAAATTCAATGTCAAATACATGAGAAAATGCTTAGCATTTAAATTTCCAGCTATCTCCCCAATTCTGAAACCCCCAAAGACAAATAATTAGTTAATAAGAGACAAAATGAACACATTTTTTTATGAAGCAAAACGATATAGATAAGTAGGATCACTGTCACTTTAAATCGATGCTTTGTCTAAACACACATTTTGTTAGGACCTTGTAATGTTTGCCATGCAAATCTTTCTAGTTCTATTAGCATTTTCATTACTTTGAGCTGAGTGTAATTGGTATGACCTTTCCAATCAGTTATAAAAGTCAATTAAAATAAAATGTTGCCTTGAGGTATACCCTGCCGACATACAAAACGCACGATTTAATGACGCTAATAATGAAATTTGTCTTGTAAAACCCTAAATATTGTACAGCCACCTTAGATTTTTTAATATTGAGACTATGTGTTTCTCAATTAATTAACATATTGTTTGTTTTGTAACCCCACGCTTCTGATATCAATAAGAAAATTACAAGATTCTGTAGGCGGTAAATTGCATTTCTGGTTTTGTTCTGTCTACTAATAAATCAGGGTTTCTATTTTTCTTGAATTGATCTGTTTATTTCATGCAGATAAAGTAAAAAAAATTAGTTTATGGTAATGACATTTTAAAGTTAACAACATATATTAATCATTACACTATGACCTCCTTTTCCTATGACCAGTACAAATGTATTTACCTATAAAAAGTTTTGTTTTAATCAAAACCAACCAATTTAATTTAACCTTTGAAATGCACTGATCTCACGTGTGTGGTTTATCTACTAGTTAATGGCAAACTGGATTCATTTTTCTGTGCAGGGAATTTCAGCAGAAATATTCACTAAGAAGAATTAAATCATCAAAATCTGATAAAAGTTGTATTTTTATATATAACTTGATAAAAGTCTGTAATTTGAGCAAATTAGCTGCTATATAATCATTGGCAAGAAAGCAATCATATTGAAGTAAACAGGAGTGCATACCATGCACTGACTAGACCCCCACAACACTCGCCAAGCCAGCACTGGAGACGACTGGCTGTACGTATATCAGATTCCAGGAGATGTGTTTGCCCCGACGTATCTCCTGCACTGAAAATATTTAAGAGGCAAATGCACATGGGGGGTTCTTAAGGATTCCTCCATGCATTTGCAAGGGGACCCCATGTAAATTAAACTGCATGTGATGGGTAGCGTGTCCCTTTAAACCTTCTTTGCTTAGCTAAACAGTTTTCTTTCGGCCCAGAAGATAGATGTCCAAACTGAATCCCATAATTATGGTCTACCAACCCCTACTTCAAATGGAAATCTAGTCCACCAACATGGTTTTCCAATTTTAATAATAGCATGTTAGTAATATAATTTAATATTTTAGGACCTTAGAATTGGTTTGCAACCTGCCCGGATTATTCAGTATTATAATAAACTTTCCAGAATATACTTTTATGACCTTTGTATATAATAATAATAAAAAATCTTTTAGAATTCTTAGCTGGAAACCTATGTTTGGATCATTCACACATCCAAAATTATTGTATAGGCAACAGAGTAATGGATCTTTTTTTATTTAAAGAATGAATATATAAATGAAGATGTGGATGCACGATTAATTGAGTACAAGGACAACAGGCCACTTTTGGACATGTTCCTACAAAAACCAATGGGTCTACTCTCACTCCTTGATGAAGAAATTAGATTCCCAAGGGCAACAGATCAGACACTTGTAGGTAGGTAATATTATACCTGGACTAGGATACTGCAAATTCTTAATATGAACATAATTTTGCTGTTTAGACTTTTTTTAATGCGCAAATGGGAGTTGCAAAAGAGGTTTGTGTTGCAACCAGCTCCCTGTGCCAATAAGGTTAGATCAGAGGACTTCAAGATAAACAAAACCACAAAGTGAATATAAATGTGCAAATAAATACAAAAAATAATATTACTCTCCTAATGCACTGCTGCTCCTAAAAATACTCCTCAGGTACCGCTTTAAACCATACTCCTCCACATGGGGCGCAAATACATGAGGGGGAAAACAAGACAAAACAAATATAGTGTAATATAGTATGGAGCAATATGTGGTATATATAGAATGAATTCCACTCACAAACGTGGATGATAATCAGGCTTTTTAATGGACATTAATTTCAGTCCGATAAGTAAAAAACGTCTTCTTCGTTGTGTAGCATACACACAGGAATCAATCAATCATAAGTACTTAATAAAAAAGACAAAGTTGATAATAACTTAATAATAAAAAAATAATAAATGGCTGCTCAATTTAGCAAATGAAGGCAATTCAACATTAGCTAATGTAAAACAGATTCTGAGAAAACTCTGACTCTGGAGGATGATTATTTTTTTATTTTTCAATCTACTAGGTCAATAGTTATGGATTTTATCAGCTTTAGGCTAGGTTTCCACTTGGGTTTTTGTCCTGCGTTTTTTTTCTTGCTGAAAAACGCCAAGAAAACTGCCACTGCATTTTTCTGCGTTTTGGCGTTTTTTTTCTGGAGTTTTTTCTGGCGTTTTAGCCTTTCTGTGGAAATTGCTTTTTTTGACCTTAGGCAGTTTTTCCAGCCTTTACAAGTTAGAAGTTTCACCCAGCTAAAAGGGATTAGGATAAATGGCAAGTATCTGCCCCCTGATGTCATTTACTTGGTAGAGTTCTACTTAAACGCCCCGGCGGACCCTTTTGTCACTTTTCTGTGGTTTGTAAGGCATGCTTTATTCCGAATGTCTGCTCCTCTAGGAAGATCGGCCCCAAATGATGGTGCAAATTGTTTGCTGTTGCTTTTGGCACGCAGGATCCAGTTGATGTGTCGCGTATGTTTGTTTGTAATGGCATGTTTGTTCCAAATGGTGTAGAATTCAATATGAACTTTGTTTTGTGTGAAACTGTTTGTTTCCAGCCTATTTCTCGTAGGACACACAGATACTGGGTCCATCCTCTGCATTGTAACTGTGGAAAAAACGCCATAAAAAACGCCAAGGCAATAAACCCACATGGCTTTTTCATGGCGTTTTTTCTCTCCCATAGACTTCTATTGGAGAAAAACGCCAAGATTTCCTTGCAAAAAACGCCAGAGTGTCAACATGCTGCGATTTTGAAAAACTGCCACAGAGCCCAAAAAAGCAGAAAAACGCCAAAGAGGACTGAAAAAAACGCCAAACAGAAAAACGCCAAACAGAAAAACGCCAAGTGGATATGGCATTCTGCGATTTCCTATTGAAGAACAGCTAACATCTGGCTGCTGCGTTTTTTCACTAAAAAAACGCCAGGTGGCGCTATTGGCGTTTTTATGGGCGTTTTTAGCTAAAAAAAAACAAGTGGAAACCTAGCCTTAGTAACTATATATTTCATGACAAATTGTGAAAGGTTGTTGGGTTTGTTTTGAACAAACTCATGGAATATAATATAAAAATACAGCATGTTTTTACTTAAATACAATGATAAATTATATGTATTTCATTTCTATTCTGTTCTAGAGTGGAAATTAGTTTCGTATATTGTCATCTATGCTTCTTAATTAATGTTACATATATATTGAACTAAAGTAATGGTAACTGATCAGAATGAACACATTTTTGCTGTGATATACCCAAAACCAAAAAGTTGCACGTTTGATGATCAGTTTGATACCTGATCTTATTGGATTTTACTTTAGTAAAATATAATCCGACGAATAATTTGATGCTGACTTGAATGAAGTCTTTGCAGAATGGAAAAGTAGGCTTATAAAGAAGCAATGTTTAATGACCTTTCATGATTTTCAGAGAAATTTGAGGATAATCTGAAATCAAAGTATTTCTGGAGGCCTAAGGGGGTGGACCTAACCTTTGGAATCCATCACTATGCGGGCAAGGTAATGGATAAAGTAAAGATGTTTGCTTGCTGAGGGTACTATGGCTGGCACTCTTGTATACACTACATGTATATTAGCATATATGCCCATCATTAAAATCACGTGCCAAAAAATTATTTTATCTCGTTTTTGAAAATACATTTCTTTCACTTCAAATCTCATTTGCTCTCTTTATTGTGGCATTTCCAGGCCCGGACTGCCAGCCAGTGCCCTACGTGAGCATAAAAGCATTATGTGCAGCTTGCCATATCCAGGGGCCAGCAACGCTTATATCATTAGACGTCCGCTGAACTTAAAGAGCAAGGGCCCACATTTCATCCCTAGTCCAGCACTGGCGATTTCATATCAGAGGTGGAGGCTCTCGTGACTGCAGAGGTCCCCCTACAGTTTAGCTTCAGGCAGGTCTCCCACTCCTGTCATGGACACCATGTAGTCATCTTAAGGGAGGGCAAAGTAACAGCAAAAATAACAGCAGCCTCGGGCTTTGAAGAGGACCAGGATGCTTAGCAGTATGTTCTGCCGAGTATGACCAACAATTCCCATGGTAACATGCCTTTTATAAGAGGCTAACGCATTGGCCTGCCAATAAGATAACATGCCAAAAAAGTCTCACTCCCCTTCTCGTATGCCTTAAATGCAGATTACATTTTATCTACATCATCCCATCCACTTACACGTTCTTCTATCATGCCAGGTTCTCAGTTCGACAACATCCCAACACTGCATAGCATTCTCTAGTTCCTTTCATACCTCTGGTCATAACCAGAAAAATTCTTCCCACCATCTTTGTCCTTCACACTTCAACTAGCCGGGTTATTTGCACAAATGATTGACAACACATGTACTCTCCCCCACTCCCATGTGTCGTTAGACTAGCCAACACTTAACCATCTCCTGCATCCCATCATACAAATGCATTATTTACCCCATTACACAAAAAACTCCTGCAATATTGCAGGCATCCACCTCAATTAATTATTACAGCCCAGGAAGCTTTAGTTGCTAACATACTGGCAACAACAATTTTGAGAGAGACAACATCCAATCAGATACACCAATTGTGCGCCACCTCCGCTCTCAATGGACACTCACATTATCCATGGCCACAAGACTCATATATATGCATGTCCAATGTTATCACATTCCATGCGTCATTGTTCATTGTCATTTGAAGGACATTGACCTTTTTAATTTGCATAATATTTTCTAACTCTATGACTCAGTCTCTCTGAATACTCTAGACAGACGTAATTATTCAGTTTACATCATTTATATCATTTCTACATAATCACACAACTTTAATTCATACAAGTAAGAAGCTGTATTTTAATCTATACAATCTTTTTTTTGTAATTTCATATTTTGACATTTTACTGCACTTTACGACATTTAAATGACTCCATATTTTAATACTGGGAATAGCATAGGGGATTTCTCCGGCAATGAAGCATATAGCAGTCATTTTACATTTAGTTCTACCTCGAACACTTAATTTAATTTTAACTAAGTTTTTAGACATAGATCCGACTAGAATGCCTATAATAAACCAGTGTTCACATTGAATAAATGTTCATTGCCACAGCAAATTACTGAAGGTATTGAAATATTCTCGGTCACATTGAAAAACTTTAATCATTTCTTAAGCGTGTGGTTTCTAACAAAGTATTTCTTTGAAGGTTCTCTACAATGCATGCGGATTTCTGGAAAAGAACAGAGATACTTTACCGGCAGACATAGTGCTTCTTCTGCGATCCTCTGAAAACAATATAATTCGCATTTTAGTAACTAATCCCCTCACAAAAACAGGTATTATGTCTCTTTCTCGTATATAATTATATATATATATATATATATATATATATATATACATATACATATATATATATATTTGTACAATATGCAGGTGAAAAAAAAAACATTCAACCCATCTAATCTACCCAAATTTTTACTGCTTGAAAGACTCAAATCATAATCACTCCTTGGTCTTGCCTTAAATTTGGCGTAACCATATGACTACCCCATGTATGTTTTAATTCCCTACTGGAACAACTTTATCCTGCCCAGACCATTGGTTTTTTTGGGGGGGGGGCGAAATGACAGGTAGTTTTGTTTAAAAATCTCAATTAACCTTAAAATGTGATATGATACATTAAAATACTGCCTAAAAATAAACAATTAATTTAATTTTAATTCAGGTAATCTTGCGCACACCAAAACTAAAGGAGGAAACAATTCACAATCATGGACGACACAAAAATGTTCCAGCCGCAGCAAGGTAAAATAAATCAGCTTCTTATGTGGCAAAACTTTATTTGCATTGTAAAAATTACACATCCTAGTTTCTCGGCTAACATGTTTGTTTTATTTCTATCAAGCTGGATATCTTAATGTTGTACAATTCATATTACTTCTGTGAGGTAAACACATAATTCTCCTTTATTGTATGTCATCTTGGCTTTGCTTTGTAGATCGGAAATAATATTTATGTCAAATCTTTACGATCGTGTAATGTTAACAACCACTTCCTGTGTCGATGATGTAATTGCGGTGGAAGTTCTTTTATTTAGTAGATCTACATAACTATACAATCAATTACAGCATTTTTCTTTGTTATACAAACGCAAAAAATTTGGGATATATCTCTCTCAATTAAAATACTTTATGTGCACACAAATTTAAGATAGAATTCACACCATTTTATTTGTATCATTTCTGCAGAGTGACTTTGGAGATGCCCATCACCCAAGGGAGACTACAAACATGAAAACTCAAACTGTTGCTTCCTATTTTAGGGTAAAACATTGAGTTAATGGTCTGCTAAAACTGTGTATGTTTCAATGACTAATTATGAATTAGGGAACAAATTAATGGAGCAACTACATGAATTCTAACCCAAATTCATACAGCTAAATATATACATATACTATGATCCGTAGTTGAACTCACATTTATCCTGTAAATATCATGCATTTTATATTAACAGCAGGTATATAAATGAGTTTATATTCATTTAATTTATATCAGCATTGAAATATTTTACACAATAAAGAGTTGAAGAAGTTCCCACTCGCCAGTAGTAATTTTGCTAATTCTTAATGGTATAACTGGTATAATGTAGCTGCCTCCAGTTTTTTCCCATCTACTCTAACACTTTGTGATGGACTGTAACTGGGTGGACTACTGTTATTAACAGTAAATAAGCCAATAATAGCAGATCTGTGACCAATGTCAATTTACTTAGGTGCATGTAAACACTTGAGAAAAGGTACAAAAGCCAACCATAGCAAGAATCCAACATATTTGACCCAGTAAGGTTTATTCATTCTTTGAGAAGGTTTGAGTTGGCTCTGCATAATATAAAACTAAATAACTGAATTGTCCCCTATGCATAACACAGGGAAAACTCAACAATTCTTACAAAAACGTAGAATCTAATGGCAGATAAGAACCACTCTACCCATCTAGTTTGCCAATTTTTTCTGTAATTCAGATCTTAATCAGTCGTTGGTCTTGTCTTAGATTCATTACATTACATCTAAACCTCTGATTCTCCATATTTAAATGATGACCTCTTGTTCTAACATTTTTCTGAAAAATAGTGCTTTGTTAAATTTGTACAAATATTTCTACCACATTCCCACTCTCTCTTTCCTCCAATGTATAAATATTAATATGTAATATTTATTAACATAGGCTATCTTCCAGGGGGTGAGGATGGGTTATTATGCTTAGTATCTCCCATACCAAATTAATTTTTATTTCAAATGTGTTTAATTGGTTTTTAATTGATTTACTACTTCTGATTGACTAAGGTCACATTGTGTTATTGCAGTATTCACTCATGGATTTATTGTCAAAAATGGTGGCTGGCCAGCCGCACTTTGTTCGATGTATCAAGCCAAATAACGATCGTTTACCAAATAAGTTTGACCGAGAAAAGGTTCTGGTCCAGCTGAGATATACAGGCATTTTGGAAACTGCAAGAATCCGTAGAATGGGCTACTCACATCGGATACTTTTTGCTAACTTTATAATGCGGTAAAGATTATCTAACGTTACATAAAAATAGATAGCATCATTAATTTTTTTAAAGTTACATTTAATATATTAATTCTCTTTCTAAGTAAACATTGTAGACAAAAAAATGGCAAACTTCAATTCCAGTTGGATAAATTATATTTCAGGCACTTAAAAGAAAGAATCACAATTTCTGGTTTAAGGAATGGGATATGATACAAAGTATAGTTGATTATAAAGGCAACAGTGCCTTATTTTTTAACATACCAATGAAGAAAGAGTGTTTTTCTTGTTGATGCCATCTGTTCACCTGAATGAGTGGAGCTGACAGCTTTGTGGCAGGCTATATTATTTTTTTAATAATTTTTCTTTTGGCTTTGGACTTTTCAGCTTATCAACATCTATTTTTTTTTAAGGTATCACCTTATTTGTTTTAAGTCAAATGAAGATCCACCGGTCAGCCCGGAAAGCTGCACCGCTATACTAGAAAAAGCAAAGCTTGACCGCTGGGTCATGGGAAAAACAAAGGTAATTGCGTGTAACTTAAAGTTAAAATAGGTAACATAAATATTAAAAAAATGATGTTTTAGATGAATGATTTTATTTTATTTTTTGTCTGGGAAATTGACAGGTGTTAAACCGCTCGTGCTTCTGTACATGTCTCTAATGCTCAGTCCTGTTAGGCATATGTGTAGACATGTACATGAGTGTGTATATGAACTCACCGTTCGACAATGAGAGAAAAAAAATACAAATATAAAAATAAATACATTTTGCAACAACTACATATAAAACAGAAAATGTTGTTTCTGTCTTACTAATCAAGATAAAGAAACTTCACCCCATTCTTATCATTAAAGCATTTTGCTTAATTCAAGTGTGCAGTAGAGGAGATGGCTGATAACATTCATCCCAGGGGCAAGTCCAGCCAAATGGCCCACTAATAGAGCAGCACAATACGGGTCTGGCAGGGAAGAAACCCCATGTACACTGTGCAGTCGTAACAAAAACACATTTAGGGAAATAGAATGTATAAAGAACCTACAAATGTTGCAGGAAAGCGATCATTCACCAATATATCTGCATAAAGTTTATGATGATATTACTGGGAACTTGTAAAATGTCCTTGTACAGATACGTAAATCCTCATGTAATTCTGAGGTTTTCCATGGCATTTATTTGTAATATGACGTTTACATAATGAGATGACTGATATGAAAAACTCAGTGAAATAGACCCAAAGTAACGTATTGTCCATCACTTCATGATGAATACGGTAGCCAGTATTGATTATCATCACAAGGTGGCAGCAGAAGGCTATCGACACAGAATTAAAAGAACAACATTACATCCAAAATAAAAATTTTAAGGTGTTATAAGATACCGTATAGTGATTTATCCCAAACTGGTGATGTTATCGAAAGAGAGCAGATTATAGAAATGAGTCATACAGAACTTACTGGTAGAGAAGGAGAAAAGGGTCCTGCTCAAGCAAGCTTACAAGCCTCAGCGCCCTGCATTCACTGCATGATGCTGATGAAAACAGAACCCTGCAGTGAATGCATTAAAATCATTGTTGCCCTGCAGGATGCATCTTTTATAAGCTCTCGTAGAGCCATCTGGCCACCTTACTCGCTGGAGATTTTGCTTCTATAAAGCTACTTTTTTTTCACAGTGCTTAATATTGTTTTCCCTTTAAATACCTTAAATAATACAGTATTGCATGTTTGCATTTATTCAGGTGTTCCTTAAATATTACCACATAGAACAACTCAATAGGATGGTAAAGACCATAGTTGGAAGAATTGTTCTTCTTCAGGCTTGTGTCAAAGGATGGCTCGGAGCAAAGAGATACCAAAAAAAGCGGCTCTTAAGAGAACAAAGTGCAGTGAAAATACAGTCAGGTAATCTTCTTCTGTTACAATTAGCACAAAATGGAAACAAGTTAATATTTTTTAATCAAATTTGTATTTTAATTAGTTATTCTATTGGGACTATTTGTATTACTGGACATATATTCATCTTGCCTCTTGTATGTAGCCTACAGGGGCTATGCTGTCCGCAAAGAAACAGGACAAACAAAACTGGAGAAGATGGAAAATTTCATTGTGCAATTCCAAGCAGGTAAATAGGTTTTCATAACTCAAATTAGATATATTTCATGTTATTGTCCAAGTTTACATATCATTCATCTATACTTTACTGTAGTTGCCAGAGGGTATCTAGTGAGGAAGGAAAGGAGTGAAATGCGGAAACAAGAGAATGAAGCGGCAACAAAAATCCAATCACACTATCGAGGGTTTAAGGAGCGACGGAGCTTTCAGAGGAAACGGTACAATACATTTGCATGGTGCCTGCAATACCTGAATACAAATTGTCTTCTTTACACTTTGCAATTAAAATACTCAAGCATGTAAAAATCAAGTGTCTATGTTTGCTAATATTATCAAAAGTAGCAAAATAAAAAAATAAAAAACATTAATTGGCCAATAGATCGGGCCCTGTAGTGTGTGGGCCCTGGCTTAATACGCATAACTGCACCTGAAAAGTATAATATTCAGCCGTATGCATGTCATTTAGTGGCTGCTGACAGCAAAGTGCCAAGGCTGCTAAAAAAATTATAACTCTTTGAACATGTCTACTTTATTAAGTGATGTGATTTATCTTGATAGACAATAACTCACCTAAACTCCTTATATTTGGTAAGTTCCTTCTAATAACTACTAACGACTAATTGTCTTAAATTCCTTGGGAAAAAAAGTTGATGAAAATGGCAAGTTTAATTTATTGGCTTCTACACATTTAAAGGTGCCCAATCTTGTTATGATATTCATGATCAATGGAAATACATTTGAAGGCCTACTATTAACAATAAGGCATATGGCAGATTGTGTTTCCAGTGGACATACAGTACTTGATAAAGACAAATAAATAATTTAAGGAAAATGAAACATGGATAATATATCAAGTTTGAATCAATGTTATTTTTGTAGCGAGTCAATGAAGAAAAAACAACACGCCACTTCAGATGACATGATAGTAAATGACGAACCAGTTGAGATGGATCAAGAGAACAAAAGTCCAGAGGGTAAAGATGAGGAAGAAGCCGCTATTGTTATTCAAAGCCACTTCAGGGGACACAGACAAAGGAAGCAAATGAAAGAAGGATATAGAAAAGAGAAAGAATCAGATATTACAACAGAGGAAAACCAAGAACTAAAGGATACTGAAGTTCTCAAAAAGAATCACAATGATGTTGGTATTGATAGCAGTGATCCCAGAGAAGATAAAGCTGCCATTATTATCCAAAGCAATTACCGTGGTCATAGAGAAAGAAAAAAACTCCAAGAAGGTCGACAAATGGACAAAGATAATACAACCTTGGCTCAAAATAACCCTACTGATCAGTTTATTGAAATAAACTCAACACCAGATGCCCAGGAGGAGGATCAACAGATCACCAACGGGAAATTGGTTAAAGGAGCGCTAAACCCCCAAACATCTCAGGACCATGTAGTGGACCCTGATCTTAAACATGGTACTGATTCAACTAATGAAAGTTCCAATTCTACCACACAAGGCAACACAAATGATATCAGCCAAACTATACAAGAACCACGGCCATGCAAAGGGGAAGTGGAGAAATCTACAGAAGAAGAAGATTTAGAAAGAGCTGCTGTAGTTATCCAGAGTAATTATCGTGGATTCAGAGACAGAGAGAAATTAAAAAAGGAAGGAAGGCTACATGGAAAAAACAATGAAGAGCTGAACGCAGTTTGTGAAACAAATGACACAATTTTAAACTTTACCTTGCTAAAGGAAATTGAAGATCTTTCAGTTTTTACAGAACAGGTAAAAAAATATTAAACATAGTTACTTGTCTAAATTTGAATGTTGAGAGTGGTGGTAATCCTCAACCACGTGATAAGACTGAAAGATCTAGGTATTTAGAGACCTAGAGAGGTTTCATATACTGCACGATCAGTATATATTTATATTCCAGGTGCCTATAGGCTTGAAAACAATATATATATATGAGGCGATAATTATGATGGGTTGGTCATGATCACTACCTCAAGCTCCATGGCCTTACCTCACCTAAAAGAACATACACACAAATAAGCAGAACAGAATTAATTGTTCACAAAGTCTCAGAACGTACAGCCCAATAATCGGTAGGGAAACATGAAGACAGCATTACCAACTCTTTAAAGTGCTGATAAGACGGCAGTAAGTAGAAATGTCATGATTCAACAAAACCTACAGAGACTGAGCAAGGAAACACATGAAGGGAAGCAGAACTAGCAAGATTGCAAGTCAAGATTAAATAAAACCGGACAGGGACTTGACAAAAGATGTGTGACAGTTGTTACAGTCTGTTACAAAAGGTTTCGTAAAAAGAAACCTAGCCAACAACTGACTAGAAGTAACACAAACATTTAAATGCAACATTTTGGGGAAATCATCAATAACTAGTTAATGGTATTCAGAATGAATGGTGGTGGAAAATCTTGTGTCACCACATTATTAAGGGTCCCTGCATCAGGGATCTCCTGCATGCTGGATTCTTCATTAGGCTATTTAATGCTCATAATGCAATGTCCTTAATGGGTTCATTTTGTAAAAACATATTAGATTCCGGAAAAAACAATCTGTTAAACATGAATATGTTTGTCATTTTCAGATCTCAAAATTGTCAGAGAACTACTTGGTTCTACAGCAGAAGCTTAATGATATGATTATGTTAAATCAACTAAAACCAGAAAAGACTGCTCTATACTTGAAGGAAAACCAGAGAAGTGAAAACAATACTATGGAAATGCAAAAAGGTGAGCTGAGTTTTATGCATACATGAGCAAGATTTACCGTGTGTACATAAAATGTATTGTTTTGGGGCAGTGATATGTTTTCATTATGACAATTTATATAACTTGTAGCTCTAAGCCAGTTTCATAGACTTGTTATAGAAACCAAGTGGTTGTGGCATTCCTAAAGGTGCTGTTCCACTAAGCATAATGGGGGGGGTTAAATTGTCAAATAACTTTTTTGCTATACATTTCCTAGCCTAATTTTTCAATGACAAGTGCACCTCAGCCACGTAAAAACAGCATTTTCAGTTTCTATGTCAAAACCCTATCAGTGCCTGCATTTGTGTCACATGACAACTGATAAAAATATGAATGAGGAAAAATTTTACATGATTGAAAATTTGTTTCTAGGAAAGGATTGGTCAATTCCTAATTTTACCAGGAATCATGTTTTTTTAATGCTGCATTTAGTTATAAATGGCAAAACTTAGCAGAGTAGGTGGATGGCCCACACATGAAATAATCAGCAGGGCTGACCTAAGGCCCAGTTCCCTACACCTCTGTGGTCAGGGACTCCAGTACAATTAAGAAACAGACCCCCCCCCCCTATATGACATATCGACCCATCTCTGGTTCTCTGGGTCACTAAGTCTCTGGGTCGCAGGAGTAGCATTTAGGGATGCCCACTCCCTGCTCTATTACCCTTCCACCCCATACAAATGTAATGTGTTTGTTGCTCGCATATATATATGGATAGCCATGCCCTCAGGCAGCTAATTCTCCCTGAAGAGGGAGGGCTTCAGGTAGCGGAAGCCTGGAAGTTCCCAGTTATGTGTATATTTGTATATATTTTTTCAAAGAACATTCAGTGCATTTATTTTAATCTGAGATATGTAATGAAGTCTGAAATTCTATTTTATCACTGCAAATTTACAGTTCCGTATATACTTCCGAGGAGGGGAGCATCGTTTGGACATGACCACTACCTTCCTACTCATTCCCCACTCCCCGCCCACTCCCCGCCCATTACCCACCCAGTTAGGGCGGTCTGGGACTAGCTCCACCCCTGTGCACGGCCCTAGAGGCAAAGATGCCCCAGTAGCCTGCCCTCGGAAGTTCCCACTATATGTGATCGCACCACTAATTCAGCAAAATAACCAAAATTACTCACTTTAGTTTAGTGCAATCAATATTATTTTATGTTCGATGTTTGCTGTTCATTTAATCAGATCAAATTTACATATATGTGATTGCTTTGTGGTTTTTGATGACAATTCACTATATTTATACAATATTTCTTAGAACAATGTCAAATTATAGCCCGTTGTCAGCCAAGATGTTGTTTTTTTTCTTGCCAAGCAAATTTACATTTGTAAAAAAAGACAATGAAGTCAAAATTACTACAAATTGCAACAATTAAACCTTTTTGTTTCTTAGAACCAGCTGTCAATAAAAAGTTTTAATTACTATTACAAATATTCTTAGGGTCAGTATAAGGTAGATTCTAGCTTTTCTTTTGCACGGGAATTATTTTAAACATTTTCCACAAAACGTTAATTGCACTCTCAAGTATGTAAAGTGGAGAAAGCTCAGCAGGTCTGAAATGTCATTCTTTGCACTGAAGTTTTAATCAGGTAAAACCAAAAGAAATGTTAAAGCTGCTTTTTCAGTTTCTATGGCAACAACCTGTCAGTAGCTGCTTTGTGTCACATGACAAATAAATATTCCTCGCAAAAAATATGAAATTTGATATTATGAAATAATTATTTCTTGGAAGAGTTTGGACATTGAAGAGTACTACGCATCCATTCTCTAATGTTGTTTTTAATTACAAGTTACATTAAGAAGTCCTAAATTCAATATAGTAGGCGGACCAGTTAACAGAGCGTGCAAACATGGATTTAGTCAACATTTGCTCATGATGGAGTAACATATCAGAATCCCCCATACTTAACTTAAAGGGAATATAAGCTATCATTTGCGTAAAGTGCACATGATGGCTGGACTGTCCATTTCAAGGAATAGCTGGTCCTTTGACCTAAAACTAAAGCTGAAAACTCCTTAGGACTTCTTCACATCTCCCACTTCTGCTGGGACAAATCGTGTCCGGGTCACATTCCAGAAGAATTGTCGCATATGATCTATATACTGTATAAGCATCATTACTTTTTCCTTTTCCTTTATACTCTTGTCATCTATCTGTTGCTGCTCTCACACTGTACTTGGATATTCTTTGGATCTGTTGAAGAGGTTTTGGTAGCCTTTTGATGATGAGCTGCACCCATCCCAATACTGCCCAACATTTCAAATGCCCAAACTGGGATACTTGGGGGGTTGTAGCAAGAGGCAGGGGGGCACTCACCAGGGGAATGAACACTACATTGATTTTACAGCCCCCCTGGGACGGTCAGGGAAGATCAGAGGGTCAGAGGACAGTCTTGGGAAAAACAGGACTGTAAACTTAGCAGCAGCCCCCTTATAAACCAGGTCAGCATCATGGGAGCCAAAGAGAGAATTACATGAAATACCCTATTTTTCTGGTTCTCCAGTTATGGTTTTATCTCACATGTGACATTTCTCCTTTTAAAGGACTATTTAAATGCCATTTTACATAATACATTTTAAAACATTTAAGGAATACGTGATCATTTTATCGTGGTTAGAATATTCCTTTATTTATTGTGCACGGCCTTTAAATCTAGAGCTCTGTGTTTGTGTATATGTTTGCCCAATGATTCCCTTTATCGAGATCCCATGCTGTGTTCTTTTAAAATAAAATTATTTACAGCATTTCTAATATATCACCTGCTCAGCTTTCAGAAACAAATTAACATTTTCATAAGGCTTTCACATAGTATTTGCTTTTTCCGGCAAGCTACAATATGTTAGTTTGTTGGGAGTATCTCCAAAAGGTATTTACAGGTTCATTTACTTTTTGTCTGACTTCTGTCAGATTCTATTATTAGAGGCCGAAATTGCTGTTACATGACAACATTCTAGCTGATGAATTCAGAAAGTAATCAGTAAAATGTAGAAATGTATTTTTCATTGCACAAAATGGATTTTAGCATTTTTGTTGTTTCTGCTAAAATTGAAAAATAGTTCAGAAATAGTAGGGTGAAATAAATGAATGAAGTAAAGACCCTAAGCAGTAATAGATAAACAAAATATGGAAAAAAATATATATTTTCTTATCATTACAATGCAGTGTCTGGGTGATTATTTTGAAGCCATTTTATGAGTTTCATATGAGATTATATTTAAAGATTAAATAGGTAATTTGACCTATTTGTGAAATGTATCTTTCAACCCCCACCGCTAGCAGGTACAGTGGCTTTTGTGGAGAGTAAACACTTTCCCCTAGACTTAGTGACTCTATGGGAAGGAACATATACTGTACTAAGCATTTAGCTACAATTTTTTTTTGCCTGATCTTGCATAAGTCTTAATGTGATATCAAACCTCTCTTCACATCAAATATGCTCTATTATCTGATCCCAAATATGCTATATGTAATCCACTAGATACAACACATCATGCATCATGTAGGGTACCTCTGTCCCATTGTGTACAGGTGGGGGAAGAGATGAGTCAATTATTGACCCTCATTGTTTATATCAGGTCTTGGTGAGCCCTCTTGTTCTTTTTTATTATTATTTATAATTTTGGTGTATGTGTTGGGGAAGGCATCATTTTGAAAGTTTCAGGTGCCAGTTTAAATTTTTTTTAAAAATTGCCATTTTTGTTAATTTCTACAATTGTCCAAAAATAAGAAAAGGCCCTAATGAAACTAACAAAACTTTTTCACCGCGTCTTCTTTCTTCTCTGATGATCTGCATCTTTTGGTGATCTCTTTCTCTACTGATCAATCTGCATTATCCTGGCTTCCTGGGGCACTTCCACATCAGGGTGTAACCGTGGTGCACACTACACCTCAACCTCCAATTAAGGGAAAGGTTGTCCCCATGTGACGAGCCAAGAATCAAACCCTGATGCAGATGTGCTCCAGGAGGCCAAGGTTATCCAGTAGATAATGGAGAGAAGCAGCGGATAACAAAAAGTGGAACTATGGAGACATGGAGAAGGTGGGGAGACATTGAGAGAAAGAGTGTGAGAGAGAGTGAAAATGTGTGAGAGAGCATGACAGAGTGAGTGAGTGAGTGACGACAAATTAAGTTTCTGAATAAAAAAAGCCCTCCGAATTTCGCCTGTTAGCCAACAAAATTTGTTGTCCGAAAAATGGACCAAAAACAAAACAAAAATTGACGTTTTTGGCCCATGTGCACAAGTCTAAAAAATCTGCAAGTTGTTTTGTGAGTGTTAGCTTGCAAGGGAATGGAGCCTTGGTGGCGTTAACCCTTAATTATGCAAAAATTTAAAAAGGTAGAAATACATAAAATAAATCATTCAAAAAACAAAATCAAAAAGCTACAGCAGGATGAAAGCCGTGTTCTCATTTTTACTTAAAAGCTTCCAGATCTGGTTTTATATTTAAATGCTCTAATGCAGAGTATTTATTATTGAATGCTTTTATAATGTGGTCCTAACTAAATTACTTCCTTTTCAAATAAGTTGTACTTTTTTCCTATAGCTGTAAGAGGCAAACAGGAAAGAGTCGGCAACCGGCTGCTATACAGTACCACTGTTAGTACCATTTTAATGTTCTAGATATTTTGAAATATCCTTCCTTGCATCATCCATCAGATTTTTCCTTTAAATTGATGGTACTAGTAAGAGTCCATTAGCCATAAAACAGTAAAGGAATATTTATTTTTGCCTATAAAGTAGATTCAAGTGTATTCAGACTCTATATATTAGGATTCTACTATTGTAACAAGTATGGTATATCTCCTGAACTTAATGTCAGATGCAACCATGGATGAAAATAATAATCACAAAAAATATCCAAAATTATCTTTTGGCATTATAGTGATGAAAACTGTATTTATCAGGATGTTTGACTTTTAGCCTTACAGTTTAGTGCTTTCGATAAAGAAAAAAGCTATGGTAATTGGAATTCTGCGTTCAGATATCAAAAAAGTCAACCAAGAAGTACTAGGTTACTGTGAGGGTGGTAGATAGATGGAACAGCCCACCCATCAAATGTAAACATCCATTTGATAGACATAAAGCTATACTGAATCTAAAACAAGATCAAGGACTGATTAAATGTGACTGATTAAGATTCATCAGGAAAAAATGGGCAGACTAGATGGGCCAAATGGTTCTTATCTGCCTTCAAATTCTATGTTTCCTTGTTTGTAGATCATATCACAGACCAGGATCAAGGCTTAATAAACTCTTCTTAAGCTAAAAAAGTGATGTATTAGATACTTTCCTTATTAATCCTTTATCTTCGCTTGACTTTGTACTTTTTGTAAGTATTCAACTTTGTTATCTCTGTGTTCACCACTGACTTAACATGAACATCCACAAATGTAAGCAGACACATGCACATGTAATGCTTACCATATCAAAATTGACCTAGGCAAGCAATTTTACTTCTTCAATAATAAATGTATAATGATGGTAGATGTGTTAAATCCACTCTGCTGATACTGTTCAAGGGAAACTTCAGCCATCATGTACACTAAATGTCCATGTGTTTTTGTAAATACATGGGGGATTCTGCAAAAAAAAAAAAAAAACCCCAAACATTTTCCTTTTGCCTATCCCCTGGCTGAATTCCTTTCAAGAGATGTATTTGGCTGAACATATTTCCATGCATGTGATATAGTTCACCTCCAGTTAGCTCCAGCACTAGCGTGTGCATGGGTGGAAAATGCACCCATTAGTTTCAATGGAACCACATTCCTGCTGCTAATTGGCTGCTTGACCATGATTGACTATAGAGACGGATGGCAGCTGCTTTCGTTGTGGGGTTTTTTTCTGTTTCGGAATAATTCATATTAAAGTACTTTTACAAAGTCCTTCCCTGAATCCAGTAACTTCAAGAATCTTCCCCACAAATCATGTCCGTGCGTATTCCCTGCCAATGACACACAGGGCAATCATTGTGGGTACACACGGATGCAATCGCAGGTATTCTGAATGTGATTACATATATTGACACCAAATGTCATTATGTTTAAGGTTCAATTTAAATCCATTGCTGCCTATCTTCACTAAAGTCAATGTCACGGCATAACATTCTGTCTGCTAACTTTGTGCTTCTAGTTCAAATTGCTATGTTGGTGAGATTTAAGTCAAAGGAATTTTCCATCCCCGGTGTCTTTTCAGCAGCCATGCATCTGTCAGCTGGAAAACTCTAAGAGGATTAAAAGAAACAGTTGTAATACCAGTTAGAGCTGTGAGAGCAGTGTGTTGCACTGATTGTGGTTTGTGGAGGTTGAAATCTCTTCTCAGTAATCTCACATAATATTAGTCATCTCATTTCCCTGTTCCAAACGATATGAATCACATCCGACAAAATGCAAATTAATCCAGAGAACTTCTTCAAGGTCATCTGCCATTACTGCTAGGGATAAGCAATTAGATTTTAAACCGTAAAGCTTTCAACCAATAGTACAAGCAATACTTTCAATAAATTCTTTGGCTTTTCAATAAAGTGTTGTGTTTGTTTAAACGGAAGGAAACTCATAAGTCATAACTTGGTGATATGTATTTAGATGCACTCATTTATAGAACAAATTGATGTGAGTAAGCTTAGTATAACTTTCCCCATCCCAACATTTTTCTGAGCTTTGATTATCAGAGTACAAAACATCCCCCTTTAAGGTGATGGTAGGAGCTCCACATCCCGCCTTCATTCACAAAACTTTTAGCAAGGTCCCTCTTCTACCCCATATCATAGTCTGGAATATAGGTCTCAAGGCCTAGCCTCCCTTTTTTTATAGTATCCCCATCACTGGATGAGCACTTTGGTTCATTAATGGGCTTGCGTTAACACTAAGGACTAGAGATGGCTCATACAGCGAGTGAGAAAATTCTACTTGTTCCCTTCCCTAGAGATTGTTCTTCCAAAAGGAGAAGGACCATTAGAATGAAATAATAGGGAGCAGTGCCTGGCATATAGACACAATGTCAAGAGAACCAAACACTTTACTGACACATTCTATCTATGTACAGTACAATGGGTAATCTCTTTGCTGGTCAACAGTACAACAGGGCAATTGTGAAAAAATGAAGTTGAACTAGAAGTTAATCATCTCTAAAATGTAAATAAAATACTTGTTAAGCTGTCCCAAAATAAGTCTCAGTATAGCTGTAGTACCACCAAGCACAGCCAAGCAGAAGAACTAGTCATAGTTCCGCAGTAGCCAACAGATCAGGCAGGATGCTTTGTATATCGGTCAATAGTTTGTTCAACTGTAGTTAGAACTGTAGTGAGAAGAAAGGAGTTTAGGAGATATATTAAATGTCTTATCTTACAAAATACGTTTTCATAAAAAAGCAAAGGACTCTTTATACTTTTTGCAAAGATGATCAATAACTTGGATTAGGGTAGTATGTTATTTTAATAGCTTTTAAAGAATATTTAAGTGTGCAAGAGATTAACAATCTTTTAATCACATTAAATTACATTTTATTTAGAAAGCCCCAGCAGATTCTGTAGTGCTTCCATGTTATATGTCCTGTTTATATAATTCTGTATTTGATTATTAATCATACATACATTTGTTTCAACAAATTGTTACCAAAATACTTTAATTTAGGGGTGCCAAGCATTACTTTACTTTTAAACAAGTGTTGTAGTTGCCAAGAAGAACTTTTTCGGTGAGGTAAATAAGCTGCTTCATTAAAAGCCCATATCTGACACTATATACCGGTAACAATTATTCTTAAGGTTTTTTTTATTAGCCAAACATATGCCACCTCTTTCTATGTTTCACTATATTATTTATTTTGCCATTGATCAGTTAATTACAAACAAATGTGTATTTTTTTCCTTAATGCAGTTGCCACACAAATAGAAGATACCAAGTTACAGAGGACCTCAAGAAGGCAAAAACCTAAGACGTTAAACAGCCCAGATGACTCTACATACTACAGTCTCCTACATGTAAGTAACGTGCTTTTGTATTAAAGGCTGGCACCAAGAGGCTTCCTTGGGTGTATTCAATCCAAAGCGGTGGAAGAAGGTTGTCCTATCGGTACAGAAATCCTTGTATCCCACTTTCCTTCCCTGTGTTCCTCCTTTCTATGAGCTCAGAATATTTGCAAATTAAGCAAATAAAAGGAAGGATTTGAAACTGTAAAATGGAGAGCCTTGTTCGCTTTGTGATATTTTTATGAAAAAGTAATCAAGCACAGAGCTGTCCTCTAAAATCTTACAGATTTAAAGCCTGGGTCTCCATTCATTCTCCTGCTCCTTCTCTCCATCTCCCAGGTGCCACTAACCCTAACTTTACCCCCAACACCATATGCTGACACCCAACCGCACACACACATTCTAAAGGCAAATACTAACAGACACACATGCTCATGCTAACAACATAGACTAACATACATTTACACACTTACACCATACAGTAACATAAACACATGCTAACATATCCTCACATACACTAACACACACATTACCACCAAATGCCCATATATACTCACACTAACAGTAACACGCACAACACCATACACTCACCACTCTTAATACTATACATATACTGTATATACACATACACACACTGACTGTAGCACTATACATATACACAGATATACACTAGCAACACAGTACAGCACACACACACACATACTACCCCCTCCCTCCATCAACCCCTCTCTCCCTCTTATCTCTTGAGCGATAGAAAATGCAGTATTTTCCATCAATTCAGGTATTTTTAGCTGTTTTGGCCTTGGATGGTCGATTATGTCAACAAAGTAGCAGACAGATGCCAAAATTACTTAGTGATGGACTAACATAAACAGCAGTTAATAAGTGAAGGCTGATAACATAAGGCTTGTTACCAGGCATTCAAAATGCCAAAAAGTTACACTCCATCAGGATAAAAAAAAAGACAGTTATTGCAGAAATCCCACTATTCTATCACAGCAGTTTGGGTCTGGAAGCTTATATTCCTAATAAACTAACCTCCAGTGTTGCTTAGGTGGCGTATGTGTAGATGTTAAAGGTCAAGGGTCACCATGCATAAGAACTTCAGAGCCCCCACTGCTTAAATAATAATCCAGAGCAATAATCGTTTCCTTAGGGTTGAGGGAAATCTTTTTTTTTTTGCACTTGTACTGCATCTGTGTCACTGAAAAATGTAAAGAGTGAATATCAGATCTATGAATTGATGTGACCATATAAGCTCCCATGGCTAGGTAATGGATAGTAAATGTACCCAGGCCCTCCCTTGTTCTGTATTAATGTATTGTCAAATTATACGTCTATTGTAATGTTATTAACTTGCTCTGCCCCCTATTGTAATAGTGCTACGAAATCTGCTGGTTCTTTATAAATATATGTGATGTAATGAAGTGTCCTCTTACTTTTTTGCACGGTCATTCGTTTGGCAGCACTATAGCAGTGAAATGTGTGAATTAAAAATCCAAAATTAGCTGAAAAAGCCTTTTTGATTAAGCTGTAGAACATTAATTAATAACACCAACATGTTTCTCCTAGAATTAGCCATTATAGCAAATTTAGCGTTCCGTACATATTTCCCCTGTATCCGAAAACATTTGTGTAACTCCATCTTTCCTCCCTTGTAGCTTGCGGACTGCGACAAAAAAAACCACCCATATTTTCATTTTCAGCCCACGCTTCTTTACCATTCCCAATTATTTACTTTGCCGTTATGTTCCATTTAATGCCTGAAGTTATTCAGTGCAGCACTTAGATAAACCAGAGCTTTCTGAAAACTTTGCTGTCAGCAAGAAATTGAAATGAGCTCAGGTGGGCGAGTTTAATCATTGCACTTGGAAATATCTATTTACTAACACAGATAATTATTCTAATCATAGCTGCTGTGACTCCATCACCCAGTAGCTTCAGGTGGCATTTTTACTGATCCCAAGCTGCTTAAATGTTGCAAGTGCTTTAAAAAAAAAGTTAATTATTATTGGGAATATATATATTTTAGGGCATTTCTTGGCAGATTTTTTGTATACCAAACACTGCTATGATTATTTACGCAAAAATACAATTAAATAGTTGTAATATCTCACAGTAAATACAGGTAATAAAAATAATTAAAAAAATAGCAGTAACTCGCTACTTTCCGCTTACATCCAATAAGTGATACAAAGTTCATTGAATTAAAAAAAAAAAGTGGTATGTAAATAAGAACATTTTAAATATCTCGTAAAATGACTCACCCCAAATCTTTGCGAGTAAAGTTATAAATGTATATGAAATCATTACCTTTGTTGAATTAACTCATGGCCCGACCGAGATCAGGCTTCTGCTACCAGCTGATATCACCATCAGGCTGTCAAACATTAATTTATAGCAGATTTAAAGCAATATTTAAGCACAGGAGAAAGCGGGTGATTTGGCTTAAAGCAAGCTGTTTGCTATAGCGCCTATAGATTTAAAAGCAGTACTTACACTGCAGTGGATACTCTGTTGGGTCTATTCATACGTTGTCAGGACAGCTGTAGTTCCAGGCTTCACTATACATTATGAAGGTCCAACTCGGTATGTTTCTGCTGCATGAAGAGCTTGGTTGTTCCTGTATAATGTATAGTAACATAGGTAAGATTTCTTATGCATTATACATTATACAGGGCCAGCTCAACCCTTCTTGCGGGAGAAACCTGTAATTGTTGACCCTGGATAATGAAACCGCAGTTCTCCTGACAATTCTCCCTTTGGTGAATAAACCCCAGTTTGTTTATGTCTGGACTGGACCTGTCAGTTGAATTGGAATAGAGTCCTAAAACCTGTCACTTTGTAGCTGCCAACATGTGACATCTACGTATCTAGAAATAAAGAGCGATAACATTATAGGCGAAATAGCAACTATTAATGTTAATAGTTAATGTTTTTTGGAGCTTTCTTAGTTACGAAAGCCAGCAGCATTTAGCCTTGCATGCCACACACAAGAAACATATGTAGATTATCAGGATCTTCACCATGAGAAGCGCCCTATATGTTTCACCGGATTTGATGCACAAGCCTCCCATAGGGTACCATTCGGAGTAGAGAGCTATAATTAAAATCTCTTTGTAGATCTAGGCATGTGGATAACTGTGTCCGAGCAAGTTGGGATTACATGGACTAGGAACATGGGATTTGATGGCAGATAAGAACCATTAGGCCCCTCCAGTCGAGTACGACTCAATACTTAATCAGTTCTTTGGCTCGTGTTAGATTTAGGATTCAGACCATATGGCCATCTATTCACTATATTAACCTGTAGCACTTTGGCTGGGATGTTGTTCCACTTATCTACCACCCTCTCAGTAAAGCAAAACCTCTGTACATTACATCTAAGCCATTGACCCTCTAATTTACTAGTTAACATTGATCACCAAACTCTCTTCATACCACTCCAGATTTGAGCAGTTAAAGCAAAAGCTGCCTAATGAGAGTTGAATTCTGAAGTCACATTGGGAACTATCCACCTTTTGGCCCAAGTTATTAAACTAAGTAAACTATACACAATATATAAATGGGAATTCTTTTTTATAGATTACTTTGTGGATTGCAAATTTAAATGTGACATTTACCGTGACATTCTCAAACACAACAAATAATGCATATTTGTTGGGTTTTTTTTCAGCTACCACTCAAAGACGAAAAACGAAAACCGAGAAAGGAAAGGTATGATTGAATATGTTACATAATGTAACGGATTTCAAATTGAATTGCACAGAACTGTAAAATTGTTCTATATAGAATATTTTGATGAACTTTTCTTTTTCTTTCCGCAAGTACCCTGTTAATAATAGCATTGTGCATGCCGTGTTATTTTATAATTACACACTACAAGATGGATTTGTATTGTACAGTTTTATAGGGTATATTTAAATACAGGGCTTTGCTGAGAAAAAATCTTGTTATGTCAGCACATTGCCAATTATTACGCATAATTATTGGGTATGAAACCTAAAGCTATACATATAAGCTATAAACTTTGTTTTTTTGATAACAGATTCAGTAGAAGAGATTGTAACATTTGAATGTTTTGCACGTTCTCTACTTGCCCCATATTCTTCATACTGCTTGACTAGTGGAATCCTTGACTTCTCTTCCACCTTCATACTACCCACTTAATTCACTGATATGATCATAAACATTACCAATGAGAAAAAAATGGCCACAATCAAATAATATAATTATATACATTTTTACAAGAGAAACACTACTATGTACTGACATTGTCCAATGTTAATGTTTTCACTATTGGTACCATATTTTGAGGACAGCCTGTACCCATGAAAGGACACAATCCCAAATCATAAGCCTGGGCCGTCACAGTGTCTAATAGCCCAGCCGTGTCTTGCATCCCGTTGAGACAGAATCGATACATGCTGGGATCAAACTCTGGGCTATAGTTGAATATAGTTGAATATCAATAAATATACCACGCAGAAGAGGTACAATTGTCTCCTTTCTGATCTTCTACCCATTTGGTGGCAGGTCCTATTGCTGTTGTGACAAATAAAAAATGTGCAAACATTTAAAATGGATTTGTAAAATGTAGAGGTGCACGAAAGGTTACATAGTTATTCATGCTAAAAAATAATATGTAGATCTGCGAAATGAAACCGGTTTAATACAGAACTTTGGACTGACCCAGATGAAGGCAAACTCCACGCACAATATTTTATCTATAGGTATGATTATGTCCAAACATGCACACTTAATATTTACCCGATAATCCAATTGAATAAAAACTACCATTAACCACCTGAGTACAATTCATCCATTCTAAATATCAAGTTCTAAGTACAACGAGTTACATCTCAGAGAACAGTTAGTCTTTCTTAATCCCTTAGGGCAACTTCCTGGTTGCATTCTTTTGTATTTTGGAGGGATATTTTTAATCTTGGGAATTTGGGAAACTAGCCTATCAATTATTGCGCTGCTTAGCAAAAGAGAAGATGGATTATATCAAAACCTCGCTTTCCATGTAGCGTCTGCATAAGGAGTAATCGCACCATCCCACCATTGGCAATCATCCCAAAATGACAATTTTAAAGGAATTTATTACATTTCAGAATTTTCTATTTCATATAAGATTATCTTTGCTTGTGTAAGACTTCTTTCGTGATACTGGTCTTTTTTAATATAGATTAAATACTTTCTTTCATTTTTATTTTTTTTACAGTAAAGGCAAAAGGCTGGATTCAGAAGATTATTATAAGGAAATTTATTCCAGCAATTCGGTTTCTGTAAATAATCAAAACCAACATGATGATTTTTCTGCTATGGAATTTTCAGTCTTAAACCCAGCTGAAAGGTAAGCGACCAATTTGTATCAGAAGCGTTGTAATATGCAGTAAAAGAAGCAGGGAATAGAATGCTAGAAAAGAAACTTTGGAAGGAAATAATACTCTGGAAGAGACAAGCACCTGTATTTTGTATTAAACATTTAAGTGCCAGAACAGTAAAACCACATTACTAACCTATGCGCCACTTAAATGGACAATCCATTTGTTGAGGAATTTTGACCTTAAAAATGTCTCAATGAAACAAATATTTTTGCAATTTTAAATATGTCTTTATAGAACCGGGGAAAATCTATGATTTCCGACAATTAATATTGTATATTACTTTATTTTATTGGAAGTGGGTTACTAAGCTGGTTGATGAGCTCTGTAGAAACCACTAGAACCACTCCTCAGCAAGTCTGCGTGTGCGTGGGAGCCCATCATACACTATTTGATTGCTCTTGAAATGTGTTGAATGATAGAAATCTAAAGCATGCTTAACCTTTCCAAGCTAGTTGCTTTGATAGATCTAAAGTTACATTTGTGAAGCACAGTGACGTTGACAGTTTGCCTGGAAACAGAAAACATCGGATTTGGAAACGGTAGCCATTTTTTTTCTGTAAAAATTAAAATGTTCCCTTTCTGCCCCCACAGATCATCTGAAGCCGAACACCAAACAAATAAAATGAAGGACAATCCTTACGACTACAGGAAACTTCTCAGAAAAACGTCGCAACGCGAACGCCTTATTCAGAATTTTTAATTTTTACCTTTTTCAATGATGCTCTTTATTAAAATCTGTCAGGGACAACATTCACCGGCCTAAAATCCTTGTTTACATAAAGCTTTGTGTACAATCTTGCATGCACTGAAATGCAGTAAAAATATTATTTATTGTCTTATATAGCGCCATCATAATCCACTGCGCTGTACAATGGGTAATGCTTCCTAACTAGTCGGATCGTTGTAAGCATGTAAATGTGCTGTCAAAGCAATATATATTGCCTAATC
The DNA here is from genome assembly GCA_023333645.1 of Sceloporus occidentalis. NCBI lineage: Eukaryota > Metazoa > Chordata > Lepidosauria > Squamata > Phrynosomatidae > Sceloporus > Sceloporus occidentalis. The sequence continues at coordinate 3,908,566 of JALMGF010000063.1, read as the reverse complement.
TCTACCTAAATACAATTTCTAGTAATAATCACCCTTTTTTCACACGAGTGACTTTGCTATCCATTAACGTATAAGAAAACAACGTCTAACTTTTGGTAACAAATCACCAATCAGGGCCAGGGAGGCTGCGTACCGCAGGACCCAATTTGTAGCTGGAGTGGCAGTATCAGTAAGCATGTGGCCCTATCAGCCACCCGTCCGCCAGGCATTAGCCCAGAGTGCCAGATGGCCAGCTCAGGCTGCCAAATAACTTTCCTCGATGCTCCTGTGACATTATAGAGTTCCCAGCGTGATGATGGATGTGCGCTGCTCAAGTGTTACATATTGTTTCTTGTTCAACAGACTCATTCGGTCCATCTAGTCCGCCCGTTTTCCTGCTTTAAAAACTCAAACCTTAATCTGTCCATGGCCTTCTTTTAGATTAAGGATAGCAGTGTGCCTGTCTCATATATGTTTAAATTTCCATAAATTACCACTTCTGCTGGGAGACTGTTCCACTTATCTACCACCCTCTCGGTAAAGTACATCACATCTAAGCCTCTGATCTTTATGTTAAGAATTCTGCCTCCTTTAAAGTAAACTTATCTCCTGTACTTTATTAAATCACGCGTTTAAATGTTTTTTTAATCATATCTACGCTCCCTCTTCTCGCCCCTAAGCTCTATATAAAGTATATATTGTGAAAGTAAAGGTGTCTTGGAGAGCGGGTGCACTTGTGACGAATGTTAGTGGATCAGTATAAACACAGGCCGTTTTTACACGAGGTTTGCCCTTGCCAAGTACCATAAACCAGAAATGCTCTGAAGTCATCAGGTTAAAGACTTTTTAATGCCAAAAGTAAATTGGCCAACAAATGACTTCATCGCGTTGACAGATTCCCTGCGTGAATATATATATATAAATACTGAAAGCTGCCAGCAAGTTGTGATGTCTAATTATTTTGTGGTCATTTCAAGAGAATCGAAACAAAACCCACACACGTGTACAGAGCGAGGTGGATTCTATTTAAAGTGATAAATGTATCCCTAGCTTTATCTTCACATTCTCACTGAAGCTGTAATAGCGAGTTTGTAGATAAAAGTAGACTTATTTGATAAGGTAAAGCAATAAGTCTTTTGGATCTTTACCGTGACAGAACGCTCGAGTGGGGAAACCGCAGAAGACTGTCCCAGACAGCCTCACCAAAGAAGAATGCATATTAAAGTACGTTGCGAACCCTTTAATATGCAGCCATTGAAAATGAAAAAAAAAAAATACTTACCTTTGGTAGAAGCTGCAGCTATCTGCCTCCTCCTTGAAGCAGCCAATCAGTGTCAGGAAAGCTCTCCCATTAAAATCAATGGAAGCGCTTCCGGTGCATGTCCAAGCAAATGTAGGAACTGACGGTCAAAATAGCTCCGGGTGGGGGGTGAGGGGCAAATCCATATGGGGAATTCTTCAGAATCCCCCAAGCATTTGCCAGGTGGACATCACATAAAGCTATAATATGCATTGAAGTGCATATGGTGGCTGGAATGTCTGTCAACACCTGCACTCTGGAAGGCTTAATATAATTTCTTATAACCTAATTTTAAATACAGTATTGTGAGTATTTCTTGCATACATTACCACTTACAGCATTCCTGTTTGCTGCCCAATGTAATATTTCACGGAGAGACAATAGAACAATTTGGATCCATAGTTGTAAGAGTGGTGTAATCACCACAGAAGTAGAATACCTTCTGGTTGCTCCATTTTTGCACTCAAATTGCTTCTTATCCACAGCTTAAAGTGAATTTAATAGCGTAAAATCTAATCCTCCAAACATGGGTATCTTGTAAGAATAAAGGCATTTGGCTTCATACATATAGGCATTAGTGTATTTGGAGTAACTGGGTATTTTCCGACCAATGTAGGATTCATGTTGACTGCTTTTGGGTAAAACTGATGATTTCTTACCCTCGTGTTCATTTCACTCCAGCACATACGATGCATCTTGCAAATGATGCACTTACAGAAGTATTTCAAAGTGCTAGTTAGCGGAGAGTATGTTTTTAAAGTTATATTGTCTTCTGAATTTATTCGAAGACCAGGTGCTAGCAGTATAGGTAGACGTATAGATCAATACCCAAAAGAACATTCCTTTTTCAATATACCCAAAATGCTAACACCTACCTGTGTATCAAACCATTTTGGGAAACATGTGCCATTATCTTTCATGTGTGTAATCAGCTGAGTTTTACAAATTGTGTGATTTAAACCTCATGTACATGACCCATACATTTACAACCGGCTTGCTTTTAATTTAACCAACCCCCAGATTGTTCTGAGAGAACGGCACCTACAATTGTCTTATGTTTTTAAACTTGGTTTACACTACTAGCTATATGTTATATAGCATATGAGAGGCACTTACCCTTTTGCAACACAGTTCGTATCACCTCTAACAATCCATTAGAGAGCCACAAGTTGGCTATATTTGTACTTCAATATTTCCAAAGCAAGCATAAGCTTTCACTATGGTTTTCTAGGGATACATTGACTTTCCATGATTGAGTTGGCTAGATTTCTATAAAAATGTACTACTGTAATTAAACACAGAATAAACATTTTCTTAAAAATAATAACACAACATGAGCGCCCATGTTATGTCAGGAGACATTGCCTTTATCAAAAGTACGTCAGACTATATCATATCTCCAAGCTTCGACAAATACGATATACTCCAGGTGTTGCTTTTTGGCCTCTATTTTATGTGGGGTTTGCCGACTAAGCCTAAGATCACAGTTTTATTGATAATTTAGGAACAGAGAGCAATTGTAAAAACAGCCCACTTTAACCCCTTAAGGACCGGGCTCATTTTTCGTTTTGTACCCTGTGGGACCGAGGCTGTTTTGACACTTTTGTGGTGCTTGTGTTCAGCTGTAATTTTCTCCTCACCCATTTAGTGTACCCACATAAGTTATATATTGTTTTTTTCAGGACAAGATGGGCTTTCTTCAGATACCATTATTTTGATCGTATCATCTTATTTACTATAAAAAAATTAAAAAAACATGGTGAAAAATTGAAAAAAAAAACACATTTTATGACTTTTATTTGAAAAATCTTTTACTCACCTAAAAAAGCAAGTAAAAAAACTAGCTAAATAGATTCTACTACTTGTCCTGAGTTTAGAAATACCCAATGTTTTTATGTTTTTTTGCTGTTTTTTGTAAGTTATAGGGCAATAAGTACAAGCAGCGTTTTATGATTTCCAAATCTTTTTTAACAAATCTGGTCAGTCTGCCTCCATCTCCTCTTTGGAACATCTTTGAAGCCGGTTAACTCAATTTAACCCATTCAAACCATATATTTTTGAAAACTAGACACCCCAGGGTATTCCAAATGCTGTTATTTTAACCCTTTCCATGCACCAATTATACAACTACACTTTGTCAAACTTTGTAATAGTAATTTTTTTTATTTTTTTTTCACACAAATTGTACTTTAGTTATAGATATACAGGTCCTGGTATATGCCACTGTCAAACAACACCCCAATGTGTGTTCAGGAACATCTCCTGAGTGCAGTGATACCCGACATGCATGGGTTTGTCGGGTTGTTTCAGATTTAAAATGCCACATTTGGGAAGTGCGCTTTTTTTCTCCATTTTGGTCAGTCTGTACCTATGCCCTATCTTTGAGCTAGGCCACTCCAATTTACCCCATCAGCCATTTTTTTTATATATTAGACACCCCTTGGGTATTTGAAGTGCTTTTATTTTAACTCTTTGTTGAGATTTTTGAGAAATTTTAGCACTTGCTCAAAATAATAAACTTTATTTTTTAATTTAATTTTATTTTTTTAATACTTTTTTTATATTTTTTTTTACACATTTTGCTGGTACTGGATGGTTCATCTAGTGACATCACTGCATAATTATTTTTAAATGTTAGCACATTTTTTTTTAATTTTTTTTTCCATTTTTTATTTATTTTTATTTTTTTTGAATATTTTACTAATCACATAGTGATTAGAAAGCTGGGCTCCATTGACTTGCATGGTTGAATGCAGTACCTGTATTCAACCAGCAAGTGGAGCCAGTTCTCTAGAGGGTCTGGAGACCCTCTAGCGAACTTTTTCGTCTTTATTGTTTTAAAGAGGTAAGTGTTTGGTGTCGCTGGATGCCTCCTGATCGAGGCATTCCAGCGACACCATTTAAGTTTAGGAGGCGATCGTTGATCGCCTCCTAAACGCTTTTAAAACGGGCGTCCGCCGCCATACAATGTATGGCAGCTGTTGACGCCTCGGGGAGGGGCCAGACATGGCCCCCGATGCCGATCTCGGCCTTGCTGAATGCCTCGACATCGAGGCATTACAGTAACGCCGTTTAAGCGAAGAAAGTGATCGTTGATCACTTTCTAAGCTTATTTTACTTTTTGACGGTTCAGGACCGTCAAAGGTCATTTAGTGACCTTCATGTCATGACGGTCCTGAACCGGCAAAGGTCGCGAAGGGGTTAAGCTGTTCTACTGTATTGTGAAGATTTGCTAAAAAAAAACAAACAAAAAAACCCCATGGTTTTCAGGGCATTTTGGGATAGGATCAGGGGTTCTTCCAGATCTAGGGCGACTACTTTCGGAATACCCCCTTTCACTGGCCAACTCCAATTATATAGCAGATATAATAGATGAGCGACAGTAACAATTACCTTGTAGATGAGCTTCTGGGCCTCAGAATAACCCCATTTCTGAGACAGTCAATGCTTTGTTGATAGAGGTCAAAACTCAACTTTTGATAAATTGCTGGAGGTGGCGTATTTTGGGGCTCTGGAATATCTCACCCATCCCTGGTCTGTATAAATATTGTATAACTGATAGTTGTGGCTCCCATAATTTCATTATGGTATTCTTGCTGTGCTCCTTTTTGGCACCCTCTCTGTCTCTGAGCAGCTATGATAGTTCCATCTATATTTCTTGCCTTTTTATAACCGATATCACAGCCATAAGCTAATCAGAAATGGAATCTGGCAATATATAAGATAAGCATGCCGGTTCTCTGTTCGTGTAGTTGCGTCTGAGAAAATTTTCCCATTCCTTCCTACTTTAAAAGGCATCCAGACCTAGATAAATAGGTAAATGATGTGCCTTATCAGAGCAGGTCTCATCTGCCCCACACTTATCAAAACTGAGCAGTTAAAATATGTAAATTTTTATTTTTCTGCAATGTGAGCGCCATCATTGATACAGTAAAATAAATTGTAAAGAAAAAAAAACTTATGGCAATACAGAAATAGCAAATAGTCGGCAAGATAAGCTAAAAATTGATGTTCTCAGGCATTTGGCTAAAGACAATAATATTGAGGCTGTCTCTTTTTGAGATTGATTGATGTATTCATGCTAATATGAAATCACTCACTGTGACCTGCAAAAGCATTTATTCGCTGCATTAGACAATGGGGAATTTGTACTGTGGAAAAAAAAAAGCTATTAACCCTTCTAAGTCAGGGTGATGCAAGCTATCACCCTGCACTGAATCAAACTGGTCTACGGTCTGACATTAATGGACCAGTGCTGAGTTTATAACATAAAAACCCTTAAAGTTGATTGAGAACAATATTTATTATCTATGCCTGGCATGCAGGATGCGCTGCATGTATACCAGCCATTAACCCTTTGGGATAGGGTTCACAAAACATTGTACTGAAAGAGATTAAAAAGACAAAGGGTTAAATAGAAGACATTAGCATGCAATGAAAGTGTTTTGTTTGGCTGGAAAATAATGGAGTTGATATCTTCTGAACGGTTTGACACAGCTTCACTCTGAAGTCCTTACCATCTGCAGTAAATCCATTATGAATTAATTCCTATAATTACCTCCTTGGGGCTGCTTTGTTCCGTGGCCCCCTGACTGCTAAGAATGAAACAGGCGAAAAATCAGCGGTTCCATTTAAATGTTCTTAAGGGGGGGAGGAAGTAAGAACAACCCATTCAACTCATCCTTATGCCATTAAATAATCACTTTGGGTTATGTTTCTTTTAGAGAATAACTTAAGCAACTGTAGAAAAAATTAATACAAAAAAAAAAAGTTAAACTCAACACTAACCATATTTAGTAGAATACATTTGTGATTTCAATTGTGTTAACATTTTTATTTTTGTAACACCTATGATATATGCGATTCATATACGTTGATAATGTATAAAAATCCTTAGGGTTTGTAATAATTTGCAGATTGCCAGTAGATCTGTGCATGGGATACTTTGGATAAAAGTCTTAAAGTAACAGTATCTGTAATCTTAATTCTGTAAAAGATGAGACGTGTATAAATACTTTGTATGGGACATTCAACGGATCTGAAAAAAAAGTAACAAGGGCAAAGCTCACATGCTTACAATCTAACTGGTATAGCTTTATACAACGCAGTCATAGATGTGGTATTGTGACCCTACCATGTTACACAGTTACATTGAGACTGAGATCAATGGGGTAGATAGATACATTTGTAATTTCATCTAATTAAATCATTATATTAATATAAAACAAATCTTAAATGTAAAATTTTATAGCAGCACTATTCAATTTGATTTTGCATTTAGAATGAATGACGCCTTTACTCAACAAATGTTTTGAATGTGTTCAAAGTCAGTGATGTCTGTCTGTAGATGGCCCTCGGTCTATCTAGAGCGTCATGTGTTTCTGTGCCTCATTGTGTAGAATAAAACCGTGTATCCCTGTTCAGTCGCGTGGAGCCGGTGGGGCAGGGAAATGGCATCTCTGCCTGCAGGGTCCAATCTGGAAGTGAGGGTATAAATCTGTTTCAGCCTTGAATCCCACGCTTCATTGGTCACCTAGCTGGAATCTGCACAAAAAGCTCCCTCCACGATGTTGCTTATGATGAGCAAGTCTGACTCAGCCTTCAGCTTCCAAGACCCAGATAATGGCACACAATATACTATAGGCTTTCTGTAAAAAGGCTTTCTGTATATTTAGGGTTCACGTTTATTCAGAATAGATATATACACAATGATATACCTTAAAGAAGAGCCAATTTTTGTGGCCTTATATTATAAATCACTATTACTTCATTCTGAAAATAGTACTATGTAAGGAGTTTAATAAGCAGACTATGAGACTTCATTATCAGTCAGAAGAGATACTTTACACAATGGTACGCAGTAGGCAGGTTTAGCATCGCTCAGCATACTGTATATGGGGTAAATATTGCCAAAAATACTCCGCTTGGGTATGGTGTACAGAAAGGGTGAAATACCTTACCTCCCCCAGGCTGCAAGGTCCATAATAGGCGTAGAGGCCCAGTGACCTCTTGGACTATATAGCATGTAAACAGGCAACAGGTGAGTCTAATTACCTGTAGCTCCTCAGAGCTCATCAAAATGGAAAGGCCAGCCTGGATTATTTATGGAGCTCTCCCAGAAAGTGGGATGGAGAACCAATCAACCCTGCTCTTCCAGATACTCCACCATAGAGACCCAAAATACCTTAATCACCTCTCCCTGGTGCTGTGTTTTCCCACTTAGAAGCTATCTACCATTTTGGGTCCTACATACACCCCATTTAGGGTCCTACCATGTGCTCTGTCACAAAATGTACAGAGCAGGTGACACTATACCTATACCTACTGCAAGTTAAAATGAAAAGGAGTGAATACACTCCGACACGAACACATTTCACCATTTACCCAAATGTATATTTAACTCTCAATACGAGAAGTTTTATTGCTGCAGGTAAAAAATCTAAACCTTTTAATTTAATAAGGCCTTGATCAACCAAGGTTTATCGTAAAATGTTACCCATTAAAGTACTAATTGGCTAAAATGGACCTATCACACTTTTAAAAGCATCCTGAACATCAAGATTTCTTCTGCTTCGGTATTATTTTGAAGCTGCAAGCTTTGTGAATCTGCTAGAAAACAAAATAAATGACATCACACCGGGGAGGCAGGTGGCGAAGTCCAATATCATTATTAGCTATTTTATTTGGATTTTATCCATCTAATTGAAGTAGCTTATTTTCCGCATGTGCACACAAACCTGATCCCTACTACAATGAACTTGGTATCTGGGAACTCATGGGACGTTCCAGCTCACTAAGCAGCCGGCAGTTTAAACCAAAGAGCATTAACCAGTGCAGGTCCCAAGACACCAGTTAAGCACTGGTGACCACACACCAAGCACTTCCCACTTCCCATCACTTCAGCTATAGAGCTCTTAATGTACTCTTCAGCCTTATGAGACTTCGGGGAGCATGGAGATGTATATAAAACAGATAAACATCTTTCTGTCATCATCTAGAACAGTTAATGCCCCTGAGGCAGTCAGCATTTTGGTATGATGATGCTAAAGAGCAAAGAGAGAGATAGGGGAGAGGGAAAGGAAATTATTTAGGTGAAGAGGGGAAAGGGTTAAAAAAGTTTAGAACAAAAGGAGGGAATGGTTAAAAGGAAGCGAGTGAGAGTTAAGGTGAGGAAAAAGGGCAGTTAAAGGTGGAGAATGATAAAAAGGGTAAATGCTGAAGAAAGGGTGGAGACTGGAGAGAGGTTGGGTGAGGTAAAGGAAAGGGTTAATGGAAAGTGGGCAGCTTTGATAGAGGAGGGAAGGGGTGAGACAAAGTGTATGGAAAAAAAGAGCAAGCCTTGGAAAAAGCCCCTGGGTCAGCTGCTAAAAATACATTTTCAAAATCACCATCAGCCCCTGTGTTCTGGTATTTTTAATCTTTTAGATTCTCTCACTTTGTGTCTGATGGAGCCGCATTAGGAGAGATTCTGCCTTCAGCCAATCGGTGTCTGCAGAAAGCTCAGGGAGGGAATATCGTGGCTGCCTCCATGCACAGGAGTCTGAGGATTTAGTTACTGAGAGGAGCAGGTTCAGCACCACAGCCAGCTCCACTCAGCCTGCTCCCTACACAGCCAGCTCCACTCACCCTACACAGCCAGCTCCACTCACCCTACACAGCCAACTCCACTCAGCCTGCTCCATATACAGCCAGCTCCACTCATTCTGCTCCCTACACAGCCAACTCCACTCAGCCTGCTCCCTGCACAGCCAGCTCCACTCAGCCTGCTCCCTATACAGACAGCACCACTCAGCCTGCTCCCTACACAGCCAGCTCCACTCAGCCTGTTCCCTACACAGCCAGCTCCACTCAGCCTGTTCCCTACACAGCCAGCTCCACTCAGCCTGCTCCCTACACAGCCAGCTCCACTCAGCTTGCTCTCTATATAGCCAGCTCCACTCAGCCTGTACCCTATATAGCCAGTTCCACTCAGCCTGTTCCATACACAGACAGCTCCACTCAGCTTGTTCTCTGTAGCTGCTCTCAGGCTGGACCCTGCTGGGCAGGGCATTCCCTCTGGCAGTGATATTCTCCCTTTGACTTTGGCTGTTGATTTCTATGCTCCTGTCAAAGCCATTGAACAGCAGCATTTCCCTGCACCCAGTTTCTCTCATTCCATTGTGATTTTAAAGGACTGGGATGGCATCCCCCAGCTCTGGCTTCTGGTCTTTTGGAGCACAAGATGGGAATAAAGAACAAGATAACCCAGGGCAAGGTAAGAACAGAACCCTATATCTCAAAATCTACTTATTATTAACACAGCCAATTCCTGCCTCAGCTGGAGTAATATATATCAGTTTGGTCATTTTTCAAGAATTCTATTTGTATATTATAGGACAGCACTAAAGTTTTCCTTTGCAGGTTAAGGGTATTTAAAATGCATGCCACTTACAGCAAAACATGAATAAATCGAAGTTCTGTTATATTACATATTTTATTTGCGTTATTCCTTAAATTTAATATTTTAGTTCTTAGTTTCATAGTAAGGTGTCTGATTCATTCATTTAAAATATGATATTGTTGTATTATTTTTTTAATGCAATTTATTATTACAATTCTGAAAAATATTCTTCACTGTGAAAAAATACAATTATATGATGAACAGCAATATGTTCAAAATATTATATTTTCTTTAAGAAATGTTCAAAATTATGTTACCATCATGAAATAATTATAGAGATATAATTTATTAATGAAATATATTTTTTTCCTGGTAAATGATGCAAAAATACATAAATAAAGTTCCATTTGCCTTATCCCTTACCATTGTTATTGACAATATATTATTTTTTTGTTTCAGCTAAAGCCTGGTGTCAGGTAGCCCAAAAATTTACAGGAGGCATTAGCTCAAAATTAACTGGTATGTAATAAAAAAAATAAGCATTTTGTAGCTATGACATATTTGACTGCACATTTAAAACAAGAACTGATTGTTAATATTAAATATATAAAATTGTATATTTCCATGTAGCTTTCCTTTATGGAGAAGGTGAAAAATCATCAGAGCCTGGAACTAAAGATGATATGGGTTCGGAAAATAAAGAAATGGCTTCTAATTATGATAAAAGTGAATGTGGCTGCCAAAAGAGAGAATTGGACTTCTCTTTATTGTACTCAACAGGTACATATAACATAGTATATCTTTTTGCTTCTACGTTAAGCATAATAACTCAAACAATGCATTTAACCATTTATACTGTTTTTGGCTTTTTAAATATTAACAATAAAAAATTATCTAGATTTAAATATGTAAAAAAAATATATATATATTTTAGCTATTTTAATTTTGATAAAAGTTTTACATTTAAAAACATATAATCATAATATAAATTATATTACTGATATATGTTGCAGCAAAATGAAACAAACAAAACATTTGCAAATTTTTTTTTCTGGAATTGTGACATTAATTAAAAAGAAATATATAACCAAAATGTTTTGTTTAATCAAGTAAAAAATTTGCACAATTTGTACAATAAGTATATATTTTGTTTAAAAAAAATCACTTTTAAATAAGGTACATGCTCAAAAGATATTTAAAAATAAACATTTTATTGTTAAATTGCCATATGGTTTTAACACAATATTTATTATATTCTGTGATTCATTTTAGATCTTCTACCAGCAAAAAATGGAGAAGCGGATACCCTGCGTTTCCTACAAGAGGTTATGGACATTTTGCTTCAATATATAGTGAAAACTTTTGACAGGTCCACAAAAGTGATTGATTTTCATTATCCAAGTGAGCTTCTTCAGGAGTACAACTGGGAGCTGTCTGAACATCCACAGCCCTTGGATGAAATCCTGCTTAACTGCAAGACAACTTTAAAATATGCTATCAAAACAGGTAAGGCATTTCCCTTTCTTATATAAGCAGTACCTGATTCAACACCCCGACTCAAGAAAGGGTTAAAGCGAGAAAATAATGTGAAAATGTAAAAAAATAAGTTCCAGGAAAAAATGCATGTTACCTGTTTCTTAATCTGTCTTATATAACCAAGATTTCCCTTTAGCGTCCTTAAAAACCTTTAAAAAAATGATACCGATATTATCGATGGATTGATTAACCATTTAACTTCCAGACATGATAAAACAGATGGCAGACATGTTATTTCAGGATTCAATATATTTATTTTATTTATATTTGTTTGCCTAGACACATTTGAATACTCACAATATACCCATTATTCATATCATAGAGTTTTGTTATCCACCTCAACTGTATTTTATGTAGATTGATGGGATCCGGATACATTTTGTATTTATCTTTCTGGGCCACAAAACAGCACAGACACATAAAGTCATGCAAAACACTAAAAACATTTTGTTATTATTAATTTTATTATTATTATATTATTCAGTAGTATATGGCCGAATGTACACCACCAACATTCTGTAGGACACGTTTTCAGAAGCACTTATTGGGGGAAGTGTTTCTGGATAACATAGCTGGTGTGCAGCGTACAAATAACGATTCATCAAAAGAATGTGTTACACCTTAATTCAAGTCCATAAAATTTAAGACTTTAAGCTTTAGAATGATAAATTGTGGGTGCTCTATCAACAATCAATCGTAAAGACATCAATAAATTAAAAAATAACATTGAACTCTAATAGCCCACACCCCTGAGTGCTGATTGTGTGTAGTAGTGATGTTGTTGCAATTAGTTACACTTAAAAGGTTTAAAATTTTACAAGCTATGTAAAGAAAAATGTTACACCTGAATTTATTTTGTTGAAGCCCAATGAAATGCAACTGCGGAAAAGCTTTGTCGCAAGGAGATGTGACTTGCAGGTCCAGGAATGATTTTCTTGGGGGTGGAATATGTCATCGCTGACGTACTCCAACACCCCGGTGTGTTTGTCACTGACTCTGGAGCTTCAGGGCCTTTTTTGTTCTACGCTGGTCCACAGAACAAAGAAAATCACAAACTAAAATTGACAAGAATTATCCCGATGTGGAGCTATTGTTAGGATGAAGCGTATTTGTTGATTAAATGTGAGCATATTGCCGACCATGTTACTCATGGAAGAAGTTGGATGGGAGGGATTTCTATGATGTCACGGGTGTGCATTTTAAATCTAAGTGTCCAAGATTTGTACCCTCAAAAATATATTTCTAAAAGGACTATATGTGAATGAATGCACGTCAGTCGCAGTGTCTTAGTGATACTGGATTTCATTCTTTGCATAACGCATGAAAAAAGGCTTGCTTTATTGTTGTCACTGAAACGAAACATTCCGTTCAGCCATTTCCTGGCTGTATACGAGGTGTGATAAATGCTTCTCTGCCGTGATACTAGATTGAAAGGATGCTACAAAATGGCTTCCCATTCATCAAAGTGGCATCATTCCCTTATACTGTCCTTGTGCAGACAATGCCCAGTATATTTAGAGAGGGTGAAAACAGACACTTCAAAAACAGAAAAGTATTATACAGTATATTTATTCGTTTATTTATATATTATTTTAATATCTATATTTCATATATATATATATAATACACATGCAATATAGATATTAACATAATATATAAACATATAAATATACTGTATACATTATGCTGTATAATCATACTGTATAACATTGTGTTGAGAAAAAGATAAAACATTTTAACATTGAAAAACAATTAATTAACAGCTGTAATTTATAGTGACCTTTTATATGTATTAATCATAATTTGAGACTGTTATCTGTATTGATCAAAATCATCCTCTGTGGGAAGTGATATCACTCCTTGCTATTTCATTTTTGTATATTTAGTTAATATTTAGGGATATTCTACATAGAAGTACAATGTGAATGTCAACATAGTGATACGTGTAGAAGAATGAGAAATTCTGAAATGCTGTTACAGGTCCTGCCCTACTTGGTACATCAGGTAGGGGGGCTTCGAGCTATGCGCATGCTCCCAGCCACTTTCCATTGTGACGGGGTTAAGGAACTGAACCCAGCAGCACCCTTTATGCAAAAACATTGTGTCACCTGAATATCAAGTGACTGTTGTTGACTAACAAAAACATTCACGCACACACACTATTAAAATACAATATACATTCTCCACAATACTGTTTCCATTAAAGATAGCAATATGTTTCTGCTAATGCCCTCATTAACCTTGTTATTATCTTTTTATTTGGGAGGGTGGTAGATAAGTTGAACAGCCTCCCAGGAAAAGTGGTAGAGGTAAGGGAATTTAAACATGTATAGCATAGGTATATAGATATCCTGAATCTAATTACTGATTAAAGCCTTTACATCAGAAAAATAAGCAGACTCGCTTTCTGTATTAACATAAACAATAAAATAGTAAAACAACAGAGTTGAAATTTATTCAGAACAAATAGCACAAAATATAATACATTTTATTAGGTCTGTTCTTCTACATACACTGTTGACAAATATAAAAAATAAATAATAGTAGTATTAAGGAGAAAACATTGTTTTTCTTGCATTATCAGACTTTTTCTTCTTTGCCAACCGGCCCCTGAAATGTTATTTGTAGACCCTTTCTTGCAAATGGAAATAACCCACCCTTACTAATTCTACTAAATGACATAGAAAATTACATCTCAGCTCAAAGCATTATTCTCACCCCATGTGCAAGAACATGATAACAGAGCAGTGGCAGTCCGGAAAATGATTTACAGAATTAATGGACTCTGATTTCCGATCTCTTTAGAGCTTTACACAAAAAAACATCTAGACTTAAATTATCTTGTTTCAACTTAAAACCAGGTTTATTGAAAGAAAAGATTATTTTTTATACCAAAACATAGCATTTTCCTAGCACCAGAAGACAAAATAACTTGATTGGGTGATCCATAATGAGTAATTTGTATTCACCGTGTTAATTGTCTTCAGAATGTTTCCACTAAGGTGGAAATCAAATTGCTAAAAAAAAATAAAAAATAAAATAAAAATAAATAACAATTTGTTTTGCTTTTAGGTTTCTTTTACTCTCTATATTTTTGCAGCGCATAAAAAAATTACTATTGTGCTCTTTATTAATACATTATTTCAAAGAGAAATCTTACCAGCATTTATTTTTCAGTTAGATCTCTTTTATGATAGAAAAAATAGCACATCTCTTTTGTGATTAAAAAAAATAGCACATCGTACATGATTTATGGACACATTAAAAACAATCTTTTACTGAGATAAATTCTAGATCTCAATGTGTGATACAATTTATTTAAAACAGAACTGACCAATACTGTGTGCGTCTCATAATATTCACTATATCAAGCTTAACTGCCTTACTTTTTATGTGTGAGACAATATAGGTCAATGCTCAGGGCTTATTTCTAAACACTGATTCCTTTCTTATTCTATAGGTCATCCTAGATATTTCAATCAGTTGTCCACCGGGCTTGATATGGTTGGGCTCGCTGCAGACTGGTTGACCTCAACTGCCAATACCAATATGTAAGTCGACATATAATAATCTTTAAAATAACTTTTTATTTATACACCTCCGATATAGTCAGCTGTGCTGGGTGTACGTGTTGTAATTTCAAGAGATGTGACACAATCCAGTGATCGTCAAATACATATAACAGTTACAGTTTTATGATGGGGAAGTAGTTTATAGAACAAGGTCTAAGTCTTTAAAGCATGAAAAAAGGGCATACTAGATGGGCCAAGTGGTTTTCTGCCATCCAAGTCTATGTTTCTATACATATTATACAGTTTTGCTATTGTATTGACCGGGTCCAAATCTATAATGATGGACGGATTTTGCAAACCATATTGTATTCCATTTACATAGAAGGTGGATATTACATTTATGTTTTGAAATTTAAATCTGGTTTAATGTGTGCAACAGCCTGTTCTATTGTTTAATATATCTACTTCACCACTTTCAAAAAGAAGTATATTTATTTTCACTGTGTTAGTGATGAATAACACCTATTCTGGGGAAGAGTTAATGGCTTGTCATCTGCTGAAGATCAAACGTTAATATCGTATAGCAAATAGGTTGCCTATGGAGTGGCATTTAATCTTCTATATCCATTAAAAAATCATCTGCCACCAATGATCCACCCATCACCACTAATAATAATAGCGCCCTATGACATGTGGAGAGGTTGGATCCCTGTTCACTTAGTTGGTGCTGCGGTGGTTTGGTTGAGCACATGTAACATTTAAGGCTTTTATTGTCTCCTCACTTCTGACATCACTGAAGATTATTCTAGTATACCCAGAAAGATCTAGAGAAGACTGCAGCTTGGATTTTATTTGAGCTCTGCTGTCATATTTTTAAAGTTTGATGAAGACGATATATCATTGTATTCTACTCTTATCATCATGTAATAGGTGGAAAACAGAGGAAACATTATCTGGGTCTTTGTAAAAAAAACCCAACTTTTTAAAACACAGTTTGCCCGCTGTCTTACTTGTAGGGTTTGTAGACACAGAACAGATCGAGTCACAATTCCTTATGATGACTACTACATTGGTGATCCATCATCTATAAGAGGACAATATAAGCTCAAAACAACATCATCACACATGATAAACAAAACAAAATTGGCATTATCACTTACACTTGATAACCACATCTCTGCATTTCCCTAAACGTCTGTAATTAGGACAGTTTAGTATTGAGGCAAAAAATGCAGAGAAATGGCAATCTGGTGAAAATACATATTTACACATTTCCCTGTGTTTTTCCTCTTTGTTTCCATATGGGTCAAGTTGACCTTGCTTTTACTAGACATGATATGTCACCATAAAGGTTGAGAGTGTGTGTGTGAAAACAATGGAGGAGAATCATCACATACATCAAACACAAAATAGTTTGTTGTTCCTAATTTTAATTATTTCTGTTGAAAAAGTAAGTAGGACAGATGCCGTCAAAAATGACTTCTTGTTACTGAGAAACTTCCTGTAGAAAACTTCAGAATGGAGCAGAATGTACATTACATGCCCATGAACTCGCAATGATTAAATGGTGTATGTCATCATATCATGTTACAGGCTGGGCAGAACTAATTTCCCTGGATACAAGTTGCAAATCTGGAAATATGTGAACTAATTTTGAAATAGTTTGAATATCAGGGCTTGCCTGAGTGCTCTTAACCACCAAGGCAATATTTGATGTCTTCGTCCAGTCTCTGTAATTTGCATACCTTGCATTTGGTATGACTGGTCTTAAAATATCCCCTACATTGCGGACCCTCATTAACTTCCTAGTCTGGCCTTGTACATGGAGCAACCCTGTTTAATGTACATGGTTATATGAACCGTAACATCCCCACCACAAGATTTCTGTTCCTCAAAGTAAAATTAAATTCTGGTCATTTTTTGTAATTTTTTTTTTGTTTTTTATTTGCATTTCAGGTTTACATATGAAATTGCCCCTGTATTTGTGCTTTTGGAATATGTCACCCTAAAGAAAATGAGAGAAATGATTGGGTGGCCCGGGGGAAGCGGAGATGGAATTTTCTCTCCAGGTAAATAATTGTATTATTAGAGTATTTTAAAGCTGCTGCAGAATGATATCAACTGTATAGGTATTTTTTCCCTCTTGCCCACTACAAATTGTAATGTGCTCTATTTGGAAAATAAATCCTGACAGTCCATGCTTTAGATGTATATATTCCCCAAAGCAAACTACATATTACCAGGAGCAGGAATTGTGCTGTGTGGGGAATCTAATCAGAAAAGACATTTGCCTTGCAGTTCTGAGTGTCCTTAGTCTTAGAGCATGGTAACTCTAACGTGTTGACTTTACTGTGTATGAAATATTTTTAGTATCAAAATTTAAGCCACAGAAGTAGAAGAGAATTACTTCAAGAAATGCTTAAATGTATGGATGAAATGTGCTTGTGTATTAAGTTATTTTAATGGGACAAGTGTATGTTAATCTTACCAAATGTGGTCAACCATGAGTTTGATTCCATTGCATGGAAACTGACAAGATGCTTCATCAACATAACACTCTGCCTCAGCCTCTTGTTGGGGCAATAAACAAGGGCAGTTACTTCTAGCTTACATTTCTAGTGACAGGCAGTAACCTGGACATAAATCTGGTTGACAGGACTATCCTGTCCAATTTGGCACTGTTGACACCTATGGTAAACTTACATTTAAATGTAATAAATATGTACTATATTTCTTAGTTATTTCATTTTAGAAAAAAAAGCCCTTTGAAAATACATGGCCACACTTTGTATACAGTTAAATTCAATACTATATTTTACTATCCAGTTACTGAGAAACATAAAAAATGTAAAATCATTCTGCAAAACATAGTTTTATATACTCATCATAAATGCTCTTTCATGGGCATTTCATTTTGTGATTAGAGAATATAGTGCGATGTATAGATCAAACGTTTAGATAAAGCAAATAAAGTAAAATCAATGTTCAGAGCAGATAAAAAGTTAATGCGAATGAACTAATAATTCATGAGCTCACAGTTCCATATGCATACAAACTGTATTGATGATTTTAGATCTCTTCAGTGCAGTAGAGGAATAGCTCTAGCTCATGTTCTAGATTCAGATCAATAACGTATATCTGTATATGGAATGCTCAGGTAATACATATCCAACCCTATGCTGTATTAAAAGACCCTCTATCTTACCGCCCTCTATTGAACCTCTACTAGAATCTCATCATTCTTGTAGGTTTCCTTAACTTCCGCCTCTATCACCCACACCCTCCCAGTACAGTGTCATCTTTGAAGAGTCATCCTTTTACTCTTTCTGTGTCAGCATGTTTTGTATGTATTGATGTCAATATGATGTGTGTATTTACTCCTCTTTCTAAAAGTACTCTGAAATTCACTGGCAATCCGTATACATTTAAAAAGCATGTCGCCAAATGGTCGGTCATGCCGGGCAGGTCATCACCAATCAAACTAAACTTGCAAATGCCTATCTGCATTCTAGTTCCCAGCTTTTGAGCTTGTATTTTGTTACTATACATGTCAAAAGTATTCCTGCTTCTAATCTTCTATACACCAGCTATAATCTGAACGTCTTCCAGGATCATCCTAAACATAGACTCTTCAGTTGTGTCTCCCTGTTTATATAGGATATCAGAGTTGTTGTTTGCCAGAAAATTATCAAGATTAAGTATATTGCCAGTGGGTGGGAGGTAGATTGGGAGGTAAACGTTGCGAGTGTTGGCTTTGCTGAGGATAAGATTGTGTGACAACATACATGGCTGTATGTTAGCCCATTATGGCTCTTATATAGAGTGGTAGAATGTGATACTTAAGTAGAGTGGTGTGTGAGCAAAAATAAAAGCAACCCAGCAATCATATTCCCTTTAATGTATATGATTAATTTTTTCTCCCCTTGCAAGTGCATGGAGGGATTCATCAGAATCCTGTCTATTTGCACTGTTTCCCCATCCCCCAGCTGTTTGGCGTGGATACAATTTGCTTGTTTTTAAAATAGTTTTTTAAAGAATGCATATGAAATGATTTACATACTTTAATATGTACTCTTCATTGGTTGGACTATATGGAAAATGGTTGTATCCTTCTAATGACAGGCATATACAGCGCTGCGGAATCTGTCGGCGCTTTTTAAATAAAGTATAATAATAATAACATGTAGTAGTATGTATGTATTAGTGCTCATACGTTTGAATAGTTTGCATTGGCATTGGCAATCAATATCAATACTCTAATTTTGCCCATATATTACCCCTTCCTGTAGTGTTTGCCTAAATAAACATATCTGAAATAGCTTCTAAAACAAAATTACTAAATTATACTTAAAATGTTTGAAGTAAATGGATGTCGGTTTCCAACTAGCTGAATAATATGTTAAAATAATTTAGCATTTTCATTGTTAAAATTCAGTGTGTCCCATTTCTAATTTTTTCCCAGTGAAAATGTAAAGTGTGGTAACATTTTGCTTTGTAGAACAGACAGAGGATGACCTTAGGCCTCCCCCGCATAAACCATCATGTTCACTCATCACGACTAGAAATGGTTTTTTTTTAGAATATCAGTTGAACACCAATTACATAAATTTTAATATGTGTGCCCTCAGGCCACTCAAGATGGCAATGCAATCAAAGTCCATTCATCAAGTGAAGGCACTTCAGTATACCTACCAGCACCATTTGGGAAACAAAGCATAAAATAATTGCAGAAATCATATGTAAAATACTGCAATGTAAACCAATTTTAAAGCCAGATAACTCATAAATTTCAAGCATTTACTAGGAGGATCTGTTGGTCTTTTTTATTCCATAGGCTCTTTTCTTCTCTATGATAGCCCAAAGTAATAGTGTTAAAGACATCCCTATTTTACTCTTATAAATTAGATGTTGAAAATTTAGATGTACCGCAATTATTTGTTAGATGAGTCCAAATTTTAAGTTTTAGGACACATTTTCTTGCTATCTGCATTTCCTACTTACATAAGCAAAATATTCAAAAAAAAAATTTGTTTAAATACGTTTGAGCATCTATATTTCCTTTAGAAATTTTGGGTTAGGTTTGGGTTTCTGTACCATATCTAGACCATATCTGGACTATATATCCAAGTATACAGTGTACCTGGCCTAATCGCTAAAATTCCATTTTCCGCTCAGTTTGATTTCCGTTGTGTAATGTTGCTATGGTGTCAGGTATAAAGTTTATAGTGTTGTTTTTCTGCAGGGCGGTAAACTTGTAGAAAGTCAGCAGTAATGGACCTCATGCTGGCATATTATGAAGTACAAAGTTGGCCATTTGTAGGCTCTGTTTGTAGATAATAGTCGAGGCAAAAACGGTAGGAGTCCAGTTTGTATGGGCAAAAATAGGTCTGTTAGATTAGGGATATAAAATAATCCCAGTCAGAAGAAGGAAAGAGACAGAGAGGCTGAGAAAAGGCTACTGTGCCTAATATTTGGCAGCTCATTTAAATAATTGGAATACTTCAAGTTTATTTAATTTGCCTTTACATATCATATGAAGATGTCAGATCATAACATTTCCTTGAAATAAAATGCCACGTTCTTATTGATGTTATCACACTTCTTTTATCTGTAAGATCTAAACTTTGTAAATTAACGTTTTGTGCTGTGTAAACTCTCAGGTCTGTTCACTTATGTGTCTCCGGCAAGAAGGACTAAGCTGGCCCTTTATAATGTATAGCTAAATCTCCCACAACGCCTATGAATCTTGAAGGACCAACTCAGGCCTTCCTGCAGGAGAAGCTCACTGGTGTTATGGAGCTTCGTAATGCTTGTTTAAGTGCCATAATGTAGGTCATATCAGTTATGAAATAAGTTGGTTGTCCTTGCAGGAAAATGAGACCGAGCGATATATCCACTTAGCCTGAAAGGCTTATATGAGCACTAAAACATGCAAACCATTTCATCATTCTAAAACTTCATACTAAAAAAATTATCCAGTCTAGGCTTTGCCTGTATGACTGGCACCATTGTACAGTGTCCATGGATGGCAGAGGGGCCCCGACATTTTTCTTTCAATCAATTTAAGACTTACCCCTTTGATTTAGTAATTCTCCTGTCTACCATAGATTATTATTATATAGAATTATTAGACAGGGGCTAGTACAAAAATAGCCACCATTTTACAGGACCCAACCCAACCATCCTCCTCACGTTAAGGCACTACTGGGAAGCCTTGGGCTAATAACATACATAAATGTATATGTAAAACTATGTCAGACTTGCAAAGTTCTATTGTCTCTTTGGGGATGGTATAAGGTATTAGGGGCCCTAATCTGCTGGTAAAGTAGAGCCACTACTGCTATATATCATCTTTGTTCATCATTGCCTTCTTTGGAGACCTTTCATTTTATCATTTATTTGTTAATTAGAAAGGAAAAAACATTTAGGTGTGCCAGAGGTTTTTTGTGTATAGCAGAGTCATGTATGTTGGATTGTGAACACTCTTCTTGTATAAAGCAACAGAAACAAATATTATGCCCTTGTTGTTTCAATGAGTAGAAATTAAAGAATATCTTTAAGTACAGCTCCCCAGATACCTAAACAAATCCGATTATTGTTTTACAGATATAGAAATTTACATAGCGCCAACAGTTTACGCAGCGCTTAATACAATAAATATATTCAAGGGGTCTGACAAGACGAGAATTGACAGACTAAGACAAACCGATACATTAGGTGGAGAGAACCCTGCTCTATATATAAAACAAATTATAAACAGAAGTATCTGGAGTTGTATTTATTTGTAACACATTTCTGCAGTAACACAAATGTAATGAACTCGAACTTTTTGTTTCAAAACGTTTACTGCCCCTTGAATTGGAAGAAACAAAAGCCTTCAAAATTGATTGTGATGACACAGCCTGATGAATTTTCCCTTGAATACATACAAGTACATGTATCGGGATGGGCATCTTATGGCTCTACAGCTTTCTGACAGGTCATGTCATCTCCAAGATGCCTTAACTGCCCAACAGCAGGCAGGCCATAGAATGCCCACCTCGCTCATTCTAAATGTACAACTGAACTTCAGTTTGTTGAATGATGTATTGATGATTCTATGAAAAAGTAACAATGTATTACTGTGGACTCCAGGTGGTGCCATATCTAACTTGTATGCTATGTTGATTGCACGTTTCAAGATGTTCCCAGAGGTTAAAGAGAAAGGAATGGCAGCAATCCCCAGACTGGTTGCCTTCACGTCAGAACATGTATGTGATGTACCATTTTTTTTTACCTTTTTAAACACCTGCGTATAACGAAATGTTAGATCAGTGTTATTTTGGTTCTGGTGTCCATTTATCTTCTATCCCACAAAATACTAGGGCTGATTTTCAGCAGGGTCATGCCATGTTGACAAACCACTTTCTCCTACAGATAATTTGATTTATGTCAACAAAGATTGCATTTGAAGTATATTAGTGTTTTTCATAGCCTATATAGAAGTTCATGCGTGTTCCTCAACGTGCATTTTGCATGTTACATAAAGCATGCAGTGCATATTTATGCAACTCTGACTAGAAGCCCATAAGTCACTGACCTGGCACCTGGGCCTGATTCATAACAAATTTACATATATAATCTCTGTGAACATTTTCAAATTATCATAAGAATAAAATAACTTGCTCATGTTGGTTATTATAAATTTAAGGAAAATATGTTGTCCTATCGCCATACAACCAGTGATTGGCTCATTCAGTCATTGGTTATTTTGGTAATGAGACCACTTTTCAATATTTCCAACAGAACCATATAAAACATAGGAGTGCCATTGATGTCTACATCACATCTCACGGTGTATACAAACGGTATACCCATACATATATATGTTTTATAGATCCAGGTGACTGCAAATAAAATGCAGAAAAAAATTGTTAGCAGTCCAAAATCTTCAAACCAGAACAGCCCAGAATTGATTACCCTTAGATACCAAATTTCTAACACCAATGTATCAATGGTTAGTTTAATGGCTCCAATACTAAACATTTATTTATGGACAAAATGCTGACTTCTCCATTTTACATTATTCAAGCTGGTTAAACTATTAATTAATATTACTGATTCAAAAATAAACATTGTATAGGTAAATCTATAATTGTTACTGGCCTTGGTTATTATTCCCTATGACGGATTACATAAAATCATCTACAATATATTATTTTCTCTGTTTTTGGCTAACATATGGTAACATATAGTAGATGCAATTGATAACATTTTTTTTAAATCCCATTTTATCTACAATAAATGCAGAGATAAAAATAGTCTCTAAACACATTTTTAATAATGGGTTTGTAATGTATAGTTTTATTTCCCTTTAAATGGTTATACTGTATGTGTTAATAAAAAATATTATTCTATTTTGTCAATAGAATATGAACACATTTTATAATATAATTTACCATTTAGAACAAAGCTGTAAGTATACATGCACACAGCAAAATCATGTGAGACTAATCAATTCAAAACTTATAGTAAAAGAAAAACACAAAACATGTACAAATAAACTGTTTTTTCCCCTTTAAGTCAGTATTATTGTTTTAGATATTTCATCTTTGCTCCTTCCAAAATTCAAAGAACAGATCATATTCTTCCAAAGGGGGGGGGGGAATAAGTTAATCAGGAAGATATCATGCAAACCATGTGACAAGTAACTAAGATGGCATCTCCCATTAACACGCCATTAAACGTACTTTCTAATTAGACATATTAGTTGTTTTGATCTGTAAGCTTCATTATATGGCCTTAGTAAGTATAATGAACTTCATCAAATGAAAGTAGAACTTTAGAATTAACAGTATTTCTTATAATACACTTGGACCTTCAATATTTCTGATGGGTACGATTTTCCCGGTGACGGCACAGTGATTTCTGATGCCTACAAAACTGAAACAGTCCCATTAGGAGCCCCTGCACTTTGCAGTAATCACACAAAGTGGGGCTGACACTTTAAAAAAGGAACATTATGACTGGAGTGGTGACTCAACAAGCCGTCTAAATGTACTTATAATCATAGTGTTCTTGCCAAGTAAAATTGCTCAGGACCCCGCCACTGCTCTGACCTCAATTGCTACCTTTTCACTTGATTAGCATAAAGGATTCATTCTTTTTTTTCATGATTCCGCAGAGTATGAATTCTAAATTAGAACAATTATGCAATGTTATTTACATACAACCATTAATGAAGAAGCTAGAAAGATAGTTCACTGCTGCCCAACTTACCGTGAATATTTGAAAATCACAATTATAATTAGTAGTGTTGGCTCATACATCATATTTTTTTTTTTTGCAGAGAAGCTAAAAAATGCACAAAAAAAAAGCATACTAAAGTGTTGACAGTGAGAGCTGATTGTCATATCTAAAGTAATTATGTTTGAACTAAAAGAATATAAAAATCTAGAGATAAAAGAATCGGCAGCCATCCGCTATGAAATTAACACATATAAACATAACCTTCAGTGACTGGGAAAGTATCCTTGATGTATTAGGTGTGATTTTCTGCAAAATATGTCACTTCGTAAAAATGTTGTCTCAGTTTAACCTACAGCTCGAAATGTAATATGACATATAAGGACATATGGCTAAACTTGGGGGAAAACTACAATTATTACAAACTAGTGAAACAGTTTTATATAAAAAAAAGGATTATTTTTCCTTTCCTTGGCACTCTCCCAAATCCTACAGTTTTATACGTTGAAGAAACCCACATAATAGTGTTTATAGATTAAAATAGGAGATTGATTAGAAATGCTAATTTATTTTAAATTTCTTACATTTACCCAAAATTTACATTGACTTCTTATAGTCATTTAGTTTTAAACCACAAATCTCCATAATTGTTATATGTACTGAAAAAAGAAAGCAATTGCTATAGAGAATTTTAATACATTAATTTAGTAAAGGTAAAAGGTGTGATGGTGATGGTTAGCCTTCAAAGCATGACCCTAAAACCTTAAATAAAAAAAACCATTTCAGGCATAAAGAATTATGTATATGCTGGGTTAACAAATAAAAAATGTTAAGCACCATTCTAGCAACTTTTGTACTTATATTATTTCTTGTGCTTAGAACAGATTACTTCCCAACATGAACCAGGCCCACTTTTCCTCACTGAGAATACATGGTGATAAAACAAGAGATAGGTTAAGGTGTAGAGCAGTGCTCCTCAACCCTCTTGTCAAGGCACACCTAACAGTCCAGGATTTAGGTATTACTCGGGGGGGGGGGTCTAAGGTGTGGCATAAATAAGATACAATACCACCTTGAACACCTTAGGTGTGCCTTGACGCGAGGGTTGAGGAGCACTTGTATAGAGCATATGTTCACTTCTCTTAATCTGCCTTTACAAAGTCAACTGAACATTAAGATGCATATGCCTTGCTCTGTTAATTTAAAACCCCATAATTCTGAGATGATTTAGAGGTACCTAATAGAAGAAACAGAAGAATTTCTATGGACAAACTGTGAAGTCAAGAGTATAGATTTTGGGGTCTATGCGCTGATGCATGAGTAATATCTACTGGCTAAGCTATGTCAATTTAAAGGTAATTTATTGATAGTAATGCCTCCAGATTTCGCTGAATTGAGGGTTATTATTGGAGAGCATTGTATAACTTTTATATTAGTAATTAAATATATGTATATGAATAATACTCTAGAGGTCAATCAAAGCTTAGCACCTTCAATTTAGAGGAGAGCTTACATGATGTCCTGTCAGCATACTGTTGCAAGTCAATGCAATTGTAATTATATACGTTCCTTTACAGAGCCACTTTTCTGTAAAGAAAGGAGCAGCAGCCCTGGGGATTGGCACTGACAGTGTAATTCTTATCAAATGTGATGAAAGGTAGGAAAAAAAGCAAAAAAGAAAACTTTAACATTGAACAAATTAAGCGTGAGTCAGTCATCTGGTTTAGGTCATACAAACAAGAAACACAACTAA
Organism: Sceloporus occidentalis; assembly: GCA_023333645.1. Classification (NCBI taxonomy): domain Eukaryota; kingdom Metazoa; phylum Chordata; class Lepidosauria; order Squamata; family Phrynosomatidae; genus Sceloporus; species Sceloporus occidentalis. The sequence continues at coordinate 3,882,881 of JALMGF010000063.1, read as the reverse complement.
ATGAACAGTCACTAAATGTCACGTTATTGAAATGTACAACAAATGACAAGATGACCTCAATTTCCTTTCAAGACTACTTTCCACAACACTCTTTTGTGATGGTGTAAGAGGAGAGATAACCATTGATCACAGATAAGGTTTTTCTCATCTATCTCTGATTAGGATTTTGCTTTAACACTTTCTTCACCTTAAACTGAGAGGAGAAAGTTGGGTGATTAACTGTTCTAAGGGTTAACTTGACTGAAGTTGCACGGATGAAAACATTTGCAAACCAACTGGTGTATTTACTCGTTTACCAGTTGCTTGGCAAGGTCATGCAAGTTTAATGACAACTCGCACATCCTTGCCTAAAACTCACAAAATTACTTTTTCAAACATTAAAAAATGTTACAATAATAATATTAAAAAATAATTAAAAAGCAAAAAATTGGGCAAAGTTGGTTGAGGGGGAACAATTTTTTTTTAATTTATATGTATTTTTACACATTCTACTGAGGATATAAGGTGAAATTTGAGAGTTCCCATCTGCACCTTACAAACACCTTATTTATTTTTTAAATATTTATTTATTTATTAAACTTCCATGAACTAACCCTCCTGCAGACTGCGCAAATGCGAGTTTGCCATAATGAATATGGGCTTAGGTTCATGTATATATAAATTCTGTATATTCATATTTCCATTTACAGGGGGAAAATGATACCATCAGATCTTGAAAGAAGAATTATGGAAGCCAAGCAAAAGGTATATACTTTACAGGTCATTAAAGCAGAGAACATATTAAGAAACAAAAAAAGTTAAAGAAGGAGAAATGTGTGTAGGGGGGAATTTAGCAAGGAAAAAAAATCTTCCACTCTGCTGGAAAACAGGACCGTGTTTAACGTGGGGTAAAAGGGGCAGCTATAGTGAGCCCAGGCTTACCATAAGCGAGCTCGATCTGAGTCCTTTTTTGTTTTGTTGATTTTTTTCTAACATACAATTTTACTGGGCAAAACACTACTTTGTTAAGTGAATATCTGCATTTTATTTAACATAGCTGACTCATTATTAAATTAAAAAATATATATTTTATCCGATATTGTATATTTTAATATTATATATTTAGCAATTTCATGGGATACCAACTGGAAAATATACAAATAAAACAACAAATGCAAAAACTGAGAGGCATATTAAAGAAAAAACTTATAAAATCATGACTTATACTTAAATACTGTAGAACAATATTTGGAAAATAATCCAAGCAGGAATTAAATATCCAAGTTAAAATGTGTCAGCTGACCATAAAATAGTAAATTGCATTCAAAGTCTGTTGTGATACATGGCTTTGTACTGCCTATCTGATACTTGCACACAATTTAACATCCCCTTTCATTGTTCAACTAAATTATTCTATAGAAGCTCTGCTACCGCACCCTATGAAAGATAGACTTTTTAGGGTTGATTGCCCAATAAACATATGCATTACATTTAAAGCTTGCATTTTACGAGTGACCTCGAAGAATATATGTCTTACAAAACATAACTCATTCTACTTTGTTTATTTTATCACAGGGCTTTGTTCCATTCTTCGTTAGTGCTACAGCAGGAACAACTGTTTATGGCGCCTTTGATCCATTGATAGCTATTGCAGACGTCTGCAAAAAGTATAAGATCTGGATGCATGTAGATGTGAGTATTACTTTAGACCAAATGCATCATTTCCCATGATATCTACTGGGAAGTCATATAGAGAACTATTAATTATGTGATGTATGTGGGTATTTGGTTTGAGTGCCCAATTAATGTATCTGGTATGCTGGGCAAATTCTGGTAAGGCTGCATATGTGACCACATGTACGTCATTTGCCAGCCACTGGCCTTAAAGTGCCAGGGCCACCTGGTTAAATGGACATATAAACGCTGCACTATTTCTTATTACGAATGCTTGTTTTAGAAGCCTAACCATTTGGTCTTGCTTTAGTGACACTATTTCAGTTTGGACTCACCTCTCATGGGATGACTTGGTGAGGCAGGTGGGCTGATGTGCTTTGGCCAACTAAATCAGTATGTTTATCAGTATGAATTTGTACATTTGGATTTCTGTCCTGGTAATTTGTTTTTATTTGTATTTATTATCTCAGAGCATAAAGAACCAAAACAGTATCCAGTTAACAGCGGTATATTAATGCCCATGCATTCTAAAGCAGGTCGACGTTAGTGAAATGATTTAATACAAATAGTAAAATATCAGATTGCTGTTCATGATCATTGCAGTCAGACATTAGTACACTACAATTTTCATGATTCTGCCCCAATAAGTGGTGTGAATCGGTAATAAGAGTTTTTCTCATATAAGTTATAGATTCAAAGATGACTTTCCTAATCTCAAAAATAACATATATCAATAGATCTCTATACTATGTGTAATATTTGAAAGAAGTTTTGATATAAAGTGACATAATGTATAACTGTTTCTAACTGGTCCTAAACCCATTGATTTCATCCTTGATTTTTTTTTTGCTTTTCTCTTTCTCAGGGAGCTTGGGGTGGCGGACTGCTGATGTCTAGGAAACACAAATGGAAGTTAAATGGCGTTGAAAGGTATGGAAAATTAGCTATTAAAACACTCTCCTCAAAAAGCCTTCCGGCAAGCAAAAAATATTCCGTTCCTTAGTCTTGTATCACTCCTGTCACTAAACTCACCAACAGCTCCGAACATTCACGTTTAGATGTTTCTGCCTCTCGGGGAAAAAAAGCAATTTAAAAGTACACAATTTTATTATTATTTTTTTTTAAACTATATATATAAATACATAAATAAGCATTTCAGGAAAAGATGTAAGCACACATAAATATGGTGTAAGTTCTCTGCCATAGACAGGCAATGAACGGATTAAAGGTGCTGTTCCACTTTTAGAGCAGCATTGTCACTACTAGAACTGTTTAAGGACCAGAAATGATTCTTTAATCTCGTAAGATGTTTACCTTATTCATAATCTTTTAGAGGATGCTTGATTATCACCCTCAGCCACCCTCACTACTGAGTGCCAGTATCAGACATCATATCCTGGCGCTGCACCGGGTACAGCATACGATGGAGTCTGTGTCGGTTAGGCACAGTGCTCCATACGGTAAACGAGCCGGTTGAGGAGATCAAAGATCTCCTTCGGAACCAGCTCATTCAACAGATCAACGATCTGCCCCGGTTCTGTGGCAGAGATGCTGCCGCCCCCTGAACTTCCCGGACACAAAAACATGGCTGCCATATTAACGGACGTTTCTGTGTATCATCTTAAAGTGTCTGTGGTGTATGCATGTCATTAATCCTTTTGAAGAAATAAAAGATATTTAATAAACTTGGCAGAGAATGCAATTAATGTTTTATCTAAATGGAGCAGCAGCAGCAGCAGCGTTTTGCTTTAGAAGCTCCAGGTAAATGCTAGGTGTTGCAAAGAGCAGAAATTAATTGATTTGTGAGCCGTTCTATTAAAATTATATTCTGTCCGCAGCAATTGTTTTGTTAGCATCGCTTCCTTGAGGAGTAGCACATTATTTATAAAAAAAAAACACTGAAGAATATAAATATATCAGTAATAATTGAAAATGGCCAAACTTGCACCAAAGATAATGTTGGTTATTTTGTATTACTTGCAATATTAATATTTTGGAAAGTCGAAATATACAACAGATAATAGTGCTTGGTAATGACCTTTTTCCTTCCTAAAATAAACAATGAGGATTTTTTTTCTTTTAAATCCCTTATTAATAAAATTTTCACTGTACCCTCAATTAAGGGATCTAAAATGTACCAAAAAAGGGAAACTATTATAAAGACTCATTTCAGACTCTGATCCACATTGCAGACACAAATTGCACATCATTATTGTTATTATGACCCAATTGCAAATGGTAATTGCTCTGCCTCCTAGGGATTAGATCCTCACAATGAGCTGCGAGGATCTGAGTCCTGATCTCAGACAGACAGACGCGTCGAAAGTGGGGCTTTAGATAAGAAATTCTAGCGTGTCAAATTAAGGTGGCATTTATTTTATTTTTTTTGCTGTAGGCAGCTTCTGTTCCTCCCTGATATTAAGACGTGTCCCACAAAAATTAGCTGCTACAGAGTCTGTCTGGTGTGTTTGTGTTTTTAATGGATGCAATTTCACTGTATTATTCACTGTAATTACGGCAATTTCACAGCTGTACTATGTGCTTGGATTTCTGCTTCTCGGACGTGATTTCAACCTACTAATAGGGAAGGAGAGTAAAAGGGGTGGAGAAAAAAAGAAAAGCAGCATTAGGCACAGTGTATAAAGTAGTCCCATCATTTTGGGGTAATTTAAAGGATATCTGTAATCATCAGTAATGGGGTGTGCATCCAGATGGCGCAAGTGCCTTCTTGTCTCTAGCATGGGCAGTTAGGATAGCGTGAGTCTTCAATTGTTTAGTATGTATTATGCACAGTAAAAATAAATACTTTCTTACAATTAAGCTAAAGGTTTGTACAGTATAGACATTAGGTTAACGTGATAATATGATATGTCACCGGGTTGACCATGTGCAGTGTACACTGTAGTTGTGTAGAATTATGTAGTCTTAAAGTGGTAACTGTTCCATTTGCCAAAGAAACCATCATTTAAAACCCATTGTGTTCTTTTTATTTAGGGTTTGTTTGATTAGTAAATCCAGAACTGGCCTGAATGTTATCTCAGATTTGTCAGACTCCTCGGCAAGGTCACCTTGGCATTAAGCTTTGATTAATAGCTGAATCCATGATGATAAGAAAATATGTTGCCGACACCATTGATCTAAAAGAGCATTTTTCAAAAAAGAAATAGATCTAATAATACATTAAAGGAAACTCCATTGTGATATAGATGAGAAAAATATTTTATAATCAATGAATTGGGCTTCTCTTACAGATTTTTTTTTATGTAGTTCAATATAGAAACACATCATAGCATTTTAAGGCAGATAAAAAAAAATTCGGCTCATATAACCCAATATTTCCCGTTGTACAAAACTCAATTCTGAGTTGTGAGTGTATAGAATAAGATTCAATGAAGAGAAAGAATGCAGCTAATTAAGCAGAACTTTTCATTCATTATAAATGCGAATGTGCTCAAGTTAAGGGTTAACACGAGCTACTACACTTGACTTTACTTGCATGCTAATACCGGATAATCAATTCCTTTGTATTCACTATTATATGAACTTGTGAGAGCATGTAAATTAACATTCCAGATGAGGGCATGCTAGTTGAATGTCCTCGTGTGCAACTCGCTAAACAGCACCCCTTACAAAAAATTTGAAAACTATACTGGGCTCCCAGGGGCCATTCTATTATCTAAGGTGTGTGGTGGAGTGAACAAAATAACCTTGAATGGATACAGGATCCAAACTAACCCTCCCCCCACCCTCCATCTTGTCCATTGAGATGTGGGATAATTTGCCCTCTGGTTGAGATATTGACCCCACTCATGCCTCTCCCCCCTTCCTCCATCCCTGTCCATCCTATATATATTTAAGAATCCCACCTACCACTCTCCATCCCTGGTGAAGCCTGTGTCTCTCTGCAACTTAAAATGCTGCATCGACGACCCTTACATTTAGCTCAAGGAACGAGCCCATTCTAAATGTAAAGTTAAAAAAAGCAGGTGCATACAAAATTGAATATTTTCAATCAAGGAACCTCAAGGAAATAGAGGACGAAATTAATTATCAAACAACTTGGAGCTGCTGGAGCATGGGAGTAAAGTATATATAGACATAACGTCACAACCAGTAAGGGGGTTTGAGATATTCTCTATGACTGGAAAAGGCTTTCATCACTAAAACTTCCATTCAAGCAAACAATTTGGGGTGAAGGAGTAAAGGTCTCTGTACCCTCCCACTAATTAATTGTCAGTGATTGCGATGATGTCCTCTCCCCGATTCTCCAATCGGAGGAGAGGATGTCTGAAAGTGAAGCCATCGTGCCCTGAGTTCAAGTTAGAGCAAAATGACAGCGCTTTCAGTGACGTCCTCCATACCGATTGTAGGATCTGGGAGAGGACATCACCTGAAGCCCACCTAATTGCCGTGAGTTCAAGTTAGGACAAAATGACGGCGCTTTCAGTGACATATTCTCTCCTGGAGGAAAGGATGTCACCACAAGCATCTCCATTTTGGCAGAAGTTCCCACCGGCTTATGTCTGTGGACGAACATAGATGACTAAAGATAGAAGAGAGGAGAGAATGGACAAGATAAACGATAGAAGATGCCGAAGCCGAAGTGGAAGTCAGTTGAAGTGGTTGACAAGAGAAGCAGAGAAACATTGAGAGAGAGTGAATGGGAATGAGAATGTCAGAGAGTAAGTGAGAGTGTGTGAGAGTGTCAGTGAATGTGGGCCCACATACTTTGGATGAAAATTCTGAGTGTTTTTGTTTTCTTTGTTTTCGTCTGATTCATGGGTGGGGTGTGGCCTCATTTTCGTGGCGTCATATGGCTCCAAATGCACAAGTATATATATATATATATATATATATATATATATATAGTTATACCGTATTTGCTCGATTATAAAATGACCCTGATTATAAGACGACCCCCCAAATCTGAATATTAATTTAGGAAAAAAAGAAAAAGCCTGAATATAAGACGACCCTATAGGAAAAAAGTTTTACCAGTAAATGTTAATTCATGTAAACTATTTTTTTTTATAAAAGCTATGATTGAGAAAAATATTTTGGTTTTATTTCCTTCTATTTTCCAACCTGCTCCCGCAGTTATGCACATCTGCCCCAGAAATGCCTTATACCCCTTATATGCCACTGTGCCCCATGATATGCCTTTTAACCCTATATGCCACTGTGCCCCATGATATGCCTTTTAACCCTATATGCCACTGTGCCCCATGATATGCCTTTTAACCCTATATGCCACTGTGCCCCATGATATGCCTTTTGACCCCCTATGTGCCACTCTGCCTCCAGAAATGCCTTATACCCCTATATGTCACTCTGGCATTAAGGGGGTTAAAAGGCATATTATGAGGCAGAGTGGCATATAGGGAGGTTTAAGGCATTCAGGAGGCAGAGTGGCGTATAGAGAGTTAAAAAGGCATTTCTGGAGGCAGAGTGGCATTAAGGGGGTTAAAAGGCATTTCATAGAACACTCTGCCTCCAGAAATGCCTTATGCCCCCCATTTAACACCCCCCCCCAACTTACCGGTGCTTCTGACTCCCCTGTCATGCAGCCGGGGCAGCGCAGCGTGTAGATGTCTACGCGATTCGCTGCAACCGGAAGGAGGTGTGGCTAGACATCTACACGCTGCCCCGGCTACACACCGGGGACTCAGAAGCACCGGTAAGTGGGGCGGGGGAGACAGGAGGATCCAGGTCCCCTGCAGCTGCGGGGGATCTGGATCTTAGTCGTCTCATAGTCAGACTGATTTGAGGTCTGATTATAAGACGACCCCGATTATAAGACGAGGGGTATTTTTTCAGAGCAATTGCTCTGAAAAAAACCTCGTCTTATAATCGAGCAAATACGGTATATATATATATATATGTACACACTAATAATATAGTATACTATTAGAAGTGATATAGATGTGTTAAGAACCTACCTAATGTGTATACTATGAGAACAACCATCTTAACTGTTTATGGGGTTTGGATGATTTTTCCTACCTTTGGTATAGCTATTGCCCCACCATAGTTTTTTTGTATTTTTTTACAGTAGACTTGTCCATTTTAAAACCGGGAATGTAACATGAACTGAAACTGGAACGGTGAAGAAGAACATAAGAAAATGTTTATATTTTATTCCAGGGCCAATTCAGTGACATGGAATCCACATAAAATGATGGGCGTTCCTCTCCAGTGCTCTGCGCTGCTGGTTAGAGAGGAGGTATGGCTTCTTCACTGTTTTTTGTGATGCTAAATAAATAATAAAATGCAGACGCTATAGCATCAGGAGCTAAAGATCTTTTTCATTTTCCAATATCAAGGGATTAATGCAGAACTGCAATCAAATGCATGCGTCGTACCTCTTCCAGCAAGACAAACACTATGACTTGTCCTATGATACAGGAGATAAAGCGTTGCAATGCGGACGCCATGTTGACATTTTCAAGTTATGGCTGATGTGGAGAGCGAAGGTAAAAAGCAACCACATTTTTATAAGAAACTGATGATTATTAAACCCTTAATAGTTCTTGACCTACAGACATTCATACCTGAGCACCGTTCAAAATGGACTAAAATGTTATTGAAATGTATCCTAACAGTCATTCTGGTATGTCATTGGTTGTTTCTTCAAGTTCAGCTTTTAAATAACATGAAACTCATGGGTTAATTAAAAAACTGCTACTTCAGCAACAAACACCATATACCATATCTTTACAATAACAGTTCCTGTGTCACAATCACAGGTTCCTAGTAGACTTGGGCACCAGGGGGCTCTTCGTGTTCGTCTTCGTACTTGTCTTCGCCCGTTCCTGTCTTCTTTTCGGGCGAATATTCGTGGCCATTCTTCGTGCTCGTTTCATCTTCGTTTTCTCCCGGCTGCGTAGTAGGGGTTAATACGGGGTTAAGAACACATCGGAGCAGCAGCAGCAGCAGATGGACAAGAACTATAAAATAGCTTAGGGTTAATGTACGGGTTTTTTTAAGATTATTAGCAGTGCACTGTTTTGGTTAAAGATGTAGTATGTCTAAATAATAATGTAATTTTAATTTTAAGGGGTTTATTGAATTTTATTTTAAAGTTACATTTATTATTATTTACTTTATTATATTTTTTTTAATGTTGTAGTGCTACCCTACCCAGCTATACCTATGTGCACTAGCATACCTAGTTTAGCTAAATTTGATGGGACAGGAAAAAAGCAGGACTGTCCCAGAAAAAGTTGGGTCTGTTGGCAGCTATGTGGATGGAAAAATGTTATAGGGTGAAGTGTGAGTTATAGCGTTAATGCTAGTGAGTGTAGAAGTGAAGGCCAGGGCAAATAACAGGAGGAAAGGTCCTTGTGATTTGTGCATTGTACGTGAGTGTGTTATGTGTGTTATGTGTTATGTCACTGTGTTATATGTGTTATGTGTGTTATGTGTTATTGTGTGTGTTATGTTTGGTAGGTTGTGTATCAGACGGAAAAAAATGAAATTGAAATGGAAATGGAAAAGGCGAATGAGTGGGCAATTGGCGACCCACTCACCTGTTTCACCCCAGAGCAAAGCATCCAAACAACTGTCAGTCCTAGACTTACAGAACTCAGACACAAGGCCCTAGCGTAAGCTGGCTACACCGGCGGAGGTAGCAGGCGTTGCCACACCGCAAACAGACGCAGCCAGGGGGAGAAACTACCTTGAACAAATTAACTTTCCAAGCTAAGAGCTGGGTAACCCAATTTGGGCAGATTGAATTTAAGAAAGGCAATCTGCTCCATCAGATGAGGTGCCATGCGTGAGCGCTGTGGACTCAGTATGTTTCCAGTCATAGAAAACACACGCTCACTTTGAACAGTGGTTGGCGGACATGATAGAAGCTGCTGCGCAACCCATGAGAGTGCAGGCCACACACTCTTTTTTTCATCCCAGTAGCTAAGAGGATCAACATTAGGTGCAGAAGGAACTTCACAGAGGTAAAGTTTGACCATTTCAGCAGCACTACTCTCCTTTCTGCTGCTAGGTCTGTCAGATGGTCCAACTATACTCCCAAGTGCCTCTTCCCAAAACGCAGCTGCTCCACTCAGCTGTGTTGTTGTGATGCTTGTGGCACTGCTGCTGATGCTGCTGCTAGGAGTAGCAGACCACATAATCTCTTCCTCCTCCTGCACCTCTCCCTCCTCAGACAGCATTCCCATTTTACGCTGCCAGTCGCGCACCTTGTTGACCAATTGCTCCCGGTAGCTACTGAGAACATTAAATTTCAAAGCTAGCTTTCCCTTAATTCTTGGATCGCAAAGGCACTCTAGCATCATTTCGGGACTCTCTTCCATGCGTTTGCGAAGGTGTACTTTTAGCAGATCCTTCAGCTTCCTGACTATGGCTGCTACGTCAGGATGTAGAGTGCCACCTTGAACAACCTCACGGTTTTCAAGGAACACATCCATCTTGCTGCCTAGATGGGAGAACACTGGGATTACCTGGGCCAGACTGGCAGTGTTTGAGCTTAAACTTTCTGTGGCATCCCTGAATGGTTTAAGGACTGCCACTAGCTGGGCGATCACTGTCCAATCCTCCCTATTCAATGGAGAGGTAATCCCAATATTGTGCTCTGAGGCAAGATTATGGATTGCCCTCTGCTGCTCAAAAATCCTCTCCAGCATGTCTAACGTGGAGTTCCACCGTGTACTGACATCCTGACGTAGGCAGGACCTCTCTTGCTCTTCCCTCAGCTAGCCTTAACACTATGGTGAAAGTGCCCAGCGATCTTTCTGCACCGGGACAGAACTACTGCTGCCACATTAGTTCCTTCTGACATTGCTGCCTTCACTACAAGATAGATGATGTGGGCTGCACAGCGCACACCAACAATATGACCATCTCGCAGCGCTTTCACCATATTGGCACCTCCGTCAGTTACCACAAAACCAACTTCAACATTGGTGCCTGCCTCTGCTCCCACCCAAAGGCTAAACATTTTCCTAATCGCATGCAGAATATTTTGGGAAGTGTGCTTTTCATCCAACACTTCTGCATGGAGAAGGAATGATCGGTAGCCTGCTGCAGCAGCTTCCTTGGGCACACCGGGCTGCCACCAGTGTGCTGTCAAAGAAAGAAAGGCATGCTGCCCACTAGGTGCACTCCACAAATCTGTAGTGAAATGAACAGACTGACCAGCAGCCTTGGAAAGCTCCTCTTTCACTGCTGCAACACAGGACCGATACAATGAGGGGACAATGTTCCTGCTGAAAGTGGAACGTGACGGAACTGTATATTGTGGAGCCACAGCCACCATCAATTGTTTGAAAGGCTCCCCTTCGATCATAGAGAAGGATGCCCCTCCAACAGCAATGAACTGACCAATAAGTCACGTTACTTTATTGGCCTGCTGTTTGGGCATTGACCTTTTGGATTGGAATGCCACAAATTGTTCCAGGGTGGGCTGGACATGCAGTGCTCCAACCTGCCTTGGTCTCTGGCTGCCAGCACTAGCTGCTGCTGCTGCTGCTATTGGCTCAGAAGCAGCTGTTGGGGTTTTTCCACGGCCACCAGCTATGCTGCCTGCACTAAGTTTTACTTCTGCATCTTTCCCCAATAGCACAGCGTTGTGTTGAATGCTGAGGTGATGCTTCATGCTAGCACTGGTAAAATGGCCAGACACTTTCCCTCTGCTTATTAGCTTCCTACAATGTTTGCACTTTCCATAGCGCCCTTCTTCAACATTTTCAAAGTGCTCCCAAATTGGGGCGCGCATAGCCTTGGAGTGTGCCTTGGGTGCTGCTCCTTCTGCTCGGGGTGGATGACCAGAGGCAGAACTAGTGGTGGTGGGACTGGTGGTAACAGTACTGGCCATAGTGGGACTGCTAATTGCTTTAACTTTAGATTTGCTAGGTTTTGCTGCTGCTGGTGGGGGTGATGTGATGACCATAGAGGAGAAGGTGGAGGCTCAGGGGAAAATTGTGCACTAGTCATTTGGACACTGCTCCCTGAGGAATCTGATTCCTGACCACTCATCTCCTCTACTTCCTCTGGCTCATAGTCTAGTTCTTCATTAGCCAGATCGAATGGAATTCCTGCTAGGCTGGAGCTAAGACTGATATCGTCGCGAGACTCGTGACTAGTAGTAGTGCGAGCAGGAAGAACAGACTCTGCACTTGGCCTCTCAGTCTCAGGCTCCTCTGCTACCTCGCTAGGTGGAGTTCCACTATGTGTAGCCCTCTCTCTAACTGTCTTTACAAAAATATTGTAAGGACTTGGTGGCTTGCTAGAGGTACTAGGAGGACGTGGCGGTACTGGTGGGAACAGTAGGCGCAGCACTAGTGGTGGTAGAGGTGGGGGTGGTGGTTGTGGTAGTGGTGGTTTTCCCTACGAAGGAATGAGATCGCTTTGGTTTGGGACCCCTCTGAGTCTTGCTGCTAATTTGGCTCTGCTTGGTACCTTGCATGCTGCTCGTGGATGGGGAAGATGCTGCTTGGGGCAAAAGGCACTTCTTTTTACTCACTGGGCTAGTAGAAGTACTAGTTGTGCTACCCTTTAACTTTGAACGTGCTTCTGGTGCTTTAGGCTTTCCGTAAAAAAACATAGAGCTTGTGGGCCTAGCAGCACTACTACTGTCTGCTTTTGGTGCCTTTCCTTTACTTGATGATCCTTCAAGCAATGCTTCCCCAAATAATAAGCGAGAGCTTGGCCTACTTGGCCGACTAGACTGACGCAAAGGCTGCATCTTAGAACTGGTGGTGGTGCTGGTGGTGGTGGTGGTAGATGGAGCTTGTCCCTCCTTAGTCCCAAAAGGAGGATCCATTTCAAATTTTGTGTTGTGTGTGTAGTGTAGTGTTTAAAAAAACAAAAAAAAGGGGGATAAAAAAATTAAAGACTTTGAATTTACACAGGCCTAAGAGCCTATCCTACTACTATGCTAAACCTAAAGCTATATTAGTATTCTAGTCTAACTCTAGGCAGACGCTCTCAAGCCCACTAAGCTAAAGTGAGGTTAAGTTATATATAATATTATATTATTAATAGATTAGAATTACTTATATTATGGATTATAGATAGAATATAGATCATGAATTAGATAGAATTACTTATATATTATAAATTATGAATTAGAATTTATATTATATTATATATTATAGATTAAGAAGATTAAAGATTAGAATTATTTTAGTACTACAGCTAGTAGCTTGAAGTTTTGCTTAGTACAGTTGTTGTCGTCACACAGTCAATTTTTCTTGAAAAGAAATTAGAAATAAAATAATGTCACAGCAAAACAGTTAGCTTTACTGCTTGCTGAAACACACAGCACTTATGCGGTTGCACTCACTAGCCCAACAAGTTCACTTCACTGATGGACTGAGGTGAGCAAAACAAATGAAATAAAATGAAATATTATTAATTAAGAAAAATTGACTTGGTCTCTTGCTGTTGCTAAAACAAAGCACAAACTATAGAGCTGCAGCACCAGTACTAATAAGATTAGCTGAACTATAAGCTAGTAGTAATTATTAATTATATTTATAGCTAATTTAATTAACTATTAAGATAAGAATTATAGAATTATTGATATTAATGATTTTAGATTAGACACTAGTAGATGTCTTGAATGTCTACAGTACACTCTACACTAGTATACTTTTACTAACTATAGTATATATAACTGACAAATATATATATAATTTTATAATGTATTCAATTATTAATTATTAATATTACTGATTTTAGATTAGACACTAGTAGATGTCTTGAATGTCTACAGTACACTCTACACTAGTATACTATTACTAATACTGTACTAACTATAGTATATATAACTGACAAATATATATATAATTTTATATGTATTCAATTATTAATAATATATTCTATTAAATTATTTATAAATTCTATTATTTAATTTATTTAAGCAGGACAGGCAGTAGGCACTAGTGCCAGCCCAGGGCAAGGGCACCCCAGTGCCAGTGAGGCACTGAGTGCACTGTCAACTCAACAGAACTACACAGTTGATGACAGACAAATTAAATAAAAAAAATATTAAATTAATCAAATTATTATTATTAAATATTATTAATTCAGTAGAACTGAAGTGAGGATGAAGTACACTGTGAGAAATGGCAGGCTAAGGCTTACCAGTCTCACACAGAACAGAACAATCTCTCTCTGTAACGCTCGGATGCAGCACAGCAGTGTTGCCAAAGCAGTCACAGCGAAAAATGAATGGATCTCTCAGGCAAGCTCTGGTCTTATAAAGGCGCCTTCATAATTCAAAAAACAGCAGCACAGGCATTGGACGAGACCCTTAGCGTGACGTCACAAGAGTGAGCTGATTGGAGAGACGAGGATCAGCTCACTCCTGTTTGAAATTTTGGCGGCTGCGCGGCAAAAACGAAGACGATCACCAAGAATCTTCGATTCTTCGTGGTTGTGAGTCTTCGTCTTCTACGTTTTGCCGGCACTGTATTCTCTTCGGCGCCTCTTCGGCACGAACAAAACAACGGCCTCTTCGTGCTCGTTTACATGTTCGCCCGAAGACGAATGCGCAAGTCTAGTTCCTATGAGACTTTTAGTTAAATGTCCATCAAAAAAACTCTATAATGCGATGTTATGGTGTAATAAACTAATAACTAAAACCGGGACATTACTAAGGATGAAAATCAGCCCTTACACATTGGATGTTAAATTACACGTCTGCACTATTACTGGTATGTTTATGTAAACATGTTATATCTGTTTTAGGGAACAACAGGATTTGAAGCTCAGATCGATAAGTGTTTGGAACTTGCGGAGTATCTTTACAACAAGATAAAGAACAGAGAAGGTTATGAAATGGTCATTGATGGAAAGGTATGGTTCATTTTCTTTCTTCTTAAACTAAGATCACAGCATAACAGACAATTTCACAAAAGTTAATTGTGTATCAAAGGAAATTCTTCACAAAATTCAGGCCTTCAGTCTTAGATCAGAATCATTTTTATTGCCTAGTTTCTAATTCCAGCCTCTGCGATTCTCCACAATGCACCCTCAAGATCTCACTAATTGTTCTAATTGTATTACATACACGTGTTAGTAAATAATACACTTGACTGAATAAATTAGCTCAGATGATTTCAACCAGAAACTAGGACTCACAAACTGGTAGATTCTGCATGCCCTTACCTGTAACTCACAAAATTAACTCCCCTATGATATTTTGAAGTAATTAATAATTTTAATATTAAACAGGGTCCAAACACCCCCTATGAACCAAGAGGAAGTAATGATTCCTCCCTTCTTCCCCCACCATGTGTGCAGTGGGGTAAAGGGTCATTAAATAACACTTGGGGGTATATGTCCCTTTATACCCCCCTCTAGCACATTATCAGCTAATGGGGTGGAGGGGTTTAAAACTATATGAAATTATAACACCTCCCCCCTCCCATGCCTGCCCTGTGAATTAGAGGGGCTTAACTTTAAATAAAAAATTTTAAAAAATGAAAAAAGTTTCCATACTTTGTCCTTTTTTAACAGTCCTCATAAATGCTCTATTTTGAGTAGGATTTATGTAAATATCAACCCTTCCTTAGTATAATGATACATTATTAAGAACCCATTTGTAAATTATTTGGACTGTATGTTTTTAAGTAGCAACATTCAAGTATAAATAATGATTACGTGTCATTCGCACAATGTAAGAATATGCATTTTCTGTAAAAACTTTATGTCATAGCCACATGTATATTACCAAGTGGAGCAAGCATTCGGAAAAATAATGGCTATCATTTATTCATTCCAACAGCCCCAGCATACAAATGTTTGCTTCTGGTACGTACCACCAAGCCTAAGAAATATGGAAAACAATGAAGAAAGAATGAGTCGACTATCAAAGGTAAAATAAAAAAAACCATCAACCTAACTAGGATATGTGTAGAGTCTTATTACGGGAATAAAAACACTTTATTTCCCTCCTGTTGGAGTTTATGTTCTGAACACTTTATAGGTGAGATGGAGTTACCTGTTACGCTGTCACACAAGCATATATTAAGCTTTACGATACATAGCATATGGATTTTCTGACTTTATTTTGTCACTAGACACTAGAAAGCATACAATAGGTAAGCAAACTGACCCTTATGAGCAGTTATGTCTATGTAACCATGAAAGATCAGAATCTACCCTTTGTCAGTCAAATGACAATTTGCGATAATATATTAGAGAATGTAAAATAGAAAGACTGTTTGTATATCAGTCAATACCTAACGACAAAGGTGTATTTTTGCAGGTTGCTCCTGTGATCAAAGCTAGAATGATGGAATATGGAACCACCATGGTCAGCTACCAGCCACATAGTGACAAAGTTAACTTCTTTCGCATGGTGATCTCAAATCCAGCCGCGTCCCATCAGGATATTGATTTTCTAATCGAAGAAATTGAACGTCTTGGACAAGACTTATAAAGGGACCCCTAAGGCTGTTCCAAGTCTTTAGGTATACGACAGAGTTGTTCCAAATGTGTGAATGTATTTGTAGTTCCAAAGTAGTTATATATATTGTGCCGTTAAACTTGACAATAGCTTTTTTGTTTTAGAAACATTGCTGCTTTACAGTCTCACACTCAGATTTTTATGTTCTTGGTCCTATTTGCAATACGTTATTTAAACGTCTAGGAAATTAAAACTTATATGTAACATATCTCAAGTATAAAGCAACATGAATGCTACATAACACGAATGTGCCAAATGTTCTAAAACACTATGCTTCAAAGTATGTTTCATGGGGCAACTTTAAAGGAGATGAGGCATTCTTTAAAGTCAAATACATTGCCTGTTAGACCGTTCAAAATGGGAATTTCTAATTTAAATTTGATACAATTAAAGACCTATGATTTTACTAAAGAAAATATATATATATATATATATATAGATATTACAAATATCCTATTTTGTAAAACAGATTTTATTTTGTATGTGTTATAGGTATTTCTAATGGTATCACTGATAACCAAGAGGTTTGTAACCTTAGAGGGATACTTGAATTATATCCTAACATGCACAATCCTACATAGTCTTAAAATAAAACTCTGTATATTTTGGGTTCCCCAACATCAAAAAAGGGGTTTTCTTGATGCTTACCCCATAACCCGTAAAATGCGCAATCAGTATGCTTGGGTTTTGTTACATCGGTGTTTATTTCATGTTAACTGGTCCCCGCTTTGACATGTACCCGATGTCCTAAAACATACTGAATAATAAGAACCTTAGGTCCGAAGAAGCAAAAGGTAAAATTATTAAACACTGCCCACCAATAACTTCAGAACCTTGGTTTTTAGTAATATTCAGTGGAAGTAAAAATACACAATGTATGAAAAGAGCCAATTTTATTATGATAAGAAAATATTTTTTTTCATTCATTTCTGGAAATTCAATATGCAAAAAAAAGTTTTTGAAATATAACATACTTTTTCTCTCTCATATTATTGTTTGCACACCTTTTGTACATACTGTCCTTATTAACTACTAGTGTCTATTATGGCATACTACAGGGTTGTTTTACTTAAATGTGAGTTGTAGAGAAAGGCACAATCTGTGAAAGTTCAATTTGAATCTTCTATTATGTGTTCCTCAAATCCTCAGACCCCAGTGAATATCACTGAAGCCCATAGGGATAAATCTATTCACACACTAGAATTGACTCGCTATTATTCACATACGTTCAAGGTATACGTTTGTTATATTTTTTTCTGAATTTTTTTTGTATAACACACTCCATTTCTGCCCGCGGTACAAAATGAGAAATATTATAGCAATCAGGCATATTTCATTCAAGGGGCAGATTGCCATCCTGGGTGATCAGGCCCCCCATGTGGCACTGCTTAATGGGGGGATTACAAGGATGATCTCTAATCTCCCCGCTGGCCCATTTACACTATGGAGGCGGCGCTGAGCCTAATGTTATCTCAAAACATTAGAACATTTTTATGGGACCTTTTAAATTCATTCTATTAATGAAAATTAGCTGGAAGATTGATTTACAGCATTGCACAGATTAGATATTTTCTTTGGAATGAAATTTTTTTTTTTATTTTATTATATTTTTTACATATATATTTTCCTTTTAGACCTCTATTATTGGTGTGCTTATTATGCAACATAATTTGAATTAACAGTAATGTAGAATGTCACCATCATCACAGATTTAAAGTGACTGCATGCTCTGACACCTAACAAGTAAATATGTTCATTTTGTCTTGGAAATGTTTTAACATCACCTTTAAGTTATCAAGCAATATTTCAGTGGAAAGAATCGAAATGAGTGCGATGTTAAGGTACGCCATTCTTTGTTTTATTTTTATAGCATACATAGTGCTGATATCAAGTCACACTATTGTGAATTAAGGAAAAAAAATCAAGTGTCTTTGTATGTGTTGCATTTTATTATATTTAATATTGCTGTCTTGTCACCTCAGATTGAGGTTGTGTAAACAGTGTTGCAGTTCAACATGTGTTGCTGTATGAGCTTGTACAATATATTATTGATATGATTTTTTTAGTGCAATTGTATTATTCATGGGTGTTATTGTGAAAAAACAGCTTTTTCAAAATTCAGAGTGATATTTCTTATAAGTAGGGCATGGATATTTTGGGATAAAAATTTTGGAATGTTATAATTGTGACATGAGAATCAAGAATTGACATCAAGAATTTGGTTATCATGATTTTGGTAGGGTCCGTTTTTTGGGGGGGGAAAAAAACAGGTTGAACTAAATATATTTAGTACGGTTTTAATTTTAATCTTTATGCAATTTGCTTGTTACAAAAATGTTTGTAAAATTCTAACAATTTTTTCCAACAGAATTTTAAAAAAGTGTTATATTTGGTACTGCATTTCCAGTTTTTAGTATTGGTACTTTCACAATTTCTTTTTATTTACAGTTTTATCTCAATTTCTTAAAATGGGTAGTAGTCCTATGCCCTTCTTTTAAGATTCTGCTCTCTGCAGCAAAATAAATCTATAGGATTAGAGTTAGCTATTATTATTTTTCTTTTTGTAACAGTTGTACATGGATCTAAATATTATTATTCTATTAGACCAAATACATAGTTAACCTACACAAGGTGAACAGCACATTATATGGAAGCATTGTTCAGGTGGTGATTGTGAAACCAGTCTAAAAAAAATATTTTTTTCAATGTCTAAAAGTGTATTTACGGGTCTTTGTTAATTGAGATCTAGATGTTTATTGAAGATTCTGTCCCTTCTGTCTGAGAAGGAAAAATACTTCTTTGTACCAAATATATACCTGTGTTTTATTATAATAGTATTGTATTTTATCAATGTTGTCTGTTTGAAAGTTAATAAAGTAAAAATGTGAAACATTTTAACTGTTATTTTGCAACTGGAAAATATTTACATTCACCTATTTTAATCTGGGAAGTCCTGTGGAATACAGTGCATCATATAGTGATGTAGGTTGATATCTGTAGATGTGATATTTTGGATAACTGTGCCAGCTCTAACACCACACTGAACTGATTACTTATGACAATTCTGATGCTTACATAGACTTTCATTCGTCAGTGTATCTGGTTGGGTAATTAAAACTGAGCCATTCTATTTTTTTACACAGGCAGTATGATAATCTGGGGATCTGCTGTAAGCTGACCACTCTGTATCGCTGCTTTTAATGATGACATACCAGGTACATCATCAGTCCTCTAGGCACATCTTTTCATGATGCACCTCGTACGTCATTGGTTTCAAAGAGGTAAAAGAGGCTTTCCAGAAAGAAGGCATGTCTCACAATAGGAGTATATCTCAATGAGAACTTTAACTTATTACCTAAAGCAATGCATAGGAATGGTTTTCAATTTGTTTATAACTGTCCATATATTCTGCTCTGCTTTGCAGTGGGCAGACACATCACGCTACTGGTGTTGATAACATTAAATAACATTCTAGAACAGCATACATATTATCCATAGTCATTTCAATCGTTCTTGTTTTTTTCTACCCAAATTAGAAAAAAAGCAAGTTGTGTAAGTAATTAGAAGACAAATGCTGTACACAAAATAACAAAAAACAGATCTATTTAGTGTTATTATAATATACTGTGGCCACTAGGCGGCGATAAGCCAAAAAAAATGAACACGCATGGGACAAAGTAAAAATTGTTGCACTTGAATATTACTAATAAATATGAAAAGGTAACCTAATATAATAATAATACATTTTTGTGTGTTTTTTCTGTTGCCTACAATCATCTCTGGATCTGGTGGATTCAGAGGAATCCGTGAGGTCCTCCGGACAACTTCTTTACAAGGCTCCTCCATACAAAGTATCTGTCATTCAGTATTAAGAAAAATAATGTAAATGTTAATACAACTTCTTTGCTTGTGTTGCTGCACAGGGATACATAGACGTATAAAATCAAAATGCAAGTGTATGCAAACATAAGCAGATTTAGGGGGTCACCAAGGTGCCCATACATGGACACTGGGGTCTGCCTTCGCAATGTGTGGTGCCTGCTACTCATGGATCATGGATTACAAGGCATGTTCCTACAGGCCTCTGTTTCACTCATTCATAGTGTTAATAGGCTGGTTATGGAGATCAGTGATCTGCTTTATAACTAGTCCATTGACGACTGAGATCCTGATCACTCAATAGGGCAATCGACTTCCCAATATGCGACTGAGGGGCTCGTATCTGCCAGAATACATGACTGCATGTGAGGTCAAAGTCAGGACAAGGAAAAAAATATATATTTTGAGGCACTATTTTTATTTGAATTAGCAGTTACAATGGATAATGGGTAACAAGAAAACATTTTTACATAGTAACTTTATGTAAATGAACATGGTATCTTGGCAGGTTTGCAACAGTTCTAGCTACCATGTTAGCACATAATATACTCAGTCAACAATGCTCACCCTACCACACATCTATGACATTCTTATATTCTATTGACATGGGGGGGGAAGCTTAGTTAATAAGATTATCAGCTCTCATGGAGCTGCAGAAATATGGAACATGAATAAAGCAATCATCAACAATAATAATATGCAATCATTTGTGTTAAATGCCAGAACGGTGAAACTATTTCATGAATAATGTAGATACTTTCATGGCTTCAGTAAGCAGGAAAAAAATATCAATTTTAAGCATCCATCATAAAAATCTTGTCATCTATTTCTTTCTGTTGGACAGCTAATGCCTTCACATACAAGACTCCAATTTCCATAATTGATGAGAATATATAATTACAGGAACTCGTTCGAGAGTCTCTGGCGACGAGTAGGTTGACGAGAAATTCAGACTGTGTAATGACGACAAAGGATTCGCATGACATTTAAAAAAATGTTTCTATGAAAATAAAAATTTATTTTATTTAAAGACACAGCCTTTCTTAATCCACCTCTGACAATATAGGGATTCCTTAACTCACCATATTGATCCAATTCACACTTACTGTATGATGTGACCCCATTTTAGCACTGATCTCAAGTGACATCATGCAGACTCAGACCATAATATTGCCTTCTTCATACTGGGAATTCTTTTTTTTTTTGTTTGTTTCTTTCAATTTAAACAATATCTCCATAGCGAACTACCATGCCAATTTTGCTGCTAATTGCTGATTGCTAATAGTTGCAACAACACAGATAGGGTATATGTGCGGTCATTTCTACGGTTTGGAACGTAATCTCATCTACGTTGGTTGTATAGGAAAAAATAACAGATGTTTACATGTATCAAGTCAAATTAGAGTGCTTTTTCCTGGAATTTATCCTAATGGAAGTATGAAGACAGCCTGTATTCTGTAAATAGTGGTGGAATTCTGCCACAGTGGAATGGCTGTGCGTATAAATCAAGCGACTATTTGGAGCAAACATTGGATGTGGGCCTTCCTTTAAACTGTAAAAATTTGGTCTGTAAATTAAACCAACAACAATTACTTGAAGAATGAAACTCACAGAACTTTCAGCAGAACCAGGATATTTTGGTCTCATTTTTGTTCCAGAGTGAGAAGGAGTGTACTGGCTTCTTTCTTTCTGCTGACTACTCAGTCCGTCAAATATTATTAAAAAAAAGACATGAAAAAATACAAACAGATATGTTTTAGGTTCCAGGATTTGTGTCTGTAGAATAAAACTCAACAAATCTTTTTATAATAAATTTACATTTGTATACATTATATGTGTATTGGAAAGTGAGATACGGAATAAGCTAGGAAATGTAGCAGAATGATTACTTTGTAAGGTAGTCTAAATATATATATGTATCAAACAAGCAAAATTAAGAATACAAGAGAGATGTGACCAGGGGAAGAATGGAGTTTTGTACAATGTATATTTTTACTATGGTGAGATAAGGCTCCCATTTTGGACCCAATATTGTGGTTTGACCAGAGTCTCTGGGTGAACATCTGCTTCCCTGGATCTCCAAGTCAGAAGCGTGTCATTTGACCATGCTCCCTGCCTACTCCTCACCATCTCCTCTCCCACTCCTCACTCTTTAAAGGCTGTCTGGGGCTAGCCTCATCCCTATATGTGGCTAGCTCAACCCTTTACGAAGCCACTCCACTGGAAATGGGGACTGTCTGGGTATCCTACCCTGGGAAGTTTCCAGATATGCCAATATCAGCTTAGGGTGAAGGCCATTATCTCATCATGCCCCAATTTATCAATCTACCAAGGTAAACAGCATGACCACCCCCTCTTCCTACAGTGGCCACCATGATAAAGAAGTGCAGTAAACCACCACCAGCTCCACATTACGAGTTTTTACCTTGAAATCAATGCATCAGTTATCAAGGTAGGAATGCGAGGGGATACACCGGTGTGGGACCCCAGACCCAGTGTAGCAGATGGGCCCCTAACCGCTGTACCCAGGGTGGGCTAGCAAAGGGCGGTAATTGCCTTGTGTGCTGCTCTGATGTAAAGATTTTGGGGCATTGTCTTAAGTATTATAGTACGCTTAACTTCCCATACTACATACAACCAACAGGGTACCTAGAAAGTAACAAGAGCCTTAAGAAGAATTTACTACTTTACTGAATCCGTTCTATGCTTCCTGCATGTGTGTTTCTATTAGACTTGGGCACCAGGGGGCTCTTCGTGTTCGTCTTCGTGCTCGTCTTCGGGGAAAAAAAAATCTTCGTATTCCGCGAATATTCGCCCGTTCCTGTCTTCTCTTCGGGCGAATATTCGCGGACATTCTTCGTGCTCGTTTAATCTTCGTTTTCCTCCTGGTTGCCTAGCAGGGGTTAATACGGGGTTAATAACACATCACAGCAGCAGCAGCTGCCGTGAAGGTACGTGTGTGCAGCTCTATTGGTCGTTTCGGCAGGGGGCTGGTCTGGCATCAACGAGTGAATTGCAGAACTGCAGAATGCACTTCATTCGTTGATGGCAGGCGAGCCCCCTGCCGAAACGACCAATAGAGTTGCACACACATACCGAGGTGTACTGTCCATAGATGTTTAATAAAAGAATAGGGAATATTTTACATTTTTAAATTGATTTTGGACCACTTTACATGCCTAACATTTGCTACCTATTTACAATGGCATACTTTGCAACAACCCAACTTACTTATTGGACAGGACTGGAAAATAGCAGGACTGTCCACCAAAATCTTGGGTGTGTTGGCAGGTATGCTGATGGAAAAATGTTGGACAAGAACTAAAAAATAGCTTAGGGTTAATGTACGGTTATGTTTAAGATTAGTAGCAGTGCACTGGTTTGGTTAAAGATGGATTATGTCTAAATAATAATAATTTAATTTTAATGTTTTTTTTTTAAAAAAAATAGGGGTTTATTTAAATGTATTTTAAAGTTAGATTTATTATTTAGTACTTGATTATATTTATTAAATGTTTATAGTAGCGTTACCTACCGAGCTATAACTACCTATGTGTATTTGCATTTTGCATACCTAGTTTAGCTAAATTAGATGGGACAGGACTGGAAAAAAGCAGGACTGTCCCTGAAAAAGTTGGGTCTGTTGGCAGGTATGTGGATGGAAAAATGTTATAGGGTGAAGTGTGAGTTATAGTGTTAATGTAATGCTATTAGTGAGTGAAGGCCAGGGCAAATAACAAGGAAAAGGTCCTTGTGTTTTGTGCATTGTAAGTGTGTGTGTATGTGTGTTATGTGTGATGTCACTGTGTGTTATATGTGTTATATGTGTTATTGTGTGTGTTATGTTTGGTTGGTTGTGTATCAGAAGGAAAATAATGAAATGGAAAAGGAAATGGGAAAGGCAAATGAGTGGGCAATTGGCGACCCGCTCACCTGTTTCACCCCAGGGCAAAGCACCCAAACACTGTCAGTCTTAGACGTTTGGCAGCAGACTTCCAGAGCTCAGACACAAGGCCCTAGCGTAAGCTGGCCACTCCGGCGGAGGTAGCAGGCGTTGCCACACCGCAAACAGAGGCAGCCAGGGGGGAGAAACTGCCCTTACCATTAGGGACATTTTGGGCATGACTCTAGCCAGGAAGCGAACTGGCAGAGAAGAGATGCTGGCACCACCACCAGCAGCAGCATTGAAAAGGCGAATGAGTGGGCAATTGGCGACCCACTCACCTGTTTCACCCCAGGGCAAAGCACCCAAACACTGTCAGTCTTAGACGTTTGGCAGCAGACTTCCAGAGCTCAGACACAAGGCCCTAGCGTAAGCTGGCCACTCCGGCGGAGGTAGCAGGCGTTGCCACACCGCAGACAGAGGCAGCCAGGGGGGAGAAACTGCCCTTACAATTAGGGACATTTTGGGCATGACTCTAGCCAGGAAGCGAACTGGCAGAGAAGAGATGCTGGCACCACCACCACCACCACCACCACCAGCAGCATTGAAAAATTGGAAAGGCGAATGAGAGGGCAATTGGCGACCCGCTCACCTGTTTCACCCCAGGGCAAAGCACCCAAACACTGTCAGTCTTAGACGTTTGGCAGCAGACTTCCAGAGCTCAGACACAAGGCCCTAGCGTAAGCTGGCCACTCCGGCGGAGGTAGCAGGCGTTGCCACACCGCAGACAGAGGCAGCCAGGGGGGAGAAACTGCCCTTACAATTAGGGACATTTGAGGCATGACACTAGCCAGGAAGCGAACTGGCAGAGAAGAGATGCTGGCACCACCACCAGCAGCAGCATTGAAAAGGCGAATGAGTGGGCAATTGGCGACCCACTCACCTGTTTCACCCCAGGGCAAAGCACCCAAACACTGTCAGTCTTAGACGTTTGGCAGCAGACTTCCAGAGCTCAGACACAAGGCCCTAGCGTAAGCTGGCCACTCCGGCGGAGGTAGCAGGCGTTGCCACACCGCAAACAGAGGCAGCCAGGGGGGAGAAACTGCCCTTACCATTAGGGACATTTTGGGCATGACTCTAGCCAGGAAGCGAACTGGCAGAGAAGAGATGCTGGCACCACCACCAGCAGCAGCATTGAAAAGGCGAATGAGTGGGCAATTGGCGACCCACTCACCTGTTTCACCCCAGGGCAAAGCACCCAAACACTGTCAGTCTTAGACGTTTGGCAGCAGACTTCCAGAGCTCAGACACAAGGCCCTAGCGTAAGCTGGCCACTCCGGCGGAGGTAGCAGGCGTTGCCACACCGCAGACAGAGGCAGCCAGGGGGGAGAAACTGCCCTTACAATTAGGGACATTTTGGGCATGACTCTAGCCAGGAAGCGAACTGGCAGAGAAGAGATGCTGGCACCACCACCACCACCACCACCACCAGCAGCATTGAAAAATTGGAAAGGCGAATGAGAGGGCAATTGGCGACCCGCTCACCTGTTTCACCCCAGGGCAAAGCACCCAAACACTGTCAGTCTTAGACGTTTGGCAGCAGACTTCCAGAGCTCAGACACAAGGCCCTAGCGTAAGCTGGCCACTCCGGCGGAGGTAGCAGGCGTTGCCACACCGCAAACAGACGCAGCCAGAGGGGAGAAACTGCCCTTACCACTAGGGACATTTTGGGCATGACTCTAGCCAGGAAGCGAACTGGCAGAGAAGAGATGCTGGCACCACCACCACCACCAGCAGCAGCATTGAAAAATGGGAAAGGCGAATGAGTGGGCAATTGGCGACCCACTCACCTGTTTCACCCCAGGGCAAAGCACCCAAACACTGTCAGTCTTAGACGTTTGGCAGCAGACTTCCAGAGCTCAGACACAAGGCCCTAGCGTAAGCTGGCCACTCCGGCGGAGGTAGCAGGCGTTGCCACACCGCAGACAGGGGCAGCCAGGGGGGAGAAACTGCCCTTACCATTAGGGACATTTGATTCATGACACTAGCCAGGAAGCGAACTGGCATCGAAGAGACACTGGCACCACCACCAGCAGCAGCAGCAGAATTGGGAAAGGCGAATGAGTGGGCAATTGGCGACCCACTCACCTGTTTCACCCCAGGGCAAAGCACCCAAACACTGTCAGTCTTAGACGTTTGGCAGCAGACTTCCAGAGCTCAGACACAAGGCCCTAGCGTAAGCTGGCCACTCCGGCGGAGGTAGCAGGCGTTGCCACACCGCAGACAGAGGCAGCCAGGGGGGAGAAACTGCCCTTACCATTAGGGACATTTGATTCATGACACTAGCCAGGAAGCGAACTGGCATCGAAGAGACACTGGCACCACCACCAGCAGCAGCAGCAGCAGCATTGGAAAAGGCGAATGAGTGGGCAATTGACGACCCGCTCACCTGTTTCACCCCAGGGCAAAGCATCCAAAAACTGTCAGTCCTTGGCGTTTGGGAGCGGACTTCCAGAACTCAGACACAAGGCCCTAGCGTAAGCTGGCTACACCGGCGGAGGTAGCAGGCGTTGCCACACCGCAACAAGTGCAACCAGGCGGGAGAAACTACCCTTACCATCAGGGACATTCGAGGCATGACACTAGCCAGGAAGCGGACTGGCATTGAAGAGAGACACTGGCACCACCACCAGCAGCAGCAGAATTGGGAAAGGCGAATGAGTGGGCAATTGACGACCCGCTCACCTGTTTCACCCCAGGGCAAAGCATCCAAGCACTGTCAGTCCTTGGCGTTTGGGAGCAGACCTACAGAACTCAGACACAAGGCCCTAGCGTAAGCTGGCTACACCGGCGGAGGTAGCAGGCGTTGCCACACCGCAACAAGTGCAACCAGGGGGGAGAAACTACCCTTACCATCAGGGACATTCGAGGCATGACACTAGCCAGGAAGCGAACTGGCATTGAAGAGAGACACTGGCACCACCACCAGCAGCAGCAGAATTGGGAAAGGCGAATGAGTGGGCAATTGACGACCCGCTCACCTGTTTCACCCCAGGGCAAAGCATCCAAGCACTGTCAGTCCTTGGCGTTTGGGAGCAGACCTACAGAACTCAGACACAAGGCCCTAGCGTAAGCTGGCTACACCGGCGGAGGTAGCAGGCGTTGCCACACCGCAGCAAGTGCAACCAGGGGGGAGAAACTACCCTTACCATCAGGGACATTCGAGGCATGACACTAGCCAGGAAGCGAACTGGCATTGAAGAGAGACACTGGCACCACCACCAGCAGCAGCAGAATTGGGAAAGGCGAATGAGTGGGCAATTGACGACCCGCTCACCTGTTTCACCCCAGGGCAAAGCATCCAAGCACTGTCAGTCCTTGGCGTTTGGGAGCAGACCTACAGAACTCAGACACAAGGCCCTAGCATAAGCTAGCTACACCGGCGGAGGTAGCAGGCGTTGCCACACCGCAGCAAGTGCAACCAGGGGGGAGAAACTACCCTTTCCATTAGGGACATCTGAGGCATGATTTCAGCCAGGAAGCGAACTGGCAAAAGATACTGGCACCACCACCAGCAGCAGCGTTGGAAACGGAAAAAGGTGAATGAGTGGGCAATTGACGACCCACTCACCTGTTTCACCCCAGGGCAAAGCATCCAAAGACTGTCAGTCCTAGGCGTTTGGGAGCGGACTTACAGAGCTCAGACACTAGGCCCTAGCGTAAATTGGCTACACCAGCGGAGGTAGCAGGCATTGCCACACCGCAGCAAGTGCAACCAGGGGGAGAAACTACCTTAAACATTAGAGAGAAAAAATTTAACTTTCCAAGCTAAGAGCTGGGTAACCCAATTTGGGCAGATTGAATTTAAGAAAGGCAATCTGCTCCATCAGATGAGGTGCCATGCGTGAGCGCTGTGGACTCAGTATGTTTCCAGTCATAGAAAACACGCGCTCACTTTGAACAGTGGTTGGCGGACATGATAGAAGCTGCTGCGCAACCCATGAGAGTGCAGGCCACACACTCTTCTTTTCATCCCAGTAGCTAAGAGGATCAACATTAGGAGCAGAAGGAACTTCACAGAGGTAAAGTTTGACCATTTCAGCAGCACTACTCTCCTTTCTGCTGCTAGCTCTGTCAGATGGTCCAACTATACTGCCAAGTGCCTCTTCCCAAAACGCAGCTGCTCCACTCAGCTGTGTTGTGCTGCTTGTGGCACTGCTGCTGATGCTGCTGCTAGGGGTAGCAGACCACATCATCTCTTCCTCCTCCTGCACCTCACCCTCCTCGGACAGCATTCCCATTTTACGCTGCCAGTCACGCACCTTGTTGACCAATTGCTCCCGGTAGCTACTGAGAACATTGAATTTCAAAGCTAGCTTTCCCTTAATTCTTGGATCACAAAGGCACGCTAGCATCATTTCGGGACTCTCTTCCATTCGCTTGCGAAGGTGTACTTTTAGCAGATCCTTCAGCTTCCTGACTATGGCTGCTACGTCAGGATGTAGAGTGCCACCTTGAACAGCCTCACGGTTTCCAAGGAACACATCCATCTTGCTGCCTAGATGGGAGAACACTGGGATTACCTGGGCCAGACTGGCAGTGTTTGAGCTTAAATTTTCTGTGGCATCCCTGAATGGTTTAAGGACTGCCACTAGCTGGGCGATCACTGTCCAATCCTCCCTATTCAATGGAGAGGTAATCCCAATATTGTGCTCTGAGGCAAGATTATGGATTGCCCTCTGCTGCTCCAAAATCCTCTCTAGCATGTCTAACGTGGAGTTCCACCGTGTACTGACATCCTGACGTAGGCAGTGTACGGGAAGACCTGACCTCTCTTGCTCTTCCCTCAAAAGTTGGCTAGCCTTAACACTATGGTGAAAGTGCCCAGCGATCTTTCTGCAGCGGGACAGAACTACTGCTGCCACATTAGTTCCTTCTGACATTGCTGCCTTCACTACAAGATGGATGATGTGGGCTGCACAGCGCACACCAACAATATGACCATCTCGCACCGCTTTCACCATATTGGCACCTCCGTCAGTTACCACAAAACCAACTTCAACATTGGTGCCCGCCTCTGCTCCCACCCAAAGGCTAAACATTTTCCTAATCGCATGCAGAATATTTTGGGAAGTGTGCTTTTCATCCATCACTTCTGCATGGAGAAGGAATGATCGGTAGCCTGCTGCAGCAACTTCCTTAGACACACCGGGCTGCCACCAGTGTGCTGTCAAAGAAAGAAAGGCATGCTGGGCGCTAGGTGCACTCCACAAATCTGTAGTGAAATGAACACACTGACCAGCAGCCTTGGAAAGCTCCTCTTTCACTGCTGCAACACAGGACCGATACAGCGAGGGGACAATGTTCCTGCTGAAAGTGGAACGTGACGGAACTGTGTATTGTGGAGCCACAGCCGCCATCAATTGTTTGAAAGGCTCCCCTTCAATCATGGAGAAGGATGCCCCTCCAACAGCAATGAACTGACCAATAAGTCGCGTTACTTTATTGGCCTGCTGTTTGGGCATCGTTCTCTTGGAGTGGAATGCCCCAAATTCTTCCAGGGTGGGCTGGGCATGCAGTGCTCCAACCTGCCTTGGTCTCTGGCTGCCAGCACTAGTTGCTGCTGCTGCTGCTGCTGCTATTGGCTCAGAAGAAGAAGCTGTTGGGGTTTTTCCACGGCCACCAGCTATGCTGCCTGCACTAAGTTTTACCTCTGCATCTTTCCCCAATAGCACAGCGTTGTGTTGAGTGCTGAGGTGATGCTTCATGCTAGCACTGGTAAAATGGCCAGACACTTTCCCTCTGCTTATTAGCTTCCCACAATGTTTGCACTTTCCATAGCGCCCTTCTTCAACATTTTCAAAGTGCTCCCAAATTGGGGCGCGCATAGCCTTGGAGTGTGCCTTGGGTGCTGCTCTTACTGCTCGGGGTGGATGAACAGAGGCAGAACTAGTGGTGGTGGGACTGGTGGTAACAGTACTGGCCATAGTGGGACTGCTAATTGCTTTAGATTTGCTAGGTTTTGCTGCTGCTGCTGGTGGTGGTGATGGTGATGATCGTAGCGGAGAAGGTGGAGGCTCAGGGGAAAATTGTGCACTAGTCATTTGGACACTGCTCCCTGAGGAATCTGATTCCTGACCACTCATCTCCTCTACTTCCTCTGGCTCATAGTCTAGCTCTTCATTAGCCAGATCGAATGGAATTCCTGCTAGGCTGGAGCTAAGACTGATATCGTCGTGAGACTCGTGACTAGTAGTAGTGCGAGCAGGAAGAATAGACTCTGCACTTGGCCTCTCAGTCTCAGGCTCCTCTGCTACCTCGCTAGGTGGAGTTCCACTATGTGTAGCCCTCTCTCTAACTGTCTTTACAAAAATTTTGTAAGGACTTGGTGGCTTGCTAGAGGTACTAGGAGGACATGGCGTGGCGGTACCAGTGGGAACAGTAGGCGCAGCACTAGTGGTGGTAGAGGCGGGGGTGGTGGTGGTGGTGGTTTTCCCTACAAAGGAATGAGATCGCTTTGGTTTGGGACCCCTCTGAGTCTTGCTGCTAATTTGGCTCTGCTTGGTACCTTGCATGCTGCTGGTGGATGGGGAAGATGCTGCTTGGGGCAAAAGGCACTTCTTTTTAGTCACTGGGCTGGTACTACTTGTGCTACCCTTTAACTTTGAACGTGCTTCTGGTGCTTTAGGCTTTCCGTAAAAAACCATAGAGCTTGTGGGCCTAGCCGCACTACTACTGCCTGCTTTTGGTGCCTTTCCTTTACTTGATGATCCTTCAAGCAATGCTTCCCCAAATGATAAGCGAGAGCTTGGCCTACTTGGCCGACTAGACTGACGCAAAGGCTGCATCTTAGAGCTGGTGGTGGTGCTGGTGGTGGTGCTGGTGGTGGTGGTGGTGGTGGTAGATGGAGCTTGTCCCTCCTTAGTCCCAAAAGGAGGATCCATTTCAAATTTTGTGTTGTGTGTGTAGTGTAGTGTAGTGTAGTGTAGTGTAGTGTTTAAAAAACTATAAAAAAATAAATAAATAAATAAAAATAAAAAAAAGGAAAAACGAATTAAAGACAAAAAAATTAGAGGAAGTTCTCTTCAGTGCTACTGCTTAAAAAGTAAAACTATGCACTACTGCACTGTGCTGTGTGCAATCTGCCAAAATCCTAAAGTTATTGAAATTATTAACTCAAGATTAACTATTTAATAACTAGCAGTATTTTATTTTTAATTTGAATTTACACGGGCCTAAGAGCTTAGCCTACCACTATGCTAGCCTAAAGCTATATTTCCTTACTATAAGTCTATCTCTAGGCAGACGCTCTCAAACCCACTAAGCTAAAGTGAGGTTAAATCAGATTCAGTATATGATTTATTAATTAATATTAAGTTATATAATATTAATAGATTAGAACTAATTTACTTATATATTATGTATTATAGATAGAAGAATATAGATTATGAATTAGAATTTAGAATTAGAATTACTTATATTATAGATTATGAATTAGAATATTATTATTTATAATATATTATAGATTAAGATTAAAGAAGATTAGAATTATTTTAGTACTACAGCTAGTAGCTTGAAGCTTTGCTTAGTACAGCTCGTCACAGTCAATTTTTCTTGAAAAGAATTAGAAATAAAATAAAATGTCACAGCAAAACAGTTATCTTCACTGCTTGCTGCACTCACTAGCCCAACAAGTTCACTTCACTGATGGACTGAGGTGAGCAAAACACTAAGGGTACTTTTAATAAAATTGAAATAAAATGTAAAATAAATGAGAAAATCTTTGCAAAACAGTTAACGTCACTGCTTGCTGATCAAAAAAAAACACAGCACTTATGCGGCTGCACTCACTAGCCCAACAAGTTCACTTCACTGATGGACTGAGGTGAGCAAAACAAATGAAATAAAATGAAAGATTAATTAAGAAAAATTGACTTGGTCTCTTACTGTTGCTAAAACAAAGCACAAACTATAGAGCTGCAGCACCAGTACTAATAAGATTAGCTGAACTATACGCTAGTAGTAATTAATTAATATTATTACTTTTATTTATAGCTAATTTAATTAACTATTAAGATAAGAAAGAATTAGAGAATTATTGATATTACTGATTTTAGATTAGACACTAGTAGATGTTCTGAATGTCTACAGTACACTCTACACTAGTATACTATTACTAACTATAACTGACAAATATATATATAATTTTATAATGAATTCAATTATTAATTATATTAATTAATATTACTGATTTTAAATTAGACACTAGTAGATGAATGTCTACAGTACACTCTACACTAGTATACTATAGTATATATATATATATGACTGACAAATATATATATATATATATAATATTATAATTAACTATTAAATTATAGATTCTATTAAATTGTAATTTATAAATTCTATTTAATTTATTTAAGCAGGACAGGCAATAGGCACTAGTGCCAGCCCAGGGCAAGGGCACCCCAGTGCCACTGAGGCACTGGGTGCACTGTCAACTCAACAGCACTTACACTAAAGTTGATGACAAATTAATTTTAAAAAAATTAAATTAATCAAATTATTATTATTAAATATATTAATTAAGTAGCACTGAAGTGAGGATGAAGTACACAGTGAGAAATGGCAGGCTAAGGCTTACCAGTCTCACACAGAACAGAACAATCTCTCTCTGTAACGCTCGGATGCAGCACAGCAGTGTTGCCAAAGCAGTCACAGCGAAAAATGAATGGATCTCTCAGGCAAGCTCTGGTCTTATAAAGGCGCCTTCAGAATTCAAAAAACAGCAGCACAGGCATTGGACGAGACCCTTAGCGTTACGTCACAAGAGTGAGCTGATTGGACAGACGAGGATCAGCTCACTCCTGTTTGAAATTTTGGCGGTTGCGCGGCAAAAACGAAGACGATCACGAAGAATCTTCGATTCTTCGTGATTGTGAGTCTTCGTCTTCGCCTACGGTTTGCCGGCACTGTATTCTGTTCTACGTTCCTTCGGAACGAACAAAAAAACGGCCTCTTCGTGCTCGTTTTCATGTTCGCCCGAAGACGAATGCACAAGTCTAGTTTCTATACATTCCCTTGTTGTTAATGCATTATAGATATAAGTAGGCATGCGTTCTTAGCGGCTTTATTACTGGAACACTTGGTTGGAATTTCCCACAAGACTGAATGTCACCAGCCCTTTCCTGGCTGCACCCGCGTACGTTTTACCAAAATCACATAATACATAATCCCAATGTGTCTGTGTTTAGTCGCTGATTTTCTGGTTATGAGAGTAAATTACACAGCTCACCACGTAGCACAGAACTGAATGAGTCCAGTGTGATATTGTGTTCTGGCTCTACGCAAGGTATAAATATTTACTGGGAAAGATAAATACAGCTGCAAGATTTACATATTTTTAGAAAATATTATCCATTTTTGTAATTATGTTGATTAGAATAAATAATCTTAGTAATCATGTATTCCTAATGTATATTAAAATATAAAATTATTGAATTCTTCAAAACCCTCTACCGACTGTCCTTGTAGCTTTCCTATGGTCTGCCTTATAAACATTGTTCGTGTTGACTGCTTCTTCTAGATCTATTTGCTAGATCACGACTATTGAGCAAATATGTACGAGATGACATCATCAACTCCACTGACTAGCGAAAGTCTATGGTTGTTCCAACACAAATGTTTCTTACGAGTCGCCCTGTATTGGTGTACAGCACCTTGCATTGTGGTGTTAACTTTATTTTACTTTTTCGTATTGGTGCAGCTGTTGCAAAGCTGTCTTTTTCAGGAAGTAATCACGACAAATATTTGTGTAGACCGTAATTGCATTGCGTATGCACAACTTTTATGAAAAATATTTATACACCGCCTGCCCCGCTGTGGATACTAATGTTTACTTTAAAAATAAACATAACTTCAGATGTTCTATTGGACCAGGTATATGGCGCTGCTCTGGTCGGTTGCATGTCAACGAGATACATTTTCTTTATTAATGTTTTAGGTTGAATGACGAAAAACATATTTAATGAAATGCAAGTATCAT
The DNA here is from genome assembly GCA_023333645.1 of Sceloporus occidentalis. Taxonomy (NCBI): domain Eukaryota; kingdom Metazoa; phylum Chordata; class Lepidosauria; order Squamata; family Phrynosomatidae; genus Sceloporus; species Sceloporus occidentalis. The sequence goes on along the minus strand of JALMGF010000063.1, from coordinate 3,848,984 downwards.
TAAGGTTATTTCTTGATTTGAGGTCTGATTAAAGGAGTTGTGTTTTAGGAGTTTACCTTGCTGATTTGGTCCTTTGCCCAGAAATGTCATCAAATGCACAACCAGTCATCCAAAACTTTGAAGAGTTTCCACATGCAACCAAAGGAGTCTAAACCCAATGCCACCAAGTTCCAGACAGAGCTGCAGTGCAATGCCTCCTCTGTGGTCGGCCATTCAGTAGCAGGAAAGCTCTCCCATTCAAAGTCCTGGGAGTGCTTTCTTCATGGCTCTTGGGGTCTTGATAGATACATTGCTCTTTCTGCCAAGCACATCTCATACATAGCTCTGGGTGGGAAAAGACATTGATGCACACGGAATGATTCTGCTATATTTGTATTGAAGTGGATTTGATGGCTGGAGTGTCCCTTAAATATCCCTTTCCAAAAGTATGTCAATAAATCATATTTGTTCTGGTTCCATGAAAAGGGGGCACTTATGACAACATTTCCTGAAAGGGTAAAGAAAAAAATAATGAATGTCTACCCAAATTAGCCCCATTTTAATGGATCCAAAGTAATTGTGGTTGCCACCTCACGTCTTATTGTATTCCAAAAGTTTAGTGCCAGAGATCTAAGATCTCCCTTGTAACCAGTCCATCATGCAGTGCAACACTAGGGAGCCTACTACCCCCTCTGGACCTGCGCCCTAGGCCTTTTTGGCCTAAGCCAGTATACATCAATGGCTGTGGTGGGTAGAGTCTTGAGGGTAGAGTTGAAGGTGTTACTTTTTATTAGACAAACATAGAAAAATATTCTAGAGTCACTGTAAGCTTTAGGGACCCCAGAGGTGTCTTACTTCTATTAAATTTTGTATCTGAAGAAGAGACCTCTGAGTTTTTTTAAATGTTATGTGACAACATCTTTCTCTCTCTGTTCGAGCCACAAAAATTATCACTTTCCATTGGAGCACACAATGAAATTTTACCCTTATTACAAAAGGTCAGCTTTCTAATACAGAGAGATATCTAACGTTTGACATGCTGCATTTTAAGCACAATTTAAACGTCTGGATTAGGAAATGCTTTTTGAGTCTTTAATCATAACGCCATCAGTTTCATTATCTTGTAAATTAGTTGGCAGCGTATACTTGGGTTGCATGTAATTCCTCAAGAGAATCACGCAGCAAAACACAATGGAAGAAATCCGTTAAATCTTCTTTCATTAATTCCTCTGTAGAACCAATTTGCAGGCCTTTTTTCTGTTTTTGTTACCAAATACACAAGCTTGCGTACCCATATGATACAAATCCATCTAGTTCTGAATCACGCTAATCATCTTCCGCATAATACATCAAAAAGCCTATTATCAAATTGAAGAAACTATTCTTCTTTGCCAACTCTAAAACTCTTTTCATCATCTGCCAAAAGGAAAAGCTTCTCAAGTTTCAATGTTTTTTCTACAATTCCCCATAAATGTGTTTAAATTGATGCCATGAGGCATGTTTCGTGTTTGCCCACATTTTACTTGGACGGTATTTCTTTTTGTGTTTCAGAGACTTGTCAATACTAAAACTGTGCTTTTTTTGTAAGCAAATGGATTTCTGGTATCCCTGTATAGGACTGTCTTAATAGCCACTCCTGATTTCCTTCAGCACTATATTGAGTGGGAGATCCAAGCCAATTATTGCTGGGTGAGGTGGCTTAGTCTAAGTAGGAGTGGGCGAAACTGTCAATATTCTGAAAACAAGTGAAAAAAAGGTTTCTTAACAAAGTCTCTATGGTTATTTACGTCATAGCGTTTATGTCATATTTCAGGAAGTAAAAGAGTCTTCATATCTACATTGACCTTAGTCCTGGCTCAGCTCATGGTGGTGTACGATCCACCTCTAATGTCAATTGAGCACAAATATGTTTTAATCATCAAACCAATATGGAAGCTTAATTTAGCTTTTTTTCTGTTCTTTTTGCACACAGAGCTTTAACTAACCATAAAGAACTGGTAGGACAACCATGGCAGCTTTTCCTTAACATAATATTAAGGGCACACCATCTATAATACAAGCCATTACCGCGTAATTATACATAAACTAGGAAATACTCAACTTAAAAAAAATTAAATTCTACCTTGTAGGACTTACCTTCAAGGAAACGTGTCTTTTATCCCACCCGCATCCTGCAAAGGAGCCACATAAGCCAACAGAGGCCCTAGGCAGACACTTTACTGTCTACTGAGATGAGAACATATCAGAATGCAGAAGACAGATTTTTTTAACCCCTTAATGGCAAAGCCCGTACATGTACGGGCTCAAAATGCATTGTTTTCAATGGGTTTAAGGACCGCCGATTGTCCTTAAGGGGTTAAGAAATACACTGAAAGGGGCATTAAAGCAATCTCTGTGGGTGCCCACGGGCACTGGAGGTGCATATTTGCACACTCCTAACACATCTCCCCTAAAAGAGAGATTGATCCCTACTGTGACTTATATGATTAGGATCCTAGAACACAAAACAAAAATTCCCATAAAATTGTTTAAATATTTGTTTGGCTTTAAAAAAATTTAAGTTTATAAATTCTTTACCACTATCGTTTACTGTTTTAGATTATGAAATGGAATTTCAAATACAAAAATGGGAAGCAAAAAGTCAATCAACCTTGACCCTGAGGAGCTTATAAAAACTTAAAGGAGAAGGCAAATGGAATATTTTACTGTAAATCAAATCGTTCCAAGGCCTTTGATGTTTCAGGCCATGATTTTTTTTCCATAAATTGAAATTTAGGAAAATGATACACTAACTTCAAACGCTTGAGACAGGCAACGAGGAAAAACAACCGGAACTTCCCTCATGAACATACTGTGCTGTTGAAGCGTTAATGATTTTAGAATGAACGTTCAAAACATTCCTGTTAATTTTAATTACCGTATTTGCTCGATTATAAGACGACCCCCCAAAATCTAAATATTAATTTAGGAAAAAAACAAAAAGCCTGAATATAAGACTACCCTATAGGAAAACAAGTTTTACTAGTAAATATTAATTCATGTAAACAGTGTCCCAGTTATGCACATCTGCCCCCTATTTGCCACTCTGCCCCATGATGTGCCTTTTAACCCTCTATATGCCAGAGTGGCATATAGGGGGTAAAAAGGCATATCATGGGGCAGAGTGGCATATAGGGGGTTAAAAGGCATTTCTGGAGATATATATATATATAACTGCTAAAAGCAATCACACTCCTATCAAGCCAAGGCAGCCAGTACATGCTGGAACCTGAGGATGATAGGAGTGTGAGTACAGCCTCCCTATGCCATGCTACCACCACCCCCACCCCCCTTACACATCCATACTATCACACACACTCTCATTCACAAACATTTAAATACTCATTCATTCCATTAATCACACATACTTGCTCAAAAACCTTCCCCCACCCCCTTACCTGAACTGCAGATCTCTCACTCGAAGACTTCTGCAGGCTGTGAGAGCAATTTTTCTGGCCCCGCCCCCAGAGGAAGGAGGGGGGAGGCAGACACTCTATTAGCTTCCTGTTCTCCTGCTTCTAGCAGAAGAGACGCTGCTCGCGACCAAAGCACCGGTAAGCAGCCTGGCCCCAACGGACATTTTTTGGGGGGTCTGATTAGAAGACGACCTCGATTAGAAGACGAGGGGTATTTTTCAGAGCATTTACGGTAATTGTATATGTGAAATGCGTCTCTCAGCTAAATGCCAATGTAAACACATACAATATATTGCCAAATAATGGTCTATACATGATAAATATTGAAATATTTTTCTTTTGGCTCTTTGAAATGTACATTATGATGACAGATGGGAACTAGTTGGTTCATCAAGCATGACAATTTTCCAATCTCCTAAACACCTTATGCTATACTGTTTTTCAGTGGTTTGCTTAAAAAAAAAAAGCTTTGCCGACATAAGAAGGAAGCCATATTGCTTTACACAATGCCAAGCTTTGGCTGGAGAGGTGTAAAGCATGCCGCCACGGGACTGGATCAATGGAAATGTGTCCTCTGTAGTGATGAATCTGTCGGGGTCTGCAGCAGAGACCCCCACGGAGCTACTCACCGGAGTACCCGTTAAACACCATCCCTGAGTGGAGACTGCGAGGAACGAGCGTCGATGACATCACGAACGGGGGTGGAGCTTCCTCTGGCGGCAGGTTTAAAAACTGGCACTGAGTATCACTCAGTGCTCAGTTATTGTGCCTGTTAAGAGATCTTCTCTGCGTTTAAGATTGGTTCCTGTTACAGACCCTTGGCTATTGATTATTGGATTACGCTGTCTTCTTGTGATCCTGATCTTGGCTATCGTTTACCAGACTTCCCTATTTCCCGTGCCCCTACCTGTGGCTACATTTCTAGACATCGCTGTGTTTAGTGAGTCTGACCCTGCTTTCTCTACCTGAACTTGGAGTATCCTGCATACCAGGCTCCTCATCACCTATCCTTACAGAATCACACTTCCCTTTCTGAAGTTTGATGTACAAATCTGGGTTTGACAGATGCCAGGAAACCTCTACCTACATGAATGCATAGTGCCTACTGTAAGGTTTTCATGGAAAAGGGATAATGGTCTGCAACTGTTTTCAGGGTTTGGGATTGGCCCCCTTAGTTCCAGTGAAGGATAATGCTAATCCTATAGCATACAAAGACATTTTAGACAATTGTATGCGTCCAACTTTGTGGCACCAGTTTGGAGAAGGCTCTTTCCAGTCCTAGCATTCCTCTGTGCACAAAACAATATCCATAATGACATGGTTTGATGAGCTTAGTGTGAAGGGATATTGTGTGGCATACATAGAGCCTTGACCTTAACCCCAATTCACCTTTTAATCTCCTCAATTTCACTATAAACAACAATGGGCAAAGTGGAAACTGCAGCTGAACTAAGAAGTAGCACAAAAAAGACCAACATGACCAACATGTAGCTCAAGTGAAAATGAAAGGGCCCAATACAGAATGTGCAGTCACACATATTTAACCACAAGATGTACCCCACAGCAACACATCTACTTTTATTGCAAATATTTAAAAAGAACAAAACACGGATATCAATTTGATTAAACCTAGAGCAACAGTGCAACACCTGGTAAATGGTCTGGGGCTAATTTAACAAATGACATAACGGCAAAAATATGTAACAAGAATCCACTTTTTTTCTTCTGCCGGTGTGCGGATAGACCATTGACATGCAGGAATGTAGTGCCCCTTGGTGCTTTAACAATAATATACCTGCAGTTATCGAATTTGCTCATCTGTTTCGCGTTCTGAGTTCAGGAGCCACAAGTATGTTCTCTAGTGTTAACAGATTGCAGATGGCTGTATGCAAAGTGTTATTGTTAAAATGATTAATCTTCCTTTGTGTTTGTTGATGGAAAATTCCACCAGCCTGATGGCACACGTTATAGATAGTATATATTGCCGGCATTGTAGGAGAAAAATACATTATATGATACAGCTTATATGATACACACTATGTATTGATGTTACATAGAAGTGCTCTACATTCTGTACAGAATGGTTTCATTTACAGCTTTTATGGCTTATTTTAACCAAATCTGGCATGTTACTTTACTTTACTGGGCAGTAAAATATCAACATATGAATCCGTGTTTGGTGAATGATGCTGTGGAGAGGGATTCTAGAAATTTGACTTGGTGGGGTAGTGTGAATGGCCTGGTGCTTGATTGTATACAACGATTCCTAATTCTAGTGGTATTTTCTACTCATATTATTGAATACGTTCAATAGAAGGAAAGTCAACAGAGGTAGTATGTTAAGGAGCTATTATTTACTAATAATAATGTAATAATGAATGATGTTGCAGACTAGGACAAAGGGATCTGTAAAATATGATAATGAGATCTGTAATATCTCTGTTCCATTCATTTTGACCATCAGATGGTAGGTATTCAGGGAACCCAGATCTGATGAGAACCTTAGAACCAAGTGCCTTGATACAGCTACACTAGGACTACAATCTGTGCTCTAGTTTATGAGGTCATTCTGGCCATACATTCTTCATTACTAGACAAAGTTTGTTTATCTGAATAACTAATCCTCCTTAATGATTCTGCTGATCATACTGATTTTTACCACCTCTTCATTTGTGTGACTATTATGTCAATGACTTTGGCATGTTACATCTTAACTGAGGTCATTCTTACTAAAGCTTTACCTGCGACCAATATTTTACTTCATTTAACTGATAAATCTAGTTCAAACATTAACCCGACTCTCATGCAGTCCGCCACGTTAACTGGATCGTTTCGGAATAGTTACTATGAGCCAGTTCATTTTGATAGCTAAATAACAATCGCATATATGCTAGCTATATCACTGTTATACTGTGATAGTGACTCTCTCCTAGTTGTTATAGTCAGCCCTGCACACTATCGTGTTTCTTTCTTACCAAATGCATTGAAATAAATGTTTATCGTTCATCTGTTGTACATGATGGAGGGAATAACAATGTCTGTTTTAGGCAGAGAAAATGCTGTGTTGCAACTGCTTAGATCTTACGTTTTCACCCTGCCTGGGAATAATCTCCTTAAACATAAAGTATCCACTCAAGAATACAAAAATAACACCATAAACGACATATCCTGTGCATGTTTCTCCATGATTGCCTTCGAATAGCCAAGCTTTTTTATTTCAACACACAGTATAAGATCAGCATCTAGAGTCTAAGGAAACTGCACACCTAGGAATGCTTCTAGCTGTTGGCAAGAAAGGTTAGGAAGCTGTTGGTTAGAAAATATCATAAATGTACCCAGTGTTTAGACTGAGACATGTTGGTAGTTGGAGGATCTAAGAATAAGATATAGGTGGTAGGGTATTTTAAAGTTGAAACCATAGAATGCGAAGTACTAAACCCCCGGTAGGAGAAGACGGGAAAGGCATAAAGTGTTATCATCAGTGGCATTGCTTTAGTCTCTATCTTCTCTCTTTCTCTCGTTTGTCTTTGTAAGTCTTATAAAAACTGGTGGAAGTACAAATTCCACCAAACCTCACAATATTTCACATACCGTATTTGTACAGCCATATGACTGATCTTGATCAGAAACACAAGGGTTTGCAGATATAAATCCACATACCTGACCTATGTACAAACCTCAAGTGAAATCCATCTGAATCGCCATATGTTGATATTTCTGCACCTGGATACGTTTCTATAATTTTGTATTACTAATGCAATGTGTTCATATTTCCCTTTAATTGAGGTATACTGTTTCACAAGCTGCCCAGACATTGTTAACTCTGAGACATAACAGAATAGGGTGCCCTGGCTTCTAGCTTAGTTAATTATGCTTAATATCCATTATTTTCCAGTGTAAATCAAGGACCAATACCAGATCTTATAACTATCCTGATTTGTAGAAGGTATTTTCCATTTCTGACTGATCCCAGCTACAAGGGAAGCCCAGAACTGAAATGATAGGAAAATGATCTCTTACTTAAAAGAGATTTTGTTTTTACTAGGTCCAGTACCATGGACATAGTGGACGGGATGATAATTCTTACATATTGCAAATCTCTTTGTAAACAAAATGTGGGGCATAATCTGTTTTACTTGAGGATACTGAGTGACCCTAAGCAATAGAATGAAGAATATGAAGAATATTCACCTGGACTGCATTCTCAGCTATAGCTTTAGAAGAACTGACATAAAATTATCCCGGACTAAATATGGGTCGGATAAATATATTCCAAGCTTACTTGAAGTCTGAGCCTGACTTTGTTTATGCTCATTGCAAAACTTATCAGAAGTTGGCTTTGTTGCAAAATCCGAGTGGCCAACTCGTCATGGTATCCACGCTACTGTAAACAACAGTGCCGCCGGCCACAGGTTCTGTATCATTTAGATTACCTGACATTTGCAACAATGCATGGTATGTACTTACAACCAAATGTGTTAGCCTAAAGAGCTAACAGTAAAATTGAAACTAAGGCGTGGCATTGGTTATCAATCCAAGGTGTATTTGACTTTGAAGGTAAGTGGGGGTTTTGTGATTAATTTAGCCTTTCAAAAGAATGCAATGACATACTGTGTTACTCACTTTGTTACCCAAGTCTGTCTTGTTACAGAAATGCCCTGCTAATAAAGCCAGTTAAACCAGAGGTTTCAATTAGTGTCCAGATGGGCACTCACACTTTTACTTTGTCCCCCAACAACCCCCATCATAGCTACCTTCCTTAATGTGGAGTGCGGGAATATGATGTCATATCCCAGCTCTCCATGACAAAAACGCAAAGGACCTCTTTAAGCAGTGTATGGAGGCTGTGCAGTCCTCCATAGTAAAAATGGGCAGGTTGGGGGGGGATCAGAGATCTTCCTTTGGGACCAGCCCATTGAACAGTGGCACACCGAGGACCTGGATCTCCACCACCCCCTGGTTTTGCAGCAGGCTAACAACCCCCCCCCCCCCTCTGGACCTTCTGCCATAGTCATTCTAGGTCAGTATATGTCAGGTCTTGCAAATTGGGCACACATAACAACTATGCAGCTGTCTTAAAACATTATATTATGTAAAATCATGAACTGTTGCAGAAAACAGCACAACTTTTTTAAAAACGTATAACTTTTACTCAATACAGCTAATATCTGCTGGAGATCATGTGGCCAGAGAGAAGACATGCTGCATATTTGGTGGTCGTGTCCCCTTCTCCCCTGATGTGGAACATGGTTTTTAATGTGTTGTGTTATGAACTCCCACAGTCCCCAATTTTCTTCATTTATGACTAAGCAATGTGCTGTTGTCCCAAAAAAGCTAGCAGTCCATAATGTGTTAGCAGTAAACCGGCCATCACTAGGTGCTGGAAGTTCCCTGCAACCCCAATGAGAAACAAAATATTTCATATTTTAGAAAAGCACAGAGCTCTAGAGGAAGGCTCCCATAAGACAGATAACACTACCTCTTTGTGAAAGTCTGGAGCCTATGGATCCTAAGCTCAGAATATGTATTTTTTAGGAGGTAAATAGTTGTGTTGTGAATTAGCAGGTCTTTTCCAGTTTAGGCAAGGGATAGTAGTCTCGGATGACAGATGTTGGAATATTGGGAATACAATAATAAAAACAGACAATTTGTGTAAATCCTGGAAGTAACATGTTTATTTATGATGGCTTTCATTTATTTTTATGTATTAACAAAATGTTAATACATAGTGTTATTTATGCCATTTTTCTTTGTAAACAAGTTTAATTTTGGCGCATTCCCTCGATATGTTCTTTTCTGTTCTATTCCTGCACTGCAATCTGAAAAAGAAAGAAAATGGAAGTAAATAAAATAAAATATGTTGAAAATAAATTGATGGGAGTTCTCCTTTAAGGCACAAAGTTTGCTGTTCAATTACATGGTATAAAAACCCAGAGGTAACTACCAGTAAGCCTTAACTTAAGCCAGTCTCAGTTTTTTTTAAGTGAAACTATCCTTTATTATCCATCGACTCCATTTTCTTTTATATATTTTTTTGTATTTGGTTACATTTGCGCTGCATTAAAAAAAATGCCTGCAAGAAATATTTAGAGTAAAAAAGAGTCATGTTTGTTTTAGTTGGCTCCATATGCACAACAGATTTACATGAAGCACATAGTCTGCTAAGGATTAGGAAAAAAAGTCTAGTCAAAAGTCTTGGATGATGCATATGGATCGTGTGCTCTCTACCACGAATCGGGAAATCTGTCACAACAACACATCAGGGTCCTTGGGATTGAGATTCAATTTAGACAATCGACGATTATAGTTTATGGAAAGTTAGCCCCAAATATGACAAAATCTTTGATTAATGTATCACTGTCTTTTCTAACTTGTCTATTTGGATATATTGGTTATTTGATTAAAAAGGTATTTTTTTTAACAAGATCACGTCATATTATAAACAGATGTAACATAGGAACCATGGAATAAAGGATGATAAATAACCTTATAGCTCATTTGGGGCTAACTTTCCATAAACTATAATCGTCGATTAAAAATATCCACTATATATGATTATGTCGGTGAACGTATTACATGTTCACATGCCAAGGGCTATATTTTTGGAACGGAAATTTGAAACTCCATGCATGCCGCATTCCTCCAAAAATTAATTTTGTTTGATGTTTCTAGCAATTTAGATCATCTAACAAAATCAAGAAAATAGTCAATGCGAGTACTGTAACTGTATATACTGGCTCTTCTTGGAAATGAGCATTAGAATTAAAGAACAAATACTTTTAGAACTTTTGGTCTTGATCCCCTAAAAATAACTCTTGATATTATTTTTTAAAGAGACGGTCTGGAGACCCAATGCTCGAGACAATTCATGTGTCCCTCTGTGTATGCCCCTCAATACCTCAATATTTTGATAACCTGGAAAGAGAGAAGGTTGTTTACGCTTAACCCTTACAGAGTGTTGGTTTGACTACACATAGGCCGGACTAGAGGTGACCATACCTGGGAACTTCTCGGCTCCGGCTACCCTGAGCCTTCCCTTGCGGGAGGCTGCCAGGACTGCACACTGACAGCAGCGGGAAACAGCACCATTTAAAGGAAAAATGTCAAGACCCCACTCCTGCGACCTGGAGGATTCGGGTCTTGACTCGGAGATCAGGTGGAGCAGCGCTCACCCGGCAATCTCCGGGTCAAACCCGGAGAGTTCCCAAGTATGGAGGTGACGGGGTGGCCCTTGCCTCTTTAGGCCGGCGGCCAACCGATGACATTAGTATGACTAATGACTGGATATGTGCTGCTGCATGCTACATTTTTATGTTCACATAGCCTGCAGCTGGACATATCCAGTCGCTGGACGAATGCTGTGGCAACATCCAGGGCCGGCTACTTGGAGGGGGTGCCGGCAGCCGCGCAGCCTGCAGCCGTGAACCGCCGGCCGCGGTCATTCATTAGAAGCACGGCCGCGGCTTGTGGTCACTGTGGGGAGGAGTGGGTGTGGCAAAAGGGGAGTGGTTTGTGGGGGTGGAGCCAGGGGCGGCAAAATTGTGTTTGCCTAAGGTGGCAAAAATCCCTGGCAACATTGGGTGAATGTGTGGTGTGTCTCAGCCTAGTAACTGCCAATTGAATTGAAATAGAAACTGCTCTTTAGACTGCTCTGAGAAAGCTGGTTAGACTGTTCCTACTACCTGCTATTGAGATTGATGTTGAGACTTATCCTGGTAACTGCTGGATAGACTACACCTACTGGTAAAATTGCTGGTGGTTACTAGTTACTGACAGACCGTGGAGGTTTCTGGGGCATTTATTAAAAAATACATACATGGTTCTGATCACAACTAGCAAACTAGTTCTAGTGCTTTTAAATGTAAACCTATTGAGGGATTTCAAATAAACATGTGAGGTTAACTAATTCTGCCTTACATGGAATACAGAGTTCAATACTTTCGTTGTTTTCATTCCCTTAATATACATTTGAAATGTTAGCAGGTAAGCCAAAATTACTAATATTGATTAGTGTGTTTTATGACATATTACAACCCCCTTTAATTATGTTTTCCCATAAGGTCTGAGGTTAGATAGCGTTTTCCCCTTACTGTAATTACTTTTATGTCCTGTCCTTTAGGTCCTTAGGGTACATGCGGATCCTGACCTTTGCCGTTTGTTGTTGCTTGTGTCACAAACACTCCAGCCTTTGATGTCATTGATTATATGGCCAGCAGTGATAAGTCTGGGAACACAGATCCAAGCCTCCAGCATGTGAATTACAGCTGATATTGGTCATTCCGCCTTTGTCCTTTTGGAAAAAGAAATTCTCTCCAGCATTTCTTTATTGAAGCTGAACTCAGGATACACTGTGATGCCTTGAACATAGACCTATTTAATTCATGTATAACAGATTTGAATTTAAAAAAATATTATAACATTACCTTGTGAAAAGTGATCCAGAAATTCTTAGTCTAATAGTATACACATAAATGCTAATAATCATGGCGGTGATGCTAAGCGGTGCATATTTATTGAAAATTAACAATATGTATAGTTATTATTACAATTTCCAAAAAAATATCTTTTAGACATGAAACTCTCTATATATCTTTAAAACTTGTTACCTCTTGTTTCTCTAAGTCAGCTTGTTATGTTACGCATGTTCTGTGTACATTGCTGCAGAATATGATGGTGGTATTTAAAACAATAAATAATAATTACAATAATAATAATAAGGGAACCATCAGCAGCCTGCCCAATATTTTTTCATAATTCATTAAAAGTAAGTAATTCACACTTAATTTCTTATCTTACATTCCCATAGCTATTTGATTTTTCTTACATTAATGTTTCATGTGAGTACTAAACCTACCCATGATCCCATGACATTCTCCAACCTTGCCCTCATAGCCTGTAAGCCTCCTGGAGATCGGAACACAGCAGCAATTACTTTACAAGCCATATAGCTTGCATCATAGTCGCATATATATATATATATATATATATATACACAAAGCCTTGTAGTGCTGAAAAGGCTACAAAATGTGGCTTTATTTTTGAAAATACACAACTTCATGTATGGGACCATTGATGTCAGTAGAGGACAGTACTGCCCCATTTAGTCCGAAGTATGCCTTGGATAGGCAGTACTGAAAAGCTGTGAAGAATTAAGTTACTGGGCACAGAGGGCACCCATGAAAAACGTACCTACCAACAAAGCACACATTACCAAGTACCACCAAAAAAAGGTGTGCGTTCTCCTTTAAAATACCATCGAAACCTAAAACTGTTATAACATGGGAAAAATATAGGGTATTTCACCCACCCTCTTTGTATGGTCTGCCTGTTCATTCTTTAAAGCTGTCTCTCTCTGTTTTTATTCTTTATTTTGCTTACATGTGGTTTAAATAGATTTGTTTTGTGATGTTTGACTCAAAAACATTTGTTATGCTTTACCGATCATATCGGCTTTAAATCTGTTAATTCTCCCTGGAGATTTCCATATTCTGGATAAGCATTTGCAGAAAAATATCAAATTCACATGAAATGCCCACCAGTCTCTCTCACTCAACAGGTTACATTTGCACTGACGCAATTAGCTTTTACCCTCAATAAATCATGTCGAGTCTGTACCTTGTTTTAATTGGTGTTTATTAAAAAAAAAAAAATCATTCTGACCAAAACACTTGTGAGAGGATACCCTGAAGCACTGAAATGCAGACCAGATGTAACAATAGTTATTATTACCGACTCAATGTTACACTGATTACTCAAAAAAATATTTACAAAAGAAAATCTAAATGTTAGACATATAGTTATAAAAAAAAGGGTACACGTTACACAACATTCCATTAAAGGTTTTCTATGGCTATGTACTTCTACGTTTAATATATGTGTTTCTATTGTTAATGTTCTTCAGCAGATTGTTAATTAATACCCTTTAGAAGAGTATTGTTCAAATAGAGAGAGGGTAATACTTGTCCACTCTGATGCTATTGCCCATGTTTGTTAGAGTTCCATTCCCTTTGTAAATCACTTTGTTAGAAATGATGGACTGGCACGTCCTTGCTTCCAAGAGCCAATAAAACAACATTATTGGGCAATAACTTGGTTACTTACGCCTAATTACCGAAAAAAGTTGATTTTTTATCTGTGATAGAGTTTTGATTGGGAGAGTGAAGGTGAAGAATAAGAGAGGAACTGTTGCCTTTGGCCACCCATGGAATATGTGGGCTGTTTTATGTTTTCAAGTATATTCTAAATATCTTGCTGACACATATACCGGGGCCCTCCTATTGAGGTTAAACAGGGGCTCAATTTACATTACAAAAGGCGGAACATGTTGGTTGTATGTTCATCTCTCAGTATAAAGCGGAAACAAGGAAAGCAGGAGAATCACTTATCTCAGCCAGGGCTGGTCCTTGGACATGTTCCCCGAGGCAAGAAGCCTTCCCACACATGCCCCTATTACTCATTTAGAATGCAAGTGAAGGCATATGTCTCTTGTACATGTCCCACACAACTTGTGGAGGCTTCTGTTGCACTCCTGTCAATTACCAGAACATCTTCTACAAATTAGGGGCATTTGAGAGACTGACGTTTCCCTCCTGTTCACCTACCTTATTCCTGGCAAATCAATGTCTTATTGGTAGGTCACACACCCAACTGCGCATTCAGAATGTAAGGTATAGGGGACTCTAATTCGGTAGCCTATGGAGAACCCTATGGTTTGGACTTGATTTGATATTCCCAGATTTTTCCCCCTTCTGGCATATATATCCTAAATTCATATATACTACATGTTGTTGCAGGATATCCTAACAACAGAAAAACATTTGATTCTTACATGGATCAACTGATCTATTTTCTTTAATGTACAAAATTAGTACACCAAAAATAAAATGAAAACGTTAAAACATTATAAAAAATGGGGACATGAGTGTTACTTTAAAAGTGCCGTTTATGTTTGGCAAAATACCAAAATTAAGCGTTTCTTATGTTTTCCTTTGTTATTTTCTTTCCAAAGTAAATAGTTCTGCACACCACAAAAATAAAAAAATTTAAAAACACATGTCCAGCACGAACCTGGAAAATAATTCTACATACAGCTTAATTAACATTCAGAACTATGAATGTTTTGTTTTGGGGTTTTTTTTCTCAGTGTTGCCAAAAATATATTACCGGTAATTTTGATTTCAATAATATTATTTTTTTCTCATTTTGATTTAGTATCAGTGTTGGAAGATTCCTCGAAAAAAAAAAAAAAAAAAAGAGAATGTTTCAGAACAGAAAATAATTGCGCGGGGTCGAGTGCAGTTTATCCGGTGGATGGCACTTTTTGGCAGAGATCGAGGGAGCCCCCTTCCTCAATAAGCCCCAGACATTTTAAAGGATTACCTCCTTACTTCTTAACACCGGACGGATCTTCTGCTCTCTCACACCTGCAGCTCAATCTGCTATAGTACAGTCCCGACATGCTGGATGTCACCCACAGGTCCTAAGCTAGGGACGGCACAAAACCTAAATATATCAAGGCGCGTAATGCCCTCCAGTCTGCCTGACATGTGGCGTGGGTGAAGTGTGACGTTACAGGACTCTGCTGCCTTGTAAAGTTGGCAAAGCTCATCTCAAGATGCCATAATTCCTCCACGATATGAATCCAGCGACAAATGCTGCCCAACGGCACAGGAAAAAATGTCAGCATTCATGTACTTTGTGCAAAGAAGCCGCTGCCCATGCCCTCTGGTTTAAATGTATCCTATTGTTTTTAAATGCTTGGCAACCAACACTAGTTCTTTTATAACCAAAATGGCATGAGTTAAGAATTAAAGTATAAGAAAGTGAGATGCGCTCTTTTTCGTAAATTTCTAGATTTTTTATTTTTTTATTGAAAGAATAATATATTAAACAAATAAAAAAACAATAATATAAAACAGACTCATATTTGACATTTTAATTCCAGATCATTGCAATCTTACATATTGTTTTCATGGATTTTTTTTGTAGGATTACTTCTTTATTCACAGTCAAGATAGAAATAGAAATTGATCTATATATATAACAAAAACAAACATTTTGTTTCAATTTACTATTTGAATTTGGTTATTGTTAGCTTATTAAAATATTATTTTAACAATATGCATGCTCCCCAGACTTATAATTTATGTAAAAAAAGTGTTTTTTATGTGTGTCATAGGGTGTATTTTCCTAATTGTTCATTTATGAAGGATATTTATACACTCTAATTGGTTTCAAACTAGGAACAACCATAATTGGCCAACAAAACAGGCCTGATTTGCCCCTATTTACTTCCTCTCACAAAAGTTGCATGAATAACTTGACCTCAACGTAGACTTTGTATTCATCTATTTTTCAGCGAGCAATTTCTGAAAAACCTAAGGCATTTTTATACGCTTTATATGACTCTGGACAGAATCATGAGACAGGGTGGTTCACTTGAACTTTTCAGAGGAAAAATGATAAATTTGTGGTCATGTTGTAGATCCCTTAAATGCTTAAATCTCAGGCAACTGGCATGACAAAGTTACCATTCTAAGAATGTAAACCATTCATCTTACCATTAACATTGTTTCTATCATAAAACAGTAGAATATCATTGCACTTTATCCAATAAAACCTTACATTTATGAGAACTCTATGAAGAAACCCACAGAATAGATAAATTGGTCCCCTGATCATGAGCAATCTGGTTGATCCTTCCACGCACGCAGTCCAGGGAAATTGATATCTTTGTCTCATTCTGAACATCAAAGGAAGAGCGAAGGGTAACACTTGTCCATAGGCTCCCTTCAGGCATCTGACCACCAATTTGTTGGGAAATTATTCCCGGTGGGCCTTGCTCGTTTTCCCATTTATTCAGAGTAATCTTAATGACATTGCATGAATGGATTAACTTCAAATTAAAAGAAACACTAGCTGCGCCCCTTTCAGTAAACATGAATGCTTTATGAGCAAGCTGACCAGAGGTAACAAGCTGGATCATTTTATCATTGGATGAATCCTGGCGAAAGTTTAAAACCTTGTTTCTTACCGCGCCTGTAGGTAAACCCGCACTCGATACAGAAGCAGTGATAGCGGTGGAAATGGTGGAAGGGATCCAGATAAGACTCAAGGTGCTCATGCCAGAATTTTCTCCAAAATATCGTACGTTGCACTGTGCTGGAGACTGAATCTCAAAACTTATGACATCTCCGGCACTCACTTTCGCCGCACCCGATGCCGATATGGACGTGTCTCGGTAGTTGACCCCTGATTTAAAGTTCTGTAAAAGTTCCGAGTTTGTGCCATTGCGATTTATATAGGAAACCAGTGAGAAGCCCTCGCGGACACACGTAGGACCCATCGAGTAGAGAGCTTGATGGAACACAAATTTGACAACACCCATTTCCGTGAACTTAATGCTTCTTCCATCATGAGACAAACTTATCATGTATGGATCAGATACAGAGATGATTTTAAAAGAAGGTCTATAATTAGTCTGGTAATGCAGTGCAGTTGACATCTGGGCACTCATGGCCACTGCACCCGTGTCATGAGATAACCAAAACAAGCTGAAGGGAGTGTTCAAGTCATATATGTGAAGGTCTTTACTTTGGTTGCAGAACTGGTTGGGGCTCTTTAGAAACACAGATAATGTTTGGCTTGGCTCTACCTCCGCCGCACAACTGATACTCACACTTTGAAAATATTTTCCTTCTGGCTGTTCGATCCGAGAACCACTGAGCTCGTATCCTTCTTCACTGTTGTTTAATTTTAGGGACAGCTGTAGAAAATTCCTGCAGTTGTGCTTTACTGCAAAATTAAGGTCTGCCCACAATAAACCATGCTGCTTGAATATTATTTTGTTATCTTCTGGTGACAAAACTTCGCACTGTAACTTCTCTTTGATCTTTAAACTTAACCCAGGATACACTTGTGAGTTCGCCATCTTCGGGGAGGGCAGGGAAATGCTAGCGGACCATGATTCCGTTAGCTTAGTTTCGGTGGCTGTCGTGCATACAGTGTCACTATCTGGAGTGCACTCAAAAGCAACAACTCCTTCTTCGCACTCAGAGCAAGCTTGACATTCCTGTAGCTCCTTATTGAAAAAATACTGAGCGCCACAAAGCCCCAGTGCTGCATCCTTCTCAGCAACTCCGAGACATCTAAATCCGCCTGGTGAAAAAAAGAAAAAGCTTAATATTCAATAGACAATAATTACATAATTATAGAATGTTTTGCATTGTCCGTGATTGGGTAAACTATGCAAATTCCACGATACTGAACGCATAGACCCCTGGCAAAGCCACTGAATGCAGATGGGTCTAAAACATCTATTGTCAGATGTCCAACTGCATCTATATACTTGTATCAAGCACATAATAACTGGATTTCATTAAATTCGGGCTCATATGTTTTTTTTTGTTTTCTTGGACAATCGCCTGCTACCCCACAAGGTCTACCATATACTAAGGCTAATCTGGTGAACCAACCTACCTATATAACATTTTGGAATAGCAATTATGTAGAATTTTTTATAGAACGTTCTGATGGACTTTTCAAAGTTGATTTCACTCACACAATTTCAACGAACTTCTAAATTAATTTAGAACATGTACATTTTCCTTTTTTTGTTGTTAAAGGGATAGACACTCCCTGTACATTTATCAAAAGTTATTATACCCAATAATATACAACTGTAGTAAAAAAAAAATTATTTCTGACTAATTACAAAAGAGAAATTCTGAAAACCAATTAAAACACAAAATAGGACTATTAAGGACTATTTTGTGTTTTAATTTAATTTAGTTTAAAAAGAACCTAAATAATGTACATTTTATCAACTATCTGAGCGCTAAAATTATTATAAATGTTCATCAACTAAGTACACATTGGTGCATATCCAGTATCCACATATAGAAGAAATCATACCTGGAGTATTTAAACACTTGATCCTCTCACCACAAATACTGGGCGAATCCATACATTCATCACGATCCTTCAAAAAGAGCACATTGATCCATTTAAAGTGATTGTTCCATTCATATAAAAAGCGCAAGCCTTGTTCTCGGCTGTATTCCTGTCCAGGTTCTGAAAAGTTACCACAATTTAAGAAAGGCTCTAATTGCTTCAAGGCCCCAGCATTCTGACTGGTCAACGAAAAAGGTACTCGGCTGTCCCACAAATTGGCCAACCCCCCTTACTGACGTGCGCACAGTGTCAGTGAGGGAGGATGATTGCCGCACATCACGGGACTCGATCGGATATCCACTCCAAGAGATTGCTAAAGGTAAAAAATCCAGAAGAAGAGCCCTTCCTGTATAATTACTCCATGGCCCAAAGCACCTTAACCTGGCCCTCCTATCATGCGTTATGTTTTATACAGTGTGCAGCCACAGGTATCCAGCTGGCGGCCGCACACACGGCAGGACCCAATCTCTCTCTAGAGTGGCCCTATTGGTAATTATGCAGCCACTGGCCCAGCATGCATTTGCCCTGTGTGCCAGATGGCCAACCTGAGCCTCTCAGTGGTATGTTTTAAATTTCACCTGTAGATAACCACTAGTGAGAGTCTTTGCAAGGAGTGTCTGGGAAGTGTTTGACAACGTCCTACATAATAAGACAGGGAGAGATGTAATCAAAGAAAATGTGCATGATTGTTGTGGCAATCCTTTACTGTGCGGCAGATCTGAACAATATAAATCACAACAATTTATAATAAATAATGCATAAACTAATAATAATAATACTAGTGACAGGTGATTTAACAAAGTAAGAGTTTACGTCAAAGGAGGAGAAATGTTAGAACAAGCGGTCATAGCCTAAAACAAGAGGGCCAGGAGCAAACTCAATAGGTAATGTAAGGAAAGTAGAACAGCCTTCTGCAAGATCTGGTAGAGACTAAAGCAATGAGGGAACAGGCATGGGATAGGCATGGAGCTATCCTGAATCTTAGACGAGACCAAGGCCTTTACATCAGGAAAATGGTTCTTATCTGCCATCAAATTCTTATAAAAATGGAGTTAGATAATGAGACTTTCTTCCCCACCTGGTTACTTCTACTGAAAGTAGCAGGCGTACTAAAACAGACAATGGGAGTAGCAACAGCCAATCACAGTTCTCCATACAATAAGCTGCCATTATTTACAATGCTTACCAGGCTTAATAAAATACCTTCAAATATTCGACCTACCTGGCAAATCCGGTCAACATTTTCAGAGCAGTCAGACAGCTGGAAAAACCCAGGAGGACATAGAGTGCATTTTTCACACTGAGGAGGTGTCTTCTGAAAACTACAAAATTCATCACTTTCACAGTGACCACAATCCAGGACAGGTCCTCCCACATCGATCACTTTTGTATCCACATCCACTTTGTGCACAGAATAGGTTTTCTGGAGATGATTCCTAACTTGGTTCTGCATTCCTTGAAGATGGGCTTCAAAATAGTGCTGAATGTCTTCCTGTAGACTCTGGAAAGACATCTGTTTCACCGTATCGAACAGGATGCTGTATTGGACTTTAATCATATCCATTTGCTCGTACATTTTCCGCTGCTGCTCGATAATTTCTCTCTGTTGACTAACGAGTAGGTTTTGTTGCTCAGACAGTTTTTGTTGCAGTTCCGTGATTGTCTTTTGTTGATTTTTTAGTGATTCCACAAATTTCTCTTGGCCTTTTGCAAGTTGCAGTTGAAGAATCAGTGCGTCTTCTGACGGGACTTCATTTTCTCCTAAAATACAGATGGAAATAGTGTGAGGACGGTACGAGAATCATTGTGTTTTAATAACTTCTTTTGTCTGATTATGTACTTACAGCTCAATGGCTTAAAAAGTCAAATCAAACGTGTCCTCATTCATTAAATGTTTTGCTTCTACTTCACGACTTGTCAATGCCCACCCTTAACTATAAGTCAATGACTTTCAGGATTTCCACATATAAACACAGGTGGTTAATTCATTAGCTCCGGACTCAAAATTAAAATTGGGAAAATATCCAAGTTGCTTTTGAGCCTCTTGATTAACATTCATGGATCTTTATTACCAAAAGCAGAATCCCACCTAATGTTTCAATAATCTACCTGTATATTAATGTATTGGAATGGAAAAGGGTGAAATCAACATTTTTGCATGTGAAAAGTATAGCTGTTTAGAAACAAAATAAAAACCCAAGATATAGCAGTACTTTTTTAGTACTGCCAAAAAACCCCCAAATATTTACAATAAATAACTGAAAATGGTGTTGACTACATCACAGCGAAGGGCCTAATACACCATTAACATTTTTGGTCTATTTAGTAAAGAAGCTGTTTTGACACAAAAAAAAGGCTTCTCTGATTGATTTGCCAAGAGGATGTCTATTAGTTTAAAGTTTAAATGTCAAAACTAAGTCGGATCCTTACAACAAAAACATTTCATATCCCGGAATATAATATATAGATGGTGAATGACGCGTTTATTCCTGTCTGTTGTCATATCAGGGCAAAAGGGAATAATTAAACAAGCAGTCACTTAATACTTCACATTTTGTAAACCCTCAGGGGAAGCATCTTGATACATTAAAAAATAACCTTTGAACTCATTTTGCTTTCTCTGACTGATCACGATAATGTATACCGAAGCACAAAGCAGCCACTCAAAAACAAAAAAACACTCCACAACAAAAAATGAGCTCAAATAAAAAGAAGCCCACTAAAAGGTATTTATTGGAATACTGGATCAAACGTTAATTGAAACTGACATTTTATTTAAAATGCCCAAGGCTGAATTCTAAGACGGTCAGATCAAGTTAGGAGTGGATTAGACCCAAGCCTACGTGCTCATTTAACTTATAGAAACAATGACAAACAATCTGTAAAGTTAAAAATCTTTACATTACATAGTTACATAGTTATATAGGCTGAAAAAAAGACATGCGTCCATAAAGTTCAGCCTTTCCTATATCTGTTAATTTATTGCTGTTGATCCAAAAGAAGGCAAAAAACCCCATGCTGAAAGGCCGGTCTTTGACCAGATGGCACCATTTTTAAAAATATTCTTAAATGCCCCATATATATTCCATTCTAAATAGCATTTCTACTATGTCCATAGACATCTGTACACAATTACTGTGTGCTAACTTAATTTAATTCATTAACCTCAATTTGTTCTTTCCCTTGGCGTTTTTTCTAATTATTAAACTTGCGCACATGGACCAAAAAACAACTAGTTTTGGGTCCATACGTTTCTGGACAACAAATTTTGTTTCCTTATCAGCTCGGACGAAGTCCAGAGGGTTTTTCCATTTAGAAAGAAGACAGAAGAGGCAAGACAACAGGAAGAGCTACAGAGAAGGTGACGGGGAGATGGAAGTGATTGGCGGAGAAGGCAGGGAGATGTTAAGAGAGAGCAGGAGAGAGTGTGAGAGTTTGAGTGAAAGAATGAGAACGAAAAAAATGAAATGCAAACAAAAATGCGGGCCACTCTGCTACTTTTCCGTTTGGTTGGTTGGGGGTCCCTCCTCCTTTACGAATTAACGTAATTGGCAAATTTTGGTAAAATTTAAATTCATGCACAAGTCTACTTACCATAATTGTGACATTAAGGGCTGTGGAACCCTGGGATACACTCATACTCAGCAAACATTCTGAGCTCTTAGAAGGGGCAGCAAGGGAGGTAAGAGAGGGGCAGAGATTTGATTCCAGAAAGGTAGATTTGCCATTAATAAAGTGTCCTAAATCCTGCCATTCAGACCAAATTCAGGCACCCCGCGCAGCTGCCTAGTATGTCTGGTGCTAAGAGTACTTTAGTTTGATATGAACAATATATCCTCATAAATAATGGACTACAATAAGTTCTACTTTCTCTGTGGGTTTCCTTTCAGTTTATTTTTGTTTCCCCATCTCTGTCATTGCTCACACATTTAAAATTACTTCTTTCACGTCTTCTGTTAATATAATGAGGATTATTTATTTAAATATCTCACCATTTCTCCCTCTAAACAATGGAATGATTAGTTGACATCTATGGAAAATTCCAACTGGGCGTACTGTATGTGTTCATGATTCATGGCTTTCCAGAACGTCATTGATGCCAGTTCCTAGAAAGCATTATATCACTTAACTGCTTCAAGAGGTTGACTTCCTGCATGGGTGGCCTGAGAAAAAGGCTCCCATGATTCTACAAGCTGGATTAAGTTAAGATATGTTGTCAAAAATTAGTTCAGAGCTGTAGTTCAACAACACCTTTGGCTTCCATCCCTAGCTTCCTTCACGCCACTGCTCTCTCTGCCGAGCACCTGGGTATGATGTCATATCCCAGCACAACACATATATCACATGGTAGAGGCTAATACAATGAGAGAATGTCAACATGCATTGGATAAGTGTATGGCTATTCTAAATTAAAGACAAGTAAATGAGACAGTTAGAAGGGAGATCTCTAATCGCCCATTTATTAAGCAATACACTGCGGAGCCTGATTGTTAACTAGGTTCAGACCTATTTTTAAAAGGACACCCCAGCCACATATCCTTTTACTGCAAAGCATTTTTTTAATGAAGATGTTTTTTCCCCTTGCATTTGCATGGAGGGATTTGTCAGAAGATATAGGAGTTAAAAGCGGAGTGAGCTGTAGATTCCTAAAAGTACCTTTAATTAGTATTATTTTAAAGTAAATAAGGCATTCCTCATTAGTGGCCTGTAAGGCACAGTGGAGTATCCCATTAATTATAATATTGAATTTTTCTATAACAAAGTATAGTGTCTAGCAGGGTAATATGTCACTGGCTCAGACAGGGTGCTACTGGGTTCATTCAAGGGCACAATGGATTGGCGGCACTCCTGATTGCCCCTACACACACACACGCAGTATTATTAACCATATTCCTATAGACACACTATATGCAGCTGGGCATTTTATATATATATATTTTTTTTAAAACTAGTTAGCTCCCACCATGATCCAATGTATTTAATTATACTGAAAGCAAGAAATACAACATATGTTCAGTGGGTTACTTTCTTTTAAACGCGCTGCTTCACATACTCAGCAAAATGTTACTTGTTCCTTGTTTTACTACATGCTGCAAACATTCCTAGTTCTTCTGAATGTCCAAATCTATCACAGAATTTTTTTTTTATAATTTTGTTTGGCTCACATTTTTTGCTGGGAATGCTTAATTGCCATGTGACACAAAGGTAGTCAATGATAGGTTGTTGCCTTCTGCAAGATGCAATCAATGTTTTGTCTTAGCGGCATAGCATCTTTAAATAGAGTAAAGCTCTTTATGAAAGACACTTTAAAACATCAGCATAGCTGTTTAAAGATCTTTTATAATAACACCACCTATGACAAGTAGTACCAGCTAATACAGAGCCTAAAATAACATCTCATTCTATGTATCTGCGCCTCCTCTGGTAAACAGATTGTAAGCCATTCATGCAGGTCTGAGATAGATGTAATCAATAAATGAAATGTGTTTTTGCCATATGATCAGTAACCATTTAACTACATGAAATGAGTTGGATATGCCAACACTATGCAAAGAAGATATATCCAAGACACACAGTATCATATGCTTACCTGGCTTGATATCACATGTGAGTTGGACCCCCAGCGGGGCACCTCCTAGTTCAGAGGTTGAGTATTGGAGGTCAGGAGCTTCTCCAATGAACTGAGCTGCCCTGTCTGTTAAACGCACTAAACCTTGGTTATCTTTTTGTCCCTCCACTAGGGGGCAGCCTTCCCCAGTGCATGGTACCCGGGACCTAGACTTGAGACGGATCCTCAAGGGCAGTTTGCACTCTATTCCTTTGCATTCTTTGGTGCCGTTGCTGCTCATTTGTTGCTGGGCTAACCCCCATGTTTCAGTTACCCCAGCAGAGTCTTCAGTGGTGGAGGGAATAGGTTGCTGTGGACCTCTTCCAGGCTGCAGGTTTCCACCACTGCTGGGCATCTGAGGCTGAGACCTAGAAGCCCTGTTTGTTTTGGCTGAACACCTGGTCCCCACACATGCTCTCTGCTGTTGCCCCTCTGGCAGGGTAGTAATACATGAAGGACCCCCTAGGCATCTCTCTGCAGGAATCTTGCTGCAAAGTATCAGGAAAAGAAGACCTCTAAGCCATGCACAGGATTCACATCTTAGCAAAACCATCTGCAAAACAGAAATAGCCAGACATAATAAGTAATGGTCTATGGGGTGGTACACCTTCACCTGCCTACGCCATACATAAACAATGAACAAATAATAAAAGGAACTGTAGTATAAACAATTAAGTCAGACATTAGTAACATAGTATTCCTCTAATCACAGGTCCGTATTATATGTTTTTTCACATTGTACACAATACAAACAAAGTACAATCTTACTAACAAATTAAATAAAACACAAAAAGTATTTATAAAGCTAAACCCAATGACCCTTTTTCCTTAAGAATAAAAAAATATTGCAAGAAGTGCTATTGTTGGGAGTACCTTAAAGACGTGCTGAGTCAAGTCCTCTGTGCTGTTACCTATCCTTAATGACTAGTCTTCAGTTCAGGGCTCTCAGGCTATCCTAAGAAACTGACCTCCAGAGAAAAGCTGAAAGCCAGAGAATGTAGAGTATAACATTCCACAGACTTCATTAGCTTCGAATTTCTTAGACCACCCCTTAACCCCCTGCTCACCAGCTAACTTACCTTACAACATAAGATTTAAGGTTCTCTTAGAAATCCCGATCAAGAACAGTCGAAGGCACGTTGCTCGCATTTATAACTTTATTATATATTTAATGTTTGCAGTCTGAAGTTTGCATGTGTGAGAATTAAGCTAAAGGTTGAATGCAGTGTGCGAAAGAGATGCCCCATGCTGTCTGCGAGTGAATGGCGGAGAATAAGGTTGAATGTTAGTGGCTAGCTAATCCAAATCCCAGTTTTAGACTAATTATCGTAGCCAAGAGGAATGCTTTTAACTTATTGTGTTGTCTGTTCTTCTATGTCTTCAGACCGTCTGTCCAAACCTCACTGAAGTTGGAAGAAACTTTTTTTTTTGATAGTCCTAATGTTTAAGAGCTATAGGATTTCACGACCATTTCCTGCATTTTCATGGCGATAGATAATTCACTTACCAAAACAAAAACAGAAGCCGTGAGTTGGTATATCTTAAAACCTCCACGTTTACGTGTGTGTATAAATGAAAACAGGTTTATACGTAAGAGTAAAACATTCCAGCATTTTTGGGTGTCAGCAGACAACGCTGGGAATTTCTTCTTTGTTTACCTGCATCTGAACAAAAGAGATTCTCAAACATTTCCAAAAAAAAAAAAAAAAGATTTGTGTTGTAGAAATCCTACAACACTTTAACATTTATCAAACAAAGTCCACTTCTCAGCATGGGGTTTCACAAACATATCGTCTTGTAGATTCCAGCCTGATGGTTTTTCCGTCTCCCGGTGTGGAAGGAAAGTACCCCTTTGATTAACAATTCCTAAGTTAGAAGATATGTGAGTAGTCTAGGGAAGGAGGTCATCCATTTGTAAGCGGGTATTTGTATAAGGCTTTCTGCTCCTCTGTTTTCCTTTCTTTTCACAGATATGTGTGTCTAAGGACTTTGCGATGTCCCTTTGCCAGTCTCCTGGTGATGGGTGACTAGTGCTTCTTTCTCTAGCATAGGCATGACAAAAATCTGAAGCGCTTTGCCAGGTACCTAAGGAGACCGGTAAGCATTGGTTAGTATGTATCTCGGAGGCAATGCAGAAGTCTTCTTCACAGGGCTTACTTGGCTGCCATTCAAGGAGGAATGTTTTCCACTGGGAAACTAAGTCAGTCTTTGACCCACAGAGGCAATCATCATGCCAATGGCTGTTTAAAAAAACTGTCCAATAATGCAAATCTCGTATACCCATGCATATTAAAAAAAACACTTTGGTATATAGTAGTTTCAATTATAATTTGCTCTATAGACACCCAATCCGCTGCTCCAGCCGTCAACCTTGCTTATGTCTTTATAGACAGCCCAAGGTGTGGGGATCTAAGCTATTAACGACACTTATAATTTATAGGTTATATTTTGGATAACACCTTGCATTACCCAGCACACCCAACCAGATTTCATAAAGACCGTAGACAGTAAAGCTGTGGGAGAGAGTATGTCGAAATCATGTAAAAGGGTGTTTTTTTTATTAAAAACAGGTAAATGATACTTAAACACATTTATACATGGGTCACATTAGACACAAGCGAATTCACAAAACTTCAAGTTATCAGAAGCAAAATTCAGACATAGCTCATGAGCAGCGATGTGTTAAAATGGGCACGTGCTCCAGCGCCCCCAG
This sequence comes from Sceloporus occidentalis, assembly GCA_023333645.1. Lineage (NCBI taxonomy): Eukaryota > Metazoa > Chordata > Lepidosauria > Squamata > Phrynosomatidae > Sceloporus > Sceloporus occidentalis. The sequence continues at coordinate 3,822,277 of JALMGF010000063.1, read as the reverse complement.
GTTAGACGTGGCTCTCACTTTGTCATTTAAATACTTGGCAGGGACATAGTGCTTGTTGTGCTCGTAGATGGGGGTGTATGGGGTTCCATTTGTAGTCACGTGAGGTCGGTAAGGGTGGAAGCTGCATGACTCTTTGCTTGGAAAGGCAAGGCTCAGAGTTTCTGTGTCAGGATCCCAATCCAGCAGCTTGCAGTCACAGGAGCAGAGACTCTGTACAGGTAGGAACTTGGAAGTCAGTGTGTCTGTACTTATGTTGGGATGTCTCTGTTTGAAGGAGCATGGCCTCGTAAGTGCCTGCATATCTGTTTTATATTTATGTCTATGCATATGTATATGCATTATGTCTTTGTGTGTCAGTGTATATCAGTATAAGGCTAATTTGTTTTATACTCATGTGTTTGGGTACTCGATTATGTGTGATCATTTAGTTAGCTGTTATAACCTGGGAACTCTTAAGGTGTATGTGTAGTCATTTGGTGGGTGGCCCCGTATAACAGTGTTGCCCAGGGACCCCCTCGATCTCGATCCAGCTCTGCTTGTGATTTTCTCCCACGCTCTCCAAACCACCATAAGTTCATAAAGAACCTTGGCCACTTGCGTTTGTTCTGCTCAATTTACTCGTCATTCTGTGATCAGGTCAATTTGTCATTTCTTTTTTATCAAGCCTTCTCTTACTCACCTCTCTCTGATTTACTGGCAATTATTAAAGCTTTCATCGCAAATGGGATGCTTGGCATATTCATTTCAAGTGCATTGTGTACACAGGTGACCCTTTCAAAGTAAAGTTAGCCACCGGCTCCGAAGAATTTCCTATTCACAGGGGGTTTACAACAATTTTGTCTCTATTTACATATTAAAGTAACCAAAAGTTGAGGATGTTTTTAGAATATAGAAGTATACAACACTTATAATTATTACAATGACTTAGATATTTTTCAACATGTTTGAGGGGATGATGAAATGGCCCAGGAACTCAGGCCAGTGGCTGTCTGATGGTGTAATTGCTACTGTTGTCATCTGGTAATCAAGCCCAACAAATGACCAAGAAATATGTCAGCACTAAACAAATTTGACAGAAAGCACATTATCCAGTTCAATGCGATACACTCGACAAAGGGATCTACTTAACAAACCTATAAAGGAGTTCAGAAAGAACCCAGTCACAGTGTAAGTGGTGTCTAACATCCTCATTTTGCATGATACCCCAGTGGCTGTGGAATCGAAGCTTTTGATGGCCAGGTCTTCAGATCTGACCAGCCCAACTCTAGAAGTAGGTGTGCAGGATATCCAGGGATTTCTTTACTCAGGGAATGTAATTCATGCCGATGGAAACCTATATAAGAAATCCCACTGTGCGGACCCCCGAGTCTCAACTCACACAGCCTGATGATTTAAAGCATTTACTATATTTCTATATGAAATGGGATCTGAGCTAAAAGGGTAATTTAATACCACATGTAAAAAATAGGTGTTGAGAATATTCTCCCAACTCTAGTTTTCTTGTTCTATCAGTTCCAATGGGGTTTTGGACATTTGAAAGGTGTGATGACATACACTGTGATGTGGGGGCATGGACAATGTATAAACAATATAAAACTGTTAAAAATGTTATTAGATTAGTAATAATTCAATTTATTTATACAACATGGACATGTCAAAATGGCAAAGAGAGGCTTAAGGACAAGGTTGTGGAGGACAGGGGGTGGCAGAACTTGATTCCAAGTTTATTTCAATAAACCAACATTTTTGAGCAATCATCAATTCTTTCTTATCTTCTCTGTCTTTCATTCATTGTGACAACTAAAGCACCAGAAATCTAGCGTTCCACCTTCCGGGTTATTCATCATTGGCAAGTCCTATCAACATCGCACGTCATCACAAACCATAAATGTATTTTTTAAATATAGTTCTCCTGAGATGAACTTGATCACGTGCCCCTTGGCGTCTACAGTCATTACATGTATACCGTAATCCCCAAGAGATTGGTATTAAAAAATCTTTTATGGGTTAATTAAGGAGTTAAGCCTAGGATGCCAGGAAAGTAAAACCAGCCTTAGTTTTGTTCTGTGTTACCTAATGCGAGTGATTGAAACCATGCTAAGCTCAGCACGGTGCGTGTTTTTAATAATAAATATTGTGAAATCAGATCAGATTGGTTACAATTATAACTTCAAACAGGACTTTTTTTTTTCTTTGATAAATAAGTCAACCTTTATGACACAAATGTTTATGAAGCGAATCCCTTGGCTCTGGGTGTGGGAACAGCAGTTACTGTTTGTTGAGATGTTTTTTTCTCCGTAGCTGGTGGCTAGACCAGATGCAGTCATTTAACACGGGTAATGGGCTGCATCTGTATTACAGCTGGTATTTGCCTGAAACCTAACATTTTCATGCAGGAGTATCTTTTGGAGTTAAGATATCACATTTTAGTAGGGTTGTTCACGCATCAATTAAAAAAAACCTGTCTTTCAAGGGTCAAAGGTCTCTACATAATTTCAAGTCTTTCTAAACTAAGAATTTTGCTTCGTGCAGAGTTTTCTCTTTTTCTCCTTCTCTTGCTCTTTTTATCTCTCTCCCTCTAGCTCTTTTTCTCCCTCCTCTGTCTTTCTCTCACTCTCTCTCATTATATCTATCTACCTATCTACCTATCTATCTATCTATCTATCCATCCATCTATCTATCTATCTATCTATCTATCTATCTATCTATCTATCTATCTATCCACCCATCTATCCATCTATCTATCTATCTATCCATCCATCTATCTATCTATCTATCTATCTATCTATCCACCCATCTATCTATCTATCCATCCATCCATCTATCTATCTATCTATCTATCTATCTATCTATCTATCCATCCATCCATCCATCCATCCATCTATCTATCTATCTATCTATCTATCTATCTATCCATCCATCCATCTATCTATCTATCTATCTATCTATCTATCTATCTATCTATCTATCTATCTATCTATCTATCTATCCATCCATCTATCCATCTATCTATCTATCTATCTATCTATCTATCTATCCATCTATCTATCTATCTACCTATCTATTAATAAATCTATATCTACCTATATACACACCTGGGAGAAGCTATCCTAACATCCTAAACTTTTTCTCAGGATCCGCATTAGTATTAGCACCTTCATACAAGAAGAAGCAATGGTTTCCATAATCACGAGGGAATTTAAAGGAATATTATTTCCATCAATTCTCACTTTCAGTACTCAGAAGATACGAGAGCTACGGTAATCAGATGAAGTCTCAAAATGTACTGAGCAGAATTAGAAAAAAAAAGGTTTCCTATAGACTAAACTTTCTAGACCTCCCACGAGCCAAATGAACTCTTCTATACCTGGCTAAATAAACAATATGTACAGTGAGTTGATGGACATTGTTTCGACTGTTTAAATAAGTTCCTAGCATCTGAATAAAGGATACACAGAAATATTAGAAAGGATTACTTTATATTTCATTATAATTGTACACCTCCTGAAATGAATACAAGAAACCATATATCTTCTTATGGATAACTACATTTGTTTATTAAAACTATCTTAAGTTTAAACTTTTTGCTTTTCAATCAACGTAATGTTTTTAAAATCCTTGGTTTAAAAGGCTATTTTAAGTCTGGGAAGTTACGATCTCTGCAGAGCCTATGGTACACAAGACTGATATTCCATTGGAGATCGATGGAACACATATGTTGTTACTGTATGATGTGATCAAATTTCAATAAATTGTTTTGGGGAAAAAACTAGCTTCTCTTGGTATATAACTCACTTGGGAGTGGAGGGCTTGCAGATTTTAACCCCGGGGCAAAACCTGGTCAAATGACTCCATATTCTAGCAGTCGCTAATACATTTGGCTAACAAAGTTTCCAATGCATATTTTTAGTCTTTGTCATCAGAAGACGGAGTTATGAGGCATATATTGTCTAAGGCTCTTGTTATTCTAAGCACCTTAAACATCCCCCAAAAAAAGAAAAAAAATCTTGTAGACCACTGCCCCTCAAATCATCAAATAAAGAACATATTAATTTAAAAAAAACAACCATTATTTTGTAGCAGAAACGTGTCTGGGCTGGTCGCGGCCCTAGGCAAATGCCAGGGCAGTGCCCCAGCTGTTCACTACCCTTTCCCTCAGCAGCCACTGTCCACTGTTGTGTGCCGAGATATGACATCATATTCCATGAGCTGTATTCATGACATGGAATAAGGTCACTATGAAGAATGTGTTGTTAAGTACAGTTCTCAATAGAGTATTTGGGCCCCTTACAAAGGTCTGATCTACCCAACCGCCCCATAGAGTAGCAGATTGCCTTTACTACTGGGCATCTGGATATGGCATCCTATTCTAGCTCTCAACTTTTTAAGGATGCACAGCGCCAGGCAGAAGAAAACAATGGCGGCTGTGTCAATGGGTCTGTTGGGGAGAATGGTGATCTCCCCTATAACCAACCCATTAAGCGTTGATGCTACTGGAAGCCTGATCATCCAACAGGGGAATAGGCTCCTAGTTATGCAGCTGAGGGTCCGCTGCCCATACGGACGTACCTAGAACACCTTCGCTAGAATTTGCCACTGTCATCAGTAAAATGTCCATTCTTTCAGAGCATGATCTCTTGACTATGACAACTCAGCTTGCAACAAATCTATAAATACACCCTACTCCCAAGAAAAATATTACAGCTCTTTATGGTTTTGATATTTTTTATATAAGGTTTAGATAATTCAGTGTTTTCTGTTCTTAGAAAGAGACACCACATGTTACATTGAAACAGTAATATCCATTCCAGTAATTCATTTGTTCTTAGCACAGTGGTTCTTAATCTTATAGCGACACTGCAACAGAAGCTAAACCTGTAATTAGCCATTGCTTTGAAGTGTATTATGCCTGTATACATTGTGCATAACTCATGCTGTTTCTTTTATAACGTCACTGACTGCGATGTTGCCCAAACATGTTTTATTTGACATTTCCACGTTTTTTTTTAAGTAAGCTGAAGTAGTAGCTCTGCAATGTTTCTGCAAACATAATTACATATAATCATGGGTCTTGTTATATTGTATTTCCTGCTACTTTCACTTAAAGTGACCATTACCACATACTCTCCCACTGGCATCTCAAAACTTTGATTACGCTGTTGAGTAAAAATGTATCTGCCATTTGACAATTGTCAGGTTGTTGCTTTCAGGTTGCCAGGTTATTACTTTAATGCCTAGGTGAGTTTTCAAATGCATTGGGGCATTCTGCAGAAAAATGTTATTTATTTAAACTTATTTAATTTTTTTATTTGAGTTAATAATTTATTTTTCCAGATTCCAATTTTTTTTCCAGTTGGCAGATAAAAAATTGTGAAATACATATTCTGGCCAACATTCATTTTTTGTGGGTGTGTGTGGGGGTGCCACATAAAGGATCCACCCCCGGTGCCAAATACTTTAGGTACACCACTGTGTAAGCTGACACACTACTACCACCGGACCACGTAACATGGATGCCGCCTGGGCCGACCGGTACACTTTAATGGGTGTATTCACTAAAGGGACAGTTGACCGGAGAGCTGCGGGTTAAACTTCCCTATACATTATGAATGTCTAACCCCAGGAAACTTCTCACGCAGAAAGGCCTTGGCTGGCCCTGTATAATATTTAGTTAAACCAGTGAGATTTAGTCGGTCTCCGCACCCATCAACAGCTCTTCTGTTGGAGAAACCTGCCAGTGTTGCCCCTTTAATGAATAGGGAGGTCAAAGCGCTAAAAACCACAACTTTCTTGGAAGAAACCTGTTTGCTCTTTCTTTTGTAACTAGATCAGGAATCTCTGGTTTTGGTATAACAAATGAGTCCAAATATGTTATTTTAGATTGTGTACCGGTTACATGCACATAGTCCACAAGAGGGCGCTCTTAAGCATGACCATAGTTCACATTTCCGAAGGTGACCTGTTTTTTTCTTAAAGACAACAGAAGTCACCTCTGAGTGTGAACTTTCCACGTTGGCCTGCTAAAAATATGTTCTTCAGTAGGTACCTTTTTTCTGAACAAATAAAACAGTGTTATGCAGCAGCTATACTCAGAATGTCATTGCCTGCCTCGTCGCCTTCTGTGTTATCATTGGCAGCAGATCATGTACAAGAAAAGAATATCAATGGCATGGAAATTATGTCTGCAACTGAAATGCCAATCGTTACTTAATGGCTTTTGGCCATTTGGGATATTTTCCAGAAACAGAATGGTTCACATTTTTATGTGTTGTGCATTCGAAGATGTCTTTATTTCAGAAAATTTAAAAATATGCATTCATTTTATTTAGCTTTTTTTTTCAAAATCAAAACAATCTGTTTATCACTAACGCATTATTAAAATTAAAGATGGATGCAAAGACCATTATAATCCAAGTATTAATGTTTTATGGTTTTTTTTTTAAATTGAGCATAAAAAATGGTTTCATCTTAAAAGGGTGCCTTTCTACGGACGTCTATCCACACACACCTTCAGGTGAGGGGTGGCAAGCATCAATTGCCCCTAGGGGTCATCTGATCTTAAGCCTTTAAATCACTACTTGAAACATTTTTGCTGTATTTAAATTTTCTGCTCCTTTTATGAGTTTTTATTCATTCCCTTTGTTAAAATGTGTTTTTACAGCAGTAGGTATTTTGCATGTCAGCATTCTAAATTAGAATGCATTGCAATAATGAATGCGTAATGTTCATTAGAAATAGTTTTAACATAAACACATAAATTCTGAACATAATTACTTAGGAACTACGCAAAAATTTTTATTAGTGTTTTTTGATGTCATCAACCCTGCTTTTACATCAGAACAAGTTGTAACACACAACAATATTGTCAACAAAAAGGTATACAAATCTCAAGGCTCACATTAACATTGTGTCAACATTTGGGTCAATGATCTAATACCTCACAGTATTTTCTTGCTTGGTAATATTTTCATGTTGCAGACCTAAAAGGCACTCTATTCATATTCCATGAGGCCTTTAAATGATTTATGAGACATTTAATTTGCAAATTTGTCAATGTTAAGAAAACAATCAATTTTCATTAATGCTTTGCATTAACACATTAGTTATCCAGCTTCAGGAATAAACTATTTCTTTGTTGAATAGTCTTCCTCTTTTTAGCAAAGATTCGGGGGCTGAAGCCCCAAGTGTTTTGGTGGAAACCCCTGAATGGAGACTCTAGGAGCTGTCCACAGGAGGAATGTGAACATTTTTTTTTTTGCATGGAATACATGGACCTAACCGTTTTCAAAGTGTCCATACAACTTTCTCAGTCACATGTTACATTGGTGTTTGTTAATCAGAACATCATAGTTTACAATAAAATGTACAACTTTCCATTTTCCCAGTTTCCCATTCAACTTGCCTAGTCTGCTTGTTTCTTCTGGTGTAACGACTCAAACCTTCTTAGTTTCAGTTTCTTAGTTTCCATAAGCCTATCCCATGCATGCTTAAATTCCCTCACTGTATTAACCTCTACCACTTCTGTCAGTAGGCTGTTGCACTTTTCTACCACCCACTCAATAAATTTAATCAAGAGCATAACCAGAAACCACTTGTCCCCAGTGCAAAAATTGCCCCAGGGCCCCAATTTCACCAAGCAACATGTCCCACACTGTCACCTTTGCCCCCCAAACAGCTTGTGAGTGCCTTCTTTTCCCCCAAACAGCATGTGAGTGCCATCTCTGACCCAAGCAGCTTATAAGTGCCTGAAAATAGCTTATCTGTGCCATCTTTGCCCCAAACAACTTGTCTGTGCCCCCAACATGCACTATGGCACACATACACCGATCTATCTTTCTATCACATCTCCTCTCTTCTCTCCTTCAAAGATTCCTTAGTCTTTCCTGATAATCTTTATCCTGCAAAACATTCACCATTTTAAGAAGCCCTCCTCTGAACTTTCTCTAGAATATCAATATCCCTTTTGGAGATGGGGTCTCCAAAACTGTACACAACACCCTAGATGAGGTCTGATCATGGATCTGTAAAGTGGCCAAACCATAAACACAAGGCTGCCATGCATGGTAAAGACAGCACTGTGGGGGTTCGGCTGCCATACCTAGTGGGTCCCTGTAGTTTGTTCACTGCCCACGTACAACATGAAACACATAGCATCATACCTAAGAGACTGAACAAACCACTTCCTTCCTTCCACAGCGGGAGAATGTATATGAATTCATGGGGAAGTTGCACATGTTCAGTAAGCACTCAGAGCCTCATGGTCTCGTGTAAGAAAGGTGACAGCGATTTGCAGAACCTTTAATTCACATCATCTTCAAGAAGGAGTCAACAAAACTCAGAGGTAATAACTAATATGTTTGCCAATATATAACATGAGGTGGTATTGCTATATTTAAGCATTAAAGCAGGTCTCTCACAAATCGTTTGGTTATCATAATGTTGTTGATTTGCTTGTGGTAGCTTGTGTTTTCATTTAACTGAAAGGGTAGTAGATAAACGGATCAGCCTACCAGCAGAAAGGCTAGAGGATAATCCAGTGATGTAATTTAAAGATGCACACAAGAGGCTTAAAGCTATCCTGAATCTAAGACAAGGAACTGATTAGGTTCTGTGTCTTTACATCAGAAAAACGTGGAAGACTAGATGGGCCAAATGGTTCTTATCTGCCATCAGATTCTATCTTTCTATGTTATTATGCATCGGTGTAGCACCTTATGCTTTTTTGTTGAATGTATATTCTACAAGCTTTCTTTTTAGCTATGATATTATGTTGGACGCAGCCAGTGCTATGTCTGCTTTATAGAAAGTTCAGGTGTTCTACCACAGCAGTGAAAATATTACAGATATGGAATATTTCTACTTTTTAACATAAAACGTTTATAATGCATAATAGTGGCAAACTACCCTATATTGGGTATGAATAGTAAAAAAAAAATGAACTTCAGATTACCCTTTTTGCGCATACTCATTCTTAAGGATCACCCCGCATATGATATCGCCCCTAGAAGCCAACAATATAGCTGTGACTCAAACAGAATAATGTTCTACTATAGCGTACTAAGGGAAAAAACGTTTTAACTGCTGATCGCATTATAATCAGACCCCAGCAATTCTACAGTACACACATTTCGATAATTGTTAACAGATGATGAAATAACACAACAAGCGTAGAAGTTGATTTGCAGCATTCGGAACGAGAAGTATCTGCCTACATACGTGAACACAGGAAGTAAATGTATTAAGATTTTTGAAAGATAATACAATTTGGGTCCGTTGTGGTTTTTATGAGCGTTAACACTTTTCTAAATAATGCCCACATTTATAGACCACATCTTGTTGTGCAGCGTTGGTGGTGCGTTTTTTCTTAGACAATCCAAACCTTTCCAAAAAAATGAATTCTGATTACTTTTAAAAAGAAGTAGTTCTATCTTCAAAACACAGTATGCAGAGGTGGGAAAAACATAGATTTGCAAGTTTTTTTAATATCTACTGCCTCAATAATTCCCACAAAAGTGCTGACGGGCATAAAAGCGGATAAAAATAGGCCGTGTCTGCCCACTGACATCAGATGTTTCCAAAAATCTCAAGACTTTACAAGTAGACACATGACATATAGTTGATACACCCATTCTGACATATCCATTAGACACAAGAGAGAGATTCCAGATTCTGTTGCCTAGTTTTGATGAACCTTACTCCAAAATAATATCAAATGTCTAATTTTGGTTAATAAAAATAAAGCAGTGTAAAGCAAAAAATAATTTACATAGACAACTAAAGTTGAAAAAGGTAATTAAAGTTCAACTTACCCAAGATATCCATAACTGAAGTGAGTCGGGTGAAGGCAAGAAAAGGGCCAATTTACATAGAAGTCTGAGGGGGAACCTTCAAAATAATCGCTGGCAAGAACTGACAAAAGCCAAAATGGATTTGGGTAGAACGCAATGAACTCCTTTCTGTTGTCTCCATTGGTGTCCATGTCTCCATGAATCAGTGCTAAATAAACCAGGTTTTCAGGATAATACTGAAAATATTAGTCAATGACACAATAACAAAAGTTGAAAAAGTATATATACATGTTATACTGACACATTCTATGAGACTTAAATATATGTATCTAAATGTCATGATATAAAGCCTTTAATATTCTCTATAAGACTTGCCCCCAAAATGTTTTTCCATTTTTTATCCAAACAGCATGAAATACTATATTTTAATCATCAATACAAATTTTATATGATCTTACGATCACGATGAACAGCCACCTTTATCATAAGGATCCCCCAGACTGACACCACTAATAATAACAACACCATAAAAACATTAGCACCGTTGTTTAGAATATTGGGGTTTTAGTCATAAGGAAAATGTTTCTTTCTCAGCCTCTCCTTCCTGTGTGAAACCGAGGAAAAAATTTGTAGGGTGAGCGTGTTCTCCGAAAAAAGATATGATCATTTTTATTTTGTTAAGTAATCCTCATAATTCAACCCTTTCTGAGTTCTTAAGGAGGAAATGTATACCAATCTACCATTTTTCACTTATTTAACTAAATAAACCCTGATAAAGGCATATAACGTATTAATTTTGTTGTTTTTATTATTCAATATGTATATACCAAGGGATAAGTCATTTTAACTTTCTATCCCTAGCATGTAATTGATTATCCCTCTCCATCGAGTTATCTCTCCCCGATTGTATAGCTGCTGCTTGTTCTTGATTGGTTCAGGCATCCTTCGTAAGCATAGAGTGAAGAAAATGGAGATAACTTAAGGACAGGATATTTATTAGATCTTGTAAGGCGAAGACTTAAATTAAAACCGTCAAAACATTTAGGTTGGGGTTTACGGAATTTTTCAAGCCAGATGCACCTTGATTGGTGAATTGGCCGGAGATTTGATTATGAAAGCCCAGCCCAGTGAGCTTCCCCTGCAAGAAGGGCTGATCCGTCATAATGCATCAGGAAGTTGAAACTTCAGCTCTTCTGCAAACTCATTGATAAAGGTCCCTCACCGAGTGTCAGCATTGCAAGAAATTCTTATACCGAGTAATCATTGGCATAGAGACTACTGTGTGGGACATAAACATCGCAAAATGCCTCAGGCATCCAAATTAGGAGACCTGTGTTATGGACAAGAGGCAGGAAGAGACAGGGTTGTGACCCAGAAGTGGTCATAGCCACCAACCGCCATACCTGAATAGCCACCATGCAACCTTGGTCACCTGGGAGATCACAAGATATCCTCAACCGGCCCATGATTCCCTCTTGCCTGCAAATGTGGGGCAGTGGCACAGCTACCCGCACAGGGGGATACTGCCTAAAAATCATGACCGTCCTGGGAAAAACAGAACTGTTGGGAGGTGTGCAAAACATGTGCCGAAAGTCTGAGGGATGAGACGGAAATATTAGATGACATGTTAGATAAATGGGCAGTGTTTTGCTTTAAACATCTCCTCCGGCATGAAAAATATTAAATAATATTGCCTAGGTGTGTCATGTGATGCAGAATTAATACGATAAACACCTCTTGAAGGCCGATATGTAAACGATTACGGCTCTGAACCAATGATCTAAGCAGTGATATCGCAGATTTCAGTATTAGCAGAAAATGACTAGCCTTGCAATGGTATTTTTGTAAGATATGAGTTGATCGGTATCTGTAGCGGAGTAGAAAAATGCTTAAGCTATATCTGCTTTACATGGAATATTTCACATATAGAAGACGCTGCAACTCTCATATCCCCTTCCGGGTTGCCAACTTCCTCTTTTCAGCAGTTAGTGACAAGTTGAGCAATGTCACCAAGTTGTCTGTAACCCTGACACCACTTGGCATCGTATTCATTGTGGCAGTGAACGTGGTAAAACACAAGCACATTTAACCCTTATTAAACCACAGAGAAGATAACTTAATCTTTATTTGCTAAAAACTCTACAATCTGCCCCAAAATCGTACACATTAAACACAATTGTGGGAGTGTCATTTTTTTTTTAATTTATTTAGCAAGTGTTTTACACAGGGGATACAGTTATTAATTCAAAATAAGGGACAACAGCAATAGGCGTGTACAGTGTAATAGGAGTTTGTCATCAACAGGTACATTCTGCTTTTAGATGCTGGGAGATGCTCATTTTGAGGGATTTTAGGCTATTCGATGATTTGACGGGGTCTGGCAGGTTATTCCACATGTGAGGAGGTCTGGAAGAGAACGCGCCTCGACCTGCTTGCTTTTAGAAGTGAGGGGCAGCTAATATGGGGCTGGTGAGCGAGGCTCACAGGTAGTAGGGGAGCCTTCCAGAGAAGGGGTTAACCAGCAGTCCTGAGTGTAGCCTTTTGTGTATCTTTTAACGTTTTTAATGTTTTATACATATATGTGTGCATACCTATTTTATTATTATTATTTATTTTACAAACTAATATAGTGTTATACAAACAAATTATATTATCACGCTGTCTCTATTATTATCATTATTACTATTAATTCATTTATATAACACCCTCATATTTTGTAGCATGTGTACAATATGTAAACAGAATGTAACAAGTTGGGCTTTATATTCTTGTTATCCTTGTAGTGTATTCTCCTAAGCTTACAAGATATCTTCATCAACCAGGTTGTTTTTCCTTCTTTAATTTCCCAGAATCCACCTTATCTACACGTCCTCATTGTATCTACCAGTTGTGTAAAATGTTTGCAATATCCTGTTTATCTGAGTAAAATAGTTCACCCCGTGCACTTGACATATTATTCCTGCTACACGGTATCTCTATTAGCTAACGTTACATGTCTTTAATAGTAAGGTTGTGTGATTCAAGAGTTAAATTTGATGAGAGATTTGGGTCACCATATATGGCCTTATTATTAACCCTTTGTTAAAGAAGGTTGTCTTACCTCTTTTTACATTTAAAGAGGCAGTTGAAAAGGTAAATACCAACATTTGGCCAAAAAAAGAAACAATGTCCCCAAAATACATCTTTGGTGCATATACAGGAAAACATACAAAATTAATCAAAATATGAATTAATAAACTAGCTTGCAGATCTGGCAAAGTAGTCCAAATGTAGTTAAACACCTTTTGAATCCTGCAGGAGCCTGGTTTCAGAAAGCGGCTCCCACACTGCCTTAGTCATTAGTCATTAGTTGAAAAAAAAAAGGGTAGCTCCTTTTCCAATAATGGTGACCATATTGAGGTACAAACTGAATCTTTTGTTGCAAAGGTACAAAACAGTATATTAAATTTTTTATTATTGTTCCAACTTTTTTTGCCGTGCTCTTTATGAGAGAGCGGAATATCATTACTAGAGACTCCCTAAAAGCTTTTGTAGGCCCCAGGAATCTCTTTTGTAACTAAGTGTTTACTCTTGATGACATCATGATCATCAGACTTTTCATGCCATTTCTTGAAATTATAATTTCTTTTTTTAATCTTTTGAAGGAGACTTTGTTTTCCTTTTTTTCTTTCCGTGACCTCCTTGCTTCCTTATCACACAGCCAAAAGGAAGCAGGGCTCTGGAGCCATGATTCCGTGAGCATAGATAGTATGATCAACTGCAGTGGGTTCATCACAGCACAGTCTATAAAAATTAGATAGGGTCTTTATCACTATAATGGATCCATCCTGCTGTTGGGGCATTAAAACCCTCTCAGTGATGTTTGGTGCTATAATCAGCTTGGAGGCAGCATTACTGACAAAGGGAAGATCAGACTGTCATCAATATGCCGCCACACCTTCACACTTTGTGCCACTAAAGGGAAAACATCTTTATTTTGGTGCAAATATTTGTGTCAATAGATTCTCTTCAATGTTAAAACGTAGAGAGGAAGCATAAGCGACATACTTTGTCCAGGGTGCTAAAGGTAATTCTGGGAGGTATGCAAATGTTCTTCGTTTTGATTATCAAGGTATTAAAGAGCCCCATTTACAATCTTATACGATTATAGATTATAAAGCTGTAGACAGTTAACTCACTTGATGTTACATATGGTGTGGGAGTTCAGGGGAGGGCTGTCAAAGGGTCAGTGGGTCAATTACGCCCTGGGTTGCCTTGATTTGAAGAGCTACATAAAAAAAAAAATATTTCGGATGCATTTTACTATTATTTCTTCATACAGCCATTGAGGTATTGAGTGACAAGCAATTTAGGCTACATAACATGATCTTAGGTTGACAATAGACTAATAGACAATCTTAAGTGGGCAGGGAGTAAGAGGAAAAGTGGCAGAGAGCTTGGGTGGCCAAACTCCACTCCCCTGCCCGAAGAAAGAAGAAAGTGAGCCGGAGGAAACGTGTTTAGTATGGCTTTAGACACTCGGTCAAACCCGTAGAGTTCGCAGGCCAATTATACCCTATCAGCACTTCTAGAGTAAGCATTGAGTATAATGCTGCCGTTTTGTACTAACATAAAAAGGTTTGCATAAAGGGAGGATGGTAGGGGTGCAAAGTGTTATATATTTTTTAAGGCGTTAGGCGTTCCTTTCTGGTTTAAACAGCACCTAACAAACAGAAACCATACTTACCACCAATTTTACAACATTGAGTTATTGCTTACAAGTCACTTTGACGATCTCCTTGCTTCGTAATGTAGCTAACTCTCCGAGTGATTGGCAATTATAGGTGGTTTAATATATGTTCTACATTGTTATAGCTTCTTTTTCCCGCTCTGTGTATTTTAAAATACACTTCTGTTCAATCAGTAAAAAAAAAAATAATCCACGACCGTTAAGCCCTATAAATAAAAATCTTGCTTGGTTTCCTGCAGGTGGTAAACCATATGCCATGGTTTTCAGATGTTGTTAGCGCACCATCGACTTTTCACAGTGTTCCACGATAAATATCTTCACGAGGTGTAAACTAAATCATAAATTATAAAGTCAAATGTGTTTCCAGATTAGAACGTACATGCGGGCATCCATAGTTTCTGAGGTACATCACTTGATTTTCAACTGTTTGTTACAAGAAACTATGTTGCCACATTTATCTTTCCCCTTTGCGATCGATATTCATTTTCTCACCTGCAAAGCATCACAACGGCATATCTGATTTGCATTTGACCCTTATAGTAGAATAAGCTGGAAGCCGTGCGACCTCCCTCATAAATAGGCTGATGTTATACAGGCCCTAGGTTTTGACGAATGATCACCAAAATATTTGTCATGATTTTCTGACAGCTGAAATTACAATAACAGAATATATACACAAGAAAGAAGTACATTCCACAAATTGTGCATTCATCATCCATGCACAAGCAATGCTCAAACACACCAAGCTGTTTGTCTAAAGGTATATAACCGTAATGTTTCCACTAAAAACATCAAAAAAAGTCCAAATAGGGACACGTTTGCTTTATGGTGGCTAGAGGTATGGTCAAAGCTTTTTTAAGTTTCATTGTGTCCTATTGATGGATATTTTTATCAAAGTCTTAAGTTTAATGCTCCAATTTCCAAAGAGAACAAAAGACATGACGTCCAAGCGACACAAACAAATGCCGAGCCACAGTGGATTAAGCCCTAGTCTCCTTCCCTCTCCAACTCCAGCTAACAGTCCCACAAGAAGGGCACAAGAAGGTCTTCAATTCTCCTAACAGCGCCTGGGGAGCCCAAAACATTCCCACTCCTTCTCAGTCAGAAGGCCAGTGGAAACTTGGGTCTTCCCTGCATGGCTCCCTGCATGAAATCCAAGGCATTACTGGCTTTCCTCCAAGGAGGGACAGGCCCACAACCATTGGGAAGTGGTGGTAGTCAACCCAAAAATACCATTCCCACCAAAAGCCGTCTTTGTCTTCAGACAAACTGCCCTGGGAATCAGACCCACTGGGGTATTTCCACTCTTAATATCTGTTTAAAAAAAAGGGGATGTCAGGGGAGAATAGAAAAGCAGAAGGGCTCCGTGTGAACGGGAACACTTAGGAGATTTGCATATGCTCATATATATATATATACTGCTCATATATATATATATATATATATATTTATATAATATTTGCATATTATTATGGTAAGTCACTAGACTAAATTGATTGATGTATTAAAACCAGCATGTTATTTCGGTTTCAGTGCTTAGAAGCTATTACAGGATATGAGTATAAAAATGTGTTCCACTAATGGCAAATCAGATAGTAAAAGTAACTAAAATTATTTTCTTAAAAGCCCCAACTCCCTTAATAAATTGTACATGTACACAAATTGAAGTTAAAAATAAATACTTATAAGTATGCACATTTGTTGCACCTTTTTTTTTACTTGCTTTAGAGGACTACAACTACCATCACCCATATTACCATGCGTACTGAGTGTAATGGGAGTTATGGTCAACAAAGACATATCAACCTTTTTTAATTTAAAAACACAAAAAATAAACATATTTAAATAAATGGATGTGTATATATATATATATATATATATATAGTGGGTAGAGGTACTTGGCACTGAAAGGCTCAAAGGTGATATTCAATAAAATAAATGAGTGGATATTTTTTTAATTACATTGGTTTTACCAATGGCTGTATTTAAACTATTTAAAAAAAACTTGCTATTTTGAAATATAATTTGCCTTTTAGTTTAGCGAATAAAAATCCTTAATAATTGCATTTCTTTCTGTAATCAGGGAAGCAAACTATGTGTGTGATCCACTTAAAAAAATATTAATTTGGGTCCCCCAAAGCACATTGTAATTTACCCATTGAAATATAAGAAGACGAAAACAGTATTCTTATTTAAAATTTAGAATTATGCAGTAGCAAGTCTAAAAGAAGCCTAATTATAAATAATAAGCAGTGTGTGAGTTTTCCGTTCACATAAAACCCACATATATAATTGCAAGCAACCTGACACAACTGCAAATTAACTTTTGAATATACATATTCAGTTAATAAATATGTAGTTTTTGAAATTTCAGTCTCAGCTTACACCAGGACCCAAACCTGGTCATTACAGTAGTTGTGGGGGGCAATCCTAACCTCCCCCTTACATCTTGCTCAAACGCTGGAGGTTTGTGGCACATAATGTTCAATAATATTCAGTTTAATTTACAACTGAAAACGTTCTTATGATAAATTCACAAGTGGCGGACAAAATCTCTGATATCTAATCAGTTCTTTAACCGTTATAATCAACTTGTGATCCAATAATTAGGGCATATATGGGAATATATGGAAATATATGGGTTATATGGGAAAGCCAGCGTGTCAGTCGCCCTAAAAATGGACATCCTAGTGCCTTCTGTGCAACCCTAGGAACAAAAAATTATAATAAGATACTTTCTAATATGCATTAATTTGCTGAAAGAAATAAAAAAAACTTCCTTTAGGAGAAGCTGCAGTTCTAGAGCTATACTACACTGCCGTAGTCCAGTATTCACGCCTGTTTTAGGTTTTTAAAGTAGCCAATCACGGTCAGGAAAGCACTCCTTTTAAAAAGAATGGAAGTTCTTTTTTTTTGCATAATAGGGATTCTGCTGAATTCCTCTATGCATTTACAAAGGGTGAAGCGTGTTCATTTAAAGGGGACACCGTATATGATGGCTGGAGTGTCCATTTATGGACTCTACTTTACTTTACTAAACTGATCCATATATGTCTTACAGGGAGTTGAACCCGATGTGCTCTGTTTTCTAGGACATTTATAGTTTTCACCATATTGCTACAATAGGAGTACAATACAGTAGTGTCGCTAGGGGGGGTTACTGGGGCTGAAGACCAGAATCTCAACTCGCTAGTCCCGAATCTAGAGACCTGCATGTGGTTACCTGTCTGGTGACAGTGGTTTATGCCAGGTAGCGTTGGTAGAAAACCTAAACGGACAAGCATGCATTCTTTTCGTGTGTGTGTAATATATAAGTGCTGGTAGCTGGGGTGCCTTAAAGGCCTCCAGGATTATGTTGTGTTTTGAGAATTGTTTGTCTTTTTAAGTTTCAAACTTTATTCAGCATTTCAGCAATTCAGAGGGATTCCATAAAATGCTCTAAAAAAGGGAATCTATATTTAACTAAAACAGGTGAACTGAGAGCGTCAGTTTATAAAAATCAGAACTTACAATGAGTTGCCTCACTATGAGTAGGGGAATGGGTATATGAAGTAATGGAGCTAAGTGGGGTATGGTCAGTACACATTCCTATTCTCATTCCATACTATGTCCAGAATTGGGCTAGAGGGTACTTATGCTCCAGTAGCCACAATCCTGGATCAGATGGTGCCCAGTTCCTTGGCCTCTCAAGCAATGGGCTACATGGTTCCTCATCCCTTAAACTTTTAGGTGTCCTAATCCCCAGTGCATGTTCAATTCTTCTACATCACGAAAATCCCTCCATTCAGGGACTAAATTCCACTACTGAGAAAGAAGGCTTTTTTATTTTAGTTTAGTTTTTAATTTGTTTCTTTTTTTTTAGCAATTAAACAGTTTGTGAAAGGCAGAACTTGTTCTGATGTATAACATTGTCTAAATCGAGACTTAATATTGTAAAATCATTTTACTTCTCCCTCTATGTACAAGTCAATAAGTAAAGAGTGTATCCCATCGTCCTCTCTTAAAACAAGAACCATATGCAACACATACAGTGTTTTGAGCCTTTTGCCATATGGGTAGGATAAAGAACTATTTCAATTTAGCTTTCGTTGTGTTTAATTAACCAAAGGCCAGCTGTTAGAATTCACATTTTACTGGCATAAATATTGTCTCTTGTTGTATTTTATACAATGAAATACTGAAATGATTTACTGAATTGTAACATCTTTAATATCTACACAATGAGAGAATGTAGGACGTACATTACTTTAAATTCGCTTAGCAACAAACTACAGAGACCATTCAGTGTTCTAGTTATTCTTAACTGCAACACTTAATTGATTAGCAGGGGCGTAACTAGAAGGCTCAGGGGCCCGGTGTGAGAATCTGTTAAGGCCCCCCCACCCCACCCCCCCAAAAAAACATGATTTTTACAGAACAATTTTTATTTTTTCAACAAATTACATATTGAATCATATCTGTCAACTTACTTTATCTTCAACAATGCAGCATTCAGGATAGGAGAAAGTCACACGTCACAGCCATTGATGGTGTGGTTCTGCAAATATAAAGGACAAGCATTAATCAATATTGTTTATTAAGCATCCCTCCCTTCAATAAAAAAAAAATCATTTATAAACAACCATTTTTGGGGGGGGGGGGGGTAGCTATAAATAACACACAATTCATCCACATATTAATTCATTCATTCAGACCTTATGGATGATGGAGTCACATTTCATTCTCTGACATTAAGATCATTTTGCTGATTAATCAGCCACTTTTTACCCTGCTGTTACCTGCTATTATGTAAAGCCAAATATAAATTATAATGCACTAACATTATTAATAGGTAATTGTATTGTACTTCATCTATTTGGTATTCATTCACATTGTAGCAGAAGCTAATTGTTCATGCTATTGTGTCTACTGTGTATCACAGCCCCCAGGTCATTATTACCCTAACATGTGTCCACCATGCGGTTTAGTTCTTCACTGTGCTTTAAATTATTCTACCATTCCAAGCTGATGTGAATATCTACAGCATGATGTACCCCCACTTTAAGTGATTTACTACTTTTTTTTGTTAAATATGATTAGGGAGATGAGTTTTTGCCACCAAACTTTTAAGCCTGAAAACATACACAAGATATAGGTAGCTTCGAAGTGGCCATAATGCTCCTGATTTTGTTATCAGGTATGAGTGAGACATTGTTTTGTTAGATTTTAGTATGTTTGTTACCAAACATAGGAAATGAGGAAAAAAGAGATTTTATTAGACCAGAAAGGCAGTCCCACTAAATGCCTAACAAACAAAAACATGTACATGTGCAATTTATCTTTATTATTTATTATTTATAGAGCCAAGAGAGTTATAGATAACTTTTGACAAAGGCAATGTTACTTAATATGCCCTACGAACTTGGACATATCAGTTTGGCGGGGGGGGGGGGTCATGTCGCCCTCTTGGGTGATTAAGCTCCCGATGTCCCGCTGCACAATAGGCCAGTTAAAAGGGAGAACTTTGATCTACAAACAGGCCTATTAATGCTATGAAGGCTGTGCTGCCACAGCCTCCATTGACTGTATTAAAGGGCACTTTGTGCCTTTAAGATATGGCACGACGTGGTATGACATCATATCTTGGTGCGCTGTGTGTTAAAGGCAAGTAGCGCCTTTTTTAGTGTTAAAGATGGTGAGTGAGATTGGGCCAAGGGTAGCCCCAGTGGTAAATATGTGTAAATTGTTGCCCATTCTTGCACCTGGAACACCTTTATAAATCATACCTTTCTGGGGTGATGCTAGAAATATGAAGGCATTCAAATAAATGCAGAAGAACTTGGTTTCTCTGTAAGTACTGCCATGCCTTCGTCAAAACTGCTTCAAGATTAAAGTTAGATATTAAAATAAATATATTTTATCACAGCCCTTCTTTGTTTGGCATATGGATATTTTCAATTGGATGCCAATCTAACCTAATAAATTAAAGTTATTATTTCTGTTGTGATCTCAGCTTGCGGCCATGCCAGGCTGTCTGAAAACTGAGATACTTTTCAAAACTAAACGTTTCCTATCTGCTGCCTTTCACACAAGAATTTGTTAGCTCGGAGTGACCTGAATTTGATTACTTCCATATTAGTTTTGTTCTCTGCTTGAAAGATATCTAAGAGTGTTTTCTGTGAAAACAAAGTCAGATTCTAATTAGTTCTCCATTATCATGCCCAAAAAATCTTCTGACTACAGTCCAGTTACCATTCCGTATAAACTAAGACAACTGTAAATTTACCACTTTCTATAGGTATGCATGCACTCAGACACCTGGTAAAGAATGGTACATTTACCCTTTAAGAGTACTTTGAACCAAAATAACATAATTACAAAAAACTCAAGTATCCTCTGCTCTCTTATTATTTGCTATTTTGCCCACCATTCATCAGGTCTTGTGCATATATATGGTCTACTTTATCCAAGTATTCTCAGAGACCCGCCATTGCCATGATGGGATTTCTAATAAAACAGCCTAGGCATTTGTCTGCTGCTTAAATTTTAGGGTACCTGCTAAAGGTAAGTGCGTGTGTGAAGCCTAACACTATACCCAATCTACCTAAAATTAAGAATTTGCGTTTAGGGTGTTGAAGGGCAGCATTCTTTATGTCTTGGGAAATCTATGATTTAGATTTAGTCTAGAACTCCACATTCAAACCTGATGTGCTTTCTCTTCATGGGATTTTAACACAAACGACTGAAAGATTGTGGCCGTGTAGCCTTAATAATACCTGGGAACTTTCTAAATAACCTGATACTCGGACTCTCAAAATATTAACCCTTTAATAGCCCATTGAAATGTGTAAGCCACATGGCTGTAAGACCTGTCCTCGTGTAAACCCAGACTTGTCATTATTTAAAAATGTATTTAATTAATATTATTATTTATTAACACTTAATTAAATCCCCTGCATTGGGATATTTATATATGATCACAGCAGTGTAGGATAGGAAGGAGTGACCTCCAGACAGTGTGACCCCGAGAATCTGCCTCTTCACCCTGAGACTTTGAGATTGGGGCAGAAACCCTGAGAGTTCCTAGATATGGTTACTATCTGCCCGGACCACTTTACCGTATCTGAAAAAATGCTGGTAAAATAATGAGTATAGTATATTATACATTACTCTGAATAATAGTGTGACATGATTTTTAAATGCATCTATTCAAGTGCACAAATTTTAAATAACACCAACATTTTAATGGTTATCTACTCACTAATGTTCTACAAACTGTTTGTTAGCTTTAAGAACGAACACACACAAACACAAGGCACAGACAGAGACGGCTAGGAAAGCCCCTTAGATTACTTTCATCTTTATTTGCATTTGCTCAGGATTTAATTCTAGACCTTAGCCATCTTACTCAGATCAGACTTCAGCCATATATCCTTCATAGCCTGACAGCCTGGCATTGAGATATATTCAGAACAAGATGTTAATTATAACCATACTTGGCATTTTTATATATGAATTGACCCTGAGATTCTGTGAAGATTAACCCTTCAATAGTCTACTACAAAGATTCTATTGTAGTGGCAACTAAACCTAATAATTGGCCTTTTGAAAACCCTGACTTGCCAGGAGGTAAGGATATTCTGAATATCCAACTGTATTCAAGCTGTGATTTCAGCTTTCATTTCATTAAATAAAAGTACAATATGTAGGAGTCAGTTCTAGATATTTTGTGCATTTAAACAGCAGACCCTGCAATTATCATAGAAAAACACTATAAATGTCTTAGGTCTAATTGTAACTCTGTAACTTATAGTTTGTAGTTAAATGGTTCAGATGCCTGTAATGTCCATGGTTTTGGAATGGGATGTCCACCAAGCTCATATAAGTGTGATGGTCAGGCGTCCTTATCCTTGTGGTCAGTCGCTGTATTACATGAATCATGCGCAATGTGTTCATCCTAGTGACCCTTGCACCTAAACCTTAATCACTACTTTAATGAGTCACTTTGTGTAAGGGTCACTAGGATGAACACATTGCGCATGATTCATGTAATACATGACCACAAGGATAAGGACGCCTGACCATCACACTTATATGAGCTTGGTGGTCATCCCATTCCAAAACCATGGACATTAATATGGAGTTGGAGCTTTGTAGCTATAACAGTCACCATTGTTCTGGGAAGGCTTTCCATGATATGATTTGTTTGTATTTGTGCCCATTTGGATTCACATGGCTTTTGATGTAACATTTTACAATAAAATATTTTCATTTTTTTGTAGATGGAGCAGACGTGTGACGAGATAGAAGAAATGTTTGCCAATTTGCTGGGAGAGATGGACCTCCTAACCCAGGTGAGAATTATCAAAGTTCATATTTTTAGTAACCCAAAAAAATATTCTCCAACAGTATTTAGTTTTACATTGAGGATTGCAACATGGATCCCCATAGAGACTTTCCAGACTGTATAAATATTGACAAAGAGGAATTTCAAAGGGCGAAATTGGTTTGGTCTGTTTGAGATCCTTTCCAGGCTGTCTGAGGAAACAGTCAGTGTGACATCATACCCGCTAACAGTATGGGACAGCTGCATTTCTATATAACAAAGACGTTTACTCTAAACTTTGTCCAATATCTTTAAAAGCTTATCCAAGAATGTCAACACATATTGTTCTTTTCTGTGAACAGGGAATAAGCTTGGAAACAGATTCCGAGGAGCAGGGTCTTGTGTTCTTGGCAATGTTTGTTTCAGCACATGCTTATCAAAGGCATTTCTGCAAACTCACAACCCTTTATAGTCAGTCGGTGACTTTGTTCAGTAAAACTAATGTATCATTATGAAGCAGGTGTTGATTGTTTCCATGTTACTCTTCCAAAGGGAAAATTGGGGCACAAAAATGAAATGATAAGTTCGATTTGAGGTGTGAGGGAACATTAAGCGGCCACCGGGGCAGTTTTGTATTCTATAAGTGGGAGAACTAGGTTGGCCAGACAATTCTTGAAGGATGACCACTTCAAATTTCCTTTCAAAACCAAATGAAATATGTGAGTTATTTAACTAGTAGAGGACTCACCCCAACTCAGGTGCCTTAACGTTCCCACAACTTGTGTGAGGCAACGTGTGTATACATCAGAAGTAAAAAGTTACCTCTTAGAGAAAAAAAACATAGTTTGTACTTAAATACAGATTTAGATGTTATCAATAATGATAATTGCAAGATTTTTCATCACAAAAATAGTCTTTCTCCAGTCTGGTAGAAACTACATTTTATTCTCCACGAACCTAAGGATTTGCTGAACGATAACAGAAGACCATGACAGCACAATTGTACAAGAAAGGGTGTCTTGAAAAGATACAAAGTTTTGTTAGATGTAAATAACATTTATTTAACAGTAATTATGCATCTGATAGTACCTGTCAGCATACTCACATTTATTTTCCAAGTTGAATTGGATAGCTATACATGGGAATGCTTTTAAAAGAACAATTGGGTCCTCCAGTAGATCTCTCCAGATATATTTCTGCATATAATCTCAAATGTCACAACATATATCACATAACAGATCCCACAGGAATCATTGCAAGATAAAGCATCTTTAAACTTATGTTTTAATTGTTTTCACAATGGAGATCATTCAGTAAATAGATAGAATGGCAACATGTCAGTCTAGCAGTGTCTCTAGAAAGATGCTCCCAAAAAAGAGTTGCTTTTCTTGCTTGGCTACCATTTTGATTTTCGTTTGCATATTGGGTCACAGTTAAATAATATAGGCTCCAGCAACCACTTATATTGTATGTTCAATGTTGGCACCTTATATATGTGCTGTACATACCATAACTACAAAGCTTGTTATTAATATTATGTTTCTTATATTTTCCAATCAGAGTTTAGGGATTGAAACCATTCCACCACCAGCCCACAACGAGACAACAGAGATGAACTTCTCCTTTGGTTTTAAAGATTTGAATGGTAAGATTTGAATTTATTAGCTAACGAGATGCACAAGGCTGCAAAGGTTTTATTCATGCAATACCACATATTGCCACAAGGGGAATCTGTATTAGTGTTATCCAGAAGGACCAGCTTTGTTATATGATAAAAAAAATTTCAGTAGATGTATATAACAGTGCTGTATTTATTTGTTTTTCTAGAATCACTAAATGCCCTTGAAGACAATGACTTTGATGCATTGATGGCCGATCTGGTAGCTGATATAAGTGAAGCTGAACAAAAAGTCACTTTTAAGACCCAGGAGAGCTCATCAGATACCAACTGCCTCTTAGATCATCAGCCATATTTTCCTGCCAATGTTTCTGTTGGATCCACAGAAGACAATTTGCCTCCCCCGCCATCCCTTTTTCCACCTCCACCACCTCCTCCAGAATTTGAGGTGGGCCTACCGCCTCCACCACCTGATCCTACAGAGCCAACAAAGCAGGTGTTGTTCAATGTATAAGCTAAATTAGCAACAGGCTTTTTTTATTACAAAAGCATGTATTTCCTGAATCATTTTTATCTTTCTTTTCTTCTTTCTCTTTTTTCTTTTGTTTAACATTTCATTCTCTGTGTTATTCTTTCTTTCATGATCACATATGTGTTCCAAAATAAACTAAAACTAATAATTCTGGAAAGCGCAAAATTAACAAGAAAGTTTTCTTTTCAAAATCTTTCACAAATGTCTGTATTATTTATGATACACATCTGCCTTTTAATTTTAAATGTTTATTTTTCCTTTATCGGAATACATCGGATAATATTTTATTGTTGTTTAATTATAGCTGATTTCAGGAAAAGAACATTACATGTTGACTTGGATTTTCTGTGTTTGCCAATATTTGTTTCAGGAAATTCAAGAGTCAAAAGAAAAAGCTGATAAAATTAAACTTGCTTTGGGCAAGATGAAGGAAGCCAAAGTTAAAAAGGTGAGCAAGTTTAAATAAACTGCTTTAGCTAAAGTTTTGGCTTTTGAATACAGTATGATCTTGCTATCGAGATTGAGAAAAGGATCTTTTGCATTTTAATATCATAATGCATTTAGAAAATTGCATAATGATAATATTATCACTTACATTCTGGTTAAAAGAAAAGAAGCACACAATATAATATCTCTGATGCATATTCTACAGTAAGGAAAATATTTGTTTTACATCTAAAAGCTGTGCGCATATGAAAATATTAATTCTTCCCCTGCTAAAAATGATACGCAAGTTGAAGCTATGGGTGTAGTAAGAAAAAAGATGCAGATGGGGGTCCTGGGGGCCTTAGGGCCGGTATAGTAGAAGAAAAAGATAATTATTCCTCCACTCCGCACCTCCCCTATAGATACCTGTGACATAGATAAAGAACGCCATACTATCTTTTAATTCTATAACATACATAACATATGCACTGTAAGCAATAGTAAGGATATAAAAATATAGAATTTACATAAACTGTTTAGTATGGAAAGAGGTCGCCATGATTTGCAGTAACACCTGGTTTGGAGTCAAGAAAGGTTTTATTTCCCTTTCAAGGCAACTTGAGAAGGAATCAGCTTAGGCATCGACAAATTAAATCACTTGGTCCTCTGGCCTTTAGGTGCGAAGAATTTACGAACCCCAGAGAAGTCCAACCTGGGTGCATTGCATGTTTTTGAATTGGTCAAGGGTTCACCATTTCAGTAGATGTGAATGTTGTTGGCAAGAGCACTCATCACCTTGGAGCTTAACCCACACTTGATTCTTTTTCCCTGGCCCTGGCCCTGGCCCTGGCCTTTTGGCTAGCAGAAGGTGAATTATTATAATGCCAACGAAAAGCCAAATCTATAGGCACCATATGCAGTATATGTATCCTTCAACTAAATAACACGCAAGGTCTAACAAACCTAACCAGGAAGAATTGTGAAACCAAAATGAAGTAGCCCAGTGGCACCAGCACACATACTGGTATTAGTCCAAAGCAACTTGTGATCTTGGTGTTGCATTATGTCAGAATCTAAAATGCAGAAGTTAAAGTAAAGAACTAAAAATACATATAGTGCTTAAAATGGTTTATTAATAATGTGGAATATTCCTATGACATATTGTAAAAAAGGATGTTTTAATTTTGTATTAAAAGGGGAAGTCCCATAGATATACTTTTCTCCTTGGGATTAAAATCCGGTGCCGTATACAGTGATGTAGGTTAGCATTGATAAAAACCTGGTTTTATCCTTTTGTTCTAATAAACATCCTTTATCTGCAGACATGGAGGCCGCCATTGTTGCCAACCATGTGATATTTTGCGTGACTTTCTCTGCTCAAACACCACACAGAGCTGATTCTTCAAGACAATGCTGAGGACGTTCGTTCCTCCATAGACTTTCATTAGTCACAGTGTCCGGCTAGGCAATTAAGACTGAGCCATTCTATTGATAAGCATGAGTCAGGGTGTCTGTCTACTAGATTGGGCTAAGATAACAAACTTGGTAATATATAGCTGAAATGATATTATACCAAATCAAGAACTGTTTTAAAATATATATATTTTTAAAATCAGATTTAAATCTGAATAATAAGAAATTCCCTTTCAAAAATATATGATATATTCAACACGTAAAATAATAAATACACTTTGTATAGTCTGTACCGTCTGCCTTAATTGTTGTAGAGACATGAGATTTACTTATGATAACAAAATATCAATAAATATAAATATATTTTCATTCCATTTTTTGCATGCACAGCTTATTATTAAGGTCCACATGAATGACAACAGCACTAAGACATTGATGGTGGACGAACGGCAGACAGTGAGAGATATCTTGGACAATCTCTTTGAGAAGACTCATTGCGACTGCACCGTCGAGTGGTGTTTGTATGAAATTATCTCTGAACTCCAAATGGGTACGTATAAATTCTCACCACCAGAAAACCACAGTAAGCCAAAAAAGCACTAAACTATAAAGGAAAGAATCGGGAAATATGGAACAATTTATAATCAATACCATCCAACTTCTTTTTTTGCCTAAAGGTTTCTTAAAATTAGGAAAGTAGCCAAAAAATAATTAACATTCTGACTCCATTTTGGGCAATAAGGCATAATTACTTAATATTTTAGTAGGGAATGACTTATTAGGGTTTTATTGTGTTCGAACAGAAAGATTCTTCGAAGACCATGAAAATATTGTGGACATTTTGTCGGATTGGACGAGAGACACTGAAAACAAGATTCACTTTCTGCAAAAAAATGAAAAATACGCAGTTTTTAAAAACCCACAGGTAATAACAAACCTCGAAATTTTATGTTAAAGCCAAGCCAAACGCAAGAGATGTATGTTTAAGACAAGTTAACTAAATATGTTTATATTGGTGGGGAAATAAATTACTTTCAGAATACCAAAAATCTATATGATTGCCTGATGAACCTATACTGATCACACCTGTATTACATTTTTCTGAGTGTATTTTTATATCAATATTTTTAATTTACTCTATTGAATGGATTTAAATGTAAATGCAATGTCTCGAGTGCTTTTGTTTATGTATGGTATTCATTTAAATATCAATTTGTTGTCAGACGGGTGAGCAACTTAATGATTTGCACATTTATCTAGCTATTAAATGAAACTGTGTTATTGAAATACACTTTTTCCAATAGCTCTGAATGTGCGGTCCGTAAAACTGCTACCAGGATCCGCTGGGATTTTTAATTTGGCAGGAAATAGGTTATTCTAAATCTAACCGCGATTCTGCAAGCTTTCCGGTTACTGATTATGACAGACGTATCGGTGAAAGACCATGATCAAACATGGGTTCAGATGTGGATTTGCTTGGGTAGGCATCTAAATGCTCCTTTCAACAGCTGTAAGTGATTCATCATCATGAAAAACGCAGTTATGACACCAAAGAAAAAAGGGGTAGAGACCAGCTAAGGTTAGGAATGAAATGTAACCTCCTTTCCTGTATCGGAGTGCTGCCTTCGTATAGCTACTAAGAATCAACATTTTCTGTTTCAAAATCTTTTTTTTCTTGCATATTAAGCCAATTTTATGGTTTTTTTTTAAAGGAGAACAAGTACAAGGACATGTATTAATCAGCAATTATTCCGCAGACAGTTTAATGTTCTGGGGGCTATGCCATAGAATAAAAAGTTTTTGTTTTTATTTTTAATTGCTTACCTTAGGAAGAAGCAGCAGCTATAGAGCTGCAGTTACTCAATTCCTCTGTAGTCCGACAGTTCTAAACGCTCTATGGAGACTGGCCATCCTCAGATGCAGGGGAGGGTTGGCACCTTTTGGCCCAGAGGGCAAGTACGGCTGTGTAGCCCACTGGCCCCTTAACACCACTCCCAGTAACTTGTGTACACCCATACATACATTAACAAAAATGTATGTACATACACTCTAATCACAGACACTGAAATATACACACTCCATCACACCTCACTTCTCCATCATCACATCTCACTCCTCTATCACACCTCACACATCACACCCTTGCCTTGCCTGACGCGTTCCTTAAGACTGCTCACTGTGCGAATGGCTGTGCTTTTATCGTGGGGTCACATAACTTCTCCTGATAACATTTATTTATATTGCGCCAGCAGATTCCATAGCGCTTTTACAATCAGAGGCAGTAAAATAATTTAAACTCAATAACAAACTGGTACAATAGGAAATGACGACCCATCTAGTCGGTGGTTGATGGGGAAGTGAAACAGTAGGAGAGGACGGCTTGGATAGGGATGAGTTAATCGAGTCAAGATAATCTGTAGAGGTTGTTGGTTGGATGGTTTCATTATGATGACTGAGAGTGTTAGGTTAAAGATTGTACACTTCTCAAAAAATGTGGGTTTTCGGGGGGAGTTTTTGACATTTGTGTACTTGGGAGAAAATCTGAAGGAACGGGGTAGGAAATTCCAGAGTGGTACAGCACTTGTGAAATCCTGAAAATAGGGGTAGGAAAAAGTAATGACGGTCGGAGAGAGACACATGACATGAGAGGAACGAAGAGGGTGGTCAGGGGTGTACTTGAATAGGAAGGTGGAGACGGTGAACTTGGTCTGTTGGTAGTATATTGGAGGTGTCAGGAATTGTGGACAGAGCGGATGGCGGGTTTACCATAAGCCCAGTCTTAGAGACCTTGCTCCTCAAGTAATGGAACGACATCCATAATGCAATTACAGAAAGACAGTCGGTGAGGAGAGTTAGAAGGAGGGGTTGTTGTCGATTGTGTCAAAGGCTACAGAGAGGTCCAAGAAGTAGTGCTAAGTGACCTTTTGTTTTAGCAAGGAGGAGATCATTAGTAATTTTAGTAAGTGCGGTCTTGATGGAATGCCATGGATGGAAACCAGATTGTAGAGGGTGAAGCAGAGAGTTTGTAGAGAGAAAATTAGTTAGTTAATTATAAGTTAATTGTTCCAGGAGTCTGGATGCCAAGGAGAGAAGGCAAACTGGATGGTAGTTTGATGGGGATTTCGATCAATGGAAGTTTTATTTAGGATGGGCAAGACGATGACATGTTTAAGTAAAACCACCTCTCCAGTTAATAAACTTCTAATGTAAATTAACCAGCAGAAGGTTTAAAATTACTTAATGTACATATAGACACTGTTTTAGACACTTGGCCCAATTGCTTAAACATGCATTTTACAAAAGTGCCTTTGTTCTGTCCAAGGTGAAAACAGATGATAACACTCATAATAATTATTTTTTTGGAACCTTAAAATCCATTAAGATGTCATTACTTCCTAGAAGGCATTTTAGTGATGTCAGAACCTAACTTCTGGAAACTTCTCCATTGTGCGTGAGATACTAAGTAACTGAGCCCACGTTATGACAGCTGTGAATAACCTTGAAGCATTTCCGTGAACATGAATAAATCACAGTAATGAAACTGAATTCAGATTCAAATGAAGGATTCCTGTATGAAATAGCTATAATTTCACAGTTCATTTGTATTTTTAATTGATGTAATATGACTATATATTATATATATTATATATAATAGAAGCATTCAGTGGAAATGGAATCTGTATTCACAGTGGAGTGTTTTCACTGCTAACTTGGTTCTAGCCAATTTCACATCATAGATCCGACATCTAATGCTTTGAACACTAGATCATAGATTGGCCGCCTTTGAGTAAAATCAACCATTATTCTCTGCTCCAAATATTTATCATCTCGCCACATGGGGCATGTATAACATTATGGTCTTGTAGCCAATGTTGAACCTTTCGCATAGATGTTCTGTAATGAGTGGTGAAGACTCCACTGCTATTTTGTATAATCTCATACTTATAAGTGTCCTTTTCAGATGCTACAGTCCATCTTTTGGACCTTATTCCATCTGTCCCTCTATCCTCCCCGGTGTACCTTTTGTTTCCTAGAAGGCCAGATGTTTTTGGTGAACAGAAGCCTATCATAGTGTTTTACAGCCCTAAAACTCAAGATAATATGTATATAAACAGAAAACATGCCTATATAATAAATCAACAATGTATTATTATCTATTGTTTTATATAGCACCATCAAATTCCGTAGCGCTGTACAATGGCTAGACAGGACACAACAAGTAGTATGTAACATAACAATTTGATTTAGAGACAACAGATGAGCTTACAATCTAATCTAGAGGATAAAATACATTACTCTTCCATAGAAATTCCTGGGTATTTAAAAGACTTAAAAAGTCTTGATAATGCTCTGCACCCATGGTCACGTAACTCAAAAAGCAAGCAATTATTAAGAAAGCATCTTAAAGCAAGCAATTTTTAAGAAAGCATCTTAAAGCAAGCAATTTTTAAGAAAGCATCTTAAAGCAAGCAATTTTTAAGAAAGCATCTTAAAGCAAGCAATTTTTAAGAAAGCATCTTAAAATGATCGGTTTTGGTTTAATGGGCTCGAGGTTTCAGAGAAAATAATTAAATGACAGATCTGCGAAGGTTTGTTTGCTTGTTAGAAAGCACAATGTTTTGTATAAGTGGGACAGCACCTTAAAAAGAGTTTGTTGAGCGCAAATCATCAAGGTTTCTTTTATTAAAAATGCCCCCTGCAGTTTGCTTTAAAATAAGTTGCTGAATGCAAGCAGCCAAGCACAACGTACTATATTCAATGATGAGTTTGTCCTGTTCTATTTTCACGCTGGACTCTTCACCTTGGAAGGAGCACTGCAGGTGGAGTACACTTGGTAACGGTAGAGCAGAACATCAATAGATAATTAGTTAGATCTGTTCTTTGCCCGGAGCGGACTGGAGATGACTAAGTGGCCTCCAAGTGGTGAGCGCATGGCCGCAGTGTGGCCAAAGGTATCCAGCCGCACATCCTATGGGCCCTATTGGCCACCAGACCCCCGGGCATTTGCCCAGTGGGCCCGATGGCCAGTCCTGCCCAGGTTATTTGAAAATAAAGTCGTTGCACAATGGTATTTAGTGAAAAATCCCACCAGTGTTTATTGTATTTTGGGAATAGCCCCTGTTATCCAGTTATCGTTTCTTAAAAAGAAAAATAGAAATTCCTTTAATAGTAAATCAGTCCTATTTCATTTTAATGTGTTTGGTTTTTTTGCCCACAGAATTTCTTTCTAGCACGGAAAGGAAGCAGTGACATGAAAGATATGAATGAAAAAAGTAAGCTATCTCTACTGGAGGTGAGCATCACCTATGTGTTTCCTACTGTAATAGCGCTGGATATTTACTGCGTTGGAATTGCTACTCCCTGGAAATGTTGGGAAATGTCTAGGAAATGTTGTCCAAAACTCACTGGCGGTGGTGCGTTGGAAAAAAAACTGCCCTGGAAATAAATGAAGCCGGCTGTATATAGCAAAGAACCATCAAAATCCTAATCCATCTGACATATGAAGGGTTAATACATAGGTGCTAAAGGTTTAATGTATATGTGCTACATCTAAAAAGTATTCCATCTGCCATTATATATATATAAAAAAATCAATGGGATCAACTGCCCGATTCCACATACAAACCATCTGTTGAAATGTTTTAGATCCAGCAGAATGTTTCTCATAAACCTTTTTTTTCTCCAAAATGTTAAGTTTCTAAAGTCTTGGATTTGTTAAGCAATGTATGGGTTACAGACCAGGGTTAAATGTTTATCGGTAAGGATCCAGCAAACAACCCACGTGATTTTCCATATTTATCATCTCCAGTCAAAGGTTTTTCCATATGAGTAAGCCCCGTTGTTTCTTTTGTAGTAAACAGTAACCCTACTTTATGTCTTAATGAGAAATTGTCTTTTCTCGTTGCTTTCGTGAGTACATAAAAAACATGACCACCATTTGTTATCTGCATCGTCAGTATATATAAGAGAATCAGGACATCTCCTTTTTTTTAACTGAAAACAATCCAATTCCTTTGAAAAGTTCTACACATGCTTTGTTTGTTAAATTAGGTTTTTGACCTCCTCTGTTCTTGTTCCAAGTCTTCTGTTTCTGATATAACACAAAAGCCCAGACTACACCAAGCGCTAGTCTAATCAAAGCCTTCTAACATTAGCTGGGACTCATCATTTTTCTGTTATAAAAGCAGATCTTGCTTGGTGTGAGCCTTGCCTCTTCTGGGAGTCATTTCTGAGCAGACTTTCTGTCAAGTTCCATTAATGTTTTTATCATTCTTAGGTTCTTTCAACTGGGTTTATTATTTAATAATAAGGTATTTAAAGTCACCACTGTCATATACTGTCCACGTCACCACAGAAGTGTGGCTGTATGTGTGATTGTGATAAAAATATTAATTAAATATATATAATATATATACTAATTATATTAATTAAATATATATATATATATATATATATATGCAACTGCACCTCATTGGTTGATGGCAGAGGAGCCCCCTGACAGCTACCAATAGAGTCGCTCATATGGACCTTTAACTCCTGGAACAAGGAGACCAGTGGTCTCCCCAGGCCAAGTTTCGACACCAGGACTTTAATAGTCTGTGCGACTGACTCTATTGGTTGCCAGCAGGGGGTTTGTCTGCCCTCAACCAATGAAGAGCAGGTGCACTCCGATGGTTGATGGCAGAGGAGGCCCCTGCCGGCGACCAATAGAGTTGCTCGTACGGACTGTTAAAATCCTGGCGCCAAAGCTGCTGCATAATGCGTACCCGTGTTAACCCCTTATTAACCCATTCTTTAAAAAAAATGGCAAAAAACGAAGAAGAAAAAAAAACGAACAGGAAGAATGTACACGAATATTCGCCCGAACCGAACACAGGAACGGGCGAATATTCGTGGAACACGAAGATTTTTTCCCCCACGAAGACGAACACAAAGAGTTGGCCGGCGCCCAAGTCTACTTTTAAGATATAGGGAAATAGAAATCTAGCTTTGTTACAATACTATGCAATACAACCAGTTCTGATTTATGGGCTATTATTTGTTATATAGCAGTAAGTATGGTCTTAGAACTTATACATCATGTGATATATGAAATTTTTATGCATTTATGATAATAATACAATAGATTATGTGATATGATCGGGATCTTCATCTCTGTTTTTAGAAAAACAAGTTAGCACCACATTGCTCAAGTACAGTTGAAAGTACAGAAATGCACAAATTGTCCTCATACTGATTCGATTTAGCTCTCTGTTCTGGCTCATTTACTCGTAACTTCAAACATGCTCTGGGTGCGCTACTTGTGAAGTAATGTAGCCGTCTGCACTTCAACATACTTACCCAGCAGCCAGCGCTGACATTATTCCTGAGATCCTCTCGAATGTTTTTAGGGCACTTAGAGAACCGAGATCATCAATCGAACAAAACTCACAACGCTAGGAAATGGATAAAAACAGGATTCGGCTTTATTCAAAACATACTTGATTAAATATTTACTAACATGAGTGATTATTTAGCACTGAACATGTTGGAAGTATTTCAGATTTGTTATAATCTTGTTTTACATCATGTCCTCTGCAAGTTGTTGGTCTCGGTTTAAATAATTGCAGGAGAACTTCATGGTTAATCAGAGATTTCAGCAATTTCCACGTAGTGGCTGTGAGCACGAGGTTATGGGGGGCTTTAGCGGGAATAAAGATGGATATTAACCCAGTTCTTTAACTTTGAAGTAGTGCAGGCTGTTGTTCAAAAAAGGAAAGTTTAGAAACATTGATTAAATGAAATGCTACACTAATCTTCGCACGCGTCAAATATTTCAACAATGTTTTCCAATGCTGATCTTCTGCCGGATCGTGCCAGTATCAAAACTTAGTTCCAATAAGGCACAAACTGGAAAAGGTGCACTTTAAAGAGACACTCCAGCCATGACATGCACTTTAATGTATCTGATAGCTGTGTTCCCTTCAAATTAACATTTTTGCCATTGGAAATGCATGGAGGGGTTTATCAGAACCCCCTATACTTGCCTGTCCCCCAGTTCCTTGGTTTGCAGGAGATGTGTTAGGTTACCAGTCAGTGGTATACTAGCGCCAGCTCACGTGAGATTTTCAGTGGGTCTAATAAATCTGATGAATCCCTCCATGCAGGGCTGGTGCAAGAATTTTTGGCGACTTAGGCAAAACCTAGTTTTCTTCTTTCTCTTTATATCTTTTTTCTCTTTAGTTCTCCCACTTTTTTTGGATCCACCTTCTTATTATCTCTCTATCACTCCCCTTTCTTTTCATCTTTCTTTATTCTATTTATCTCCTCGCTCTTTTTTCTCCTCTCTCTCTCCCTTTTCTCTCCTTTCTATTTATCGCTCCTCCTTTTTACCCTTGCTCTGCTTTCTCTTTATCTCTCCTCCTCCTTACCATACGCTTTTTTTCTCTGTCGCTCCCCATTTATCTCTGCTCCTCTTTCTCTGTCTCTTTTCTCCCTACCTCACCTCTTTCTCTTTTATCTGTGACCCCTCTTTCTCATTTCACATTATCTCTCCTCATAATATCACAGTATTTCTCCTATTTTACTTTATATCTCCATTTCTCTCTACCTCTTCCCTTGCTTTTTATTTCATCTCTCCTATCTTTAGCACTCCTTTTTCTCCCTATCCCTCCCTTTTCTCATTAGCTACCCTTCTCGTTCTCTCCTCTTATTATGTCTGTCCTTTCTCTTTATCTATCTTCTTTTATCTATCTATCCTTTTTTTGTCTACCTCTCTTCTTTCTCTTTATCTCTCTCCCCATTGGTCAATATTTCTCCCCTTTCTCTCTGTCTTTCCTTCGATTTATGATATCTCTCCTTTTTTCAGAGAGCCCAGTATGCCACAGAAGAGGTTCCCCCAACTGATCTATGCCCTAGGCCGGCGCCTACCTTGCCCATAGGTAGCACCAGCTAGTATAAGAGTTACACAGTTGGTTGGGTGGGAAATTACGGTATCTCTGCCCACAAGTATTACTTTCTAAATGAAAACACAATGATTACTACCTTGTTTTTTCACTCAAATTTGGTGACCTCAACATTGTTGACCAACCTAGTGCTTGAACTTCTGAAATTCCTCGATCTCTACCTTCAGCTCTAGAGCTGCAGCATAATGCAAGAAATGATGGACTGCTCATAGATTGGTTGCGCCAAATTATTAGTCACTCTGATGTTTACTACTTTGCACAGTAGATAGGCGACCAGGGGCTCTCGAATTGTTGTTGAGCATGTCCATTATTCTGTGTTTTTCATCTATATCCACAACTCCCTTGTGATACATCAATAGCTGGAACTGTAATACATCAATAGCTGAAGAGCTCTCTTGACATAGGTCACTAATGGCATACCTGTAGGTAAGCCAGACCAGTGCAGATGAAAACACACTTGATATAAAGCAGGATTTAACCCCTTAATGACAAAGCCCGTACATGTACGGGCTCAAAATGCATTGTTTTCAATGGGTTTAGGGACCGCCCATTGTCCTTAAGGGGTTAAATGAATACTGTTGTTATTAAGATTCTATTAAATTGGCATCTGTTGTAACGTTGACAGACCATTACATTGTAAAACAGTATAACGCAGTCATTCCAATACAAAAAAAAAACATTATAATGGTTATTTCTGGGCTTAATTTGTAGGCAGGTGACAATGCATTGTCTTATATTATAAAATGATATATTTGATTTATTCTGAGAAATCATCAAATATGTATTCCTTTTTTTGGCATGTAGCAAAGTTTCTGTGGATCATCTGTCATTGTACCAGAGCTTGAAGGAGCTCTTTATTTAAAGGAAGACGGCAAGAAATCTTGGAAAAAACGATACTTTCTCCTGCGAGCTTCTGGGATTTATTACGTACCCAAAGGAAAAACTAAGGTCAGTGAAGAATAGGAAAGCATTCATGAATCAATTTTTTAAACCAGAATGAAAAGAACTCCCAAAGTGGACGTCGCTTGGCACGTCATGAGTACCTGAGGCTTTCTCCCCTGATTCTGCCACTTGTGTAAATATTAGGATTTAGGATTTCAAATATCTTTCAATTCTTTGTGTTTTGTTTGCGTACATAAGAGTATTAAGTTTATTTCAACAAAAACACTTTAAAATGGAAGTGTTTTTCCATGAATGAATGAATGATGAATGATACAGCTCTTATTAACTGTTTATGGCAATGAACACACTGGGTTTAACGCAGTATGGAAATATAAAGTTTATACATTAAACAGCGATACAGTGAAAACTCAACCCAGTAATTGGCATCGAGAAGGCCAAATCCGACAATATTCAGCTGCAAGATGGATTGATTGGACCTTATATAATGCATCTTTACTAGGTGAGATTAAATTAATTATCTCACCACAATTCCATGTTTAGTGAATAAACTCCAGTGGAAAAAAGACAATATGACTGCTAACATTTAAATGCTCATAGCTAGGAAATTCGCTCTTATGACGTAGTTATTGTCAGGGTAGGAGTGACAAGTGCGGGGAGGGCAGTTCCTCTCTGAGCTGCTCAGAATTTAGTATTTTGGACCATTGCTTAATACCTATTCCATGTGTATTAAGTGCAGTTCCACACACTGCCACCAGGGCATCCTCAGTTACAATAGGAACTTATTTACACTGTAACTGGGTCATTAATGGGCTCCTTTTATAGGGTTTCTTCTCAGTTTATTTTGGTGGATTTGTGTAGAGTAGTGCCCACTGAGCATATTGTCCACCAAATGTTGTTTGGGATACCATAGTACTGAT
Organism: Sceloporus occidentalis; assembly: GCA_023333645.1. Lineage (NCBI taxonomy): Eukaryota > Metazoa > Chordata > Lepidosauria > Squamata > Phrynosomatidae > Sceloporus > Sceloporus occidentalis. The sequence goes on along the minus strand of JALMGF010000063.1, from coordinate 3,784,701 downwards.
ATACTTGGCAGTTGGGCTGAATGGTTCCAGTCCTCCCCTGTTATTATTATTATGATTATTAATTATGATTATTAATTAAGCTAGTTAATAAGGTAAAGAGGAAACTGTTGCAATCTAGGCATAGGCTGGTAACAAAATAATGTTTAATGCCCAGATTACAACGAGCAGATTATATTTATGCCGCCGCTATGCTGATTGATGAATAGAGGAGTACGTGTTATCTTGAGAAGCTATTTCTCTGTATACATTAAATATGTTAAACATTGGCAAGCTATGCGGTGTAAAAAAGCTGCATCATAACAGCTCTTAGGTACCCGTTATCTCGAGTTTCCATAGCAACCCTCCTAGAACAAAAAAAAGAACAGCTTTGGAGAGAAAAAAAAAACACACCTTATCGACAAAAAAGGTGGAACATAATAGACAATCTAACCTTGCCTAGTAATTTTAAACAGAAAATAAATCAATTTCTCCGACAAAACACATTCAGCTGTATTCGGAGAAAGTCAATTTTGAAGACTATAGGGGGAAAAAAGCAATAGGAAGATCTGGGTTTTCTTGAAATTGCTGTAATTTTACATTGAAATAGCGAGCAGCAGCATGAATTCCAATGAGCCCTGCCAGGTGGTCGCCTCATACAGGATTCTTATAACAGAGACCGCATTTTAAGGTAAGTTAGAAGGAACCGCATGATATATCGCAAACATAACAATAAAGCAGAACAATAGGGAGAATGTAATTTATTATCTGAGATATAGCCTGGGGCACACTGGTACCTGCCCCTACCCATTCATCTCTTTTGTTCTGTTATTTAATACAAAGCAGCCGGTTTGAAAGCAACAATTTAATCCATGAGTTAAAAAACTAAATAGAGGGAGGGCTCAGGAGAAAATTCTAAATAATGCTCAGTATTTCCGTGACCTATTGATAGGCGGGGGTGAATTATATGTATCGACAGATCGGGTTGAGAAAACACACTATTCGTCATATATAGAAGCATGCTTGTTTTTAGTGAAACACTAATTTATTTTGTAATAATATATATGTATTCCCCCCCCCCAGACATCTCGTGATTTGGTGTGCTTCATCCAGTTTGCAAACGTGAATATTTATTATGGTATTCAGTATAAAGCGAAGTATAAGGCTCCCACTGATCACTGCTTTGTCCTGAAGGTATGCTTTGAAAACGGGAAAATATACAGAATTCAGTGTGTGATTGAATGATTTTTGGGGGGCGTTTTAATGATTCAATTAATTCTGGTCGTTTTGTTGCCGAGGTTGTTTTAACTGCTATGTTTAGCCGTTAGTGATTGGGAGGGTTTTATGTAAGAAGCAATTTAGGTTCAAAGTGAAATGTACTATTGGTTGCTATGGTGATCACACCATTTTTAGCAATTTGAAATAAAATTTTATTACTAAATAATCAATATGGTTTTAGCATTAAATTATACCAATATTGCTAATTAGTAAAAAAAAAAAAACCATATAAAAAACAGTGTATTGAAAATTTAATGTCTTTTATACTAACAAACAGATTGACTATGTCACAAAACTTTGCCCGGCTTGACCCTTGTTATAGGGGAGATTCACTGAGGTTGGCTCAAATATATTCTCACTGTTTACTCAATTAATGTGTTATTCAATCTCTAGATTAGAAGAAAGTATAGTATAAAAGCTTCTAGATTAGAAGAAAGTATAGTATAAAAGCTTCTAGATTAGAAGAAAGTATAGTATAAAAGCTTCTAGATTAGAAGAAAGTATATTATAAAAGATTCTAGATTAGAAGAAAGTATAGTATTATAACTTCACAGATATCCAAGGTGGGTCATCAAAAAATGATCTCCATTTTCCCCCCAATGTTTTGTGATTATGATTATTTTAAGGTAGTTTATTGTTATCATGTGGTGTAGAATTTATCAGATAAGATGGACGTTCTGCCCCGTGGAAGCAAATGGTCCGGTGGAAATTCATTCACACTAGGCATTATCACTTTTCATAACCAAAGTCTAAATTAATTGAATAAATGTCTCTAAAATGGAGATATACTGTATAGTAACGAAACCAGTTTTCCGCTGTCAGGATAATTGCAGGCAGGACTCCTCTGTTAAGTACAGAGGGGTCTTCACTAGAGGTTACCAAGGTAACAGCAAGGTGGTAAAAAGTGGGCTACATTCCAATGTTAATGGGGCTCTGTTTACTCAGGGTTTCCTCTGTTATTGGACATTGCTGTAGTACAACTACAAACAATTGTGTAGTGCCTACAAAAAAGATGGCTGGATCTGTCCCTTGTTTGTTAAAACACCATCTGGAGCCATATGCAGATCACAGAGGTCCAAGTCTCCCGGATCTATTGGCACAATATTTAGATCACTGTTTGCGCTGTTCATTCCAGGAATTGTGTACAAAGATATAGTCGCTGGTGTTTTCTGAAGGAAAAGCTGCAATCGGCCTACAGGGTTAGACTGAGATTAGCCATTAAGGATTAGCCATTAAGGCACTAGGCCATAGGCCTTTCTACGCATTAATGGGTCTGGCCTGCCTTGGTCTAGGGCACCTTTTAGACGATGTACACATGGTGGGTGTCTCCAAGCCAGTGCTTCAAACTGCTGAACTCTTAGCAAATTGAATGAAATACAGAAATTTGACTCATGTGTTACTATGGCAACGTATAATATGAGAACAGAGTGGGTAGTAACAGAAATAGAAAAAAGGTGGCTATGCGGAAAAGAAGGAAAACAGCACCAAGGGGACGCAGACACAGGTATATTTTATCTTTTTTCCACATTTTGCAGATACATGTCTAATGTTTTTAGATTTGATTCTTACAAATAGTATAATCCACATCACTAGACTAACATTATGATTTCTGGGCAAGCTATTGTTCTCTTATTTACCATCACTTGCCTATTTAATTTGGCTTAGTATTTTCACGCATGCCTGAATGTTGGGATGTTTAGGGGCATGAAATCCCTAACGATACGACATTCCGGTCACACTTTGTGTTTTTGGGTAGCTGGGACTGAATAACGGAACATTTTTTTTGGAGCTTCAGACCCATTGATCTGTGAGTGTCAGGGAACTGGTGACTAGAAATTAGTGGGGGGCACTGAAGAACCAGCAACTTCACCTCTTCATAGTGATGATCAGGCAATGATAAGATATTAGACAGGTCCCTAGACTACCGCCTATTGTCCCCTGTACATTGCCACATATGTCTTGCTCTTTTAGTATGAGATTCAGATTTAAAGGTATTATCACAAACCACAATTATTTTGCTTTTTCACTTGTGGACAAACACTGCTGTCCTCAGTAACGTTACTGCGGAGGATACTTCCACGGTCCTAAATTTTACACCTAAAACAGATGCTATAAAACAGGCTTTATAAGGGTCAACCCAGGAGAGTTCTTTGCTGTGACATAGACCAAGATGAGCTGCATAATACATACTTACTGCTATTTACTGTGTAGAAATGTTAGTGATGCAGAATGTTCTTCTTTTTATATAAATAAAATATCGATTGTTTAGGATGTAACAAGAGACTATAGAATGCTACACGGTATTTGTTATTGGCAGTTAGAGCACTGTATTTACTGGAAAATTTACCATTTTACATGCAGTGAAATATAATCTTTAGGGATTGATTAGATAAATGGAATTGTTGGAGAAAGTAACTTGCCTAAAAAAACCTAGAGGAAGAGAGATTGGTTTTTAAACTCAAGTGAAAGGCCTCCAATCTTTCACAAATTCCTATTTTTCTTTTATAATAAAAATATATATATTTTTTCTTCACAAGAAGATATATTGGCATTCATGATGAATCATGATTTTTTTTTTGTAGCATCCGCAAATTCAGAAGGAATCCCAGTATATTAAATATTTATGCTGCGATGACCCATGGATACTGCACCAGTGGGTTACTGGTATTAGAATAGCCAAGGTGAGCAAACATTTTCATCAATTCCTTTCTGTTGGATGAACTACTGTAACTTTTAACATTTTATTTTACTTATTAAATGTATGTTTTATTTGCTTCCACCAGAGAATGGGTTGTTTCATCGCCCAATGGCCATTATTGTGGAATCATCATTTTTAGTCCCTCCCAGTATTATTGTTGGGCATTCTAATATACTTATATTATGGCTCTAAAAAGCTTTGCATTTCAAATTGTGTTTAGTAAACATTTGATTTGATTCTTATACGTGCAGATCATCATAAAGCAGGTTCGGTAGCAGCATTCATAAAGCTATTCTGGCTTTTGGAGTGTTAGCTAGGAAACACAAATATTATCTTATTCTTTTAATCTGTATTTATTTTTTACTGACCTTCTATTTCATATGCAGATTGTGAAACATTCAAATTATTTTACCAGATTTATGGTTCAATTATTTGAGGCTCACATATAACAAAAATATCTTCATTTTGTAGAAATGAGCACAGTGTCAAATAAAGCAGCACTGTTTCGCTTTGATTATATCAGAGTTTTTTAATCAGTCAGGATGTACTCATATTTCTGTTTAATTTAACAGTACGGAAAGGTTTTGTATGACAACTATAAAACCGCTGTGCAGAGGGCAGGTCTAGCATCCCATTGGTCAGCTCTGTGCAGTTCATCTGCTCCAATCACAACAGGTAAAATAATGCATATATCATATATATATATATATATATATATATATATATAAATTAGAAAAAACTGAATTTAACATTTTTTTACAATAATTTCTGCTATTGATATTTTAAGAATGTATTTTAAATTCATATTGCTTTTTAGCAGATTCTTCCCAAGGAGGTAGTCAGACCTGCCAGACTGCAACCACTGTCAGTTCCAGTTTCTCTGATGCCTGGAAACGAGCTGAGTCTGCCCAGGTATGCTTGTCAGGAGTGACTGAATTAAAAGTATGGTGACTTGACGTACGGTGACTGTGATATCCCTATCCCACAAAAAATTATTTAATTGAAAATAATTGCAAATATTTCTCTTTATTGACCAATCGGATTTGCTCACAGTGAAGCCAAGCAATTAACTGCCCTTCAATGTAATATTATCAGAATGTTGACGTGCTTATGTTTAAATCTAGCCATTAATCACCAAGAAGCAACAGCTTCCTGCCTGCAATACATAATGGGTAAAAAATAAATAGTGTACACATGTATTATTCTCTTTATTTTGACTTTAATAAAATCTGTTGTTGGGGTAAGAAATGGGCCCTCTAAATATTTTCACTTAAGAGCCCCCAAATCTATATAACAATGTATTCTAATAGTTTCAAATGGTTTTTTTTTGTTGTTCGCATACAGGATAACAGGCCAACTGAGACAAAAAGGAGTGAACCCAAAATATCACCTCCTAAATCCAAACAGCCTCCACCCCCACCTATAAGAGGGCAATCCAATACTCATTTAGAAACACCTCCTCTTCCCATTAAAATGAACTCAACCATACCACCACCACCACAGTTTCAAGCACCAGAAGATGATTTTCTACCTCCTCCGCCTCCGGAATTTCTTGACTCCCCTCCTGACTTCTTACCTCCGCCTCCCCCAGCCTTTTCTGGCCAAGCTGAGTTTCCTCCTCCTCCACAGTTTTCAGAGCCCCCGAGTACCAATTTTGTTACTTTACCTCCTCCTCCACCTACTCCTACAACCAGCAAACCCCAGCTTCCAGCGAAAAAACAGCCCCCCAATCCTCCAAAACGACAAACCAACCCAGTAATTCCAGCGGCTGCCTCCCACCAGAATAAAAGCAGTGTGAATGGGGCTGCAGATGGGGAGGGAGATTTCATGTCCGATTTGATGAAAGCGTTGCAGAAGAAGAAAGGAAATGTATCCTAGGTTCTTTTACAAGTGCCAAGAATCAGAAACTAACCTGGGTGCATCAAATAGTGTAACCTTATAAAGCCTTTTTGGCACATAAAAGGTTAAAAAGATTATTGTCTCTTCCTAATGTTGTGCATGAACACAGCACTCTGCTATGTGGTCTTCAACCACAAAATAGAGGCCCTGGTGGTCAGTACTGCAGACTGGTGAAGATTCTGTCGCTCATCTGCATTAAATATATAATGCAGCACCAGTATACCACTGCAGTCATGTCATATTTTCTTTTTAATACAGGCATCTAACACAACATGTGCACTAAGTACATTCCATTGTATGTTTTTAAATCATATATATATATATATATTACTTATTAACTTACCGTCACTATTTAGATTAGCCGGTTTAATTTTTTTTTTAAATCATTCATTCATTCACAAACAGAATGACTTGTAAAGATACCAGCCTGCATGCCAGGTGCAAAGCCTACTATTGCGCTTAATGGTAGGTATGAAGAGAATTACCAGTTTTTATAAATACTTCTGTTGTTGATGTAATTTTGTGGACACAGGGAGCTTGTTAGAACTCGCTGTCTGTACACTCAGTAGGACTGCAATGAAATATTCACTGAGAGATCCCGGGAAACGGGACCATGACATTGGTGGACTTTAAAGCAGATAACAGAAATCTGAAAAATTTGCAAACCGGAAAATACAATAATGATAACACAAGTGATTGGACGTTTTTAATGCTGAATTCTTTTATGGTTTTATCTCAAAGCTGGCTGGTCCCTCTGACTGTAATATTGCAGGGGAAGGATGAATGAAAAAATGGTGCTAGCAATACCTATGGCTGCCACCTGCTACACATTAAACAGATCAACTCGGACAGCTGTGGGTTGGCAATGTAATTGATTAGAATAATTACGGAGGGCTTTCTATTGGGATGAGTGACACGAAACAGGTCTGCCCAAGGGCATTCTGGGAATGAAGTCACCGGTTATATTTTGCATACTTAGTTACGGAATGAGTTGACGGAATTTATTAATAAAATCTTTTCTTGAACAGCACAAACACACATGTAAATATATACATTACATCCACTTACAACAAAACAGAATCATATACTGGTAACATGCCAAGAGAAGCTAGGGCACATGTAAATGTCTTGTTCTTTGAAAAATATATAAACCTGCAGACACACGTCATACACTAGAGAATGAACAGCAAAATACCATTTTATTTTGCTATATAAGTACATTTGACATATTACAGAAAACAATACGTTTTACGATTTTAATCAAATGATTTACGTTACAAACTTTATTCTTGTATTTACTTTCTTCAAATGTCTTGAGCACCAGAGAATGACTTGTGTGAAATGCATTGGATTAGGTTTTTTTGTTATTATTATTATTAAAATGTAATGTGTGCAGATTGAAATTGTAATAAATGGACAAAAAAACACTTTATGTCCCACAAAATGTACAAAAATAGTACAAAAACTGTACATAGAGAAAAAAAAGGCAAAAATTTAAATGGAAAAAATTCATTGTTTAAGATTAAAAATAAATGTGATGGCTCTGGTTTTCTCTGTGTTATGGTATTAAATCAATCTCTGAGTCTGTTCCTCTGGTCAGTCTTAAGTTGGGTAGGGGCTTTTAATGAATTTGCTTTATGATGAACAACTGACTTTTAAATGTTTGGCCCATGCTGGGGTCTGTTGGGAATACCCGGCCATCTCTGCTATTTTCTGCTTACGGAAGGGCTGACGCAGTATCTTCTGCAGCGTGCGGACCTGTGTGCAAAACGTGTACACTGTCATAGGGAACCAACTCTCTTCCCCTACAGGTTTTGTTTGGGATGCGGTCACTGAAATTCAGTTTCTGATTCTCTAATGTACATGAAATCACTTTTTTGGGTCTAAAACACATTCAAATGACAAAATTCAGATGCCAGAGCTCCAGAAAGAAAAAAAAAATTACAACGCAATTAATTATGTTTTGCTTGAATTTGTTCAAAACAAAAACTTTGTGACCAAGAGCAGTTGCTGCAATGTCATCAACCCTATCGGAACACCACTTATAAAGGAGTCCATTCCAATCATGGTCTAGAAGTCTGATGTCATTGCGTTATGATACAAATTACGTCATGCTGTATAAATGTGGATGGTACAGAAAAGCTGCTGACAAATCTTCTACCATTCTAGTCTAGGGTACAGTTTACTCCATTGATCTAAACTATCGTCAGCAAGCTTTATTTTAAGCATCTACACATACATTTCAAACAAAGGGAATTTTAGAAGCACCTCACCTCTGAAAAGTCATTCATTTCAGCTTTGCGAATAGCAGACTCTGCCATCCAGTTTCTTAGCACGTATCTAGGATTGGTCGCTGTAGAAAACATAAACATGTATTTTTTCCTTATTATATTCTTCCTTCCATTTTATTTTTATTATATGTTTTTTCTACATGCGCTGCCTTTATATGTTTGCATTAGTAAAATCTTACACGCCATTCTTTGTCTTCTTTTATAATCCGTATCATCAGGGTTTCTAAACATGAAATATTAAAACAAAATTTGGTATGAAATACATCCAAAAAAAACCCAAACAAGTATGCAAGCTAAATATCCACAGAATATACATGCTGTGCCTATAAATCTTTCTCAAACATCTTAACAACGCATTAATTACTAACCAAATCTGCAAATTTGTAAAGAGCACTGTATTGGTGTGTTTTGTTCATTTTGTTAAATTTTTTGCTTAATTAGCTACCGTTTCACATCTAAATAGTGCTTAAACGTCAAAAGAAAAGTTTTTTGGTACATTTTTTTCCTTAAACGACAACATATTAAAACTGTTTTTCCATTCCCGCATGCTGGCCAAGCAAGTGCCCAAATTACCAGTTAATGTAAGAAAAAAGCAAAGTCCTGCGTCACACTGATAAACTATAAGAGGAAAATGATGCATCTACACTGGCTTCATCGTTAGTTTTCTGTAGTTGTTGCAGTATGTGGTCCGACCGACACATTCGACTTTGTGATTAATGACGTACATAACTCTTGCAGTTCTTTAAGCTTGAAAGGGCTTCAGTTATAGGAATCACAACAGTCATTATGTGAAAGATCACAGAATGTTGAGATGCTCCGGGAGACATGCCAAAGGTCTCGAATCTGTTTTAGGACTATAGAATGCATCATACTTGTTTTAATCTGTGCCTATTGAACCACGACAACAGCCGACTGCCCCAAGAAAAGCTACAGAGCTTGGGAGCAAATGGGATGTTTCAGAGTTAACCCTGAAATGCATGGATATGAAAAAAAAATTACTGATGTGGTTTATCTTGTATTATGTCTTTTAAATAGTTGTAAATAAGCCATCAATGGATGTAGTGAATTTACTAAGAAGAAAACACAAAAAAGGTTTTTTTTATATAAATTGCTTCCTTTGTACAGAAATAAATGGTAAAGTGGTTTATGTAAAATGCTTTAAAACCACTCTGATTTGGCCCAGTCTGCAATGAAATCGTTAATACTGTATAATACAGATGGGGAAAAAGGTATCCAAGGCGACAAAGATCTTAATGATCTTTGCTAGTTGGAACAGTAATACCTATGCATGTCTTTCCATTAGACAGAATCGTTTTAAGGCAGAATACATAAAGCGTGGGAAGGTGTGATAAAGGTAGCAGCTAGTGATTGTTGATGTACTACGCCGATTTGCATTTGACAGATTGTGCATTTAAAATCTGATGCAAGCTGCCGGAGAGTCTCAGCCATAACCTGGCAGAACGGTTCCGAGGGCAAGTACGGCCCTCTGAGAAACTTCTAATAGGGATATACTGGGTAACTTTCATACCCACAGACATCAATGCTCAGCTGTCTCTAACACTTAATACGCAGTAATATTACAGACATGAGGCTTTTCCATAGTTTTTTCCCCAGCAATTTAGCATTTTACTTATTACTCCACAGCATACCTGGGAACTCCGCATAAAGATTGCCGCATAAAGCACCGCTTCATTGGCTGATTGTTAATTAGTATGGATACGAAGTACATACACAATCAGACAGGAGATTTAATGAGAATCGTTTGTAGAAGTAATATTCAAGGAAATGGAATAAATATCAACCACTGGAACGGAGTACAGCTGGTAGTACATGGCTCTATCATCACGTACCGTTACATTTAATAACTATCCTACGCTTTTTATTTTTTCAAAGATTTATGATTAATCAATGTATGCACCCTTTCATACCCCTCGTCTGCCCACTGCTTACTTCTTGAGGTTTTTCTACTACTTCTTCCTGCAGGTTCTTGCTTTACCCTTTGTGTAGGTCTTAAAATGTAAGGGAATCCCCCAATTGATGTGTATATGCAGAACAACTAATATTCATTTGGTGACAATGAAAATAATGAATATGTTTGCATAATGATAACCGTCTATTTATCAGGCTTCAAGTTGTGCGATCCACAATAATCTCATGGGGAACTTGCAGCTATACCATGTTTAGAACAAATGCAGGACTTAGAAGCAACTTACTGTGATCTCTGTATGGGTCAAATAGTACACGACGCAATATTCGGTCTACAGTAAGAGGTTTTTTTACCTTTTTAATCTCTGAAGGTATGTATTAACCCATTCTGGGAAGTCCCTGTGATGGCTAATTGCATGAAGGGCCCAGTATTCCTAAAAAAAAAAATAAAAAAAAAAATGCCGGATAAAATGGATGTAATTTGAAAAAAGAAAGTTAACGGTCACTGCTGCCCAGTTGGATGTCAACTAGTCCTATAGGTAGTGATGGGTTTTCTAAATAAATATATATAACTGAGTGGGATACCTGCGTCAGCTCCCACAGTGTGCTGGCTATAGGTGCTGTGTTTGTGGCTGAGTCCGTACCGAGCAACAAGAGGCAACCGTGTGTTACTGTAGCGTGATGTGCATTTGTTAACTATAGAAGGGGAAATTCGCAGGTGGCCGTGTGCTTCTAAGAGCCTCAACATTATAAAACAATATTATGTTGATTTGGTGTATGTACTGGGAAATACAGAAGAGAGAAGAAGAGGAGAAAGAGAGAGAGCGGGGAGGGAGAGAAGAGATAGAGCAGAGAGGGAGAGAAGAGATAGAGCGGAGAGTGAGAGAAGAGATAGAGGGGGGAGAGAGAGAAGAGAGGAGGGAGAATTACTGTAGTTTATTATACTGACGTTTGGGGCTTTCTTACAGATTAATCTTTAGGGGACAGACAAGGACTCGGACTTATATTTATACCGGCTGCAATACCACAAACCTTACCAGGTCGTTGGATAGCCTTATATTGATCCTATGCCTCTTTAGGTGCCTTTGCTGTATGACCCTCTATCACTTCATTCTGCTGGAATTTTCTCAAATTACATTTAACCCTCTGTTTTCAGATTGTGTCTTCCTGCTCTACCTATTGATTAATATATTGTTGTTGGCTTCTGGAAGGCGGTATAAATTCACTCGCAAGCAAATATTTGTGAACCTGAGGAACGCGTAAACTCTGTAGCTGTTCTTCCGTGATTTCGCCGAGCTGACGGAAGGCCATTGTAAAGTCAGTCTTGGAGTCTTCAAGCAGCTAGAATATGAAAACAAGCAGTCATGACTAGTTCCTGGTCCCAGGCATTCTATACGGTGTCCTGAAGGAGAATATAACATACACTGAGAAAGGACGCAATTATGATCAGGTCCTGTTCAGTTTCACCGAGAAACCCCAATTTGGCACTAAACAGCTCTTTAAACCTGCAAGGAACCACACAAGGGAGACAAAAACAAAATGTAATTATGTAAGGGGAGGAAAAAGTGCCCTTGCTTGTAGTTAACGTATGTAACATACCTTTGGTAATATAAATCAGGGAAGCTTTCAAGTACTTGTAACGCCCTAAAAGATATACACAAAGTACATATAAATATATTTTTTCATATCAATACATTTTTAAACATTTTACATATAAAACAAGCTATTTATTTGTGCATTTTAGCAGTCACTTGTAATAGTACCAACCAATTCAGTCTGCACTTGTGCTGAGGGGTAGGGCAGCATGATTTGTTTTAAAGAGTACATTAGTAATGTCAAAACATAAATAACTATTCAAATAAGGGCTACAAACGTATTACATAAAATGCCAGGAACCTTAAATATATGTACCCAAGAGGACAAGATGTAAATGGACTAAATAAAGTTCAGTAAAGAAGTTTTATATTATTATTATTATTATTGTTGAAAAGATGGCTGTTAAAACTAGGGGCCACAATCCCAAATTGGAAGGCAGAGAGGTAAGTTGGGAAAATTGTATTAAACAGAGAGGCTAGTAGATACATGAAATAGACTTCCAGTGGAAGTAGTACGGCAAACACAGTAGAATTCTCAAACGACTCAAGAAAAATTTGACTAATCTTAGGATAAAATACAAGACTAGAATATATAACCACTGGCTACGCTGTATATTGGAAGTACAGGACAGGAGAAATGCGGACTGACCTGGACAAATATGCTTAACAAGTAAAAGGCAGACAGAAAAGAGTCTGTCATTAAAGGGACAGAGGGTGTATCCACAGGGGTGAGAGAGAACAAAAATGGAGCTTCTGGCTGTAAAATTTTAAGACCCAAATATATACTGTATTTATATATATATATATATATATGTGTGTGTGTGTGTATACTGTATGTATGCAGTTTATATACTATCTATAAACACATCCTTAGGCAACTGTGTATCATGAAAGCTGCAAACCATCAGCTGTATTATCTCCTTATCATCTTCTTTTCTCTGCCTACATATATATATATACATAAGTCACATACTAGTGTCTTGGACTGTGCAGACTGTCCCCAGAATAAGCCCGTACTTTGCATTGTATAGTCTAATCCGTCCTGACAATGACCCTTTGGCTGTCCGACTGCTCTGATTCCCCTGCGCTCTTTAATATATCTTGTGTTCTTAACCTCTGCCAAATCTCAGCAAAACATGAGCTCCATACCTTAAATATTTTATTATTACATTAAAGTATTTAAGAGCCACAATCATTACATAGACGTTTCAGAATCTCCCCTGTCAATTTGCCATCTTCCTCCACTTCATTGGCGTCCATCCATTACATTGGCCTTAGATGTAAGCTCTTCGCCCCAGACAGGTGCCTGACTTACTGTTCCAACCTCGGCTTCACTGATACATTCTTGGCATTTTATCACAAAAGGAGCGTCTTAAAAAAGTGTTCTAAGAAGAAACCAACGACTGATTAAGATCTGTCTTACATCATGAAAAACCCAAATTCTGTTTCTATGTTCAGGCTAGACGTGAGAATCTCTCAGTGAAAAACAAATTCTTTGTCTACGACTGTACATTTCAACTTTTCATCTTTCCCCGACTGTATTAACAAAACCAAATCAGGTTACTTACTAAATCGTGAATGGCAGAGGAAAGCTTTTGACTCACCGATTTAACTAAGCACTAGAAGAGCTGTCAGCCCGACATAAGTTCAAAGAAATTCCACTGTTTTATATGAAATTCCACATTTTGCAGGGCCAAGTCTGTTCTTCACATGTTGGAACTCACCAGCTTTATCTCTTTATGAAATAGGTGAGTTGAAATATTTAAAAGTATTCTAGTTTTGAAACACAGCATTCTAAATGAGCAATCAGTCTTGTGGCGAAAACAATTGCTAAGCAGCAGGTAATCCCCCTGCCATCTAATAATATGACCACGGAGCGGGAAAAGTGAACCTACAAGGGGTTTAGTAATAGAGTTCCCAGGCACAGGTTCCCAGGTTTGCTTTGACTGCTTATCCCTGATAAAACATTATTAATCGTTGTAAATATAAAGTATTTGTTGTATAGATATATATATATAGATATATATATATATAGATATATATATACATGTACACACAACAAAGCAAGAAATCAGCACACATCCAGTAAATACTATTTAAAAGCATCTATTTGAGACATTGTTATTGGGGATTACGTTACATTATACGGCCATATATTGCTTAGCCCACCACTACGTCAAAGTACCCCAAGGTCGGTGAGTCCGATCTAATTTTACATGACTATATTGCTTACCAAGGAGCTGAACCATTGGGACTGCGCTGCATTTAACCTACTGAGACCCTTAATCAGTGTAAAGCCTTCTCTGGACACCATCATCGAAGCATCTGTGTGCTCAACCCAAAGCTGCAAATATGCAGAAAAAATATACAGAAGGGGGGAGCACAACCTAAAAGGCATTCACTTTCAGATTTCGTAATGTATTGGAGTAAATCCCTTGGTGTTATCACCTCTTTAGCATGAGTTATGCCACATTCAGGTGTCTCGGTAAGCCAACACTGATCCGGAACTATATGTTGTTTTGAAATTTCAACCGGACCATAATTCCTGGCTTTGTTATATGTGTTCTATTATCACGTAGCTCATTCCTATAATCTTTAGAGTGTCTGCTTTCAGGAAATATGTATTTTCTGGGATTATGTTAAATACACGTAATTATATGGCTCTTGCATGCCAGCTTTTTCTAACTTTGAAATTGGGATCCGGTTAATAGCTGCCAGCAATTTGGGGCCTCTGTGAAGCCACGTGCTTTTGTGAGCCTGTACATAATTATCATTAATCTAGTTAAAGCTTACGAGGCATGCATAATTGGACAGATCTGTTGGGGTGAGTCTAGAAGAATATTCGTCTACAGCCGAGACGATGTTCTGATGTTGTTCAAATGTGCGTAAGCCACCAGCTAGCTGACCAGCATGGGAGATGTATGTTCAAAGCTTATGGAAAGCTTCATGTTGACTATTCCTGGACACGCACATTGCTTCCTTGGGCCCATATCCTACCAGGTTCACATGCATTTGAACCGTTTCCTTCCCCCTCAATGAGAGTTGCATTCACTGTTATAATCGCTCCAGAGCTCACTCAAGTGAGATTCCAAGGGGGGTCTAATGAGACCCCTCCGTGTGCAGACAGAAAACGTTCCCACTGATTTCATTTGGAGCAGTTTCCTGACGGTGATTGGCAGCTTCAAGCATTCTTTGTTGTATGTTTGGGACTGTATGGACTTTTTTGGGGACTGTATGGGGCATTGGAGGAAGTACTTGAACAAAACCAAACTTTACAACTTTACAGACAATTACATCATCGATGGGATAGAATTACTGTTTATGAAGGGATGATCACTGTCTCTTTTTATGTATATGGACTGGATACTCACATCCTGCATCACAAGAGCTGCCTAAATTGTTGGCGCTATAAAAATAAAAGATAATAATAATCACAATATCACTGGGGCTATGGGGCATTGATGAGTCCGTTGTAAATCTTGGCCAAGTACATTGTTGCACAGTCAATGACATTAAGTACTTTGCAACCCCAAGTAATCTTGAATTTGGGTTTTAATAATATGAACTCTAGAGTGTAAGATTCCGGGCAAGGCCCTCTTTAACTCTTGCCTCTTGTATTTTACCTTTGCAACACCCTTTGAATATATGATTTGTAAAAAGTGCTGCGCACATTTTTGGCACTATATAAATAAAAGATACTAGTAACATATTACTATGTAATAAGTGAATATTATATAATGGATCTATTTATTTCCTATTGTATTCATGTTACCTGACTCAGAGCTCCCTCTGCTGGAATGCATTAAATAAGTCATCTATAATGAAGGACAACATTTTCTACCAGGTGATCACCCAAATAAATGGCTGTGAGACGCAAAAAGAGGGTACTGGTTGAAGATTTTGTTGTCCTTGAAAAACAAAAGAAAGCTTACATTTTTTATGTAAGCTAACATTTGAAGGAAAAAATAAAACAACAGATCTGCCTTATTTTCTTTGCCAAGATTGTAAGCTTGCGAGCCGGGCTCTCTCCAACTAATGTATCGGTTTGTCTTAGTCTGTCAATTCTTGTCTTGTCAAACCCCTTGAATATATGTATTGTATTAAGCGCTGCATAGATTTTTGGCAGTATATAAATTAAATATAATAATAATAATAATAATAATAATAAGTACTGCCCTGGTAAGGGTACTGTTACCTTTAGTGGTCAGCTGACTGGTTATGGAGGTAGTTTTAATCCAAATGCTGCTGAAAAGCAGAAAAGTTGGCCAACTTTTCCTTATAAAATATATACGTCATAAAAAAAAAATTTGTCTTAATTAGCCGCTGCTGAGCCAGCAATTGTAATGCAATTGGTTTTGATTTCACAGTTTAATAGGCGTCAGCCTTTGTGTGTAGAAAATAAACACCTCATTCCATCTGTCATGTAGTCTTTTAAACCAATACATTTTTCTACTATAATCCCCCCCATGGGATTTTCATAGCAAAATGTTCAAAGATAGCCTATAGTAGAGCCTAAGAAAACATATTTAGGAGCCCCCCTCGCCAAAATGCCCCCTTTCGCCAAGGTCCAAGGGTATTTGGGTGGGCTTACTTACAGCTGTTTCTGTCTGCCGTCCATAAGCGGGTTCAAAGCCAGACGTAGCTTGTTCAGATTAAACATTCCAACGTTGGCTTGGTTTCCAATTTTATACCTTCCTTCATCATCAGATGTGTTTGGAACATAATCTTTGAAAGCAAACACGCCGTATATCATTGGCATACAAAAAAAAGGCAATTCAAATAAATATAATATGTGACAATTTGAACAATACACGTTATTTTTACACTCGCTGACGTGGAAATTAAATCAAACCCCTACTAAGATTGAAACCTTCTATCCACATGGTCTACGGGTAAGAAATCTATTTATTTGCTTAAGATTATCCTCGGCTTTAATGTTTGCTGTAGAGGAGACGGACATTCCTGGGTACGGATTTCCAGATGCTTTCCACCACCACGTTCATGAAGGTCCTTAATTGTTAGGCAGCTAAATTCTGGCAGAATGTAAACTTTTTAACGTTGTTTTAACCTGTGTAATCTGTACCCAAATTGCGAGGGACGCAAAGCCCTCATCTATCATCTTAAAACATTTATTTTCTTTTTCAAATAGTTCTAATCCTTCCGCACCAGGGGCAAGTATGTTGTCCTTCTACCTTTGAAAGAACATTAAATGGAAATAAAGGATTATTAATGTACATTCTGCTTTTCAGTTTGTCCAACAATCTGGTTTTTTATTAGTTCAACCTTTGTCTGCTCCGTAAAATCAGCCCTGCTGCACTTAGAATAACATTTTACTAACACAACGCTTTTTGACACTTGTTATATGACAACTTCTATGACACGAAGCTATTATTAATTTACATTTCCCAAAATAATACCTTTGAAAAAGAGGGTAAAAATAATCACACACCAATTCTATCTCCCCCCCCCCCCCCAGTTTTTCAACAAATGTAATAAGATAAAATTGCTCATTTCCATGTCAAGGAAAATATTATCTTTATAGTTTATAGTTCTGGTATTTGCCAAAATAATTTGATGCACCTAGGAGTAGACCATTCTGCTCAAATTTTAAAACAACAAAATATTTTAAACCCATCCAAAAATGTAATGGGAACATCACTTACCAATATCATAGTTTTCCATGAAGCCAAATGGGCCATAATCTATTGTGATGGACAACAAACTGAAATTGTCAGTGTTGCACACACCTGAATGGAAACACAAAACTCAATTGAAATGCTGTGGCGGACCTTAAGAGAGCTGTGCATAAACAAATGCCCCCAAACCTCAACGAACTGAAGCAACGTTGTAAAGAAGAGTGGGCAAAAATCCCTCCACAACGATGTGAGAGACTGATAAAGTCATGCAGAAAACGATTACTTCAAGTTAATGCGGATAAAGGAGGTTCTATGAGCTTTTAAATAATAAGGCACACTTAGTTTTTCACACATGGCTTCTCCATGTTGGCTTTATTTTTGTCGAATAAATCTTGACACGGTTCATCTAAGGTTGTATTTGCCTGATTTTTACACCTGCTAAGGAACATATGATTGTTATTATGTCCTAGTAGAATTCAAAGAGCAAGATGCTTGAAACATTTTACATCTTTCTTAATGACAGAGAGCCCTGGCTCTCAAAACCTTAAGAACACAAACAAAACAAGTAAGCCTACTTTAACCCCTTCGTGACAAAGGCTGATTTTACTTTTTGTACCCTTCGTGACAATGGCCTTTTTAACATTTCTGCGCTGCTTGTGTTTAGCTGTAATTTTCTTCTTTCCCGTTTACTGAACCCACACACATTAGATATTGTTTTTTTCAGGACAAGAAGGGCTTTCTTTAGATGACATTGTTTTGATTGTATCATATTATTTACTACTAAAAAAAGTATAAAATATGGTGAAAAATTTAGAAAAAAATGACTGTTTCTAACTTTTAGTTGAAAAATCTTTTACTCATCTATAAAAGGTAATGAAAAAACCTGCTAAATAGATTCTACTATTTGTCCTGAGTTTAGAAATACCCAATGTTTTTATGTTTTTTTGCTTTTTTCTACCCATTATGGGGCAATAAGTACAGGTAGCGTTTTGCTATTTCAAAGCCATTTTTTCCAAATCTGGTAATTCTTCCCCCCATGTGCCATTTCGGGTATCTTTGAACCCGGCCAATGCAATTTACCCCATCAAATCATATATTTTTGAAAACTAGACAGCCCAGGGTATTCCAAATGCTAGTATTTTAACTCTTTCCATGCACCATATCTACCACCAGTTTTTGTCAAACTTTGTGGTAGTCATTTTTTTGCATTTGTTTTGTCACACACATTTTACTTCAGGTATGAATTAAAATGTTCTCGTATATGTCACTATCACAAAACACCCCAATATGTGTTCAGCAACATCTCCTGAGTACAGTGATACCTCACATGAATGATTTTGCCTGGCTGTTTGGGGGCAAAAGGGCCACATTTGGGGCATGCGCATTTTTCAATGTTGAACTTTGGCATTTGGGGATTCACTGCCCATGCCCTATTTGGTACATCTTTGAGCCGGGCCATTTCAGTGTGCCCAACAAAACCATATATTTTTCAAAACTAGACACCACAGGGTATTTTAAATGCTGGTATTTTAACTCTTTGCATGCACACATTTTACCACCAGCATGTTTTCAAAGTTTGCAGTAGTATTTTTGTGTGTGTATTTTTCCCACACACACCTACTTTATGTATGAATATACAGCTCCTGGTATATGCCGCTGTCACACGACACCCCATAATGTGTTCAGCAACATCTCCTGAGTGCAGTGATACCCCACATGCATGGGTTTGTCATTTTTGTGGGAACTAAAAGGCCACATTTGGTACGTGTGCATTTTTCTAATTGGAAATTAGGTGTGTGGCCATCCTTCCCCCGGTGTTAATTGGGACGTTGTTGAACCTGGCCAATTCAATTTACCCCATCAAATCATACCTTTTTTAAAAGTAGACACCCCACGGGCATTTAATATGCCAGTATTTTAACTCTTTCCATGCGAGAATTGTTTTAAGCTAATATGCTAATTTTAGGACTTGCTCACAAAAATATATTTTTTATATATATATATATTTTTTTGTCTTTTTAAAAAAAAAATTTTAACATTTTTTTTCAACTTGGAGGTTCCCCTGATAGTGACATCAGTGGGAAATGATTTTTACATTTTACTAGTTTTTTACTATTTTTTTTCTAATTATTATTAATTTTATTTTATTTTTTAATTTATTTTTACTAATCGCACTGTGATTAGAAAGCTGGGTTCCATTGACTTGCATGGTGAATGCAGTACCTGTATTCAACCTGCAAGTGGAGCCAAAGTTCTCTAGATGGTCTGGACCATCTAGCGAACTTTTAAAATTTGTTGGTTCCTGTTACAGGGCAGCGGCCATCTTGCTTGATGGCGAAGATCACTGGCAGCTGCGGCTGTGGCCGCTCTCCGGAGCGGTCACAGCCCATCGAAAGGTAAGTGTTTGGTGTCGCTGGATGCCTCCTGATCGAGGCATTCCAGCAACACCATTTAAGTTTAGGAGGCGATCGTCGATCGCCTCCTAAACGCTTTTAAAACGGGCGTCCGCCGCCATACAAAGTATGGCGGATGTTGACGCCCCGTGGAGGGGCCAGAGATGGCCCCTTCGTTCCGATCGCGGCGTTGCTGAATGCCTCGAGGTCGAGGCATTCAGCAACGTTTTTTGGGTGCAGAAAGCGAAAACAGATCGCTTTCTGCACCCGTTTAAAGACGTGCCGGTCCTGGCACGTCAATTGTCGTAAAGCACATGCTTTTCCGTGTCGTGCCAGGACCGGCAATTGTCGTTAAGGGGTTAAAAGAGAGCAGTTATTTAAAAAAATTATTTTCTGTTGTCTCTTGGATGTGACCGGCATACTCTGAGGATACTCTGAGGATACTCTGAGGATAAGCTCTCTGATATACAGCTTATTTTATTTTTTCTTTCAAGAATGTTTCATTTTTCAGCTGGAGGGTGTTTGTTTTGTATTTTGAGCTGTTTGTCACAAGCGAACCTGCAGTTTATTGCTCTGTGATACATGGCAGGGTTTCCAGCCCACTTCTTCAGTAGAACATTAGCATTTCTGTCTCCGCAGGGAACTCTCTGCGTTAATCTACTGCTTTAATACGTGAGGGGCTTGCTTGATTCAGGTGCACAGATCATGTGTCTGGGGCAGAAACAAGGCAGTTTAAGAACGTGATACGCACACAGAAAAACACGTGTGTGATTGCTATGTTGTATGTTAAGGGTTGATCTCATTTTTTTTGTGACATGGCATTTTTATGATTAAGCATAATGTTTTTAACCAAGTTTACTAGCTTTTCCATGAGAGGCTTTTTTCCATGAGGTATACAATGCCCACTACATACATCGAACACAGAAAGACATCGGTTCCAGATGCGGCTTTCCATTTATTCACACAAGTATGAATTTACAGGAGATTTGCCGTTTCAAAACACCAACTTGACTACACATTAAGACAATCCAACCCCTTTGAGCTTCTCCTGTAGGAAGAGCTCAGATGGCCCTGTCTACTGCATAAACAGCAAGATTTGTCAATCTACCACTTGAACTATGAACTATGCAGGGCCAGCTCATCCCTTCCTGTATGTAGAAGTTGGTGACTTGAAACTGCAGCTCTCCTGCAGTCGAATACTTTAATGAATAAATGCCATAAACAGCAGACTTATCCATGTTTTCAGATTTGTCCGTAACTAGGAAATGTTCTTTGGATGTCTGTGCACGCGATCCATCTTTTTTCTGGACAGTTCACGGACATAGGTGTAAAAGGTAAAAGGCAGCAGTGCTGCTTTGGTTCAGAAGCATTTCATAGGTTGTCCTTCTACTCTTCAACAAAGAGTTAAGGCGCAAATGCATGTTTCCATAGACAAAAAATGATCCTGTCATTTTCCTCCAACTCTCTGTCAGTGGCAGCCCAGAGGTGATTTCACGCCCTGCTTCTCCTTCTCTAATTTAACTAAACAATTATATGTTTACTGTAAGACACATAGGAATCCTATCAGCCTCTACACCGAACGGCAGTTAAATACACAAGTGGGAGAATACATTGCATATGCAGCCATGTACTGTAGGTATTTGTACAATTAAAAGTAATTTCAAAAATGAAACAAGGGTGTAGGTTAAAACAAATTAATCTAAAAAGCTCTTGTTTTGTAAATGTTTGTGTAGGAGATAACAAGGCAGGTGTTCCTGCGGAAATATGAGATTGTTTCTAACTGTATACATGTTACCCAGAAGTCTGTGGGTATCAGCTAAGGACATCTCCTAGGCTGTCCAATGTTAAAATGGAAATGCAGAATACCTTCAATCTCAAAAGGATAAGTATAATCACTCTTCTTCAAATGCCCTTATTAAATGGTCCCTATCAATCTGCCCCCCTTTCTACTTTTTTTTAAACTAAGGAGATTAAGGGATACATATAAAGGAGTTCCTGGGATGTCTCATTCAGTAAGAGAGGTGTTAAAAGCAATGAACAGTGCTTATCCTACAGCCATTACAGAGAAAAGATAGCACTGCCATATAAATCAAGTTAAAAAGGTGAAAATAGGATGTTATATCAGTTGCTAAATAATCAATTATATGTTATTAACATATAGGTCACACAATAAACTTACCATGTGCAAAGCCTACTGACATCCATAAGGCAATTAAATTTGCAGTTTGGAATACCACTTGGGAGAAAAATTCCTGAAAATAATATATTAATATAATAATTGTGTTAGAATGGATCAAATAACTTTAACTTAAGACAAAGGTAGATAGATAGATAGATAGATAGATAATAGATCTATCCATAGTCTATCCATCATCTATTGTATAATGCCCTTTACTAGTGCTTATCGACTGCCTTTTTTGTTTGTAAGCTGTAAATGAAACTAGAAACGTCATAACTTATTTAACCCTGTAAGGACACAGCTGTTGTTTTATATTTATTTAGTGTACCCACACCAATGATATATTGTTGTTTTTTTTAAGAGAAGAAGGGCTTTCTTTATATACCATATCATTTTATTTACTATAAAAATAAATATAGTGAACATTTTCTGACTTTAATTTGAAAAAAATCTACAAAAGCTAATGAAAACACTGCTTAATATATTCTATTTATCCTAGAAATACCCAATGGTTTTTTTATAGGCCAAAAAAAACAAGTAGCATATTGCTATTTCAAACCCATTTTTCCAAATCTGGTCAACATGCCCCCATGTCCTATTTGGGACATCTTTGAAGTTGGCTAATTCAATTTACCTCCATCAAACCATATATTTTTGAAAACTAGACAACCCATGGTATTTCAAATGGCGTTATTTTAATTATCAATCAATTATTAATGAGTGCAATTTGCAGAATTGTATCTTACCAGGACTCTATTGGGGTCTGTTGTATTGATTGTTGGAAAATGTTCCCTGATGATAAAGTCTACAAGCCTCCTGTAAACCAGAACCACCATGTTAAAGAAAAATATCCCCAAGTATGACATTAAAAATGAGTTTTCATAAATATTGTGCTGTTTTTGTTTTAAAAAAACAGTTCTAGTTTTTGCATAGTGCAACGTTTTCACGCAGCTGCATATTAGCCATTTGTATGTGTACAATAATGTCTTCTGTTTCATAATGATATCTAATTGAGTTATAGCTAAAAGACTTAGGGAAAGAGCACATTTTTTTCACTTGCAACTTAACAAACTGCAGAGTAAACACATAAAATGTGTAATGATTTGGAAACAAGGCACATTTGCAAAAAAGTCAGGCTCCACTGAAATCAATAGCAGTTACTGTACAAAAATAAAGTCAGTTTGTAACCTGTTTACTGAAATAAACCCTGTCTGACTTTACTCCAGCTAAATTCAAGGGCTTGATACTGCAATCCTTCCATTTTAACCGCTATTTTAAAGGGTTAAATAGGGATATTTGGTTCAATTAGTTAAATATTAACAAAGACATTTTAGGGAAGTAGACTGAAAATAAAATAAATTATTATTTTTAGGCCCCATTTGTGGTTGCTGCACAATATGCCCCCCCCCCCAATGTGCTGAAAATATTGAGGTTCTTTGTCATATACTTGGCTGGGAAAAGCTTATACTTTGCTCTCAAGTCTCAAAGCGCTAATTCTTTTATTTGTAGCTTTGTTTTGCTTTAATAAGCGAACAAACAGATGGTCGACTGGGAATGTGCTAATAGCAGCAAGCACAGCCTTTGCACAACAGATGATGGCAGGCACTCATTCACATCCATTTTGTTACAAGTGCCTTCAATAAAAATACTAGTATGCCTCTCTGGCTATTCGGGGGTGGCAGCAGGGCAGGCCTTTGGGGTGTGCGACCTGTGCGACCGCACAGGGCGCCACACTCCAGGGGGCGGCCCGCCACCGTAGCGTACCTAGCGGGGGGGGGGGGCGAGCGGCACCCGGTGCCGCTCATCAGGGGGGCACCCGGCACCCCTCCAGAGACGGACAGTAATGTCCGCCGCTGGAGGAGCAGGCTCGCAAAGGGAGCGGTATCGGACGTCTTTAACAGACCTCCGGCTCCCTTGAGTGATTTTAAGCCGGTTCAAGGATCTCCCTTGAACCCGGCTTAACATCACTCAAGGGAGCCGGAGGTCTGTTAAAGACCTCCGATACCGCTCCCTTGTGATCCGCACGGCAACAGCTGCTGTGCGCCGGGGTTTGTTGTCAGATCCCGGCGCACAACACTGAAGCCGCGCCCACCGCTGTCCGTGACCTCTGACCCGGAAGAAGACAGAAGAACTGAAGAAGAGGAGCGAAGAGGAGGAAAAGGAGCTGTAAGGAGAAAAAAGGAAAGGTAGGAAAGCATTCAGTGAGAGTGGATTGGTATATGTGTGGATTGGTATGTGTGTGGATTGGTATATATGTGTGGATTAGTGTATATGTGTGGATTGGTATATATGTGTGGATTGGTATATATGTGTGGATTGGTATATGTGTGGATTGGTATACGTGTGGATTGGTGTACGTGTGGATTGGTATACGTCTGGATTGGTATGTGTGTGGATTGGTATATATGTGTGGATTGGTATGTGTGTGGATTGGTATATATGTGTGGATTAGTGTATACGTGTGGATTGGTATATATGTGTGGATTGGTATATATGTGTGGATTGGTATATACGTGTGGATTGGTATACGTGTGGATTGGTATACGTGTGGATTGGTATGCGTGTGGATTGGTATGCGTGTGGATTGGTATGCGTGTGGATTGGTATGCGTGTGGATTAGTATATGTGTGGATTGGTAACTGTGTGAGAGTGATGGGTGTTATGCTGTACCATTTCCAATGTCTTTTTCATGATCTAATTATGCTCTAAAAGTACATCATAACTCCCATCATTCTATACTGTTCCATACAGTGGCAGAGCTGGGAGGCAGAGGCCTTGCACCCCCACCGCAGGACTCCTGAAAGGTAAGTGAACTTCAAAGAGGGAAAGGGTAGATAGTTAGGAGGGCGTATATAGGGACAAGGGAGTGAGACAGGGGAAAGGGGGTAGATAGGGAGAAGGGAGTGAGAAGGGGTAGATAGGGCAATCATACTCCTATCATGCCAAGTCTGCGAGTAAATCCTGGAATCTGGGTATGCCTGGGCATGATAGGAATGTGATTGCTGTTAATCATATATATATATAATATACAGACTTGAAAACCGAAGTTGTTTGTGTGGTTATTTGGAAAGTCCCTGGAGTGCCGGTAACTATTTTTGGACTTTATATATATATATATATATATATATATATATAATATTATTTAATTGTTTTCTCCTATTTTGGTGTGTTACTTACTTTAAATAAAAGTGTTAGATTTTTTTATGGTGTTGGGGGGGTCATATTCGGTTTTGGCCAGGTAAATGCTGCACTTTCGGTTTCAGTCCAGAATTTGTTTCCGTGCATCCCTACTACTAAGCCAGACAATTAAGTGGTAGGCCTAGACCACATCAATGTTTGGCGTAGTATATAGTGATTGGGGTTTTGTTACAAGTTTTGTTACAAGTTTTTATTCCTTTCTTTTTTTGGGATTGGGGGGGGCGCCAGAGGAGTAGTCCGCACAGGGCGCCAGAACACCTAAGGCCGGCTCTGGGTGGCAGTATTGCTCCAATCAGAAGCCTGAGCCATGCCACCCTTAGTTTCTCCTTTCCTGTGGCCCTAAATGCAACACCACACACACAGGGGCACCTTAGGTACCATTCATCTGGCCCCATGCGTTCCTCTAGGGACCCAAGTGTGTCCAACAGCCACTGCATTTTGATTTACTCTCCAAGGAGGACCCTACCTCTTAGAAAAGACAGGCTAAGATGTTGGGACAGGCATTTATAAAGCCGGGGGGGGGGGGGGGGTCAGGGTTTGCTCAGTCTCCAATTAATAATACAGATAGCCCGGATCGTGCATGAATGTTTCAATCAAACATGTGCACGGGGGACATGCGAAGCTGGTTGTCAAGCTGCGTGTCAGAGCTGGGACACACAGATAAATTGTAATAGCTGGTACGGCGGAGGTGAATCCAGTTCATCACAATTTTAAATAAGACAATGGGTAAAAAAAATATTTTAACCACAACTTTCTTACCGAAGCAACTCAAACTCTCCAGAGTGAGTCAAAATTTCAAGCGAGCCAATGCGAAACCATGACTTAGCAACACGTAACACAACTGCTCCTGAATATAAAAGAAATGCCCATTAATGGATGAAGACACAGACTAAGCCTGTGAGCCTTGCGAGTCGAGACCCCTGTAACACTTTGTCTTAGTATGTCAGTTCTAGTTTTGTCATCCGCTTTTAATTTATGTTCTGTATGAGTCTGTGTACGTTTTTGTGTGTAAATCTAAAAGATTATAAATAGTAATGGCTGTTGCTTAAAGGAATTGTCTAAATAATAAAGCCAAAATCCAGCTTGATCTTGAGTGTTGGCATTAGTGTTTATACCCTTTGCTCTCGTAACAAATAATTAATGTCAGCAAGAAATAATTCACACTTACCCTTTTCTTTTCTAAGACTTCCATTGTAGAACTGATCCCTCCAGACAGGGTCATCACTTGCAACAAGGCTAATTTGCAAAAAGAAAAATATGATTTCAAAAACTTGATACGTATGGCTTGGTTGAAAGCTGGAGTATATGTATTGTTGGTATATAAAGCTTTCCAAAAACAAGAACTGGAAGTTTCAGTACCTGGCAGCCCTTGATGTGGGAATTCTAAGGTAATGCATAGCCTCACTACATAGGAACTCTCGGATGGAGGAACGGAGTACAGTTCGCCCGTCGCCATCTCTAACAACCAAGATTCAAAATAAAAACTTCAGTAAAGTTACTTTAAGTACCTATATTCATATATCATGTCAACCATAATAAGTGCTAATTAAGGAACAGCAGTTATCTGCCATCAGCTATGCAGTCCCACAAAAAAATGGCCTTCTTTCTACTATTGAATAATATGGGTTGAACGCCAACTTATCTCTTCTTGAGGAGAAACCCACTGGGATCTCACTGGGATCTTGAATCCTAGTCATATGAGGCTTCACTAAGAGCTCCTGAAATTTGCACTACTCAGGTATTACACAAAAAAGTTAATACATAAAATTGTACTGCTTACATACATCACAGTAATTTTTGTAGAGCTTTATGCCATTTTATTTGTTGCCTTAAGTAAGCATATAGTGAATGTAAATTCCTGTTGGCACTGGTACAGGGTTTAATTACTTAGTGTTTGCATTAAACTGTACGGCTATTTGGAGCATAGAATAACGTAACTAGACCTGCCCATTATTACCGGTCAGAATCAGATTTGCCTTATAAATTATAAGGAAATTAGCTAAAAATTGTGTTTCATTTGAATTTTCTCAACTGGAAATACTGTTGGTTGCCACAGTTTGAAATATAGGCAAAAACATGAAGATACTAATATTACCTGGAATATGGGGTTTTTCCAGATCCTTTTAATTGAAGCTCCCATCTCTCCCCAAACCTAGTAAAGTAAATGAGAAGAAGAAATAAACATGCTTCCTACAAAATACCTTGGGGAAGTAAATTATACTGTTAACTACAAAGATTCGTAGCCTGTTTACAATCATCCATAATAACATCTGAAGATGATCCAGCTGATCACTAAACCAGAAACAATGCAATGCTTTGTAAGAGGCAGATCCAGGCTGTGACATATGAAATGTATTTATGAGAAGACAAACCTGTTGATATGAGTGCCAACTAAGTGAGCTCTGCCGTCACCCAACTGGCCAGCCCAGACACCAAACTATAGAAAAGAAATGGAGTCTATTAGGAAGCAAATTCTTTATTGTCTATATACAGTATAATATATATATATATATATATATATATATACACACACACTATAAGAAGCAGGATTTTGCTGTCCAAGAAATAATTTTGTCCCCTCTTCTGGGAAATATTGGCTCTAATACTCTGATATGCACACATCTAGCAGAATTATACGCACCAAACCGGTGATGATAACAAAAAAGTTTCCCAACCCTGTTTATATGCCAACAACTGGTGCTGTGTATAAAGGGTAATTCTAGTAATCACAGACCATTGCATTGCCCTAACGTAGCTCAAACAAAGGATTTAGGGTTTGGTCTTTGCTCGTACAAACACCTTTAAACTCCATTTGCCATTTAAAGCTTCTTGACTTGTTTGGAGTTACCTTTACATAATTTTACATAAAAACTATATTTACCTGATGTCCTCCGTATCTGTGTGCAAGAGGAACAGATCCTAGAATAGTTTTCCTGCCGCTTACAAACTGCAGAAAGTCTTCTTCT
Source organism: Sceloporus occidentalis (assembly GCA_023333645.1). Classification (NCBI taxonomy): domain Eukaryota; kingdom Metazoa; phylum Chordata; class Lepidosauria; order Squamata; family Phrynosomatidae; genus Sceloporus; species Sceloporus occidentalis. The sequence goes on along the minus strand of JALMGF010000063.1, from coordinate 3,756,666 downwards.
TTAACGGCAGAGATGTCAAGATCGAGCACATTTTCTAGTACATCCTGTAATATATAAATCAGAATTACAGCACAGAAGCGCTTAGCTTAGCCTAGAATTATGGAAATTGGGGGGTTGGGGTATATTCATGGCTGGCAATGCTGTTTGGGGCAATGGAGTATCCCTTTAATTAATTTGCTTATACAGAACTGACCATGCCTGTTATTGTATCACAGAAGAACACTGGGGTTCATATTTTGGAGTGATTTTCCAGCAGCTCCTTCAAACTTAAAATCCAGTCAACCATCACATGGCAGCCCAAGTTCACCTTGGTACCAGCTGTGTAGAGGACAGTCAGGAACCCTGGCTTATGTAGCCATCCTCTGTATATGTTCTGTGCCACGCGTAGCCATATTCTCTAGAGTTTCAGATTCTCTTTATGAATATAGTCATTTAATTCTGAACAGGATCTGGGTACAGGAGCGGTCTGTTCAAAAAACATGTCACAGGTCTCACTGCCATTGTAATATAAGACATTTTACTGGTCACGGGGAGATGTCCGCCAAATGAAATCTTAGATTTCTTGCTGCTTAATATCTTGGATAAAACAAATGATGAGATGAACACAGGACCAACAAACGTAGCCCTAAAAACAAAAGGGCAAGTGCACTGAAAGCATACGGGTAACCTAAAGGACAAAATCCCAAAGAAAAAGAATCCAGTTTGCTTTTTTTCTACAAAATAAGAAAAAGCTCTAAGAAAAATCAAGCGATTAGCTTTCAAACAGCACGACGGTAGATTAGTCACAACACTGATGACTAATTCATGCAGAGGAAGCAGGTAAAGCATCGCACGAAAAGCAGAAACTGTAACCAGATGAACACGACTTAACGTTTCTGTAGGCGGCAGTTATCTACGGGTGTACAGCAATTCATCAGTTATGTTGTCAATCAATCATTTTTTTTTTGACAAAACAAAAATACCCCGCACATATTTCCGCTTTAATCCCCCCACCCCAGGAATCTGCTTCATTAATTTATGGGTAGCCTCCGCTCTAAGAAGTTCTAAGCGGTTCTGAGTAAAACAAAATATATAGATCTCGGCGCGGGGGGGGGGGGGTCAGGAGGCATTATTGTCCCTTTCCAATGAAGTCTAATAAATGACACAAAATGTTCTACCAGTTACCAGAAGTGGTTTTATTTGTAGGCACTGATTTGCATGTAGAAGTGGTTTTCTCCTGAGATCCACGGGGCCAAGTGCATTATATCTTACCTCGGAAATGGATACTAGCTGGATGTTTGACGTCAAGGGGGTCGGATAAGCGACAGAAAAAATGCAATTTTTAACTCTTCTCACATAATTTGCTTTTATAGGATCAACTGGCAAATCATCTGGAATAAAAGAGTAAATTTACGAGTTTAATAAAGCAATCACACGGATGATGAACATACCTAAAATATCACCAAAGAACACATCATTTGGTAATGTGCATGATGTCATTTCTAGTACATCCATCAAGTGAGATGGATGGTTGTCCCTCTCTATGTTTCTCTGAGATGTTCAAAGTTAAATTCCTGTTATTTAAATGTTGTTATCAGGGCACAGTCATTTTGCCTCTTCTACATGGACTGGATCGAAACTTCACATAAAAATGAAGAAAAGCAACGCTAAAAAAATCCTTTAAAGTATGGCAGCGTTACATCAATAGTTTAGACCCTGAGGTTTGACAGCTGGTCGCGCAGATGTTTCAACATACATCGTGGTTCTGTTGTCAACTTCTTCAGGGTAAAAATCCCACTGAATTGTCCTCTTGTCCATGGGGGGGGGGTTGATAGGGGTGACATTGGACTGAGGGGATTGTGCCTGGGGGGATTGGGTTAATAATCATTATGTCATCTCATTATAATGGGTTCTTGAGTAATGGGTTGACCACAAGACACCTATTTTTCTGTTTTATCAGTTACTTTATTTTTTTAAATCTAATTTATAGATATAGGGGGTCTCTATCTGGGGAACGATTAGCTAATCTATGCAGAAAGATACATAAACAGAAATATCATCGGGCATAATGTAACTGTGGGGTCTAACATTCTGCCATTAACGAGACGGGCTAATAAATTATTATGAATCTCCAAACATTTGGAGATCTCATGCTTAGGCCGTATTAACGTTATTCTATGTTCTTCCGAAATAGAATAAACATTTGAGGAGGTTAAAGTAACTCCTCGCAAAGTATACACATAAGACGATCTTCTAAAAGCAAACATGGGCACAAATGATAGATACATCCACAATACTGATATTAATGTCCAGTCCTCTTCTTTATTGCAAACAGCTATCTGATTGTTGTACTTCTTGTCATTCATAAAACCATTTATTCTTTTAAAAGAGGACCGAAACACTTATATGATAAATGCCACCATACCTAGCACGTCTTCCGCAGCCATGCTCCATAAATCCATAGATATTACTTTAGTTTTTCTTTCACAAAAGCCGCTGTGGTTAGATCTGCTCTTTAAGACGATCGAGTCAAAGCTCTCTGTATCAAACAGAACATCTGACTTCCATCCGAGGCAAAAGCTGCATATTGATGCCCAAAAGCTTAGAACTGCCGGCATGGCGTTCCATATCATGATGATATTTTTCTTCTGTTTAGCTGGTGTCAGTCTTATTGATGAAACCCTCGCTGATATCGAATCAACCCATTAATCACAGCAAAAAGAAACCGTGAGCAGCCCTGTATCTTCCGAAACCTTATTCCACCTGGCGTGGGAGATAAGTGAAAACATATCAGTGTAAACCATCAATATATTGCAGGTAAAATCATGCAGATCATGCATAGAGCATAAGGACGTCTACCGGTTAATTAGCAAAGATGCTCAGAAGGATCCTTATGAACCAGATGTGGCCCCTCCACCATCATGTACAGGGCACGCTCTCCCCAATTTTACCTATGCCTCACCTAGAAAAATAGGGACTCTAGAATGCAAATATTGCCCACCCCATGACCAACGTGTATCTGAAGTTACAAATAAAATATATCATTTTTGAGCAATCACTAGAGGGTGGTATAGAACAGTATTACATACTGGCTACTGTAGTGTTATAGAAAAAAATGTTTATTGTTTCTTATAGTTGTCGTAAATGGAACCAGGTCGTCACATTGGGGTCTATTTACTAAAGAGGGTGTCCAACCTCAGTGAGCTTCTGCACATTGATTATATTTGTCTACCCACCCATGCACCTGCACCAGTCACATGCTACACGTGTGTTACGAGCATAGGGTGATCATGCTATGCCAGTCAGCCATGTTATCCAGGGCACATATCATTTTAACCAAGTAACCGGGTCCCTTTATAAATTAAACATACTGCAGGGCAGCTGGTCGTCGATATATAAATATTATATGTGTCTTGGAAAACATGGCTGATGTGGGCACCTTATCAGAGCACAAGCCGTTCGAGAGGAGCTGGTTATTCTTAACGTACTGCCTTATCTACTCGTCACCCAACAAATAATGACGTCACTGCCGCTGTTTCTCTAGCTGTTGCTCGTACAGCTCAGCCCGCGTACATCCGCCCGTAAACAATATGGTCGCCGTACCTCCAGCAGTTCCGTTTCCTGGCAGCAGCATCCGCTTCCGGGTTAGGGGGGGGTGAGTGGCGGGTTTTGCCGGTTCTCGGGCGCCGGGCGGTGGTGCAGGAGGAGATGGCATTGGCCTGTGGGTGGATGTTGCGATGCTGTGGGCACCGAGTTCCTGGTCACGCGTGGACGTTGGGGCTTCATACTGCACTGGGACCATGGGAGAGCGCGGCCAGAGCCGGGAAGGTGAGGGCAGGGAGGGAAGGTCACAGTGTCACCCAGGTCGCATTGACAGATCCATGGTGTAATTCTCAGAGCATAATGTCACCCAGGTCGCCATGACATTAATGGCCAGGTGGTTGCATTCCTGGTATTTGAAACCTCACAACATTTAAATAAATTATCTCCAATCACTCTCAGCCAGGAATAAAGGGACGATTGGTGGTATAATGTATACGCGTGCTTATCCCTGGTAGGCATTAACGTCAGTGGGAGACCTTTCTCTTCTTTGTTGTAGCCTGTGTGAGTGTGTCCATAATGAATGAGCACAGGAGGTGCAGGACATGGGTGCTGATCACCCTCTCCTTTTATACAGGGGGTGCAGGGCATGGGTGCTGATCACCCTCTCCTTTTATACAGGGGGTGCTGATCACCCTCTCCTTTTATACAGGGGGTGCAGGGCATGGGTGCTGATCACCCTCTCCTTTTATACAGGGGGTGCAGGACATGGGTGCTGATCACCCTCTCCTTTTATACAGGAGGGGCAGGGCATGGGTGCTGATCGCCCTCTCCTTTTACACAGGGGGTGCAGGGCATGGGTGCTGATCGCCCCCTCCTTTTATACAGGAGGTGCAGGGCATGCTGCATAACAGATCAACAGTTTAATTTTCTTTCCAAGTATGCTGCATCTGATTGATGGTTTATATCAGTGGTGCCAAAATCACCTGAACCTTAAGCAATCTTCTGAATAATGGCGAATTCAACTTTCAGCTATTTATCATTATATTTTATTTATTGTGCCAGCAGTTTCTGCAGCGCTTCTTACAGTCCCTACATTCAAAGGGTCTGACAGATAAAGACAAACCCAATCCATTAGATAAAGAGAGACCGGCACACAATCGAAATATGTTATGTGTTTAGAAAAGTTAGGCCGCAATATCGTTTCTTAATGATTCTACCATTGGAAACAAACACGTGCTTTTTTTACCTTGATGACCCTCTCTTCTAGTAAATACATCAATGAAACAGTATAAATAGGCCCTTAAAATCATGCTAAATACCCCTAGCCAGGTCCATACTTTTCGAAACAATAGTCCCTCTATGGCCATTTGAAATGCTGGGAGGCGTTTGACAATAAACTGCAGCGAATGTTACCCTTGATCCAGAAGCCACTATAAAGATTGAGACCAAACACAACACTTTGCGATGAGGGAGGTTGTTATAGAGATGATTTACTAAAGGATTCCTGATATGTTTATGGCAGACTCATTCACTTCACAGTCTATCTACAGTGTGAATGTTTATCCATTTTGGTAAAAAAAAATTCCAAATATTAAAGGGATCACGAATGCCTATAAAAGTACTTAGTATCCGATTATGAAGCCTACGAAAACTAAAAATTAATTGCTTGCCTTCAGAGGAAGCTGCAGCGCACTGCATCCTCTGTGGTCTGATTGTGTAGCCAAGTGTTCCCCTTTAAAATCAGTGCTTCCGGGTGTGCAGGGGGGTTTTGATAGACCCCAAATGCATGGGGGGAGCAGTGCCATGAACATTTAAAGGGACCACACAGCGATCATTAAGTGCATATAATGTGTCTTCAAGATAAAAAAAGAAAGAAAGCTGTCATGTGACTTGTCTGATTATATATTCTGATCTTGGCTCTCTTTAAATGAATACGTTGTTGTTTTTGTTTGCAGATCTTGTGTACGCCAGTAAGCTCAGCACAGTTCCTTCAGCCCGCGAGCCACCTTTGGAGGCAAGTTCCCGACTAGTTTTATTTGGTTACTTTAGCTATTTAAAGGTTCCCACGATTCTATCAATTGCTTCATAGTCCTTGCGTTCTCCCCTCTCCTTATTTCTTTATCTTGTGGTATTTGTTGCATTTGTTAACATTTGCCTCAAAACTATTTGTAGAAAATGCTATGTAGAAATATGCTACGTTACTTACACGCAATTGATGTCGTTACCTGAACGACGTATATTTTATCAGATGCGAGGTAATTCACATTTTGGGGTGATGGATATAAAAGTGATTCTGGTGCCACTTTTCAAATATGGCCTCATCACCATAGCAATCAAATTGGTTATTTATTTTTGAACAGATATGTTGTTTATATTGAAAGTACTAATAAGAAATATTCTAGATACTGCAGTTTTAATTAAGATGAATGAATATTTTGAGTTATTGTTGCAGATTTTGTAATTGGATAGGTTGGGGATACTTTATAACCGGATGCATATTCCAGCAGCTACAATAATAACGAAACGTTTAACTATTGTAGGATCGTTTACCCTGAAGAGGGAACAAAATGATGTTTTTTGTGTGGAATTAGTATTTAACATTTTTTAAACCAGTTTTTCTGTTCAGATATCGCCTCTTTTTCAGTATTCGGTTAATAACAGTAACAGGTGGGTAAAATACCCACAACTTACCCCTTTTTTCAGCGGTGCTGGATGGGGGAGGTGCGTGTTATACCTGTAAAGATTATAATTCTTATGTTTTCCGGAGGGCAACCCTGTTCTTTCAGAATAAAACCCAACCTTCAGTTTAATTATTCTACCAATGTCTTAATCAGGTCACCTTCCAGACTTCTCCATTCGACGCGTGCGACATGCTGCTGCAGTAAGACCAACAGTGAAGCCAAATACAAAGACCCGTTCAAACTTGGCAGGAGTGACTTGAAAAACCTCTATGATGATATCAAGAAGGTGATCGGTTAGATGAGGATTTACTGCCCCGTAGTTTAGAATCGCCCATATTGTGGCAGCACCTCGTCTTGACTTTTTTTCTCTGTCTACCTGACACCTTTGTTCTCTCTGCTGGTTTTAGGAGCTGTTTATAACAACCAAGGATCTCAGGGAGATGTGTGAATATTATTTTGATGGAAAAGGCAAAGCTTTCAGACCCATGCTGGTCGTTTTAATGGCCCGTGCTTGCAATAGTCATTACAATAACAGTAGGTAAGCAGTTAACAATCACTTTTGTACTATGCTATCTTATTTACATTTCTTATATGCATCTTCTGCTATCTAAGCTATTCAGATGCCAGAGTTATAATATCGCGCGTCGCACTGTGGCAGTTAGATTTCACAATTACATCAGTTATTGGAGTTAGAAAATTACTTATTTAACCAGCAGAGAGCATTCCTCAGTACACTTCTTGCAGCAGCTAATCACATGTTTGTTTTATTGAACCCCAAGATGCAGGGGCTTCACTGCGAGGGGGCTCTGTGAGCTCAATTACGAGCCGCAGCAGAAGCTGGAACCCAAAATATCTGCTGACTTTGCACTCCCCTTAGAGATATGCCCTGTCTTTCTTCCCTGCCCCGCCAAAAGGCCTGCAGAAGATCTTCTTGGTCTCCCTCCCAATACAAGGAGGAAATATACTCCCTAGAGGCATCCAGAGTACTGGTTAAATCAACTAGATGAATGCATTCTTTAGTTATTAGAGCTAAAAAAGACTTCTATCTGAATAATAATAATGTGAGACCAACTGACATCTACCACATTGGCTTTGTCTTGTTCTGTAGGGGTTAAAATAATTTGCTCCTGTAGTGAGGTATCATTGTTTATTCACATCAGATCTCCTGTTTCCATATTTGATGTATGCCATAAAATTATCCCATGTATTTGCAGATGCCTGCCCCCCTTTACACTACTTGTACATTGTGTGTCTATAAAGCTGTCCTGTCCATGCAGTTTACCTGTTAGAGGTAACGTGTGTGTATATGTGTGTTATATGTCTCTGGATGTCTGTCTTGGCAGAGAGGTGCATCCGTCCCAGCGCTCGGTCGCTGTGATCACTGAGATGATCCACACAGCAAGTTTAGTTCATGATGATGTTATTGATGGATCGGACTCTCGGCGGGGAAAGAAAACTGTTAATCAGATCTGGGGGGAGAGAAAGGTGAGTTACAGAGGAGTTCGGAACAGTTATATTAAATATATACCGTATTTGCTCGATTATAAGACGACCCTGATTATAAGACGACCCCCCAAAATCTGAATATTAACTTAGGAAAAAAGAAAAAGCCTGAATATAAGACGACCCTAAAGGAAAAAAGTTTTACCAGTAAATGTTAATTCATGTAAACTATTTTTTTTAATAAAAGCTATGATTGAGAAAAATATTTTTTTTGTTGTTATTTCTTGTATTTTCCAGCCTGTCCCCCAGTTACGCACATCTGCCCCCAGGCTTGCCACACCAATATGGCACTGTGGCCCATGATATGCCTTTTAACCCTCTATATGCCACTGTGCCCCATGGTATGCCTTTTGACCCCCTATATGCCACTCTGCCTCCAGAAATGCCTTATACCCCTATATCCCATTCTGGCATTTAGGGGGTTAAAATGCATATTATGGGGCAGAGTGGCATATAGGGAGGTATAAGGCATTTCAGGAGGCAGAGTGCTCTATTAAATGCCCCCTTAACGCCACTCCAGAAATGCCCTATGCCCCCATTTAACTAACACACACACACACACACTCTCTCCCCCCCCCTCCCCTCCCCTCTCCTCTCTCCCCTCTCTCCCCTCTCAGCCCTCTCTTACCGGTGCTTCCAGCCGGGGCAGCGGGTTGACGTCGCCTTCTGCTGCAGCCGGAAGGAGGTGGAGTTGGCAGCGGGGGTTTGTATGCGTCCGTCGCGTATACTTTCCCCGGCTGTCAGAGATCTCTGACAGTCGGGGAAGGTCTACGCGACGGACGCAGACAACCCCCGCTGCTAGCCACACCTCCTTCCGGCTGCAGCGGACGTTGTCTACGCGAATCGCGTAGACGTCAACCCGCTGCCCCGGCAATACAGCAGGAAGCACCGGTAAGTGTGTATGATGGGGGGGGGGGGGTGAGACAGGAGGATCCAGGTCCCCTGCAGCGGTGCGGGGGATCTGGATCTTAGTCTCCTAATCAGACTCTATTTGAGGTCTGATTAGAAGACGACCCCGATTAGAAGACGAGGGGTATTTTTCAGAGCATTTGCTCTGAAAAAAACCTCGTCTTATAATCGAGCAAATACGGTAGTTATCTGTGTTACTGTTATGTTGTGCACTTTCCATTATTGTTCTGTTATTTGCTAAAATTGTGTTGATTCCTTCAAATTTTTTTTTTTTAATATATATATTTTTTATTTTTATAACATCACAGAAGAATGCTTATATAATGTAGCCATACATAAGCATTACTAAAACATAACAAACAATACAAAAGGAAAAAACATAAATACCAGTCCAAAAGTGTAATGCATCTCTCTAGAGTATAATAAATATTCGCCGGACAGACATTAGACAATACAAATAAAATACATTTTGAGATGCAACAAAGGAAGGGAAGCCCAGGGCCAATTAGACTCCAATTTCCAATATATTTAAGATTTTTTCCCATTTCCTAATTTTGATTACGTTAAATCCATTTAATTTAATAATGCCCAATTCCATTTTACAATGGTAAATTGTACTAGATTTTATCTCCTCCCAATTAGGCAGTTTTTTGCTTTTCCAATTCTTTGCTATCAATATCTTAGTAGAAGCGAAAATATGGGTTATTAAGCTTCTATGGAAATTAGGCATTTTTGGCCAATCTAGGTGTAATAAGAAGCAGTCTGGTGTAAAAGGTAAAGAAACATTTGTAATTTGCTTTATCTGTTGGGATACCTTTCTCCAAAGGTTGAATACATATTGGCAAGTCCACCAGATATGTAAGAAACTTCCAATTTCATTTCCACATCTCCAACAATTTACCTCACTGTGTGCATACATTTTTACCAACCTTGTGGGAACAAGGTACCATCTATAACACATCTTAAAAAAATTCTCTCTCAAATTTAAGCAATGAATCTCATTATTAACTGCTTGTATTGTAGATTTCCAACTATCCCAGGAGATAGATCGATTCAATTCTCTCTCCCACGTCTTGATTGCTTTTACAGGCATATGTTTATATCTCGATTTAATAAGAGTTAGGCACTTGGTAATCATTCCCTTAGTCTGTGTCATATTATGGAGAGAGTTAAGGAGGGACCATTTTTCACCAGTATTTAATATATCATATTTCAAAAGGAATCCTTTAATTCTAAGATAGGAAAATACTTCCTTAGAGGGAAGTAAAAATTCCTCCTGAATCTGAGAAAAGGATTTAATTCCCTTATCAGAGCAAATATCCTGGATAGTCAAGATTCCTAACCATTTCCATGTTTGTAGTCGGATATCCTCTATACTGATCTCAAGCACTTCCAATGGAAGGAAATCTGCCACACAATTCGACAGGGCTAATTTCTTCATACCGTGTTTCCCCGAAAGTAAGACAGCGTCTTACTTTCTTTTTATCCCTAAAAGCCCCACTATGTCTTACTTTCGGGGTATGTCTTATATTGGGAAAAAATTTTCGAATTTAATGCTTTCCTACCTTTCCTTTCTTCTTTCAGCTTCTTTTCCTCCTCTTCGCCAGTTCTTGTCTCCTTCCGGGTCAGAGGGCACGGACAGCGGTGGGCGCGGCTTCAGTGTTGTGCGCCGGGATCTGACAAGAAACCCCGGCGCACAACAGCTGTTGCCGCGCAGATCACAAGGGAGCGGTATCGGAGGTCATTAACAGACCTCCGGCTCCCTTGAGTGATTTTAAGCCGGGTTGAACCCGGCTTAAAATCACTCAAGGGAGCCGGAGGTCTGTTAAAGACCTCCGATACCGCTCCCTTGCGAGCCTGCTCCTCCAGCGGCGGACATTACTGTCCGTCTCTGGAGGGGTGCCGGGTGCCGCAGGTTGGCACCCCCTGGAGTGTGGCGCCCTGTGCGGTCGCACACCCCAAAGGTCGGCCCTGCTCTAAGGGGCCGGCCTTAGGGGTCTGCGGCCGCACAGGGTTTAAATAAAAACATCGGGGGTTTTTTTCAACTTTATTTAACATCCTCCATGTTAAATAAAGTTAAAAAAACTTTATTTAACATCCTCCATGTTAAATAAAGTTTTTTTTAACTTTATTTAACATGGAGGATGTTAAATAAAGTTAAAAAAAAAACCCCGATGTTTTAATTTAAATCCTGTGCGGCCGCAGACACGTAAGGCCGGCCTTGGTGGGGACTTCCCGGCCCCTTAGAGTGGCGGACCCGGTCGCAGGTGCGGCGGGCCTAAGGGGCAGGCGCCCCTTATGCCCTGCGTTAATGCGGCCGTAGGCCGTAGGCAAATCCCCCGTGTTTCCCCGAAAGTAAGACATATGTCTTACTTTCGGGGTACGGCTTATATTAGCTGACCCCTCTGAAACTCCCGATACGTCTTACTATCGGGGGTGTCTTACTATCGGGGAAACACGGTAGTATTTTTCCATGAATCTAAGATATCTTTCACAACCAAGGATCCCAATTTCCCCTGGCCAACTCTATCTAGGGCTCTAATAGTCCACGGGAGAACAGATAAGCCTTCCAAACCTGTTACTATTGCCTCAATTTGATACCATACTTCCGTTTTCGCTTCATTAATCTGAGTCAGCATCAGATGTGCAGCCATACAGGCCTCATAATAGTCTATGATGTTTGGTAATCCAAGGCCCCCATTGTTTACCTTCCTCGATAACAATGACAAACCCAGTCTAGGCTTTTTGCCCTGCCATATAAACTTATTAAACGCCATCTGTATCAATCCTAACCAGGCTTTAGGGACCTTTAGCGGTAACATTTGAAACAGATAGGTCCATTTAGGCAGTATATATGATCTTATAGTGTTAATCCTACCAGTCCAGGAGATTTCTTTTTTTTTCCAATCATTTAATAATTTATTTGTATCTTTCAAAAGGGGCAAGAAATTTTTCTCCATTACTTTTTTCGGGTCCTTCGTAATCTTGATACCCAGATATTCCAGGCTATCCTCAGCCCAAATGAAATCAAAATTAGCCTTCAAAAATCTTATATCCTTCTTATTCATATTACACGCAAGCAAAGTGGTTTTATTAACATTCAATTTATAATCTGAATATTTTGAATAAGCGTCAATTACTCTCATTAATTCTGGTAATGATTTTCTAGGTTCCCCTAAAATCACCAGGATGTCATCAGCATAAAGGCTAATTTTGGTTTCCAGTGTTTTTAATCTGAAGCCATGTATATCCTGATTCTCTCTGATGTCATAAGCGAGGGGCTCCACCGTCAATATATAAAGCAGTGGAGAGAGGGGACATCCCTGTCTCGTGCCGTTCTTAATTTCGAACCATTCCGCATCAATTCCTGGGCCAATTGTCCTAGCTAAAGGGCAAGTATATAGGGCCATAATTGCTCGATATATATTGCCTCTAAATCCAAATGCCTGCAATGTATGCCCTAAAAAATCCCATCTGACCCTGTCAAAAGCCTTCTCAGCGTCTAATGACAGGGTCAGAAGGGGGGCATTCAACCGCTGAGAAATATCTATAACAACAATAACTCTCCTAATATTATATTTAGATGATCTGCCAGGGATAAAGCCTGTTTGATCTCTCTCAATTAGGTCCCCTATTACTGCTTTTAACCTTCTTGCTAATATAGCCGCATATATTTTTATATCCCCGTTTAGTAACGAAATTGGCCTATAGTTAGATAAGATCTCCGGATCTTTATTAGGTTTAAGAATTGGGATTATATTAGTCCTCAACATATCCGAGGGAAAACTCCCCTTATCGATTGCTTCATTAAAAGTTTTAGCAAGTTTATCTGCCAAGAGATCCTTGTAAATTTTATAGAATTTGTTGCTGAACCCATCTGGTCCGGGCGCCTTATTAGATTGTAATTCCGATATCACCTTTTTAACCTCTACTATATCAATAGATCTATTAATAATTTTTAATTGTTTTTCTGAGATTTTAGGGAATCTTTTATTAAAAAAATAATCCTGAGGTTGATCTAGATCTTTGCTTGTTAAATTATATAAAGATTTGTAATAATTATTAAAGGCAGCCCCTATCTTCTCGGGGGTAAGACATAGCTCTCCATTTTGTCTTATCCTATTTATTCTTTTAGATTGTTTTTTACCTTTTAATTTGTTTGTCAGCAGAGTATCAGCTCTATTACTTTTATAATACCATTTCGTTCTTAAATAATATAAATTTTTGTTCTTTTCTTCAATAAGAAGTTCATTTATATTATTCTGAATCTTACTCAGTTGTTTAGTTTTAGATTCAGATGGTAAAAATTTGTTTTCTTGTGAGAGTCTATAATACTTCAAATAGAGGTCTGCTAACGATTCCCCTTTAATTTTCTTTAATATAGTACCTAATTTAATTAGATGGCCTCTAATTACACACTTATAGGCACACCAAATAATAGGAAAAGTAACTTCATCCCTTTCATTTTCTAAAAAGTATTTCTCTGTAATTTCAGCTATGTACTCTCTATTCTCTTTTTTAAGCAGTATGTTTTCGTTTAGGCGCCAATTTACTCTCTTTTTACATGTTTGAGGTAGTATATCAAGTACTATCACATTATGGTCTGACCAAGTTATTTCTTGTATGAGTACCTTTTTTACTTTCCTAATCATCTCATCATCTCCTAAGAATAAATCAATTCTAGAATAGGAGAGAAAAGTCTTCCAGCCGGGGCAGCGGGTTGACGTCGCCTTCTGCTGCAGCCGGAAGGAGGTGGAGTTGGCAGCGGGGGTTTGTATGCGTCCGTCGCGTATACTTTCCCCGGCTGTCAGAGATCAGAGATCTCTGACAGTCGGGGAAGGTCTACGCGACGGACGCAGACAACCCCCGCTGCTAGCCACACCTCCTTCCGGCTGCAGCGGACGTTGTCTACGCGAATCGCGTAGACGTCAACCCGCTGCCCCGGCAATACAGCAGGAAGCACCGGTAAGTGTGTATGATGGGGGGGGGGGGGGTGAGACAGGAGGATCCAGGTCCCCTGCAGCGGTGCGGGGGATCTGGATCTTAGTCTCCTAATCAGACTCTATTTGAGGTCTGATTAGAAGACGACCCCGATTAGAAGACGAGGGGTATTTTTCAGAGCATTTGCTCTGAAAAAAACCTCGTCTTATAATCGAGCAAATACGGTAGTTATCTGTGTTACTGTTATGTTGTGCACTTTCCATTATTGTTCTGTTATTTGCTAAAATTGTGTTGATTCCTTCAAATTTTAACACTATGGAATATATAAAAATATATATATATATATATATATATATATATTATAGTTTTGACTGTCGCTTTAAACATTGTCTACCTCTTTAACCCCTGTATATGTTTCTTTCTTTCAGGCTGTTCTTGCTGGGGATTTCATTCTGTCTGCAGCCTCCGTGGCGTTGGCTAGAATTGGAAACACAACCGTGATCTCGGTGCTGTCCCAGGTCATTGAAGATTTGGTGCGTGGTAAGGATATGTATTTTTACACATATTGTGTGATTTTGTATTTCATCTCTATGAATGTCTCAAGAAATATCAATGGAAAATCTGCAAACAATACCTAGATGTTACTATATATAATATGACTCTCAAACACCCCCGTCATCGTATTACCTGTGCATGCACGGCCTATGATAAGACTTCCAGCTCCGATCTTACTTCACGGCTCTGCTCGTGCTTCTAGTTGTTGGGTTGAGAATGGACACAATCTGTGACTAGGACCTATGCTGGTGTGATCTGTTTTCTTTTTACCGATTGTCTCATTTGCCGCTGTCCAGGTGAATTCCTCCAACTGGGATCCAAAGAAAATGAAAACGAAAGATTTGCGCACTACCTAGAAAAGACTTTCAAGAAGACGGCGAGTCTGATAGCCAACAGCTGTAAAGCAGTATGTACGTTCCGTGTTTTATATAGTTAAGGGCCGTGTGGTGACTATCCCCTTTTTATACATGTATTTATTACATTACATGTATTGGGTTCGCTTATAAAAAAAAAAAAAAAAAAAATGCTCATCCCATTACTGCTCATTTCTGTTAATCTATATACAGCATTGTACAGCCCCGTGGAATTTGATGGCAGTATATAAATCAATAACCCACTGTACACCGCCACAGAGTTTGATGGCGATATATAAAACTAATAATTTCTGAGCAGTGAGTGGGTAACGTGTAATTATCAGTTTGGCCACTGGGTGGCAGTGGTATAGCTCTTGGTGACAGGTGTTAGATGTTAATTAGGTGTTTTAAACGCCTGTCCTCGGGGTTCACAGACGTGATCGGGACAAACAGCCTGCTGTGTGCTTTTGGTTTAACCTAAGATTATTCTTTCCATTAAAGCTCCACCGCACTGCTCTACAATTCCATGTCTTGTCTTGTTTGTAGGTTTCAATCTTGGCGTGTCCTGACCCGAAGGTCCATGAAATTGCGTATCTGTACGGGAAGAACATAGGCATAGCTTTTCAGGTACATATTTTGTAATCTCATTCACTAACTCGCTGCACGGGGGGGCAGAAGCCTCTCTGGTGGCAGATCGTAACCATGTTCTCTACGGGTTCTTTCACCTTCCAGCTAATAGATGACGTGTTGGACTTTACATCTTGCGCTGATCAGCTGGGGAAACCAGCAGCTGCAGACCTCAGACTGGGATTGGCAACGGGTCCAGTTTTATTTGCTTGCCAACAGGTAATTCCCTTTTGTATAAGCATAATAAGCATGAAATTTCATGTAGAACCATCTAGTCTACTGTAAAGGTTTAAACCTCGACCGGTTCTTGGTCTTGTGTTAGATTCAGGATAGCTTTATGGCTCTCTCATGCAAGTTTTCATTTCCCTTACTGTATTAGCCCATACCGCTTCTGCTGGGAGGCTGTTCCATTTACCATCCACCCTATCAGTAAAGTAAAACTTACATACATCTAAATATATATATCAATATTGTCTTGTAGCCATATCAGCTTACGTTTTAACCAGTTGTAATGTATGGCGTCTTCTGCTGTTTGGCTCCTATATTATTCAGACTGTGTTTCCATCATGTTTTTATTTTTTGCCCCATGGAGTCGCACGCTTTTGGGACCTCAAAGTTTTGATCTGAAGAAGAGACCACTGAGGTCCGAAAAAGTCATGGAGGCTTATGTGACTTTTTCTGTTTTGGTCTAATAAAAGTTATCGCATTCGACTGAAACCCGAGAGAAATAAATTACAGGAGGGGGAAACCGTTTGAGGGGATTAATATGAAATGTTGCAACGTTTTCTTGTGTGCAGTTTCCTGAACTGAATGCCATGATCATGAGAAGATTCGGTTTACCTGGCGATGTGGAACGAGCATGGCAGTATGTTACTCAGGTGAGGGTTCTTTGGCATGTTGTGTGCAGCGCCTTCGAACATCAGCAAAGGCTTCTTATTCCTTTTAGCTCCTTCACGACCAAAGATGTAACAGTACATAAAAAGTCCAGAGGGCGTATTATTACGTTCTATCCATACGAGATCGCACGAAAGTCCAGGCATTTCTTTTGAGGCATCAGCTCTGATAGAGCCCTGTTTTCTGATCACTTTGCGATCAGCAGGCATGGACATCAAAATAAGATAAAAGGGAAACAAAATGTATCCTTATTTAGAAAAAAAGAAAAACGAAATTATAAAAAGTTGAGGAAACAAGAATAAATAAATGGATGTCCTAATTACAAGGCAGCATATTTTTTTTTATTATAAATCACAAAAGTTTAAGGATTCTTGGGCTTTACTCCCAATAGATTGCATTTGAAAAAATTATAACAAACAAAAATGACGTGGCGGGTGAGCTTAATTATGCTTTGGCCAATTCATATAACCAAAACCTCTCATTTATATTATGTTTATATATTTGTTGCCAACTTTATTAGGGTGAGAAGCGCAGACAGTTTTTGTTTTTTGTATACATTGTACAGCCAACACACTGTATTTGCAGCATGCTCACACTGTTTGGTAGGCCTCGTATTATACATTTGTATTATTTGAGCCTGAGACTAGCTTAGCGCACCGACATTTTTTCTTTTCCCTGTTTGCACATAATTGAGGTTGTTGGCTCCTCATTAGTCTGGTTGCAGCTTGCTGTCCAGGGGTTAATAGGGAGGAGGTTTAATTGCACCTCCCCCAACTCATTAATAAGGTTTTGGTAGCAGTATAAACTGTTTTGTGTGCCCACTATGTAGGAGGTGAACGTAGGCTCTCACCCTATTGAGAGTGTGCCTTGACGTAGCGGGTGAGCTTAATTATGCTTTGGCCAATTCATATAACCAAAACCTCTCATTTATATTATGTTTATATATTTGTTGCCAACTTTATTAGGGTGAGAAGCGCAGACAGTATTTTGTTTTTTGTATACATTGTACAGCCAACACACTGTATTTGCAGCATGCTCACACTGTTTGGTAGGCCTCATATTATACATTTGTATTATTTGAGCCTGAGACTAGCTTAACGCACCGACATTTTTTCTTTTCCCTGTTAACAAATGAGGCATATCTTCTAATAACCTGTAAATACCAAGAACAGTCTAAAATCCCAGCCAATGTTTTCCTTTCAGTACAAGTGCATTTATATAGATCTATTATATAGATATTTTTCTCAATCACACACACGTAGTCTGTCTGTCTGTCAGTTGTGTCCAATTTATAACGTTTAAAAATGTGAAAAAAGGTTTGAGTCTGTATAGAAAACTCACCTGTCCTGAAACTATAATTTGTTAGATGAGGGGGGGTAACCCACTGAAAAACACAGGATTTTCACTCAGAAATAATTAACTTTTTGCATGATCTGTCAACACTTGCAATTTTAATATCAATGGATGCAGTTTCTGGTCCTAAAGTAGAAAAATGGCTTTTATAAATATATTTCTCTCCCCCCAGAGTGACGGCGTTGGCCAAACAACCTACCTCGCCCAGCGCTACTGTAGCGAAGCGATCCGGGAAATCAGCAAGTTGCAGCCGTCTCCAGAGAGAGACGCACTTATCCAGTTGACCAAAACTATGCTCACGAGAGACAAATGACACGCGTTGTCTCACACTTTCTGGCAGCTACCACCAAAACGTGCCTCATACAACACTTAAACACAGCCGAGGGACTAAAAGGGACTGTTTCAAAGATCCGAAACTCCTTCCTGCATTAAAGTACTGTATTTTTTTTAATGTTTGATTTTTAATCAAAGGAAGCCATACCAGGTAGAAAACTAAGCAGTAGTGAAGAGAAGGGATTACATGTAGCTAATATCACATACTATTAGAAATGTTTTTAATTAGTGTGAAAGACTTCCCATCCCAGGATATATCCACACACACACACACACACACGCTATTTCTGACTTCTCCACTCTGCTCAAAGATGGCCATTGATTTAGGACAGTTGTATTTGGGGTATTGCCAAGAAATTTACCAAGAACTCCCCCAAAAGCAAAACTTGTGTCCACATAGTGTTTGGATTTGTAGAGCCTTGAAGGTTGAACTTGATACCTTTTGTCGGGCTAACACAGAAAAAGATGGAATCCCATTTGCAGAAGAGATCTGAGGTCCATACACCCTATGTGACGATCATTTTTCCATGTTGATAAACTATCAATTTCAACTACTGACTCCATCTTCTCTTGGACCAATATAGCTATATACCATTCTCCATGAAGCTTGGTAAAACTAGGGGAGATGAGTGAATTCATACACGTGCAATACACCCAACAGCATTGACATACCCGGCCTTTAATCCTTAGTAACTTCAGAGATCACTTCTTTAGTGTAAACTTGCCACCCTGATCCCGTTAGGCTGCCTGGGAATCCCATATTTTCCCCCATCCAACGGGTCTGACCAGTGGACTGTGATATGAATGTTCTATAATTTATAGGTCTGCATTTCAAGCCCGCATTTCCTCTTTGCTTAGGATTGAGGAACGATTACACGGAGCTCATTAGACATGGTTTGTTTTTACCCTTCTCTTTACTACTGTCCTTTTATGCAGTGTGCCAGAGCTGTCTGTGTTGTATTTGGCTGGCCAAAAAAAGCCTTGTTTACATTGGTGTTTTAATTGTACAAATGCTACCAAGAAGAATAAATCGAATGAATGAATGTATCTAGTAGTGTGTAAAGACATGTGCATGTTATCACCAATTAAAAATCCATAAAACCTGTTTATATGAACCACCTTTTCCCACTGTTTGTGATCTAAAAACCACTGCCACCTTTTGTTACTTAGAATGGTTTATTATAAAAAGACTGTACATAAGATTTTAACAGGTTATATACAAATGAAAAGAATGTCCAATTTGAAAATAAACATTTTAAAAGGTCCAGAATGTTTCAGTAAACTTAAGAAATAAAAGCACGGTAGGATGTTTTAAAACAAGATTTCACAGCAAAGCTCTGCATTAAGACAAGATAACAACTGCCGCCATATTAAATAGAATCCCTTCAATTTCTACGGGATAGTTCCACAATTATCAAATATTGGCGGTTCTGGTATCTAAGTCATGGTAAAAATTGATTCTGCAACAAAACGCAAAAGCATTTCTTTAATAAAATCCCTACTTTGACCTGAATAACTCCTCTAATGGTTCACGCGTTACACAGTATCTACCTACATTGGTGTGCCCGGTGCGTAACTCTCCAGTGCAACCTCCACGTCACCGACCACAGCGTATCCACAACAGTCTTTAAATAAAATTACAAAGACCGACTTCAGCAAGTGCCCTAAATAAGAGATTCAAAAAAAAAAAAGTACTCGGCGTTGGCCAAAGTACAACTTTTAGATGTTTCTGGACTACTGCGGACGTCTCTGTTCGACTGTCCTAAAAGTTTCCGGATGCTTTTGGCCCTTTTGATTTCAGGCTGGAAGTCTTGGCACATTAACAGTTTGGTTCTGTATTCTGTGCTGGTTTGTTGCTCGGTCTTAAAACATCAAGGAATGTTTTCACATACATCAGTTTTGCGCAGAAAGTGGCTGCTGAATGCAAAACGGCAGGGCTTTGTGCTTGTAAACAAACCAAGAGAATAAAACCGAAGAAGGGAACAATTGTATGAATCGATAATGGCTGCTTACCGTGCGTTCCCACACTATACATCGTATAGATCTGCTTTACAGATGGAGCAGGAGCCAGTATCCTTTAAGGTGGGGGCTTTAGAAAATCGCTTAACCTGTAGCTATAATCAAACCTATAAAAATATATTGATCCGTGATCCTTACCAACAAAGCTACAGGAAGCCTCCTCTAGTCGTAGCAACACAAGTCAGTTCAAGGGTTACTTTATTGTAACTGCAAAACCTCAGTATGTTTCTGACTTTTTAACGATGTCGGGTAATGGCAGGCGGAGGTTCGGACTGAATTACATGCCAAGAGTAAGTAATTTGTACGGCTCTCTGATCATGAGCGTGAGGCTAGAAATGATGTCGATAATACTGTATCCTATTCAAGTTCACGTGCGAACTAACACGTTTACACGGCTTTTTGGTTCTGATCAGGTCTCCTATATCATGTAGCGCCCATCAGGTGGAGAACACACACTGCCAAAGACACCCCCCCTTGTAGCTTTAAATTTTATTTGCCAACATAATTTACACCATTATCTTACACCCCATATTTTTGTATTTAAAAAGAAAAAAGGTGCCATTGCTTCATTTTAATTATTATTTCAAAATGAACCTCTAACCCAACACCTTATGTAATCTTTGGGTTTTAATTACCAGGGAGATGGGGGTCTGCAGTGTGACAGATGCACTTTCCTAGAGCAAAAAGCTAACGTCCATTTTCTGCGGTTTGATATACTGTATTTAAACCCAGAAAAGTACAGTACTTTTTATATCTGGTAAAGAGGAACTCAAAATGACTCTACACAAAATAAGTACAAAATTACATCATACAACCATTGTTTTGATTCACTAAAATGGACACAAGATACATGACGCAATCCTTAAACTCGTGAGTGCTCGTAAAGGTTACAATAAATTGGAAGCATTGCGGATTTAAAGAAAAAAATATATTTTAGCACATAAGTTCCGAATGCATGCTTTAAACAAAGTTTAATATTAAAAATGAGTGATTATTTAAAAAGGTGATTCGACCAGCAGTAAAAGCAGTAAACTAGAGTCCAAATGTTAGCCAAACTTAGTGTTAGTTTGCATGCGGCACTAAAAAGAACAAAACATAATGGCACAAAGATGAGTTGTGAAATTGTTATTTAAATACTACACCCTATGCCCCAATTGAGTATCATCAAAATGAACAATGCAGAAGTGAATACAGAAGCGGCAACACCTGGCGTCGCCTATCGGAAGGTCCGCGATTGGTCTTTTGAGGCTCATGAGAAGACATTCCACCATAGCACAGATGCATCAGAGGTCTTTGGTGCCGGAGCATACCTCTAACACCAAAACAGGTTTAAAAATTAAACAAGCCACGGTATTATATGTACGAAGACGTTACTTCTTACAATTAATTTTAAAATCAGGTTAGACTTTTTTGTACTTGAACTCTCCTTAAAAATATTAAAATCGGGGGGCGGAGATCTTTAATCCGCATAGTGCATGATGCTTTCGACGTAATTTCCAGGGAAAAGCCCGGTTACACCGTTGGAAACTCCCTCATACCAGCCGTCGTCGTTCTTCTTAATGACGTAAATGATCGACCCCTCCATGAAAGACAGCTCATCATCTTTGTCCTTTGCATAATCGTAAATGGCAACAACTAAAAGATTCAAGAGGAGAATATGGTTAGGTTCACGGCAGTTTGAACACGTGTTGAACATTTAAACCACTGTACTACTAACCAACACAGACTAGCGATAGAAATGTCATTCGAGGGCCCCGTGTTCTTAGTATTGCAGGGGTGCTGCCCCTTACCAGCCATTTTTTTCTTGTAGATGTCCCAGGTGGTCCAGCAGAGGCATTGGTAGCAATATGTTCAAAAATGGGTGTTCTCCGGTAGCTAGATGGCAGGCACCAGTTTATGACATAATTACTTAGTGCTCCATGTAACTTCCACATGCGTAGCCCATCGGCCAATGCAACAGACCTATTTGTTTCCCTGAAAGACCACCGGTTAAGGAGCTCTCGGCATTGAGGGCAGCCATACCCATGTAAATACAGCACTGATTTGGTAACAAGAATAAGACCGCGTGTAACCACTCACCTTTCTCAATGTAGGAGGTGGGTGCCCACACCGGATCCCCATCTGCATAGGGGTCACTGTACTGCACCACAGCAGCCTCCTCTTCCTCATAGTCAACTGGGGGTGGAGGTGGAGGAGGAGGTGAATCGTCAAACATTGGTATCTCATCAGGTGGTGGTGGTGGAGGGGGTGTTGGACTATCAGCAACTTAAAGGAAAAGAAAAATAAAAAGTGGATGGAAACTGTGTCACTGTGCCAACAACAAAGTATTTTAGCCCTTCCACATCCACAGCCTTGGATTCCACTTGATACCAGCAAACACCGGGAAGGTATTGCCACAGGTATTAAGTCTTGCAAGAAATCCAGAGGCGACAACAGACTTTTAGCGTCTGGTGCCTAGGAAAGGCCTCAGGAGTGAAGGGGTTAAAGAGTGGCAACAAAATATCAAAACATAAAACATGCATTAAGAGAAAACATGCATCGGCTGCTGCAGACAAGCATCGTCTCATGCCCTAAAGCCTGCGTACACGATAAAAAAAAAAAAAATGGCAGCCATCTTATCTGTCCTCTTAACGGGGGATCTGTCACTTTTCCCAAATTTTACACGTTAAATAAAAGATAATCCTGTGTACCCGTGCTGACAGATTAAAATATACAATATACACACGTTAAAAACCCACTTTATGCGATCATAAAAGACCAGGATTCACGTGATTGACCCCCCCAATTCAGTAATTCCTCATCCATTAAATTGCTGATTGTTATTGACTGGCTAATGCTAGTTTTGCAGCTTCTATAAGGTTCATTAGTCTTAAAATAAAATTAAGCACAAGCTGTAGGTATTTTTTTCATAAAAAGGATTTTTTTTTTTTTTTTTTATCTGTTAAAAGGTGTGATGGCTCCCCTGATAATTCAATGCTACTTCTCTAAAATCCCAAATGCATAAGCATTTGCTTTACACTTTGCACAAAACACAAGTGCCATGCGCTTGCATCACCCGTTCCTGCCCTCAGTAAACCTAAATAATAGTTCCACAGCAAGCTGAAACAAGCCTGAAAGTAAGAGCCCTCTTGGCAGCCATTTTGTCAGCCATGCATATAAAGTGAGGCGTGGTGCTCCCTCCAGCGGTGAGTAGAAGAACTTACTGTTTTCCTGCACCCTGGCCACGAAGCCTGTGAGAGGTATCTGTGGAGTCAATTGAGGCATTGGGGGAGGGGGGAGAAGCGATAGAAACTGGAAGCGGCACGTTGGAGAGGGAAACGGTGAAGAGAAAAGACAACAAGCAGCGGTCAGTTTACAAGGACCAGAAGCAGTTACAACGAGATTGTCAATAAAAAAAAAAAAAAACGCACAAATATGGCAAGAAAGTCCTCAAGCACCCCTCACGCACTCTAATTTTTAGTTCCGTTTCTCTTACAGGGTTTGTACCCATCGCATTAGCTGCGTTTCAGATATTTCTAGGGTTGATCAACATCTGGAGGAAGAACGTGTATCGCATATTAAACTTTACTACAGAAGGACGGTCAAAGACACTCCATTAATTCCCTCTCATGGAACTTCTACAGCTTACAAGACATTGCGCCTCGAACGACGGTACTCAACCTGACCCTTGGCTCTCCATGAAGGCCAAGAAAACAAGATGGAAGAAACCTTTGAGGTTCTAAAAGCTATTGTATAGGTTTTTCTGTGTTGGCCCAATAATAGGCCTCAACTTCAACTAAAGACTCTGTCATTTCTTGGACCGATAGGACGCTAGCCATTTTCCCCATTAAGTTTTTAAAAACTGCTTTGGAACCAGAGGTTTATATGTCAGGGTCCTCCGAGCTGGGTTCCTGTGATTTTTCTATCCAACACCTGCTCTAGAAGTAAGAGATACAAGACTGCAAAGGATTTCTGAGGGCTTCTTGCATAATTACGTGCTGAGGATTATTAATAAATTATTCATTTAAAAAAAGTACTTAGCAAAAGAAAAAAACATCACATCAACAAATAAAACGTTTTGGCCGACACAAAACACAGACAAACATTGCAAAGGATTTGTAATCGCGGGGTAACAAAGTGGTCAGAGAATAAAATAATAAAGAAAATAAATACGCAAACATCCGAAAGCAATCGTACATTTTTAAAGTGTAGCTTTCAGATTTCTTCGCTTTCATTCATTTTAGTAAGGGGAGGCTTTCACACAAATTAAATATTTTTACACGGATTTATTTAAATGCCATAAATTGGCTTGTACTGAGATAAAGTAGTGGCCATTATACCCAGCATCAACATCTTCTACATGGCTGGGGTAACAGGAAAAAAATTCAAGACATTTCATTAGAAGCAGATTATATTTATTAACCCTTTTGGCTAATAGTTGTCACAACTAGTAGACATGAGTTTTAAATATGGCTTTTTGTTGAGGGCCTCTGTCTTTACAACAATAAAGAAACGTCTTAATTTCTCAGGGGGGAATCGGTGGAGATAAAAGCAAAAGATGGGGTTTGGGACGGGGAAGACATTTAAAAGCAATGCCGTTGTGAGAATAGGCAAAATCTTACTTGAGTTTTGGGAGTAAAGCGGCCCGCCGTTGATATGTGGCTGGCCGGAGAACTGAGAGGTCACAGAGGGGGTCCGCCTGTATCCGCCAGAAGAAGTTGTGGAAGTGGTAGAGTTGTGCCGAGAGATCTGTCTGGTCATTGACCCAAACTGGGATCCAGGAAGAGACCCACTGCCCCCTGGAAGCAAGCAGCCAAAGGGGAAGTGTACAGTGCAATTAATTATAGTCTTCCCGGAGACACAAAGCAGGGGGTGAGAATGGAACCAATGAATACTATCAACTACGCCTAGTAACATCTATGGAGACCAAGTACCAGCAGCAGAGCCATGGTACGTTTCCCAGTAGAACAGAAGCTTAGTTCTTGGACGATCGTGCAGGTTATATAACCTGTGGGATTTTTGTGGTCTGATAATGCACAATTAGAGCGTTAGAATGGTATAATAAATAAATCCAAGGACTTCAGAACACAACAATAATTTGTAATCCTCGGGTTGTCCTATGTGATCTGATTCCCAAGCTCAGTTGCGTTAATTGTCCATCACGACCACTCTGGTTAGTGGCATTTCTACAAAATTGTTGTTTCTTGTACAAATAAAAAAATTATACAAACCAATAACCATCACCAGTTCATTAGGAAAGTTAGGGGTTAACATTATCTTTCAGATTCATGTTCATTAATGACATCATTTAATAAGTGTGATCTCGCATTCTTCCTATCAGCCATGTTTATGTTGAAATGTCTGATGTAATAAGAAAAATGTTTTATATATATATACACACACACACACACACACACATATACAATATATATATGTACACACACACACACACACACACACACACGCACACACACACGCACACATATATATACACACGCACACACACATATACAATATATATATATATACGCACACACACACATATATACATACACACACACACACACATACATACACACACACATAATATAGCTGCTTCATAGCAAGAAAATTATTCTGTAAAACAACTGATCCGATACGATGCAGCCATCACAGAGAAATGCATGAATTTAGTATACCACATGAAACTTGTGATAAATATTGTAACAATTCATCATAAATTAATGATGTGAGATCTACAAACATGGATAGTAGGGAAAGTCTGCAAGACCTGGCAAAGCCTTTTAAGTGAAGCGAACACGCAAAAAAATTATTAACAGTTTCCTTTGTTGGCCGGAGTTCCTAATCTTCTCGGCAGAAGCAAAAATGCTTTAAGAGGCTGAATAATGTAACAATTTGACAATTTGATGGAATGTGCAGAATGCCTGCGCCAAGCCCTATGGCAAAGAACAGCAATTACAGATTCAGATTATACTGAAATATAAGGAAGCCTTTCCATGGACCCGACTAAGTGATAAGGAAAGACACAAAAAGGGAACATTGGGCCCTTAAAAGCTCTAACAACCAATTATTTTTTGTGTGTTCACTTGAAAAGACTTTTACACAATCAGAGTAGCGAACTGGAAGCTTTGCTGAATCTTCGACTATTCTCAAGGTCTAGAACCAAACGCTGAGGATCATTAGAGCTTTAGCTCAGAAACAGCGGAAGAAGCTATCCAATGGCTACCTCTACACTTCACAAATTGACTGATTAGAAGAAAAAAAGGATTAGATGAGAGTAAAACTTATTGATCCAGAACACCAGGAAAGTGTATCTAAAATGATTTGTGCCCATTTAAAGCCCAATAAAATGAATGCAGGAAGATATCCGTAGTCTACGTTACTGAAGTCTCACCTGGAAGCGGAGGTGGTGGCGGAGGTGGGGGACCACCAGGGAAACCTGGAGGATTTTTAGTAGTGAAATAATGTATACGGTCAGGCAGCGTACGAATAAAACGGAACACACATTATTACATCCAATACATTAGGGTCCTTTAGTCATATAAATGGATGTAATTAGTTTACTCGAAATTCTGAATAAAAGAAAACATCGATTTTCTTTTCTCGAGAGCTGTCAAAAGCTCTTTGTGGTCGCGTGCATACTCTATGATCAATTAGACCGTCTAATTCATACACATACATTTTATGCCCTACACACACCCTCCCAACCACATTAGATGCATCCTTATTTTCCCCAGCATAAGAATTAACAGGAGAAGCAAAGTAAAAACAGAAATTGTTTTTCGTTTTCAGTCTCTTTACGGTTCACCGCTTGCCTGTAGTAAATAACAATTCTCATTTGTCAAAATGTCTAATAAGTTAGGCAAAGGCTGCTACCCTGCTGTTTAATATTCTCTGTATATATGAAACTGTCCAACACCAAGACAAGAAAAGAACTACCCAAAGTGGATTTCATATAATCCACAAATTTCATGGAAAAAATAGCGCCTGGTTGATTGCATTCCTTGGTTAAGAAACCTGGTGTACATCTAGAACGAGCTTCACAAAAAAAAGCTTACACAATATATGAAAAAGAAAAGAAAAATGAAGGCCGAAACACAAAGACGCACCTTGGCCAATAGTTGGTGGAGAAGGGGTTGGAACAGCTATGGGAATGCCAATGCTGCTGCTTCCACTATTTTCCCGACTACCGCTGCCGCCGCTGCTGCCACTGCCAGAAAGAACCAGAGAAATGAGATATTTGTAGGGCCTGTACTGTAATGTGGCGAGGTATACATGTATTAGTGTCGCTAACCTGTGCGTTCTTGGTCTCTGAGTCAGTGACGCTGTTCTTCCAGGACTGTGCTGGCTTCCGAGTCGGGCAGGACTGGTCATATAATCGTTCGGAACAGTGGGGGGCTTCACAGGCTCCAGGGTTTTGTATGGCGTGTTTCGCCTTAATAAAAAATAAATAAATAAAGAAATAAAATAAAAAATAAAAAAAGCTCAATAAGACCAAATAGGTGTGCACAGAAACTTGCTAGAAGTGTACCCCTTTCTCCCAGCACACGGTATGCTACAATGCACGGTGTTAACGCCACATCCCTCCTTACCCCAGAGTTCCCCGGCCAGGCATAGGCGGACTTGGCGGCTTTTGTGTCGGTGGATTTGTCCTGGTCAATGTACCAGTTCTTGCAGCTTGATTCCCTCCATGCTGAAGAAACAGAGATATAAAATTAATATAAGTGCCACACTGTTTGCTCTTTCAACATTCAATATTAATAGATGAGAAATAAAATACTATAAAATGTCAGGATTCCCAGACACGGCATGAGGAGCAGATCACAGTGGAAGACATTTGTCTGCCAATATGGTCTTTGTTTTCATGAGACATGCCATATATTGAAGACTTTACCTGATCATCTCAGAGCCCTCAAAGGTTCAAATAAATAAAAAGGTATGTCCAAGCCTGGGATCAAGGCCAGAAAAAAAGGATAATTTTAAGAACTCACAAGGGTCTATATTTAGTATGTGATAAAAATATCTACAATGAAGCTCCAGAGGTCACGTTGCTTCAACTTTGGAACTGATTTTTAGTTGTGGTTCTGAATTGTGCTTGGAAGATAAGCAAAGCTCATTGGCATCTTGCCTATCAATACAAAAAATATCCGCATTTGCAGCCTATAACATATTAAAAAATTTAGCTTATAGGATTTAAAAAAAGTAATCAGTTGAAGAAAAGATATCGTTAGAGACAGACATAGATAAATGGATCCAACAGGCCCGGGGAGATTTCTATATGGTTCATATGAGCCCAGCGTGGACAAAAATGGTGATTAACCTACTAAACAGAGTTTATAGTGAAAATAGAAATATTTGTGAACCCAATGCAATTTTACTCCAATGGGCTTCATACGATGAACACAAAAATTTACATGGAGGTGTCCGAGAACACCCTTTTTCGATCTAAAACATCCAACTTGTCTGGGAAGCCTTCCATAAAAAAGCCTCGATAAATAAGGTAAGCACTACAGGTATGTTAGACAAAGGTATGGTTTGGTTATCATGATGCCAATACATTGATAATATACTGACACATCACAATGGACTAAACTACTGAACAAAGAAACAAAGCTTTATGTATCCAGAAGAAAAGACAGAAGGAAAGAGGCGTAAGATTTAACAGGTCGGTTAACGCTGCAGCCTGGGTTAAAATAACATTAGGGATCAAATGTGAAACATAACTTCTCTTACCTTGGCTTTTAGCCACTTAATGATGGCAATAAGGAAAAACAAAAACAGGTAAAAATTAATCGATCGTCACAACATATATGAGAGATCAAACACTGAAACAGATGGTATGGTCTTCCTATAGCGAACCCCGTGAATATTACAAGATAAAAGAGAACAGCCATGTACTTACAAATTACATGCAACACGGTAAACCGCTTATATAATCGGACAATGATGAAAGCATCTGCATAAAGATCTGATGATGGCCCACCCTTAAGTTCTTTAAGAGTATTTAAGTTTCAACAAAGACTTGAAGATTCTAATACAGAAACCTGACACAATCTGGGCCTCCTTGGTGCCCAAAAAAAAATCAGAGACTTGGCCTTTACACGTGTCAGCTTGGCCCTCTTTTTTTCCCAGGTCATGAGGTTTTTAAAATCTTGTCTTTTTGAAACAGGTTTTTAGAATGATGCCTTTGCTGTCCTGGAACCAATTGCCCTCGTGGCAGCCACTATATAATTTTGAAACCATTGGGGCAATAACAATAGAAAAGTTTACACGCCATTAATGTTTTTAAAAAAGAAGTGGTCACGTAGCTTGGATAAAACAGTTTGATTATTTGATTCTCTCCTTATACCTGAAGGGCTGTCTGATGCACTGCTGTCGATGGACCAAGAGGTCAACCGTCATGACAAAGATCATGCATGTTTTAAGCCGCCGGCAACAAACCAAGACGTGTTAAGAACAGCCAACAGCACATTCTCTCAACACCTCACTATTACTGTCTCTATGCCCTTTGTAAACGTCATAACACATGATGGAACATTATCACCTCACGCAAACATAGGAGAGCAGAGGAGCCCAAGGATCAAAAGATGGGAAAGTAAAGGTTATGAAGGCCAATATCAAGTACATCTCCTTGACCAAACGGATGGTTGAGGGTGCGAAACAGATTGCTTTGCCATAATTTCTACATGCTTAATGGCTAACTCACTCCATTCCAACAAACTTGAAATAGGTAAATCGCCCCCCTTTTCTCAACACTGTGCTCAGACCAAATTAACCAAAGTTCCGTGCCGTAACTTTTATGAACTGCCTTTGCACAGTTTCTTGTGCTTCCATTGCAACTTAAAAGAAGAGGGACGGTGTATTTTGCAATGCGACCTACTGGGGACACAGTCTTTTTGGGACAACAGAGCCATCACTGTATATTATAAAGAGATCTGTGATTTGGCCATCACTGTTGAGAATGATGAGAAAAACAACACCACTGACCAGAAGGTCATCTCTATCATGGGAATGAGAGCTCACTCAGTAAATGCCATCTGTCTTCTAGTTAGAGGAATTTCGACACAAAACAGATGTTCACCGGCATTACTGTGAAGTTACGTGAAAATGTCAGCTGGCCATTTATTTGCTCACATAGTCACAAATTATATTCTTGGTAGGGAACAAAGTCAAAGTTTACTGTGTTGGGAATAAAATCCATGAAGAGGAGGAAGGGAATATTGTCAATCGATGGCAGAAAAGCAGAGTATTTATTAACTAGTCAATGAATAAAGATAAATATATAAAAAGTGACTGCTAAAGGACATCAGAGAAGAGGAGAAAAATACCAATAAAAGGAGGAGATTAAACAGGGCCTGAGAAGTAAGAATAGGTCATCTAGCTATCAGGTAGATAGGGGGTGGTTGGTACTTGTAAGAACATGGGGAATGGCGTGATCACCCCTGAGCTATCAACATACAAGATAACATGAAAATCAGAATGACACTAAAAAAAAAAAAATCAGGCATGATTAAATATAAAATTAATCAGTTCTGTCTTGTTTAATAGATAGCTGTCGGAGTTAACACATTACCTTTTTGGGGTTCTTTTTTCACATTTGAAAGTTTTCCCTTTTTTTGGCTAAATTGAGGGTTTGTTTTATTTTATTTTATTTTTCACCTTCTCCACAGTTTGAGCAGCCCAGTGGCTTACCAAAGCCTCCTTAGGTATTTTTAAAACTACTAATAAAATTTGGGAGAGGTGGGGTGAATAGGTTTGGTGTTAAGTTGGTAGTTGCTCTGGGGCCTGCGGGGAGAGAGGCGAATAAGCCTCCGGGCTGTTTTCCCCCCCCTTTAAACTTTTTTCTCGCCCACGTCCCCCCTTAACACCACGTTGAGGGGATGAGGGCCGACAGGCAGGTAATGACTCCAACACTGCCTAATTTCTCCAGCAAGAAAACCATAGCTGACCCTGTATAACTCAAGGTACTAGAATAAAGGAAAATCCGAGAACCTAAAGTGGAAATGTCTAAGTCCCCTGGGGTGTTTTTACAGTTTTTCTAACTAGATTCTAAAAAGAGGAACATGACAAAATTATCTCTTGTGCAGAACACAGCTACTTTCCACAAAAACCACCTTCTAATAACACACATTTTGAAGCGCGTTAAAAATCAATCTACGTGCATTTTTCTGTTTAGCTCAAAAAAAAAAACCGCACTATATGTATAAAGGTGGGTTTAAAAATAAAGTACCTTTTGTCCAAAAGCTCATTTACTGTATATATACACTAAATGTGACATTTTTATGACATTCACAGCATTGTCTAAAAGTGCTGTTCTTCCGTTTAGATTCATGTCGTCATAACACAACATCATGGCATTTAGAGGCATCGAAGCAAGGAGTTTCCAGAGGAAAGTGAAAATATAATATAAAGTATATACTATAAGTATAATCTTGAAAATATGTATTCTTCTAATTCCTAAAAAAATAGAATTAGTATGAGAATGAGCCAAGAAAGCAAACAGCTTGTCCCACGGTAAGCTTCTGCTTGAGAGCCTCATCATTTTGCTCTTGGGCCAAACGGTCAGACTACTCCAACCAGAAAATTTCCTTTTAATCAATGGAACCAACCATTCTAGATATATGTTTTGGCCTCCATGGGCTTTGTCTTTGAGGTATGTCTCCAGGCGCAATAAGCAAAAGAAGAGACTTCATCTCCGTAGTGGCAGAAGTAGGCAAAAAGTTTAGAGGCTCCCAAAAGGGCTTGAAGCCTCAGCCAAACTATTTAGGATTATCTGCTCTCATCTAGTCATCTAGTCTCATATTCATCTGAATTTCTTTAATATATTAATGAAAAGTAAACATGTATTGTACTATACTGGACCTTGGTTTCCTTTCAAACAAGCCTCGGCTTTAAATCCAGGGGAGAATATTTATTTTATGAGATAACAGCATATTTCTAAACATTCTGGATTACAGTTTTATGAACATGCTACTTGCGCGAGGGACAGATTTTTCAACCAGAAATTCTTAAAAAACATTACAGCCTTGAAAAAATAAGTTTTGGTGGCTTGTTCTTACTAGATGTCATATAAAACAGTCCAGGATATGGCTGTGGTGGGTTGTCAAAGAAGATATTTGGAACCTTTAGGTGGCATGGGGTAAATAATACCCACCCTTTTCAATGTCTTACACCAAAAAAAAAAAAAAAAAAAATGGGGTTAGGGGTTCAAATAACTTCCCCATCCATTATAACAATTTTGCTGTAGATTGAGTAAAGGAATGAGGGGGATTATTTGCATGAAAATGGGGAGAGGAGAGAAGAATGAGTGACGCTCTTCTGTGATTCGACCAAAATAAATCCATGTAGGAGTGAAAGCGTAGGAGAAAGGAGAAGGTAAAGCCCATTAACTTCCCCACATTCGTGGAACCAAGATGCCACAAAGAAAATACCTTGACATCTAAAAACGTAGCACGGAGTTGAGGGTTGCTAGGAGATATTGTTTTATTTAGTGTAGGTGGACCTTCTATACAAAAGCTTTTCTTAGAACTAATGGATCGAACGCTGGGAATGACTCATTTCTATTCACCAGAAGATGACAAAGAACATACAAACAGCATTAATTGGGACACGGGATCCATGCGTTCAAACACGCCATGCAGAGCTCTTACATGTAGCTGCACCTTTACAAACGGAAACGTGTTTAGTTTGACATGTTTATTGGCACATGCTTGTTAGGAAGCTAAGCTTTATTTTTCAGAGGGGTGGAAATGGGCAAAAAACATTCTTGATTATATTGCAAGTCACTGACTGGAAGTATATAGAAGAGAGAACATCTTTAACACAGAAATGCAATTTTTTTTTTAAATGGCCAGAGGAACACTTTTAAAAGGGGGATAAAAGCTCAATTATACTGTGTGACAATAATGTATTTCATATAATACATATACACACGCTACCGTTCAAATGTTTGGGGTCATTTAGAAATTCCATTGGTTTTTTTTGGGGGGGGGGGGGCAGCAAACTTGGTTCATTCATAGAATCCAGCGAAGACCATAGGCATACAGAGGCCCTTTATCACTCCCATCACTCCTGTGTTCCAATGGCCCTTTATCACTCCCATCACTCCTGTGTTCCAATGATCCAAGTTTAAGTTTAAAAGGCTAATTGATCGTTAGAAAAAAACTTTTTAAATTATGTCACAACCAGAAATGTCCTTGTTTTCCATGAAAACAGCTAAGTGACCCCAAAAACTTTTAAGTAGTAGTGCGTGTGTATATTATATTTATTTCAGCAATGTTTGCCGTCATTTATATTCACCGTTACTTGTGATTTTTGTAGGCGTGAAACATTGACGCTTATCACTCAATGCCCAGTGCCACAGCAGGGAACCAAATCAACAAGCACTTTAAGTCAAATCAGACCAGAACTTAATTAAATGTGACTGGCTTGAACTGCATTTCCATCTTATTTGTGTTAATCTTCCTTGAAAATCACGTCAAGAATATAACATGCAGCAGGGGTTTAAGATCGTGAGCTAAACAAGAGGAATATGTAAATCCGAAGAGTCCGCAAACATTTTAACTCCGATTAAGAAAGATCACCCATCACGGACCTAATTTAACATAAGAAGATAAATCACATTATCCCCGGAGATCTCTGGTTAGAACATAAGCGTATCCTCATGAGTGTCGGAGAATCAGCAGCCTGATAGGGCTGAGGCACCGTGTGCTGCGATGCTACCAGTGATCCAGTACATGCCATTATCTGGGGATGGAATTCTTCTAAGCCGCGTAAATTATCCATTTGGATAAAAGGATTAAAAGGGACACACCAGTGCGGCCACACTAACGGAGAATGCATATGTGAGTACTTTACTATGCGTAGCTTTGATGAAAGAAGAGAAGAAACATGCTTACCTTTACAAGCCGTATACCCAGAAATGAAAATTTATGCACATGCGTGCTGGAGGTGGGGGGGTCTCAGATCCCCCTGGAACTATCATGTGGGGGGGGGCGCAATCTTCTGACACCTTACAGGCATTAGGAGGGGAGGGGGTTTACGCCGCTGTCATGAAAGTGCATATGATGGCGTGAGAGGTTATTTTAATAGGAAGCAGCCATATCTCCTTCCTGTAACCTCCTCGTTACGCTCCTGCATGGAATGATGTAGAAGCCAGCATGCGCTTACTGGTATAAGGTCACATTTATGAGTTTAGTGCCCAGTTCCAGCCCCGAGGACAAAGCTGGTGATTCCAGACTCATGCATGAGAAGGTTAGAAGTTCTAGCTCCACCAGGACTGACTGAAACTGCATCTTATTATTGTTAATCTTAGTTTAAAAATAGGTCAAGAATACAACACGCAGGGGTTTAAGATCATGAGCCATGTCAGAGAATTTTCACACACATAGTCCTTACCTTAACCCCGTGTCCTACATCATCCAGCACCGTGTAGTCAATGGGTTTCCGAATGTAGCGGACAGGGCGCTCCATGTTCGCAGGAGCAATAATTTTGTGACTTCGTGCGGTGTTTTTGTTTGTTGTCAAGACGCCAATCTCTCTGCGAGCAACTTTTTCTTTATGGATGTCCACAGTCTGCAGTAAAATAAATCAATCAATAAATTGTGCCCATTTTTCTCCCATACGCTAATGTTTTCAGGCAGCTGCATATTAACCATGTGTACGTGTTGTAGGTCTGTTATTTTAGCCCAGTCTACTAGCACCGTGACTCCTTATCAGACTGCCTGTATGATAAGGACTTCATTAGCATTGCCATAAAGCATCGGCTCAGTGTGGTGTTTGAGAAGGAAAGTCATCCAAAATATCACACTATTGACAATAATGGCAGCCTCCAGGTCTGCAGATAGAGTTTATTGGAACAAAATTATATGATACCAGGTTTTCGCAAATAATAAACTACATTAATGTATATAGCATTGGGGTTAATGCTCATGGAGAAGAGTACTTTTGCCACGAGACTTCCCCTTTAATGCTGTAAACTTCTCTGGGGTATCTTAAAATAGAGGTTTCCTATTTGATACTTGAAAAGTGCTTTCATTTAATTATATCTGCTTTTTGCAAGAATACATATTAAAGTACTCAGAGTAATGCGATGTGCATTATTTTATAGCGTGGGTGTCAGGGACACTAAACTGTATTTAATGACTCCAATCCACTCAACTAGCCATATTGATGTCATTAGTTAGTTCCACCTCACTGGCCCATGACACCATAATTATGTTTTAAGCTGTTTAATTGACTTCTCTTCCAATGCAAACCAGCAACCGGAATTTCCTCTTGCTTTCATTCTTGGCACGAACGCAACTTTTCACTTCTGTTCATTGATTTTAACCATTACTTTAACAGAGAGGGAAAGTAACGTTTCCGGCAGTCCAAGCTCCATTATGTAGGCGACCAACACCGAGAAAACGGGAGAAAAATTCAACTGCTTATTAGTTTATATTCCCACAATCAATCTTACGCATAGACCAGAGTCAGTTAGCCAATAAAGGTACCACCTTCACCAAATGTACCTCTCTTTCTATGGCTAACTTGGTACAACTCTATAGTTTATATTACAGAAGCGACAAACCAAACAAGGAACCCCGATGGAAGCCTCATGGCACCCGCTACAGCGCACCCCTGCAGGAAAGCATAGGGTTCACGATGGTAGCCCTGCTGTCAACATTCTGGCCCAAAAAGTTTAACAGTCAAGAGGCTTAGAAGCCAAGTATTTATATCACGACCAACTTCCATACATTAGGTACAGGCCTCTGACCCATTGGTTCTAGATTATGGCCACTTGTTCTAACATTTTGACGTATCCTTTTCCATCTTGTAGGCATCTATGTGTTTTGATCATAGAGAGCCCCTCTCCTCCAAACTATACATTTTGACATTCTATAGCCTTTCTTTATAACCTTGCAGTGCTTGGAAACTGAAAACTCAGATAAAACAAACAATGTACTGATTATTAAAACGAGAAGGGAGCTGAAAGAAGCTAAAAATGGGAATCTATTTCAGGAAGGCGGCTTCTGCTCACCGCGCCAGCCCATTCACAATAGAAATCCTGTGAGAATAAACATATTTCCCTTGCAACTGCCATGTTAGATTTTGGTTTTCCAAGAGTAGCTCTCATCAAAGAACTACAACTCCCACGATGCTTTCTTTTTTAGGACACTCGCCTAGAATCATCAGAACTGTAGTTCCCACGTCTAGATGACTACCAGCACTATCAGCAGGGTCAAGTCAGGCCAACAGCCATGTTCATTTTAGGAACAACCTGACCGGGACTGCAGTAGAATGACATGGTCCTCTATGAAGCCTACCTAAAAACGCAAACAAGCTCCTCAGAATGAACAAGAAGAATGTAATAAGTATGGGGGAGTCGGTGTGTAGAAAACACAAGTCTGAGAAATGGTGGCCGATGGGCCCATATCGGGTGATTTCACAAATCTGCTCAATAAAACTCAAAGCAGTATATAGCAACTATGTCCAGGAGGGCAAAAATAGGACTGAAAACACATTGCATCGTCACCATGAACAAAAACTTTGTCTAACTACTGATGGAACACAACCAATGTGAGATGGTTCTGTGATCAGAATGCAGACCTGAGCAAAAGAGAAAAAGAGATCAACTGGTGACAGCTAAAATTTGATTCTAGACTATCCTTAAAGGGTAATTTAACTAGAGAGTTAGGCTACGTGACAGAAAAATCTTTAATTAAAAGGCTCTTTGTCAGTGGTGTCACCACGATGGTTGAACCAGTATAAGGCTCTTTCAAAGCAGATTTGTACGGCACGTCAAACAAACTTATCAGGTGTAACAACCCGCACCTAGCATCAGCTCCAAAACAGGAAAGCTAATCAGGACATGCCAGTCGGCACAAATATGTACTTGTGAGAGCAGATCACTGCTGTAAACATTCAGACATGATTTTTATTAACTGAAGTGGGTTGTTAAAAGAACTTCATTATGATGGAACACTGTACAGCTTTCCAAACTAAACCGTCCAATCAGTTCCGTGCACAAACCCATTAAATACAAAATCAGAAAGTACTTTAGAATAATCTACAAAAACACATTTATCTGTGTAAATGATCACGTGTGGCTACATGTAGGACTTCCATAGCTACAGCGTCTAAAATCTCTTGTACAACTCTTTATGGACGTATAACTTCACTCCTGCACATTACACAGTATGACCTGACCGTGGCAATTCAGAGCCGCTCTATAACAATTCTACATGATTTCATGGGCTTTCAACTTTGTGAACCATAAAGCAGACCTGCGTGTTAATGAGTGGACAGAAGCCTACTAGAAAGCTATCCAGTCTACCAGTTCTGGGAGCTAAAACAAGAAAACACTCTTCATAGTAAAAGCTCATAGTCGTTACAAGCCCTTATAAATCCCTGAACTCCTCCAGGGCTCCTCACCAGGTTATAAATCAAGGAGAAGTCCTCCTGTGTGATGGAGCAGAGCAAGAACTGGTGTTAGACCTCACATGCATAGACAAATCTCCTTCACGCTACAGACTGTTTCCCAACCTTTCTATAACTGATTCGCAAAGTACACAATTCTTTTAACCAAGTACCAGTAAAAGAGCATGTCACAAACACACGCACACACTAGGGTGACCACATGTCCCGGATTGCCTGGGACAGTCCCTCAATGGGACTTTAAGTCCCGGGTCCCAGGCAGCCTCAATCCGGGACAATGTCTTGTCCTGGAATGAGGAGTCTGAGTGAAGAGGTCTCAGCCAATCAGGAGAGACTTCTCAACTCTCCTGATTGCTTGAGAGTTCAGAAACCTCTCCTGAGAGGCCGAGTCCCTCCTTCACACCAACTCAGAGTAAGTGTAAGAGTAGTGTCAGCATGACTGTGTTTGTCTGTTTCTGAATCTGAATCTACTCATGCCTGGTATTAGAGGGGTTAACATTCTATATCTACTCATGTCTGTAATGAGTATGTATATTATTAAATCTGAAATCAACATGGTTTCCAAGGCTTCTTAATAATTAATATATAATATTATGGGAATCAGGGTGTATGTGAGATATACCGTATTGGCTCGGATATAGGCCGCCCCCGTATATAGGCCGCACCCTAAAAGTTTGGTGCTTTTTTAAAGAAAGTTTTTTTCTTTAAAAAAGCACCAAAAAAACATGCTGCCACTCTGTCTCCCCCCTCCCCCCTTCCGAGATATGCTGCCACTGTCCTCCCCCCCCCCCCCCCCCCCCGGCACCGGAAGTTGTATACGCGTATTGCGTAATGTCCCCCGCCGGCCCCGCAAGACACCCGGGAGTCTGCTCTGGTAAGTCTTGGGGGCAGAGGTAAAACGCATCGTGCGGACAGTCACCGGGCAGCGGCGATGCGGGTAAACAACCTCCGCTGCTGGGACATCTGCACGATGTGCTTTAACAATCTCCCTTGCCGGGACTCTCCCCCCCCCCCCCCCCGTGGAAAGTGCTGGCAGGGGAGGCTGGCTGAGCGTATCAGAGAGTAGGATACAGGTCCCCTGCACCGCTGCGGGGGATCTGTATCCTAACCCCGCTGCCTGGGACTGCATGTCCCGGGCGTCGGGCGCTAGACCCCGAATATAGGCCGCACCCC
The DNA here is from genome assembly GCA_023333645.1 of Sceloporus occidentalis. NCBI lineage: Eukaryota > Metazoa > Chordata > Lepidosauria > Squamata > Phrynosomatidae > Sceloporus > Sceloporus occidentalis. Next base: position 3,718,406 of record JALMGF010000063.1, on the reverse strand, counting down.
CACTTTAAAGACTTAAAGTGGGGGGAAAAAGTGCGGCCTATATTCGAGTCAATACGGTATATACATGTGTGTTTGTGATGGTGTGCATATGTAAATCAGTGTGTGTGTGTATATAATATAATATATATATATATATATATATATATACATACATATACACACACACACACACGTATGCACATACAAATATATGCACATACATATATACACCTGTGTGTGTAATCTCATCTGCTTCATAGCGTGTCCCTGAATGGCAGAAAAAAAAAATGTGGTCACACACAGGTGATAAGTTCACTTGCTGGCATGGTTCAAAATTAACTTTTAAAGGGAAAAACATCACATGAACCATCACAGATCTGGGGCATCTTGAGACAGTCACTGGGTAATAGCCGACTGCTGCTTAGAGGTAATGCACCTCCTCGTTAGTCAGGGACACATTAGGCTTTTGCACTTTAACACTCAATAGCCTACTGCTGAGGGCCGTCCTGGACATTAGCCAGTGAAATCTGGATGACTTCCAGTGCATAGATTTCTACAAGCGCCCCGTGCTCTGTAAAGGGTTGGAGTTTACATATACATATATGGTTGGTTAGGTGCAGGAATGTAGAGTCTAAGGAAGAATAGGCAAACTGGTTGGGAGGGTCCATATTTCAGAATACTCGGAGTAAAGAGATCATGCTTCATGCGTATATCATTAATAGTTTATTATTAACTCTTACTCAGACACTGTAGAGATGATTCCTTTGCAAAAAGTGTTAAAGGCATGGAATTGATTCACTTCCTCTGTGTTCTTATGTCAAGGCTTGCAGGAAGTGATGTCATACTGCTAGAAGGAAGCATGTTTGATGTAGAGTGGATAGTATTTCAGCAATGTGTGAATATACTTCACCCCCCATATTAGGACCACTTTACCCCACCAACAAGCCCAAGCATCCACTTACCTCGGAGATGTGGTTGATGGAGGACTCCATTCTCCGCAGCTGGGAGGCTTGGATATCCAGCAGTTGCAATACATTATTGGCCAATGCATTGATCTGGTAAGCAACGCTAGCCAAGGACTGGGTGGTATACGCCTTGGTCTCCTCTAACGCTTTCCTCTTGTCAGGTGCCTAGAAGATAAAACCAAAAGATTAAGCAAACCTGTATGGACGATTGAGGAATGCGTACACATGCCCTCGCACACAGCCCTGACCTCACAAGCTGCATTCTTCACATGCGTGTGTGTGCGTGCGTGTGCGTCTGCCTGAGGGAGACCTGAGATATTTTACAGAGAGGTTTATCGGCAGTAAAACAAACAAACAGGAGAGAAGGTGCTTGCAGGACTACTTCACAATCTTAACATCGGTGCCACTGTAACAATACAGCAGCGATTCTGCAAAGCATTTAGCCAAATTCTATCTGTATATTTGAGGACTGTTTGTACGCTGAATAATTCCACTACTGCCATAAAAATTATGTTCTTTGCATAAACACCTGGTTGTTGAAAGGAAGCATTTTACTAAATATTCATTAGAAATGGATACTGATTATAGGAAGAATAATAGCAAAAAATGCAAATATGCACAAAAACACCAACCAACAGCCTCCTACACACGTCTCCGAACCAAACACAACCTATATTCAAAGTACGGGCCCCCTAACCGAATGGACTATTTAATGTGTTGCGTGGACGGCATGCAATGCACAAGCCAAAGGCTAGCAGGTCTCACTCAATGAAAGAAATGACGAAACACCCAAAAAAATATACCGTATGTAAAAACACATTCATTCTTTAATGTAGCCCAAATGCTGTGTCAAGTACAATAGTGGCACTTATTCCTTAATCAGTTCCTTGTCTCATTTTAGATCCACAGCCATATGCCTATCCCCAACCCTTAATGGATTAACCGCTACCACTTCTGCTCGTAGGCTGTTCAACTTTTCTACCACCCCTTCAGCAAAACCCTTCCTGCATTACATCTAAGCCTCCAACCCTGTGGTTTTAGATGATCTCTTAATCTAACATTTCTCCTCCTCGGAAACAAACTTCCCTTCTGTACTTTGTTCAGTCCCTTTATGTATTAAAAGCTGTTTATCACATCCCCTCTCTCTCCTCTAAGCTCTAGTCTTTCCTGATAATTTTGATCTGGCAATCCGCACATTAGAACACGGCATATTAACACATTTTCCTTGTATATTTACGGTAAGATGTATCATTATAACTTGGCAGTTCGCGGTCTGCACATTAGGCTGTCATAGAAGGGTTAACTGGAAGGTCGTGAAAGAGTTAATGTTTGTGTCCCTTATTATTCTTCCTTCTTTTAGAAGCGGTCTTCCCATTTGTATGCAGAACGCACAATATTTCACATACTGCTCTGTTTGGAGCGGAGGATACTGGGCTAATCTGGAGTTTATTTATTGCTTTGAACAAATCCCCATTTTCTCGGCGTGGAAACCATGGCCACGGGTCCGGGATAGTAAATCACCGCAGTCTCGCATCTCCCGGCTGCAGACAGCTCAGACGCTCTCATTACCCTGAGAACTCCCAGGAACTTCCCATACATCAAATCAAAACTACCCGCTCTAATACCCTTTTCATTTGTTTAAAAGCACTATAAGCATTTCCAGCATTACAATGAGTATGGAAATAAATACATGGGGGGGGGGTCATCTGACCTTTGACCTGCGTCTGGATGAAGAACGAAGGGTCACAGCTGTTCGGGACAATAGAAGGAGATGGTATTTTTCCTCAATGGAGGTCAGAGGATTCTTGTCGGATCAGATAAGATTATCCGGAGGCCTTAAATACCATTTTAGTCCTAGGAGGTTTATCCAATAAAACTTCCTTTATCTGCAGACCTGGTGGCTGCCATTTTTGGTTTTCCCTTCAAACACCCCTTCCTCCATAGAGTTTCGTTAGCCAGAGTGTCAGGCTGGGTGATTGAAACTATGTCATTCTATTGTTCCTCACAAGCAACATAATAATGCACACAATGTATATATTTCTATATGTCTTGGGATCGCAAGCTTGTAAGCCGAGCTCTCGCCACCTAATGTATCAGTTTGTCGGTCTGTCAGTTCTAGTCTTGTCATAGCCCTCAAAGATATGCATCGTATTAAGCGCTGCGTAAATTGTTGGCGCTATATAAATAAAATAATAATAATAAACAATAATCGTTATTGTCAATGGTTTAACACAAATATCTACCCCAGACTGGCCCCTCTCTAGGCCTCATCCTTCTACCTGGGGGTATGTAAAATGGCTTGTTAAACATCACTGTAACAGTGTGAAGTTGACACAATCACAAGACACCAACTTTACACAATAGGCCTGGGATTGGCTGCTGAATATACTGGGCACATGTTAGTAACACCCAACAAACTAGTGACAATACCAGGTTCCAGGGCCTTCTCCTGCCAGTCAAGGGCTCCCTGACTGCTCCTGAAACTGCCGGTACCCCCAAGTCCCTGGGAAACTCCATAGACATTAGTAGATGTATTACTGTCCGAGTTGACCTAAGCTTATACCATAAAAAGCAAGTATTTCACCTGTATACATGTAAACTATCTGAAATTATATATATATAGTTCTTCAGCTTGAGGTAAGGATTTGATACTTAAATAAAATTTACCATTAGATAAAATGGAACTTGAATACAGAAAATACGGATTGGATCCTTATAAAATGTATTAGAGAACAGAACACAGTGGCCAAAGCGTTACAAAAAGTAAACTTCTCCGAACCCCGGTTACACTTCCATTATTCAAACAATTTCTGTATTGATTGATGAGTCTCTCCGTATTGAGGAGGAAACCCAGCCTGCTCCTCTATGCAGATGTGCTTTCCTTTAAGGTTATTCCTGCATTATCAATCATGAAACGCTCATTTCGGGTCCTGCCACAAGATCTCAATGGGGCTTAGGTCTGGACCTTGAGTAGGCGATTGCAATACTTTCTTTTTCTTAACCATTTTGATGCTGACCTGCTTGTAAAATGTATCTCGAAAAAAGAATTCATGGTCCCTTCATGTTCTTCTTAGACAGCAGTGGGTTTGGTCTTGTTATTCTGACATGAATCCATGTTTTGCAAGAAAAGCCTACTCATACCAGTATGGTGTTCTTAGGCTTTTTTTTTTTTTTACTTCTAAGATGATTTTACTCCTCTCTCTTTTGGAGAGTTTGGTGGGGCAGCCTCTAGTGTCTGTGCGTCTGATGTGGCTTTGGAACCTTCAGAGTTCATCTTCATAAAGCTCCTCATGGTGAATCAATCAACAGAGAGATACATTTGCTACAATCATTTTCTGGTATGGAGTCTGCTTTCACAATGCAGATGTAGTATGGAAAATCCAATGGCAATTAGGTTCTCAACAAGTCAAATAAGATAAATGTAGGAGCCGGTAAGGACAAAGTGCCCTTCCTGCACTTCATGGAATCCCATAATCCCATAAAAGTTTTAGGATTTGTCAAACTTCTCCAATCAGCTAACTTCAAGCTTCTCAAATTCACAAAGAGCAAACTCTTCATTTTCAAACCCTATTCCATGTTCATATGCCAACATCTAATGATGTGGCCTCAATCTAAATCATTAGTACAAGTAAAAGGTATTAAAAAAATAAAGTATGTTAAGAAGGACTCATAATGGGCAGTTACAGTATCTGAGCATCATTAACAAAGGATGTCATTTCCCTTGTACAAAAAGAAAAGAGGAAGTTGCTATTGTTGCAACTCAGTAACGTCAACGAAGGTCTCATTATCTTAATTCCGCTGCCAGTTTTATCACTAATCAATATTATGAACAGGAAAACAATACCTAGTAGTCTTGGAGTCTTTAATTCTTCTTATGCATGGATTTCTTAAAATTGTTTACAGTCCTCAAAGCCCTTGGAATAAACCCTGAGTTAGCCTCTCTAGCCAAAATAAGGCTGACAATAGAAACACAAGTTACTGAAGAACTCCGTGTAGGAGATGCAAGGTCTCCAGGAGGAAGCCACCGCGTGAAGACATCTACATGACACCACTGAATTTCCAGTTTAAAAATAGCAGATTCCGGTCTTAGCTCAGAAAGGTCAAATTTGTTACATGTCACGAACCATGGATGAGGAACGCATTGCTGCAATTTAAGTTTTACTGTAAACTCTTCACATCCCCTCCGCTAATCACAGTAAACAAAACTAGAAAATTAAAGGAGGAAGCATCAGCGACGCACAAAAGGTGACAACGGCACCCATGTAACCATGGACAGTTATAGAGCATTCAACAGACCACCGACATATTATTTGTACGATGTTAGGACTCTGGACGCCGTGTTACTAAACCAGTTTGTAAAACAGGTATTACAAGTCACAGTCCCAGCAGGAAGGAAGCCACAGCCTTTACGCCAAAGCAGTGGTTCAATAAACCAGCACAAATCATACTCCCTTTTCCTCTCTCCCACCCCCTCCGTCAACAGCTGAGCCAACAAGCACTTAGAACGTACAGTTTATTTACGCTCACTCGACACTTCCCGGTCCCTCTGGAAGCCACTGATAAAGAAAACACAAACCACTACAATTGTCTACATTCTAAATAAAGCAACGTTCGGTCTCGCTGTAACCTCTCTGGATGACCCAAAGTGAAGTGGAGCTTATGAAGAAAGACACCAGAAAAATTGTAAAGATAATTCAAAACTGGAATCCAATTCCCTGTCCTTTGAATTCAGCATGAAAGCTGAAAAAAGTGTTGTGTTGTGTGTGTGTGTGTGTGTGTGAGAAAAATTAAAAAAGGGAGGCTTAACTGTAGTTCCATTAGTAAAAAAAAGTTACTTTCCTGTCCTGACCTCGCCTGCTGGAACCCGTTACCATCAAAAGGGGGTAACTCAGTAGGAATTCACTGTATGGAACGGCAAAATATAGGATTAAGCCGTCACATACTACATAACAATAAATAAAGTCTATGAACTCCTCTTACAATTCACCATGATTCTAATTATGCATTAAACAAGGAAATGCAGCCAAAAAAGTCAGTATTTTTATTTTGGCCATTTCCATCATGCTGGGTTTTCTAGTAAGAATTTCCATTTTTAGCAATAATAATAAAGCGTGAAGGATGTAAAAATATACAAAAATCCTTAGCTTCTTCCAGCCAGGGAGCATAATATACGGTAATACTGTTTCTAAAAATCTAAATAAAATGTTGAAATGCTTTCTAAAGTGGATAGAAGCCGTAGAAGACGAAATATTACCAATTCAGCAGACACACCATGCATTATACTCATCTCCATGAAGTCTGATAATATGATATTCTCAGACTTCATGTAATGTCATAATATTTACCAGCATGTTAGAGGTTTTTAAAGGGACACTCCTGCCATTATCTACACTTCAATGCCATGAAAGACAGGGGTCCCTTTAAAGTTTCAAGGTGTCTAAAGCTAAAGCATGGATGAAATCCACAGGGTCTCCTCCATATGCATTTACACGGGAGGGCTCCTGGATGTTCCCGGGTACGCTGCCCAGACCTTATTCAGCGTCTCATCTTAGCTTCAGGATAGTTTTAGGTCTATCCCACGTTTAAATTCCTTCACTATATTTGCATTACCATCGATGGGAGGCTGTTCCATTTATCTACCATCCTCTAGGTAAATTAAAACTTCTTTACATGACATATACCACACCAAGACCATTTTACTTGCAAATGGCTTTGAAATATTGTAAATGTTCTAGAATGTCCGTTAGACGGTGCTCTCTGTTTGACGAGCCATCCAAGAATGTCAGTGACTTGTTCTTTAATCAGCATTCAATAAGAGGTCGCTTGTCTCAAATATATCTGATTTACAATTCCCTTTGCTGTCCACCATCAATATAAAGAATCGCAACCCCATTTCTTACTTTCCTTTGTGCGTTCGGAGGTACCGGGTACATAAAGTTGCACGGAATGCAGGTTAATTTTCAACAACTATGGCATTTAGAAGGACATTTATTACCGGCACAGAAAGAAGAAATATTTACAGCAAGTTTTACAATTCAACCTTTTAAAGCTCAAACGCAGCCTCCTATTCTTTGAATTTAGCATAGAAATATTTAAGAAAATATTATAATCATAATAATAAATAATCAAACACAAGGCTAGAAAAAAAAAGAAAAAAAAAAGCATTACATTGAACAGAAGTGAAATGGTTAATGAAATCCAAGCAACAAACGTAATCTGTTCCATCAATACCATGGCACTGAAAGCCTCCGATCAATATTTTCATATCCACCTCCGCGGAGTGTTAATGCTTCATCGTGGAGAAGGACAAGGTATTAATTGATGTGGGGAAGCTGGAAGACCGCCAGGGTCTCTATAAAGGGCAATGATTCCTCATATTCTATTAGAACACCAAAAAAAAGTTCTGCACCAGATTTTTTGGTTATTCCTTGAAATATTCCTCAAATCTCCCGGAGCTAAAGTGTTTTTATACATGGTGGACACACAACCACTACGGAAACATAGAATTTCATAGAACCATTCGGCCCATCTTCCCTGATGTAAGCACTCAAACCCCAATCGGTACTTGGTCTTGTCCCAGAGTTGGGATAACTAAACACGCATGTTTAAATTCTCTATATTAGCCACCACCACATCTGCTGGGAGACTGTTCCATTTAGCTACCACCCTCTTTGTAAAAGTAGAACTTCCTTACATTACTTCTTAGCCTCTGATCTTATAGCGTTAGATTATGACCTCTTGTTCTAGCATTTCTCCTCCTTTGAAATAAGCTTTCCTCCTGTACTTTGTAGTTAAATGTTTCTACCGCATCCGCCTCTCTTCTCTCCTCCACCCTATACATATCATGATCCCTTAGTATTACCTGATAATTTGTATCCTGCAAACCATTTACCATATCTGTAGCCCCCAACATGTCAATATCCTTCTGGAGATAAGGTGGCAGACATTTCTACAAAGGGGGGTCCCAAAGTAACTATACCACAATCTCAAACATTCTTCTGAGAACACCTGGAACACCAATAATATCTTGGAAAGTTGTTTTTTGGATGTCATCCTCAACTTTAGAATATACATTTAAAAACCATCATAACAGCTGTGTCCTTGTAACCGACACACCCCATGGCAGAGGTACAAGTCACAGCAGACCATCTCCAGCTTCCATGACGGTATTCTCCTGATTTAGTCCCAAGGAAGTAGGGTGTTCCAGCAAGAGCGACTGATGACCATACCACAAAGTCACAAAGTAGGGCACCATCACCGGGTGCCAGCTAATTGTAAGACATTCCACACAAAACCTGATCGCTCATCAAAATCAACAATGGTAGTAATGTTACAGATAAAAAAAGAAATAAATAATAATAATAAAAAAAATAATAAAATAAAAATAAAAATAAATCGCACACGCACACGCTAGTGCAAAGCCTGCTGCTTGGAACATGGCATTGGTTGCTATGGTGATATGACCATGCTTCCAGCTTTGCTGCAGAGTCTCTTTTTGTAGGTCTGATACTTCAGATCAGATTTTGGGTGCTTAAAAAAAATAAAAAAATGTTAAAGGGGGCTCCAGATGTTTATTTTACTTGCAACCCACAGACACAAAAAGGGTTTCATATCCCCTTTTATCAAAGTAAGCTGCCCCATCCCTATTTTGGTAGTCGTGAAAGGGTTAAATAGAGCCTGCGGTGTTTTGTATTGCGATCCCCTCCAAACGTGGGGCGTTTATCATACCCGCCTGTAACATGGGAGATTAAGCTACAAACCCAACTGGCAGCTAATATCACATCGATGGCATTCATATGCAGGGTCACACGAGGAAACGGACAGGAACACGCATCAAAGCCCTATCGGAACACTAGCCGCAAAGAAGTTGGACAGTCTAACAGTCTTTTGTTACCGTACATTAACAAAGAACCAACATATGCTTACTGAGAGGGTGGTGGATGTTGATTTTTAATGGAATATCTTCATAGCCGTACAGAGGCCCTTTATCACTCCCATCACTCCTGTGTTCCAATGGCCCTTTATCACTCCCATCACTCCTGTGTTCCAATGGCCCTTTATCACTCCCATCACTCCTGTGTTCCAATGGCCCTTTATCACTCCCATCACTCCTGTGTTCCAATGAACCTTTATCACTCCCATCACTCCTGTGTTCCAACGACCCTTTATCACTCCCATGACTCCTGTGTTCCAATGGCACGTTGTGTTCGCTGATGCAAGTTTAAAACGCTATATGGTTGGTTAGAAAACCTCTTTTGCAGTTATGTTACAGCTAGAAATGTCCTAATTTTCTATGAAAACCGCTAAGTGACCCCAAACTTAATGGGTAGTGTGTGTGTGTGTGTGTATTGTATATTATGTATGTATGTATATATATATATATATATATAGTCACCTTATCAACCATACATTTATGGACAGATCCCTTCAGCGGCCCAATCTGCCCATTCCCATTGAGAAATAATAAACAGTTGTATAGATAATGTCATTGTGCCGAGATGTAGCCCCCTATGTGAAGACCCCGCTATAAGGGCTCGACTTGGGTGGATTAATAAGAACAGGATGCAGTTGGGTGCCTGCATCTGTTATCACGGCACCGGCAGCCGGCACGGGACTTTCAAGAGCTCCTTCCTGTTTTTCTGGCAACACGTTGCTTACATTAATCACAGTTTACATTACAGCATCATGGAGAAACGGTCATAAAGTGCTTCTGAAGATGCGGTTCCACCCATCCCGCTGCACAATTTACGATTAAGACCGTTAGGAGGTAAATAAAAAGGTTATTTATACACTACTACGCTGGCTTCAAGTCTACTTCCAGAAAATGCACCCATGTGGCCATGTTTTCTATATGTGCATCTCCTCCGTGCTGAAAGGAGAACAAGGCCACCGGTTTAAACATGATTTGTGGTATCCTATGACCCAGCTATGGTTGTTTCAGGAATTGGTGGCAGAATTTAGGCGTACCGGTCATTAAGACGATCAATTCCGAAACAAAACTCATGCCTACACTACAATACCATTGTTATCTATTTATATAGCGCCAACAATGTACATGGCGCTTCTTACAGTCCCTACATTTACAGGGTCTGACCAAACTAAAACAGGCAGATTAAGACAAACCGATTAGGTAGAGAGTGCCCGGCTTGCAAGTTGACGATCCAGTAAAGAAACCGGAGAGCACGAGGTCCAGAACAAAAACCATCAGAACCAAAAGCTCCCAGTAAAACATGTACCAGCTGCATTCACGGGGCGGAAAAATATCCAGAATGAAGGAATTATGTAGTGGAGACTGTTTCCCTACAATCCACCCAAATCATGAAAGAGGTCCGGACATGCTGATAGCTCCAGGGCTTGAGTCATGAACAGTGTTCCCTCTAAGCTGTGCGCGCGCACATAACTTTGAGGGAGCGCACACGTCCTAAAATTGTGCGCACAGTACCTAACGGGGAGCTGAGGGGGGCGGGCAGTCCGTCCAGGGTTCTGTCTAGGGTGATGCTGGCAGTCCTCCAGAGACGGACAGTAATGTCCGCCACTGGAGGAGCAAGCTCGTTGGGGAGATCAAAAATCTCACCCCAACCGGTTTAAAAACAATCAATCGATCCCGCTCCCTTGCGATGCGTGCGGCAACTGATGCTGTGCGTCGGGATTTGATGTCAGATCCCGGCGCACAGCACTTAAGCCACGCCCACCATCTTTACTGCACCGGAAGGACAGGACACAGAAGAAGAAGAGGCAAGAGGAAGAACGAAGAGGAGGAGGAGGAAAAGTAACAGAGGAAAGGTAGGAAAACATTAAGTGAGAGTGAATTAGTAAGTGTGTGAGAGTGATGGGTGTTATGCTGTAGTTTATGCTGAATGTTTGTGAATGAGTGTGTGTGTGATAGCATTGATGTGTAAGTGAGGGGGGGATAGCATGGCATAGGGAGGCTGTAATCACATTAATATGATGCCCAGGTTCCAGCATGTACTGGCTGCCTGGGCATGATAGGAGTGTGATTGCTGTTAGCAATTATAAAATATATATATAATATTGTTGTTGGGTTTTTTGTCCAATTTTGGTGTGTTATTTTTAGTAAAGTGGGTTCTTGTTTTTTTTAAAGGGGGGGTCATTTTCAGTTTCGGTCAAGTGAATGCTGAATTTTCTGTCCAGAATTTTCATTTCGGTGCATCCCTATATACTAAGCCAGACACTGAAGCAGTAGGCCTACACCACATCAATGTTTGGCTTAGTATAAAGTTATAGGGGTTATGCTACATTATTGGCAATGTCTGGCTCAATGTATAGTGATAGGTGTTGTGCTGTGCCTCAGTATATAGTGATAGGTGTTGTGCTCTACCACCGTCAGTGTGTGCCTCAGTATATAGTGATAGGTGTTATGCTGCCCCAGCGTCAATGTTTGCCTCAGTATATAATGATAGCAGTTATGCTGTACCACCGTCAATGAGTGCCTCAGTATATAATAACAGTTATGCTGCACCACTGTCAATATTTGCCTCAGTATATAATGATAGCAATTATGCTGCAACACCGTCAATGTCTGCCTCAGTATATAGTGATAGGTGTTATGCTGTACCCTAGTCAATGTGTGCCTCAATATATAGTGACAGGTGTTATGCTGTACCCCTGTCAATGGTTGCCTAACGACAGAAGCTATGCAGTTTTTCCCAATAAAAAAAAAATATATATATATATATAATATTATTTTTTTTGATCCTTTATGCAGCCCGGAGGCCCAGCTCATGATTCGCTCATAATTAACTTTTGCAGTGAGAATTTCACCTTTAAAATAGACCATGGAGTCAAAAGGGTTGGAAATGTATAGCTCCACCCCCCTTGCAATGTGATTTTTCAGCTCCACCAACTTTGCTTTATATGGACTGTAGAAGCATATCGTGCGCACAAAATTTTGGCTCTGGGAAAAATTTTGCACAACAGAAATGTTCTGCGCACACCACCCAGGAAAAATTAGAGGGAACATTGGTCATGAAGGACTCCACATACGACTTAACTCAGGCCAGCTAGAATGTGGGGCAGATGGACCCCTACCAACCAAAACAAGGAGAAGTTTCTCGTATGACAAAAAAGAACAACACAGGACATGAAAGTGGGGCATGTTACAGATCAAAGGGGGATAAACAGACGCGCTAAGTGGAGAAAAGCAAAATTCTATTTAAACCACATGTTATGAATGACAAAGGGCGTATCGCTCAAGGGAAGGTAGACGGGCTCCTCAACAAACACTGAACACAGTAATGTTACACAAACAGCCATGTGTAGAAGAGTTGTGGTTTAATTAAAGAGTTCACTGAAAATAATGAAAAGCCAAGTTTATCCTGAAGAGCCAAGATGGCCGTACATCACAAAAAGTTAAATGCTGGCATTCAAACTGAAGGAACCATGCATCGTGCAGGGCCAACGTAGTCCTTCTTGCAGGAGAACATTGCTACCGTTAGTCCTTCATAACCTATAGTTCAGTGAGCAGAATGATAAAATGTATAACGCCTCAGTTAAACAGTTTAGTGAATAAACCCCTGGAATCTTAGAGGTGGAACGCTGAACAGCACAGTTTATAAGATGGGAAGGTGTAAGGTGGTCTCCAGGTGCCGTGCAAGCCCAAACCATGTAATACTACTACTACGTGAAAAAACATTCGACCCACCCCTGGAGACCTTCTTCAGAATGGCTGATTTCATAAGTTGCGGATAATGTGGGCACAATATTAATATTCTTCATCAAACATTAAGCAGAAAATAATTGGTTATTGAGGGATATCAACAAAAAGACGCAGACGAACCCCAGAAGATTCTGAGGAAATCCAGACGATATCCAGCATGCAGTAGGCCGAGGTGTTTAGGAGGATATACCGCCATGTTTATAAAATATAATAATATTACAAAGCAGAAATAATATCCTGATTCCAATGATTTTACATCAAAGGAGACTTATGTTCTGCTGATTAACCCTTCTTCTGAAGGCCAGCGAGTTGTGGGAAATATATTTATTAGATTTTTATTTTTGTGGACTGGAGGTATTACTAATGACCCCCAAAACAAACAACGTTCTTTCTTCTCAGTCTTGGACTCGTGAGGTCACATATTACAGGGACCCATGAGTCACATTACACGCTCTGTACAGACTACACGCCAATGATCTCACTCCGTATGGAGCGCTACGAAAGGAACCACCAATGGGTGGGACGCGCTGAGGTTTTCAAGCTCGCACTAGATCATCTCATATGTGGTTTAACAGACGGGGCTCTTTTGGGGGTAAATGCTGGCAATGTGTACATTGCATCAGAATATATAAACAGGGTTTGTAAACCAGCTTGAAGGAGCCAATCAGTGGAAGGAAAGACCTCCAATCAGAATCAATGGGTGGACTTTCCACACATGCATACGGGGGTCTGAACAGCACGGAGGGGAACTGCAGAATCCCCCCATGCATTTTCAAGGGGGACACCGAAACTGTAGTGCATATGATGGCTACAGTGGCTCTTTAAACAGGAAAGCAGCCCAAGTAAAAACTGAGTCTATATTCAGGACCTCAGAAGTCTCTTCTTCAGATGGTACAGTTACATATATTATGCAAGTGAATAACTGAAAGGTTTGGCCATTGATTTTACTACTAGGTAGGACTGCGTTCACCCTTTAGTAACCACAAGGGTGCGGAACGAACACAATCACTTAAAGAAGGGAAAGAAACTATTTAATAAAAGGGCAGTACTGCCAACACACGCTAGATATTTCTGCACTCGTGTTCCAGCAAAGTATCGTATAAACGCACCGCAGCGGTGCAATGCAAAAAAATAAGTCACCATTAATCACAGTGAGAAAAAAAAAAAAGCTTTCCCAAAATTATTTAAATGCATGTAACAACCGAGAATAATCTTTAAATTACGAGGTACCCCTTAAGCAAACACATGGGGGGGGGGTAGCGGACAACCATGTGACATACTTCTCGCCGATGCGCAGGCAGGGGGTACGCATGCCCAGTAAGTGCTCCCTTTTTATTTAAATTGGAGAGCTTTCCTGCCACCGATTGGCTGCTTCGATCTCTCGTAGTATCTGACTATGTATTAGTCCTCTGTAGGGCTGTCAAGGAGACCACACTGTCCCTTTAAGCAGCAGGTACGGCAGAAGCGGCTAAACACTCATCAAATCGCCCTAAAGTGCAGCGACAAACCCTCTCTCACCAAGCTGACATCATGAGACTTTATTCACATCACAGAACATCACGGCCGAGTATTTTACAAGCAGAGAACGGCGCAGCGAGGACTGCTGGCTGCACAAAGAAAAACCAACGTGGGTAAAGAGGCCTTTATTGGGCAACTGAAGCATAATAGATTGCAAGCTTTGGAGGCTACCTGGGTCTCTTCTTCAGGTATCTTACCTCCTCCTTCAGATAACTTGCCTAAAGACAGATACCTAGACAGACTCAAAGGCTTGCAATCTATTATACGTCAGTTAACCAGTAAAGATACCATCCTGGAATCTTCTGTTATAACCCCTAACAGTTACCTAAATAATCAAAAACAAACACAGAATAACCTAATCAGGGGCTCCTCTCTGCTGTCTAGACAGCCATAGTCTGGGACACAAAGCACAGTAATAACCATGTCTGCTTCACAAGATACAGTGTACAAACATCACACACACATCACATCCAGGCATGCATGCATGACACACATCCCATCCCATCCCCCACATACATACATCACATCCATCACACTGACACCCAGGGGAATGAAGCGCTTGCTAACATATAATCCATGCCTGTAGCGGAGAGCCCCGGCCGCCCGGACAGGCAGGAGTTACGACACTCTGGGGAGATTCGTGCGATATGACTCATAATTAAACAAAAAAGGACGCACCCTCTGGGCGGATCTGGGGAACACCCACCACCCTTCACTACGGAACGGCGAATAAAGGGTTAAGGGAAGCAATAAAACCCTTTAAGTGCCCCAGAAAAGAATTTGATTTTTGGTGCGATCGCATAGACGTGAAATGAAGATAAGGGCAGAAGTCCAGAGGGCCGGCATCCCGCACTTCCTGTATGGTATGCGGACCTCCCCTGCTCCCAGCCATTACCCAGCACAGTGACAGAAAGCGGCAGTAAATGCTGTGGGGTCCCCGGGCCCCTCACCTGGACGTAGTTGCTCTCGCAGTATTCTGCCACCCGGGTGAGGTTCTGGTAGCTCTCGATCAGAGCTCGCTTGCCAGCGGGGATTTCCTCCTCTAGTAACATCTGCAGCTCTGCCATCTTGCACCCCTGTGCATCTCTTCCTCGTAAGCCTAGAACAGACAGCAGGCTCCGGACCCACCCCGCCCGACTGGTATTCTGGGATTCCCAGCCTCGCTTTCAGAGAAGCCCCACCCACTGCTAGCTGTAACGGTAGGGGCGGACGCGCAGAGCATGTCGGGGGTTGTAGTTTCAGCGCTGCATTGACTTTGCTGTTTCAAATAAACCTGACCGAGCTGTGTTTCTCGCGTCACTCAGTTCTATCTGTGCCTGCTTACATTATCCAATGTTTTCTTTTACTATTTCTTCTTTCTTTAACCCCTTCGAGACAAAGGCTGATTTTACTTTTTGTACCCTTTGTGACAATGGCCTTTTTAACATTTCTGCGCTGCTTGTGTTTAGCTGTAATTTTCTTCTTTCCCGTTTACTGAACCCACACACATTAGATATTGTTTTTTTCAGGACAAGAAGGGCTTTCTTTAGATGACATTGTTTTGATTGTATCATATTATTTACTATTAAAAAAATTATAAAATATGGTGAAAAATTTAGAAAAAAATGACTGTTTCTAACTTTTAGTTGAAAAATCTTTTACTCATCTATAAAAGGTAATGAAAAAACCTGCTAAATAGATTCTACTATTTGTCCTGAGTTTAGAAATACCCAATGTTTTTATGTTTTTTTTGCTTTTTTCTACCCATTATGGGGCAATAAGTACAGGTAGCGTTTTGCTATTTCAAAGCCATTTTTTCCAAATCTGGTAATTCTTCCCCCCATGTGCCATTTCGGGTATCTTTGAACCCGGCCAATGCAATTTACCCCATCAAGTCATATATTTTTGAAAACTAGACAGCCCAGGGTATTCCAAATGCTAGTATTTTAACTCTTTCCATGCACCATATCTACCACCAGTCTTTGTCAAACTTTATGGTAGTCATTTTTTTGCATTTGTTTTGTCATACACATTTTACTTCAGGTATGAATTAAAATGTTCTAGTTTATGTCACTATCACAAAACACCCCAATATGTGTTCAGCAACATCTCCTGAGCGCAGCGATACCCCACATGAATGATTTTGCCTGGCTGTTTGGGGGCAAAAGGGCCACATTTGGGGCATGCGCATTTTTCAATGTTGAACTTTGGCATTTGGGGATCCACTGCCCATGCCCTATTTGGTACATCTTTGAGCCGGGCCATTTCAGTGTGCCCAATAAACCCATATATTTTTGAAAACTAGACACCCCAGGGTATTTCAAATGCTAGTATTTTAACTCTTTCCATGCACCATATCTACCACCAGTCTTTGTCAAACTTTGTGGTAGTCATTTTTTTGCATTTGGTTTTCCACACACATTTTAATTCAGGTATGAATTAAAATGTTCTCGTATATGTCACTATCACAAAACACCCCAATATGTGTTCAGCAACATCTCCTGAGTACAGCGATACCTCACATGAATGATTTTGCCTGGCTGTTTTGGGGCAAAAGGGCCACATTTGGGGCATGCGCTTTTTTCAATGTTGAACTTTGGCATTTGGGATCCACTGCCCATGCCCTATTTGGTACATCTTTGAGCCAGGCCATTTCAGTGTGCCCAACAAAACCATATATTTTTCAAAACTAGACACCACAGGGTATTTTAAATGCTGGTATTTTAACTCTTTGCATGCACATATTTTACCACCAGCATTTTTTCAAAGTTTGCAGTAATATTTTTGTGTGTGTATTTTTCCCACACACACCTACTTTATGTATGAATTTACAGCTCCTGGTATATGCCGCTGTCACACGACACCCCATAATGTGTTCAGCAACATCTCCTGAGTGCAGTGATACCCCACATGCATGGGTGTGTCATTTTTTGGGGGAACTAAAAGGCCACATTTGGTACGTGTGCATTTTTCTAATTGGAAATTAGATGTGTGGCCATCCTTCCCCCCGTGTTAATTGGGACGTTGTTGAACCTGGCCCATTCAATTTACCCCATCAAATCATACATTTTTTAAAAGTAGACACCCCACGGGCATTTAATATGCCAGTATTTTAACTCTTTCCATGCGAGAATTGTTTTAAGCTAATATGCTAATTTTAGGACTTGCTCACAAAAATATATTTTTTATATATATATATATTTTTTTTTTATTATTTTTTTTTAAAAAAAATTTAACATTTTTTTTCAACTTGGAGGTTCCCCTGATAGTGACATCAGTGGGAAATGATTTTTACATTTTACTGTTTTTTTACAATTTTTTTCTAATTATTATTAATTTTATTTTATTTTTTAATTTATTTTTACTAATCACACTGTGATTAGAAAGCTGGGCTCCATTGACTTGCATGGTGAATGCAGTACCTGTATTCAACCTGCAAGTGGAGCCAAAGTTCTCTAGATGGTCTGGACCATCTAGCGAACTTTTAAAATTTGTGGTTCCTGTTACAGGACGGCGGCCATCTTCCTTGATGGCGAAGATTGCCGGCAGCTGCTCTCCGGAGCGGTCACAGCCCATCAAAAGGTTAGTGTTTGGTGTCGCTGGATGCCTCCTGATCGAGGCATTCCAGCGACACCATTTAAGTTTAGGAGGCGATCGTCGATCGCCTCCTAAACGCTTTTAAAACGGGCGTCCGCCGCCATACAAAGTATGGCGGATGTTGACGCCCCGTGGAGGGGCCAGAGATGGCCCCTTCGTGCCGATCGCGGCGTTGCTGAATGCCTCGAGGTCGAGGCATTCAGCAACGCTTTTTGGGTGCAGAAAGCGATAGTAGATCGCTTTCTGCACCCGTTTAAAGACGTGCCGGTCCTGGCACGTCAATTGTCGTAAAGCACATGCTTTTCCGTGCCGTGCCAGGACCGGCAATTGTCATTAAGGGGTTAAACTGATAATTAGCATATTGTTGGGACTACCAATACCTTAAAGGAACACCCCAGCTAGCATGTGTAATGCAGATACGATAGCTGCGTGGTCCCTTTCAATTTTAGTGGTGACCCCCCCCCGTTGCAAATGCATGGATGCATTCTGCAGAGACCCCCATATGCATTTGCTCCTTTCTCTAACCCCAACTGGTTACCATGCCAAACGAAGCCAACTCCACTGAGCATGTGCGGACAGATCTCCCATTGTTTCCAAAGGGAGCGCTTCCCTGCCATTGCCAACCAGTTGAAATAATCAGAGGAGGAGGGCAGCTGCAGGCTGCAGCTTATACCTCAGGTAAGCCCTTTACCTTCTGGCCCGAGGGACAGGTATAGCCGAGTGGCCCTGTGCCCCCACCCGGTAACCAACATGCACTACCACACATACACACGTTTACACTAGGGGAGCAGGGCTCTCTCAACCTAATGTATCGGTTTGTCTTAGTCTGTCAATTCTCGTCTTGTCAGACCCCTTGAATAAATGTATCGTATTAAGCGCTGTGTAAATTGTTGGTGCTATATAAATAAAAGATAATAATAATAATAACATACGCACTTACGCTCATACATACACTCTCCAAAACACACCTGCTCACCCCTAACTTCTTTAGTGGGGTGTCAGGGTCCTCAGTGACTGTAAACTGCTCTGTTTAAGAGATTCTAGGTTATTTGGATGGAAATGGACAGGTGGGTGGAAGTTAGGAGTGAAAAATATAGTGGGGGGATCAAATTACCAAAAATAAATATACAATATCACAAGCAATTGAACGGCAATCCTCCCATATCAGGTTTCCATGGTGATTGGATCAAACTGTTCCTAGAACTAATCTTTGTAGATAAGGCCTTAAGATCAGAAGTTTCATTTGGGCACACGCAGGGCCAGACTGGCGGTGGCCATCTGATGACGTCATTGCGGCCGGCAGCTGGATATACAGCCGTACGCTACTCTTTCCTGGTCATGGAGTGTGTGGCCATGGCGCAGTGGTCTCTTGTGCGCTTAGTGCTAAAAATGGCAGGCCAAGGAGATGAGGACAAGGAAAAAGACCAAATGTATGGCGGGGGGCTGCAAAATGTAAAGGTCACATTCAGTTATTATATGCAGTAAAGTGCGTTACGAGGGCTGGAGTATCCCTTTAACAAGGTGTGCTTTTCCTGTGCGATTCTCTGCGTTATTCCCAACCTGATTATATTATGTAAAGATACAGAGTCTGTGAATTACTCACCATCCCACAATCACATTAAATGATCGGGCGACCAGCGCGCATGAAGACACTGGCTTGTGTCATTGATCCACCCGATAATAATCAGCGGAAAAGGCTAGAAGAGTCTCAAAAAACACCCTGTAAAATACATCTGGTGATGCAGTTATTTCATTTGTTAAGTCTAATGAGTCCATTATTTGGATGACTGCACCTCCATAATGGTGTAAAAGGTCTGGTGTTGCTGTCATGGACAAGAAGTGCAATTAAATGTACACACTGAGCCGTGTTAAAATTATAATGTTTAGATCCTGGGATTCTTACTTTCATCAATTTATTTTTTAAAGTAGAAACTTTCTCCTTGGATAATATCTCACCCGCCCCACAGATCAGAGATCTCCCATGTAGCTGACCCCCTGAGGATCAGCACACCTGGGGCCTGATCACCTAAGTGGGCTCTGGTTTAGCAGCAGGGGGACTGCCGCCTCGCGGGACCTGTGCCAGGATACTTCACTGCATGTAGATATAGATAGATACACGTAAAATGACAGAGCCTGCGGTGCCTGAATCTGAGGGTCCCAGGCAGTGACATCAATTTACTAGGGAAACTGCTCCAAAGTGGTGGCCGCCTCTAGGACCTTTTGCAAGGGGCAGATTGCCCTATTGGGATCATCCGTCTCCAAATCCATCTGCCCCTCTTTCCTCCCCTGATGTCTGTTTTCTCGCTCAGAACGTTTGCTGGGTATGAGTTGGGCTCAGAGTCTTACAGCCCTAAAAGTCACAATAAGTTAGAATAATGTGTATAGAAAGAGCAGGAAATGGCTTAAATAAAAAGTGAGTATGAGGGGGTGAGTATTTTTGCCGAGGTGCCACTCGTTTATCTGATTGCAGCAAACTGAAAACAAAGGAGGATCACTGCCCCTTTAAACACAACAGCTGTGTAGTGATGTCATGCGAGCAGGGCTTACCTCACCTTTTGCTTCTTTTAGTCCATTATTATGTCATGCATTACTGTAAATTATTATTAATAAAATAATAATATTATGTAGATACCAGATAACTCTCCAAATGTAATAGTCTCGGGATGAGGAGAAAACAATATGTAATCATTTAACAATGTGAGGCACGGCGGTCAGAGACAGAGATTACACAGAGGTTTAGGAGAACACAAGTTGTGATAAAGATAACTAATTAGAGTGACGAGGATATCAGGTAATTGAATTAGAGTGCAAGCTTTCTAGAGCACTTATTGTATCTTTCTTCAAACATTGTATATAATTAATGTTGAGCATTATAATGCAATAGCGTATCATTCCTGTTTTGTCTCTTTAGTATAGATTTATAAATATCTTATGTCCTTTACTGTGTTTGCTTGTACTATTCCACTAAAAGTCAAGTCAGTGAAACTACTACCCCTGTTTGTAAAGTATAATTTTCATGGGATTTGTAGTTCAATATCACTGCGAGGGCAGAACCTTATTTTTTACTGGGTTAAACAATTGAATGTTTGGGGGTTTTGTCCATATTTGACCAAATAAAGGTCACTATAGCCACCATAGCACTCCACAAAAGTACCACTCATTGCCGATGGGGGAGGGGTACTTAGTACATTCAGATTATGATTTAAATAAATTGTTTTGTGACTTTTTTTTCTAACGCGTAGGTTAACCAGTGCATATTGCGCAGCTTTTGTCCGTGTTGCCTCAGTGGAATGACAACAATTTTGCAAAGCTGAAGGCCAAACTTGTCGATTCGCTGAGAACATGCTATGGCTGTTTGTAATTTTGGATTCCGTTTTTCAAGGATTTACGAGACAGCAGAGGCCAGGTAGATACGGGAATGGCAGGATGATTTATTAAAACTAAAGTAATTGTCTTGGAGATATTTAGATTAGAAAACAAATATGTTCACTCGTGGAATCTGAGATCTTGCGGAAGCTTACCAAGTTTGCTCCGTTCACAGAACTTTACCTCGTAATTTTACTTTGTACATGTGAGCGGCAGTCATGTTTTCCCCCTAACCCCCCCCCCCCGGGGACTATTTCTCAAAAGGGCGGAGCCTCTGTGCACACCCTCTCCCCCAATATGAGGAATGGGAAGAGGCTGTCCCTGTGATTCCTCTGGCTCCGCCCCTTTGCAGAAGCACTCCTTGAATATTGTAGATGCATTTTTCGGTTAAATAGACTATCTGGTATTGGCAGCTGCAGCATTCCAGTTTCACCACTTGTTTAGCTAATATCTTGAAGGATAATGGGTCCCCCATTCTGGTACTAAAGTGAATAATATCTGTGTAAGTAAAAAAATAAATAAACAGAGAAATGAATACTGGAAGATGTTTCATTTTAAACCCACTTTGCATAGAGGACATGTTATTTTATACATGTACATAATATACACCTCCCTCCAGGCCCGGACCGACCATCTCGTAGACTGAGTATATACTCCCCACGGCAGATCAAGATATACCCATGAAAATGTAGCAGTCGGCCGCACTTACATCATCAGGCGCCAGGGCTGCGTCATCATAGCCAATCCGGCCCTGACTCTGGATGTCCAAAATACATCAATGTATTATACATGATATTTTACACCAGTTATTATTTAAACTGATGTATCCATACTTTAATTTTTATTTGTTTTACTTTTTTTTTTAATTTACATTTGAAACAGGAGATTCACAGGAAATCGAATTAAAAAAGTATTCAGCCCAGTAGAGGGGGTGCTGACTGACACAGATGCATCCCTGAATTAAGTATTTATTACTGTCTGCTTTTAATCTACGTGGCAGTGCCTTTGCATTAAAGCTAATGGGATGTTATAATGCATAGATGAGATCAAATAAATCACTAATCTAATGAATAACCTTAGTACACCAAGGTGTTAAAAGCTCTGTAACAGGATTTCAATGACTATAAAATGGTTCCATCTATTGTATCAATCACTTGCCAATAAGTTTTGTAGGAGTATTTTTTTTCTTTTTAACTTACAAAGTAAAAAAGCCAAGAACTTCAATTCTTTCCTAGTACCAATATTTGAGATTTGAATTTGAAAGGGTTAGAAAAGCATCCTTGAATCAATCAATAAGATTTGTTTCCTTGATAAAACAAATCAGATTATCAGTAAATTATGCAAAATCTTTGATTTGACCTGAAAATGGTGACACCATTTACTTGCCCCTGAATCTGCATCAGGGTATTAACGGATATACCCAGAGTTTTTCTCTGTGTCTTAAGGATTTTGCACCAATCTTATAAGTGTAAATTGGTGGACCCCCAGTGTCACAACGTCTAGCGCTTATTCCTTATATTTCGTGGATACATGAGCATGCTCACCGGTGCTTTTCTTACTGATTTATCACAGCCGAAATCAGAGCCCACCCTTACACGGGTCCCGAGGGTCCGTGGGACCCAGGGTGCTCTTTTACAGGGACTTCAATTTGCTACCCCAAGACATCTTGTTTCGGGATAGATACGTGGAGAAAAAGAAGCGTTTCTGTAACTCTCTTTCCTTTTATCGCTGCACTTCCGCATAAGGGCAGAGCCACATGGACAGCCTCTGCCCCATTCCTCCAGTCAGGGCAGAAGGTGTGGCCAGAAGCTCCACCCCTTATGCAAAAGTGCACCAGGAGTCCAGGTTCAAAGAGAAGCAGATGAATAAAGAAGACAGAAGAACAAGAAGAGGCAAGTAAGAAACAGAGCTGTGGGAAAAGAGACAGGAATATATTGAGAGAGTGTGAGAAAGCAAGAGAGAGTGAATGATGGTGAGTGACAACAAACTTTGTTTGCGAAAGTAAAAAGCCCCCCGAATTTCGTCCAAACCGAATAGGCAGGAGACAAAGTTTGTTGTCTGAAAACAAATGGATGAAAAATGTAACAAAAAATTTGCCTTAATCGTTTTTTCGTTCCTTTGTACAAGTCTGATATATATATATATATATATATATATATATATATATATATATTCTACAGATCTCTGTGGGTAAGTAGCCTTTTGAAAGCACCGCTGTCTAAGCACTTAAGTAGTTAAGCCTAGTCAACCAACAGAATATATCTTCCTTTTCCCTGAAATGCATTTACCTAATTTACACCAGCAGACGGCTTGGCTGCTTCAGAGGAAAACCTTTTACTGAGCACTTCTTAAGCCTCCTGGATCATCTCCCAACCCACTGATTACGTTACGCGATATATCTCATACCTTTAAAATATAATACACTGTTAGCGAGAAATGAAAGTGATAATAGCTTAACCAAAAAAAATATTTGATTCTCCTCTATAGAGGTGCAAGGACTGCAAATAGGTAGATGAAGCTGACGCACACTTTACAGATACACAACTTTATTGTTTAAAATATAAAGTTAATGATTGTAGGCACAAATACTATAGAAGTATCCTACTTAACATTATTACAATTATTTATTGTTTTATATACAGCCACCATAATCCATAAGGTATGAAGCACCCAAGTCAAGCCACCGCAGAAGAAAACATTATATGGCATTGAAGAGCTCAGATGGTAGCTGGAGAATAAAGAATTAGGGGGTCAATAAAGTAACCCCCTGTCGCCTGTCACCAAAGTGTCAGCATAAGGACACCAAATGTCCTTCCAAGATTTGTGGAAATCATATGTACAGATGGGACGTTTGGTGAGATGTCCACCATAAAGCTTGTTGCTAACCCCGG
This sequence comes from Sceloporus occidentalis, assembly GCA_023333645.1. Classification (NCBI taxonomy): domain Eukaryota; kingdom Metazoa; phylum Chordata; class Lepidosauria; order Squamata; family Phrynosomatidae; genus Sceloporus; species Sceloporus occidentalis. The sequence continues at coordinate 3,694,434 of JALMGF010000063.1, read as the reverse complement.
TAACTTGGCCACCCTATAGGCATAATTTGGGATAAATGCATTGAAAGCCAGGTATTATTAAATTAAAACGTACATACTGAATAGTCTACAAGTGTAATTAGTAGCAAAATGTAACACAAAACAAAAAAAGACACACAAAGAGATACAGATCCAAGCTGGACTGCCAAGAAGTGCAGATTCAGCCAGGTGTATAACCTTAATTCATATTAATAGGTTCCCTAAACATACCAAGGCTGCCTGGAAAGGGACGGGCATTGTGTGCTGTAAGAATCCACAAGACTGCCATCTTCTATTTCATTAATATGCTGCTTATTGGCCAGTAAACAATGCTTCTCTGTAGTCTAATAGTGTGATTATCTGGAGAATGGGGGTTTTGTTTATTATAATTGAAATATAAAGGTTGATGGGGAAATATAAGTCTAAATATTTCTTCTGACAAAGGTAAAAAAAAAAAGTATTTTTTAATAAAATATAAACAAAGATGAAAAATAAACAATACAGTGAGCTCAGTGATGTTGTTGTGACATTACTGGCATAGATAAGATGATCCCAAAAGAGGATATATATATATATATATATATATATATATATAACCCACTTCCTCATTCATTACCCCAAAAACCTTTTAAACCAGAGGTATTAAATATACTACCCTATAAGCAGGCCCGGACTGGCCATCAGGCTCACCGGGCATTGACTTAGGGGCTGATGGAGCTGCAGCTCCAGGCCCCTACCTTAAAATAGGCCCAGTCAGGACCGGACTGACTGGGCCTCTACGGCCGCATTAACGCAGGGCGTAAGGGGCACATGCCCCTTAAGCCCACCGCAACTGCGACCGGGTCCGCCACTCTAAGGGGCCGGGAAGCCCCCACCAGGGCCGGCCTTACGGGTGTGCAGCAGAACAGGGTTTAAATTAAAACATCGGGGGGTTTGTTTTTTTTTACTTTATTTAACATCCTCCATGTTAAATAAAGTTTTTGTTAACTTTATTTAACATGGAGGATGTTAAATAAAGTTAAAAAAAAAAACCCCCGATGTTTTAACTTAAGCCCTGTGCGGCCGCAGACCCCTAAGGCCGGCCCTGGTGGGGGCTTCCCGGCCACTTATTGTGGCGGACCCGGTCGCAGTTGCGGTGGGCTTAAGGGGCATGTGCCCCTTACGCCCTGTGTTAATGCGGCCGTAGAGGCCCAGTCAGTTGCGGCAGGCCTAAGGGACCCTACGTTAATGCGGCCGTAGAGGAGTAGTCCGGACCGGACTGACTGGGCCTATTTTAAGCTGCAGCTCCATCAGCCCCTAAGTCAATCCGGCCCTGCTGCGGGCCCGGTCGCAGTTGCTGCTTGCTCCGGCAACAAGGTAAGTAGGGTGAGGGAGGGGGGTGCAGAGAGGGGTTAGATAGTTAGAAATGGGGAGAAGGGATGGATAGTGAGAGGGGGTACATAGTGAAAAGGGGGAACAGAGAAGGGGCAGATAAGATGGGGAGAGGGTAGTGTGAATGCGTATGAGAATGAATGAATAAATGTGTGGATGAATTCTGTGAATGCGTATGACAATTAATGAATTCATGTGTGGATGAATTGCTTAAATGATTTTTGAGACTGCATTAATGAATGTGTTAATGATTTGTGTGAATGAGTGAGTAAATGCAAAGATAGTACATAAAGGGTGGGCTTTAACAATAAATAAATAAATAAAAATGGGCTGCTCAGGCTTAAATGCCTGGGCCTATTTTTTGTCCCAGTCCGGGCCTGCCTATAAGGTACTATGTAAGGGATGGATGTGGCCCTCTAGAATATAAACAAAATATATATGTGGGGTAGCTCTGTATTTGTTGCTAAACATAAACCGGGCCATTGTTCATCAGGGGCACCTACTGCGTGGAAGAAATTCTAAGCAAAATTAGTATTTACTATTTAGTATAATTTTTGTTTTTTTACATACTAGCACTCACAATTATTATTTTTTGCATGCTTCTATGGTTTCAAATGGAAGAACCATTTGTTCAGAAAATGAGGATGTATAATTTGTGTGGTTACACCAAACGTAGAAAAGGGAAATCTAGCTTAAACCAATACATGGTAAAAACTGCAAAAAAAAGTCTAAATACCTTTGGAACCGAATAGGTTGACAAATTTGCTATGCCCTTACATAGAATCTGCATGACGGACCATTAAAGGGTTAATATTTAGAGAGTCTCAGGGTCAGCGGTCAGAAGTTTCACAGCAGGACCAGCCAGACAATGGAGCTGAGTGGGGCAACCGCTCCAGGAGGCACTTTTGAAGGGGCGGCACTTTTTTTTTTTTTTTTAAAAGCGAAAGACAGAGAAAGGGGCGCCGAGTGGTTTTCGTTTACCAAGCTGTCAGTACCCGCTCGGCGCCCCTCTCTCTCTCCTCTGCGGCGAGTCTCCCTGTTCGGTCTCGGTGCCGGCTTGTAATGCTGAGTGCCGGAAGATTTCCGGCGCTCAGCATTACAAGCCGGCACCGAGACCGAACAGGGAGACTCGCCGCAGGACTGCTGAAAGGTAAGTACAAGGGGGCGGCAGGGACGGAGGGAGAGGAAGGGTAGATAATGGGGGGGGGGGGGGCGGTATTTTGCCTTGGGCCGGCCCTGTTTCACAGGTATGGGTATGTGTGTCAGCTTCTGGCCCCGCTCCCCTAGAAAGTACTTGCTGAATCCACTCTATTCGGTTCACAGGGCCTCGTTTACCCCTCTTTGGTTAACCACCATACCTGGGAACTCTCCAGGGTTTGCCCGGAGGCTCCAGTGAAACGCCACTTCACTACGGGGAGACTCCAGGTCGCGGGAGCAGCGTTGCAGCACGCCCCACTTCACCTCCAACAATGGCATGTGTCCCACGCCAGTTGGACCACCCACTGACACCAGTGGGAGCGCCTGCGACACCAGTGGGACCCCCTACCCGCATCCTCCAAGGGGGGACTCTGGGCTGCCGGAGCTATAAAGTTCCCAGGTACGATCGTCACTACAATTAATTACGATCTAGATTCAAATCAAAACTGATTCTGTAGCTTTATTATAATCCATTAAATAAAAAACGATATCTGACGTAATCCACACAATCTCAGAGGCAGATCGCTGCTCATCTAAGCGGGTGCAGGCGTACGCTCTACGGCATGAGGTTTTATTGAACGTGGATCGTGCCGGTGCTTCTTTTGATGAAAGTCTTTGCTATGCCCTCGGGGAAGCTTTTGGCGTTTGAGCACCTTGTGAGGTTTACTGATATAATGACGAGAGACTGAGCCGGCATATTCAACGTTATACGTAATCACTACAAGAGACCTGGATTCCTAGACACATTTTTATGTTCCCTACCTGCTCCGAACACCGGCATGTTTTGAAAATCTTCCTATGCCAGACACAGACATCACCAGGCCGGGGCCAAACCGGGAGCAAGCGCTGCTTGCCCGTTTCCCCTTAATCAGCGGTGTGTCCCGCAAGGAGGGGGCTCTGGATAGCAGGGGCCATAATATTCCCGGGTATACACATAACCTTTCAAGCAATGAACAATAATATCCTTTTACATTAAATTCTGTCATTAAAAAACACCACTGCCCCTCTCTGTATATTTAGATCAGCAATACATATGTACATAGAAATGTATATACGCCACGCCCCTGGCCACACCTCTAACTGCACCCCGTACAATAAAAGTGTATCCCAGGCGATTTTCCTAATGCAAGTTACTATGTATGTATGACCCGTGACCCAACACATCAAGCATAAAACATAATAACAATAAGAATAATACAATAAACACGCAACCCCACTAGACAATGCCCGAACCACCCAAGATGGCGGCTCCGCCTACGCTTACAGCTGATTGGCCAAAGCCGAGTAGCTGCCATTGTCCTTGATGTTGGTTCTTTGCGGATTTAAATAAAGTTATTCAAAGTGCGATCGCGCGTTGATGTGGTGGAGAGGTCGGGGGAGGGTGAAACTACATTTCCCGTCATGCACAGCGGTGACAGTGGGGAAACAGCGGCAGCGCTATGTCGGCTGTGGGGTCTGTAGGTGTACTGAAGGGTGACCGGTGCCCACCTATCTCTTCCGTATAAAGCTTGAGGTAACACAGAGGCAGCTCCGCATCCGCCATGCCCCTCCAGAAGCTTCCCTATTTAGAGTCCTCAGGGCTCGGCTGCGGTGTAGCCGACCTTTGTAATCCTAGAGCAGCTGACTTGATCCTCCAGTACTAGGCTAAAGAGCTAATTCTGCTGCAGACTCTTTACATATCATATAATCCGGCCATTTGCACCCTAAGAGCGTAGTCATAGTAACCAATGCATATTGTATATGTATACATATAGAAAAGATGTGTATCTATACATATAATGCATGTGAATGCTCACTGCTAAAAGCACCATTCTTCACATGATTACACCTATGTATGTATGTGTTATTGTACGGGTGCAGGTTAATGTATAAATAGGTTATTAAATATATATATATATATATAGATATATTGTATATGATATAAAATGTTCAGTAAAACATGTACACGTATATAAATATATATTATATTTTATTTATATAGCGTCAGCAATTTACGCAGCGCTCCTTACAATATGTATATTCAAGGGGTCTGACAAGACTAGATTTGACAGACTAAGACAAACCGATACATTGTATAAAATTAATATGTACATCTATATATAGTGTCTGTATATTAGGGTTTTTATATTTTAGTGAATTTTTTCCCAGATTACGTTACGGTTTATACGTTGTGTATCTGTCTTCACAAAAAATAACCCGCCGTTGAGAAAATAACTGGCTAAAATAGAAGTTTACCTTTTTATTAGAACATGATGGAATATTGATTCCGTATGTCATCTTTTTTTAAAAAAAAACTTACTGCGGTAAAGAACAAAACTCTGCTTCTAATTTAGTGTTTCCGCTGGAAGGCCGGCTCAATGCGGAAGATCATTTAAGGGTTAATGATGTGTAATTATGAAAACCAAAGGACCCTGTCACAGGACTTTACATCCCCTACCTGTGGCATCGAAGCTCTGGGGGCATTTCAATTTCCTAATCTCCCATTTACTTCCATTTTGATGCAGGTTCTTATGAAAAGCTTTTTCCACCGAGAATATGGCAGACACAAAATCCCTTCACCAAACAAGGTTTGAAGCCGCCGTGAGCGTGATACAGAGTTTGCCGAAAAATGGTAGGTGTTCGATGGATTATTGGTACGGTATTAAAATCCCCATTTATTAAGGACGTGTTCTGCATAGCTGCTTGGTGGGGAGGTCAATGACTATAATGACATACTCCAAGGACAATAGGAGTGCTTGAATGACCTTATCACAAGATCGCCATGCAGAACAATGATACAAGTGGACCCATCCTCATTGTTGTAAAGATTGTAAGCTCCTTGGAGCAAGGCCCTCTTTTGCTTCTGTAGGGCAAAAACGTTCTGCCCTGTCTACCCATTGTACAGAGCTATGGAATATGATGGCGATATATAAATCAATACATAATAAAATGTGAGTAGTGCGTACAGGTGGCCACATTGAGTATTGGTGACGTTAGTCCTGTGTTGGTCGGCTGTTCTTCTCTGTTTTTCTGCTGTGTACACAATGTGACACACTATATTGAGGTTATTCTTCAAAGTTGTAATGGTTACCAGCAGAAACATTTTCCATTTGTCTTCCAGAACATTGTCTTGTATGATCGATAATATAATATCTTAGGAGGAATTAAGTGGTTAAGTTATAACACACTTCACATGTTTAGATTTTTTGGTTTGTGGGTTTATAGTTTGCTTTATTTTGTAGGGTCATTCCAGCCATCTAATGAAATGATGCTGAAATTCTACAGCTTCTATAAGCAAGCTACTCAAGGACCGTGTAATATTCCAAAGCCTGCCTTTTGGGATCCTGTTGGCCGATACAAATGGTAACTCGCTATCCTCCCCCTCTTATTTTCTTTCGTTCTGTCTTTCCTTCTTTCCCCCTTTCCCTTCACTTTCAATAATGCTATATGATTTCTATGCATGTGAATATTTGCTGTTCCAAGGATCGCTATCAATATGTCAGTTATATCAGTTATGTATGATGATGTTGTTTTAATTGTTTTCACTTTTTAGGGATTCTTGGAGTTCTTTGGGTGACATGTCTAAAGAAGATGCAATGATTGCATATGTTGATGAAATGAAAAAGGTAAGTTTCCTCAAGTATTATCTACGTTTTGGGACGTATTGTTATTTGTGAAAAACATTATTGGAAATTTTGATATATACATAGTGTTTATATATCTTATCGAGTAGCTCCAGGTAAAGTTCACAAATTTTTTTTTTCCCAAGTGACCTTTGACTTGAAAAGTGTTTTTTTTGTGTTTGTTTTATTGTGGTAAATTGGCCAGTCTTTGTTTCTGTTTGAAGTGGGCTTATTCCTTAAAAAGCACTGACGTTCTGCAGTTATATCTATACCTTTTATAACATATTCTTTTGTCACTATAGTGATGTGGTGGGAATACCTAAACTGCTTTGTTTCTTTCTTTCTTCTTTCTTTCTTTCTTCTTTCTTTCTCCTGATTCCGACAGTTTCGACAAATTATTTTATACAATGCTTATAAGTCAAAATGCAGAAAGGGGTCCAAGAAACAAATACCGGTACTTTCCCACTTGTTTTTTTTTTTTAATCCCAGCACTTTGTGACTTTGTCACATCAACGTACCTTTTAAAGATTCAGCGGATGTATTTAAATAAGTACATTTGATGTTTACATAGAACTCTTCCCCTTGTGTGGTGTTTGGGAATAAATAGTAGCTGCTTCGCTGTGATAATGCTAGTGGATTTGTTTGCAAATTATTAAACACAAGCTTTTACAGTGTATGTGTGTATATATATATATATATATATATTATATATATATTTTTTGTTCTAATAAACTTACTTTATCTTCATTTGAAATTGCCGTGTTGTGATAGGTTGGCTTAAACACCACACTGAGTAGACTGTCTATGACAATGCTAATGAATTCCTCCTTATCTAATCTTTTTTTCCTCCATAAACATTTATGAGTCAGAGTATTGCCTCAAAGAGTTATAGACTTGTGATTTCCAACCCAGTCCTCAAGGCACACAAATGGTCCAGGTTTGCTCCCTAGTGGAATAGAATTTGGCAGTTACTAAATCCAGCACTGTTAGTGTACATTGAGGACTGGGTTGGTGGCAACCACTGATTTAGACGTTCTGTTTACTACAGGTGTAGTTACTTGGTGGCTTGCCCGCCAGGGGTCTCTTCTTCAGATGGAATGAAGAAGAGGCCTCTGAGAACCCAAAGGCTTATGTGACATTTATTGAACCAATAAAATGAATTACATTTTACTGAGGCGTCAAAGGAATAGGCAAGGGAGTAGCAATCAAGGTCGCAACCGTGACTGGTCCCACTACTCTAAGGGGCTCAGGCAACCACTTGTCCGCCTCTTTAGAGCTGCTAAGTATGGGATTGTACAATCGGATGACCTCTCACACTTTCTGACTGCATGCTGTGTCTGACTGATCCAGCATGCAGGAAGTGACATCACATCCTTAGTCTGCACACAGCATGGATGAAGAGAGACACAACACTCCTGCAGGTAAGTTGTGTGGACAGGAGCACAGACAAAGGGTTTTGGGGGCAAAGACAAGCTGGGGTATTAGATGGCACTGATAAGCTGTTTGGGGGCAAAGCTGGCACTGTGGGACATGTTGCTTGGGGAAGTTGATAAGGATAGGCTATAAATTTAGCATGGCACGTTCCTGGGTAATTTGCATCTATAACCAAATTATCAAAATTGCTTGATATAACTCAAGCACCATTTATATTTTTGTTGTAGTTTTCATCCAGTGCCGGAATAAGCCTATATTAACAAATAAACCTCAGCTAGTTGCCATCGTTGGCTCATATACAAATGTTGTATTGTGACATCTTGCCTTTTGGACACTAGATCCTTGAGACCATGCCAATGACTGAGAAAGTGGAAGAATTGCTTCGAGTGATAGGTCCTTTTTATGAAATGGTGGAAGACCAAAAACACGGCCTGGGATCTGTTGTAACATCAGGTTGGGCTAACGTCTGCTTTGTATCCTAATACAAACTTAGCCAACGTTTTCCTTTTCGACTTTCTAACCATCTCTGCTTCTCAAACCTTTAAGCTTTCTCTTTTTTTCCCTCCTTCTGCATGGCAGTGCGCCTGGACAAAGTAACTAAATCTTTAGAAGGTAGGGATGGTGAAAATAGACACGTGTCAGTTTTATGTATCAAAAATGTATGCTACAAATTTCTGAAACAGGAGCATTTTCATGAATTACGTAGCTTTTTTTTACTGCTCTGTATTTTTTTTTGGTGGCACGCACATTTCAAGGTTTTATTTCTAAAATAAGACATTAATCCATATTCAAATAATTTTCCACATGGTGTGTCGTCCTGTAATGTTTAGTGGGGTCTAGTTGTAGGCAATTTTTTGCAATATTTTAGTTGTATATGTTTTCCATCCTTCCTTGATATTAATAACTGCATGGAGTCAAGCTGTGCACAGAACCCTGTTAATTTTGTGACTGGTGGGCAATTTTTTGTCGTATTTATTTAATCATTGTTAATAAATAAGCACTTGCAATATTTTTTGCATTGTCCAAATACGTTTCTCTGTAGATCTTAGCAACGTCCTGACCTCCACACCAAACTGTAAGGCTATTAACGGGAAGGCAGAAAGCAGTGACAGCGGAGCAGAGTCAGAGGAAGAAGAGCCAACGCAACATAAAAATGGAGAGGCAGAAGAAAGTAATGATGAAGAAGAAAGCGAGCAAGGTGATCTAGAACATCTTCTCTTGATTACATTATTCTGTGCCTTGTTTGGAACACAAAATACAAATGTACCCCCCCCCAATTGATGTGCTAAAATGTATTTATTAAGATGTATTATCTCCTGGTATAAATAACTTAATTGCTTTTGCTCACATTTGTCTTCTAAATGTTGCTTCTTATGTGTTTTTTATTCAATTTTGAAATCTGTATATCATTTTTCTCTTATGGCCAGTTGAAAAGTGACAAAATGGGTATAGCTTGGGAACGAATAGAAGCAGGTGGCATAGTAGAAACTTGGAGTCAGAGTGGAATTTAAAGGCCATGTTTTTACACTCTGTCCTGTGTAAACTTGGGAGCTGGTCCCTTATTGCCTAATATATCGAAGTACAGATCGTGAGAAGTGCTATATAAATAAAAGATAAAATCAACTAAGGCATTTCTTGGGGGGTAATACAGTTGGAGAGTTCAAGAATGCATTGGGGTAGATATACAAGGGAAGTTAGATGGATATCAAGAATGAATACTTGTTCTATATTAGAAATAGAATTGGTGGCCAAAGTCATCAACCACCCAGACTCCGTTCACGTGCTATAATAATAATAATACATTTTTGTCATTTAACATCACCATTAGTCTGTCTAGTATATTCACTGCTGTTCTGTAGCTTCTTTGACATCCTTAAAGCAACGCTCCTGCCCTATTTCAAATGTATATGCCATTTTACTATATGTAAGTCTGTGAATGCATTCTTTAATCTCCGTTAATAGAAAATGAGACGCCTGTCTTATTTAACGCCTCCCTGGTGGTCTCTAATGTAGCCAGGAAGCATTCTGCACGTGCTCAGTAGCACTCCCATTCTAGTTGTTGGAAGCTACTCAGCTCCTGTTGAGATCAATAGAATGTTTTACTGTAATATATGTTTAATTTTCTAACTCCCAATAACTAAATCATGCATGCATCGATTTGCTTACAAAAAAATGCAATAGAATCTGTGCAAAATGCATTCCAATATGCATTAAAATAAATATATTGATTTTGGGACTAGACTCCATTAAGAAGTTGCCGATCACCTGTTTCCTTGCAGAGAAGATAACAATTACCGGTATGTCTTTGTTTTATAATAGAAGAGAAGAATGTGGAGCAGGATTCAGTTCCCCAAAGTCCCCCAAAGACCACCGTCAGTCCTGATGTAAAAGTAGATCATGTCAATTCCATCCCAGAAATAGGAAATCACATCTCCAACAAATCGTCTCTCAATAAGGCTATCGGTGAGGAGAATACCAATGAGGACAAGCTTATTACAGAAGATGCTGTGAATGCACTGGAAAGAGACAGAGGTAGTTGGATAATTCATTAAATCTATTTTTTATTTGTATTTTTGAAAGAGTCTAAAAGAAGCAGTCATTCCAGTTTTGGGATGTTTTGCAAGAGGATCCTGAGTATGTGGTAATTGCTATTATTTGCACAGTTTAAACCAACGCAAACATTAAAGGTGTACTCCCACCATTTCACTGGTGATTTCATTAAAACTGATTAGTTTCCAAAAATATTGTGTCTTCTATTTTAGGAGGGCTATTTTTTATATATATTATATGTTGTTTTTTGAAAGCTCCATTTTCGGATTGTGTGTCTCTGTCTAGTGGATTGGACTAAGATAACAGCTAGAACACTGACTTCTGATCGTACTACCTGTGTAAACAATAGAATGGCTCAGTCTTAATTACCCAGGTGGATACTCTGATTAATGAAATGTATATAGGGCAAAAGAACACCATTAGCCCTTCTGTAAAGAGTCACCTCAGTGTACTGTATGAACAGTAAGTTGCCAAAAATATCATGGCTGGCAACAATGGCAGCCTCCAGGTCTGAAGATAAAGTGAGTTTAGTGGAACAAAATTAGATGAAAACCAGGTTGTATACAGCACTAATGGATACAAATCCACCAGACATGAATTGGATGGAAAGTTTAATCACCAGTTTAGAGTTTGAATCGATAGCCAGTATAAATCATTATTACTTATTTAAAGAATAAAGCATGATAAGGGTCATTCTGTGTCAGTGTAGCCAAGGAGGCATCTGCTCCATCATGCTATCAACTTATCTGCTGTCATGTACTCTCTGGAGAGATAGGACATCTTGATCCATTTAAGCCATTCACTAAGTAATGGAGTGGGTTTTAGCTGATCGCTGATGTGTGTTCTGTTTGTAGACTATGATGGCACTGACGATATCGCTGCAATGCAGCACCTAACAAGTGACTCAGACAGCGAGGTTTTCTGTGATTCTATGGAGCAGTTCGGACAAGAGGAGGTAAGCTCTCGTATCATCTGAGATGCTGCTAATTATTCAAGCCCAAAGCAGGCTGAAGTAATTTGCATTGAAGGCAATGGCCAAATACATTTAAATTCTGTATTAGTTTGTCTCTTGTTATGGAAGTTCAGGAATTAAGGGAGGCAAGCGGTGGTCTTGGAATGATTAAGGGAGAATGCAGAGGGACCACATAAAGCACACGTGTGCTGAGGTCCGACACTTCATAACCGGCACAAAGGACACTCGTATGAAATACAAGTAATCCAAAGTCCGCTTGTACATAAGACAATAGTAAAGGTCATGCTGGCTGCGTGGAATTCCATTGGAAACCATTCTGTGTTTGTTGTGTGAAAGTAACCTTTGGATTGCCGCATGTGGCAGCACAGCGCAGGGACATCGTTACAATCGTCGCTTTATTAACGGGTGTACTCGATTGTTTACTGCCCACTAACAGAGACCTTTTATTTGTTCCCTTTTGCTAGGGACACAATCTCTTTCATGATCAGAAAATGATGTTTTAATAAAATATGGCTGTATATTGCTTCTGAAATAATATAGTGTAATCTGCTTTTGCCATTTATCAGAAACTAATTTTTTTTATCTAAATCACAGTAATTTAATTTACTCTAATATTAATGTGCAGAGTAGATGGCCAGAGATAAAATGCCATGTCATATTGACAGTTTATTTGTCCCCACAGGTTGATCACAGTGCGCTGCTACAAGATGCCTTGTTAAACAACGACCCTATGAAAACAGCAGATGGTGGAGAAGACAAAGATGGAGGGGAAAGTGTCAGACCATCTGGACACCTACCCCAAAGAGATAGGCCTGGACATGACAAGTCTGAATATGTTGGTTCCAGGCGAGGAAGAGGTACATGTTGGATCATTGCTTTATTACATATCAGAGTTGAAATATTGACGTGCTCTAAGCAGAGTTTGTATCAGCCTATACATTACATCTATTTATGTGGTGCCAGCAGATTCTATTGCGTTGTTACAATCAGTGGAATAATTTAAGATCACACACAACAAACTGGTACAAAAGGAGAGTGTCCGGCTCTAGGAAAATTACAATCTAGTTGGTGGTTGACGGGGGAGAGCACTCCTTGGATGGGGATGAGTTGGTCGAGTCAGGATGAACTGTAGAGGTTGTTGGTCATTCAGATGGTTTGATTAGCAAGCTGGCTGAGCATGTTTGGGAGAGAGGTTGTTTTTGGAGAGCTTTTGAACAAGGGAGAAAGTCTGAGGGAACGGGGCATTCCAGAGAGAGGGTACAGCACAGGTGAATTACTGAATGCGGGAGAGAGACTAATTAATGATGGTAGAAGAGAGGAACTAAGAGTGTGTATTTGGACAGGAGGGTGAATATATAAGGGGGTTCTGAGTTGATATGGGATCTGTAGGTTGGGGTCAGAAGTTTGAATTTGATTCTGGAGGGTATAGGGAGTGATTGGCACAGTGGAGGAGCAGATGGCAGAGAAAGATTAATGTAGCAACAGTGTTAAGGATGGGTTGGAGTGGTGAAAGGAGGAATGGGGGGGAAGGACAGTTAGTAGGGAGCGGCAATAATCCAGACTGGATATCCCAAGGGAGTGGATTAGTATTTTGGTTGTTTCTTGCATGAGGAATGGTCAATTTGGGAGGTGCTTTTCAGGTGGAGGCGGCAGCATTTGGTTAGGGACTAGATATGAGCGATGGTAAGGACATCAGAAGGGGATGATGGGAGATGTGAGGGTACAGGGCTGAGGGGGGTATGTTTAGGGTTATGGGGAAGGGAGGATAATAATGAAATTGTTGGACAGTGTTGGGTTGGTGCTATTTCTTCACATTGTTTCTGAGGTTCATTTCTAGGTTATCCAGTGCCACTTCCACTACAAAAAAATCATGCTAGATTAGATTTAAAATATAGGTCCAGATGTGGTGCACATATTTAAATCTCTTGGAAATGAATGTAGCAATTCCAGGTCAACGATGTCACTTAATGCATATTAAAAATGTGTTTTAAAGTTGGTCGTATGCACACTGTGGGTGAAGGATCCCGAGGAGGAAAGATGGGTAGCAGTGGAGATGAAGAACGTTGGAAATCGCTGAACAGCAGCCTAAATGAACAGATCGCTGTAATACTTACACGCTTACAGGAAGATATGCAGAATGTAATTCAAAGACTTCATGCATTGGAGAATCTGACTGCCTCACAGGTACTATCCCATTCAGCACCTGGATAACCTTATCCAATAGTCAATATAGGGTTTTGCCAGCAGCCCCTTGTTAATTTATAGGTATAAAGAACATGGCTGACATTTTTCTTAGTATAGGTTACCTTAGGGCTGGGCAAAATGTGTAGAAGTTAGGAGTCAGGCATACAAATCTGAGAAAAAGCTTTGATATTTTTAGGAGCCAGAAGGAGGTACACCCACAGAGATTAATATAAAATGGCTCAAAATTTAGGAGCCCGATCTAAAAACCTAAGCACCATGGAAGCCATTGTTATTGGGTTTTCTCAAGCCCTGGGGTGCCACGATAAATCATTAGTGCCCAGTAGTGCTACGAATCAATATCACCCAGAAAATATATATATAGGCGATCAGGTTGAATTAATACCAACAAAGAAAATCTGAATTGATAACTGCCTATAAGAAAGCATTGCGATACTTTTGCTGTTTGTCTTGTAATGCAGACGAGAATGCAGAAAAATAACATACTCTTAAACATATCCATTTTAAGTCAAATAACTGCTCATTTTATTATATTTTTTTAGGCACGCTCATTGGCTCTTGAATCTAACTATAAGCAGGCTGTGAACAAGGTAAATAATACTTAATACTGCCACACTTTATAAATCCTCTTTTACATTACATCACAGTTAAAAGAGTATACTTTGTAAATTACAATTATAAAGTTTTATTCTCATGTCTTCAGCATACGTGGTTTATGATGGTTTATGATCTGCATGTGTAGCAATGTATGTTGACAAATTGTAAAGGAAGTCGTTGTGGGAAATCTGCTGAATGAGGATGTTTTAATAAATGGAGATGAAAAAGTTAATTTGATGTTGTAAAACATTTTTCTACATTGGGGGTTATTCTGGTGTACATTTCGAAGAGGGGCTTATTGTTCCACCTATCAGTGGAATGGTGCCGCTAATTGGACATTTCCACCAGTTTGTATGATCGTAACTAGCGCTAGATCTACTCTTTCTACATAACCTTAAGATGCCAATGGATACATTTTTATGATGTGAACGCTTTCTCTTTGTTAGAGTCCATCTTGGTGGCCATTTGATCTTTCTCCAGGAAATTTCGCATTTGCTATAGTATGGCCGTTTGTTGCACATTGGTTAATACATGTGTACCTTCAAAGGAAGAGAAGGTAGGTTGTTTGTATTAAATCTGACTCCTCTAAATCCATATGCATTCATAACCATTGTGTTTTAATAAAAATACTCTTTTGCTGATGCGTTTTTACCGTACTGTAGCTCTTGCTGGCTATAGTGTAGGGGCCAAACCCCCCTTTTTGCCCTTGATACTACATATGGGATAATTCACTAAAGGGAAGGTTTTTTGAGCTCCTCCACTGTTTAAGGTGTATGTTGTATAGGACCAGCCAAGCTCTTCCTGCAGCAGAAGCTCACTGGGCTTGGTCCTTCATAATATATAGTGAAATATGGCTGTATATTGCATCTTAGAAGTGAAACAACTCTCCCTTTAGTGAATAAACCCTAGTGAATGGTGGTCTGATGGTGTTGTCAAAATGTCAGACTCTCCAAACCCACTCTGGAGTGGATTTTCAATGAACTATCCTTCTATTTCAGCACGTCTAGCAGCAGAAGTAGGGAAATGTAACCAACCAATGGTGCATAAATATATAAAATGGTTGAAAATGCTGATTTTCTGTAATACATCAGGATTACTAAATATTTTTGTCACTTCACTTTTTAGAAAGCCGACCTAATCATCTGCGGGAAATCTCCTTCAGAAGACTGAAAGACTGCAGAGACGTCCAGTAACCGTCCTTGCATCGATCGCAGCGGCTCAGATGTAGTTCCTTTTTTTTTCTTTCTATAGTAAATACTTTGCACTACATGAATGATAACAAAATAAGGACTAATTTTACTAAAGCTTAAATAATGAGAAATATCGATAATGGGTGGGCTGTAGGATTGATAGTTTTACTGCATTTGAATTCAATTAAGGCTAAATTATTTTTAAACACACAGAGCATGTAATAGATGTATTATAATCCTACAGGTACATAATGAGTTGAGGTGGAGATATTTTTTCTTACAAATAAAATTTACCTGTAAATAGGAAAAAATGTGTGTAGGTTTCTTTTTTTTTTTTTCCCAATCCAGGGGTGGTATGGTTTGTGTCCTAGTCTAAGATAGCTCCATCACTTTTTTTTTTTTTTTTAAAGAAAAATATTTGGGAAGCCAAGAGATTTTAATTTTTCACCAAAGCATATGATTTCATAAGGTAGGTTCTCCCGGGTTAGCTTTTTTTAATGGCATAAATAAATTGGTTATAAATAAAGCCTTATTAACCCCTTAAGGACAATGGGCGGTCCCTAAACCCATTGAAAACAATACATTTTGAGCCTGTACATGTATGGGCTTTTTCATTAAGGGGTTAATATACCACTAAATTGTGTAGTAGCTTAAGATATTTGTAAATCGTAAGTAGCTCTCAAATTTAAGAGTGAAGAATCTTGACTTCCATCAATTGTTTCTTTCCACTGTTTACTTTTGTGGACAAGTTCCTCAGGAGGTTTAATAAGAATTTTCTTCTGCAGTCTGGTGGAAGACAAGACAATTTTCAAAAATTAAGAGATCTGCTCTGCCCCCGCAGACCATGAGTGGTTGGTGTCCTTCAAGAAGGTCTTCTGGGTGATGCTATCTTTTTTTTTTTGTGAGAACAGTTTTGTGTACAACATCAAATGGAAGCAGGACTTTATCGTCTCTATAATAAGACAGACTTGGGTAACCAAGTAACTCGGTTTGTCATTGCATAGTTTTCAAATGGAAGAGCTTACTAATGGCTTTTAAAAGCTAAAGTAACACCAAAATTAAACAAAACAGTTTGAAATGCAGTAAAGCTTGGAGATACTTCCTACAACAACCAAAAAAAAAAGCAAGAACTGATGCAGAAGAAAAGGCTTTTGCATCTTGACTATTAAAAGCTAGGTAATTGGAAATTTTTTGGTGATGAAAGCTTGCAGAAAGGACTATTGAAATCTCAGAATTTTATTCGTAATGGATGTTTGGTAGAGGAAATATACGACACCTTCTTTAAACCTGAAGATGTGGCTCTAATACTTTGCCCAACAGATTCGCTGAAGATAATCGTCTGGAAGGCGACACTGCTGTTTACAGTAGCTTGGATACCATTTTGGCAGATTGTGAGCAGAAAAAAGCTAATTTTAAGTAAGTTTTAAACACATTGAGAAATTGTGTTGCTCAGAATTTTGAATTCTAAACAAGGTTTAGCGAACTGAGCACGGCTACAGGTAAAAAGAAAAAAAAAAAAAAAAGTCAGATGGAGGTTTGAACTGTGAGTGAGTGCCAAAGGAAATGTGTTTATTCCCCCCCCCCCATCAATTCGGCACCCCCACAGTTAAAAGTAGGTGCACAAACACCTTGAGCCACTCCCACTACACACACAAAAAAAAAGTGTAGAATATAGGGGTAGTCTACACCCTTTTAAAATTGCATTGCTACTTTTGTAGATGAGTAAAAGGTTTTTCAAATTATATAATCAAAATAATGGTATCTAAGGAAAGCCCTTTTATTAAACAAATATTCAGCTAAGTGTGGTGTTTGAGCTGGGAAAGTCGCTCAAAATATCACAGGACTTACAACGGCAGCCTCCAGGTCTGCAGATATAATTTATTGGATCAAAAAAAATAAAAAAGGTCAAATCAATCCTCACCTCCATCACTGCATACAGCACTATTATGCTTAAAGAAATCCTCTCCCCATAGAACCGCTCCTTTAAGTTACACTTCATGTCTTGTACATCAGGTATGTTTTATCTACATTATAAATCAATTCGTATGCAACTATTCTTTTGAACAGCACTTTTATATGTACGACCGTGCTGGGTGCCTTACAACCATACTGACAATAGTTTTGACATTCATTTATTCTGTGAACACAGTTTGTAGACAAAATGTAACTTGGCTGGAGTCAGAACCCACATTCTTGGCACATATTAAACAAATTTGAGTGAGACAGAGTACATTAAGCAAGAACTTGGGAAGATTTTTCTCTTAACCCTCAGTTACGCTTCAAACGAGGCTGTTTATTACATTTCAGTAAGTGTTACTTCCGCAATGATCTTGGCCCAAGAGCTTTTGTATCAGTCGTTTGGTGACTATCCGATGTTGGCATCCAAGCCTATCTACTAAAGGGCCTCTACAGGATCTCACAGAAGAATCAGAGAGCCCGGGTGGGGGGTGTAGCTTAATCAAAAAAATGTTTTTTCTAAAACTCACTACTATATGTGACAAAAAGGAACGAGCAAAAAAAGATCCAGATCTATACTATTAAAAAAAAAAAACCCACAAACAATTCACAAGTGTGAAAAACCCACTAGGATAACCTGCTATAAACAGAGTGCATCCTCAGCATAAATAAAAAATATGACAAATTCATTTCTTAAACACCACAAGGTGCGTACCCACAACTAGTCTAGGATATCAAACATTATATTACTTTATTTTAAAGTTAAATTCAGAATATTAATAGCTTAAGGTGCAAACAGGAGGTCTCCTTATAAAACAGGAAATATTTACATTTTTCGTTCAATTCAGAAACTTTTTTTGATGGAGAATATACAACTAAAATCTGAAGGGCCACATTATGTAAAAAAAAAATAATTAAAGAATCAAAGTATCTTATGGTCTCTAAAAAGTACAACGTGCAATAAAGCAGCGGGTCCTAAAGGCTGAAGCCGGACACTTTAAGATGCTGCGCGTTATTCCTGGCTTCAAAGTAAGCCGTGTCGGTTTCATCATCGGGCTGTGGTATGAATGGCATAACTTGGTTCTGTAAGGTGTCCCATTCAATGTCGTGGAAGAGCGGGTGAATTCTCAGATCTACACAGACACAAAGACTCGAGTTACACTGTAGCACAACCTTACCGGAGCGTGGGAACAAAATGTACAGCGACCGTTTATCACGATGTGGCTTAATGCGCCACCAGGCAGGGAAGGCAAAGTCAAATCTCAGACGAGCCGCTAACGCTTACTATTCTTAAAGCTGTGCTCAAGACAAGCCGACAAGCTAGGAGTTGGAGGTATTGCTGCACAAGAGGCAAGTACTTTCCACCAGATTTACATGCTTATCTCGAAAATGCTAATTAAACAATAGTATTTTTGGACGTAAGTACAGAGTAAAAGCAGGAGAGAGGCTAGAAAGGCAAGGCAGGGGTAGGTGGGTGGAGGCGAGTTAACCCATCAGCTGGTAGGCTTCCCTGGAGAAGTGGGTCTTTCGAAGGACTGGAGACGAGGGGTAGGTTGGATATGCCAGTGGGGGGCATCCCTAAAGAAGTACTGTATATACATGAGTTCGAAATCAGAGCAGAGGACAGACGAGGATTACCAGGTGAGAGGACCAACCGAGTAGGTGTGTAGTTGGAGATACGCAAGGAGATGTAAAGTAGGGGAAGCTACAGGTGAGGATTTTAAGTCTAATCTTGAAGCAAACAGCCAGTCTCTGAAGAAAAACATGTTTGTAGCAAAGACCCTACTACCCTTTTGTGTCTACATGGCAAAAATACTCTAGTAAAGACCAGGGGTCTCAATATTTTATGATGAACATATTTATATTTTACATGGAAATCTCAAAGTATTTTGGAATAAAACCAAGCAGTTCAGTAAAGCTTGGATGTACTTTTCTTTTCTGCTTTATACAGCCGGCTTACACAGCAGTAACATACCTTTAAACCCAGCTCTCTTTGTGTTATCTATGGTCAGGAGAATATCTATAGCCCCTTGGGCATTTGCAGATAGGGTTTCTTCTTCTTCTGGCCAGGGGATGTCTGCAGGAGACAGACAAAGATTTAGCACACAAACACAGTTGTTACGGATTTGTCTCTTAATTATTCATATTGGACGTACCTCTATTTAGAATGTTCTGGAACACTTGGGCCGGTGTTTCATCGTTAAAAGGGGGAATGCCCGTTAAGAACTCGAACAAGCAAACGCCGAGCGCCCACCAGTCCACAGCGTGATCTGGACAGAGAGATATCAAGGATCAGGGACTACCCAGTAATATTACATCATTCTAAGTAGGAAGGAGGGTATGTTAAAATAGAATGAAAAATATGTATTTGCCTCCTGCAGGGTAAATACCTGGAACAATAATTATAACAGGGCTCGACAAATCCCAGGCGCCAGGTCGACAGAATTTTGTCCCGGCGCCTAGGTGTTTGTCAGCCTCTTACATCTACAAAAAATTGCCCCCACGTCACCACGCGGGGGCGCTGCTGCTGCTGTCTGCCCAGGAGTCTGGGCAGACAGCACAGCCACTTCGAGCCCGCCCCCGAGCTTGAGATCACTCCCACGGAGTGATCCTGTAGGCTGAAAACGCGGTTGCAGGAAAACCAGCAATCGTGTTTTCAGCTGCCACAGGCAGCTTCAGGGAAGGGGGTTGTGTGTTGATTGGGTCCCCACACTGACAACACCCCCCTGCTGCCTGTTCGCTCCATGAGAGCGACAGTGCAGCGTTAACCCCCTTTAATGCCAGAGGCAGCTTCAGGGACAGGGGAGAAGGTTCTTCGTTCTCCACATGAGTGTGGAGACCAGCCCCAACCCTCCCCTTCTGTCCGATCGCTCCATGAGAGCGACAGTGCAGCGTTAACCCCTTCAATGCCACAACTGTATGACACATTCGTGGCATTGCAGGGGTTAACATTTGTCCCCAAAAGCTTGTGGGGACTAAATATCGGTCAATGCTGTGCTCCAATGGAACATCAGCATTGAAAGCGTTAATAAAAATAAAAATAAAAAAACAGCACTGACCTGAAAGTCCAGGGTGCTTCCAGGTCAAATGCTGTGAGTTTAGTAAGTGGGATGATGATGATCAGATCACTCCTGACCAACTGTTAGTTTAAAAAAAATCCTGGCTCCTAACTTTTTTACCTGGCGCCTAGATTCACAACAAATTTGTCAAGCCCTGAATTATAAGGTGCAAGAAGAGCTATACAACTATATTGGTGCCATCATCCACAAATGTCCGGGTGACAAGGTCCTCTTCTGCACATGACCCCATTTAATCAAACAAAAAATATACGTAAAAAAAAAAAAATTATACTTACCGGAGCACATTCACAGACACTAGGGAAAGGATCATGTGTATACAGCTATAAGTAGTTCGAACCTTAGTTAAAAATGATCTTTTTTTTCCCCATAAAATATATTTCGAAGACTTATTTACCATTTGACCATTTCAGAGTAAAAACAAGGAACCACCCTATGTGTTTGGTTATATGACATTAACCACATACATAGATTATTTCACATTTCAGCGTGGCCCCCCCAATTCAAGCTAAGCGCACCATCCAGCTTAAACATCCCCCGTCAGCCACCAGAACCCCGACAGATATTAGAGCCGTTGTGCAGCAACGGCAGCAGCTTTGCGTTGACATGCATCTCCCAACTAAAAAAGGACATATAACGCTATAAAGAAAACCTCCACTAAGGCGGTATTTCAAAACAGTGAAAAAAGGTAACCTATGAAAAGGTAAGATTTGCACACAAAAAAAAAACACTATGTAGGGAAACCTTTTCTCATGCATTTGCTGAACCATTGGCTAAGAAATGGGTGAGAAGTTTTGTAAAACCTCAGTAAAAACTAGAAAATGCAAAAAAAATACACTTGAGAAAGTTTTTTTGATATGTTTAATATTCCAGTTTAAAGACTGGAAGCCACCAGAGATCACCCCCAAGCCTTCAGTACAGTCAAAGTGAAAAGTATATACTCAACTGTTAAAAAATAGTCGTCGTCTCCCCCCCCCCCCCAGGTAAAAAATGGTGCTTTTACCAAATGGCACCAAGAACTCACATATGTATGGCCTAATTTTCTAAAGAAATTCCGGATAGAAATGTGGAGCAAGCCATGGAAACCAATGAAAAGAGGACACGCAAAGACAAATGGGCTTTTCTGACTCATCCAGACCCAAAATGCAAGTTAAATATAGTCTTGGGAGAACCAACAAAGCATGTGTTTAAAAATCACCCAATCCGATACAATTTACACAACTTTACAGAAGTGTTAAAGAAGTCCTGATTGGAATCGAAATTGGAAAACTTACAATGTTCTTCTTCCTGTCTTTAAGAAGAGTTTATTTATTAACTAAATCAGAGACTGCAGGAGGACTTGCAAATAACTAAATTTGTTAGGAATTAAGAAGGTCCAACCACTAAATAGGCTGAGCTGGATAATGTAGATTTCAATAATCAATATGGCTTTTAAAATAAATAAAACTTCAGAGACTTGATGCACAAGGCATAGGTAACGCAGGAGATTTAACTATGCATTATACACGGTTCTTCTAGGGTTGGACCTTCTTAACGTATAGCGAGGGCAAGAGAGCTGTTCACTACACTCAAAGACTTTACTGAATAAACCTCAGAGAATGGTCTCATTTCAGAGGCACGCGCCCAAGTTATACATTAGCATGCCATGTAGGTAGGGTTTATCTAAAACCCTTCAGTAACATGACAGCGACGGTCCAGAAAGATAAGATATCTAGGTAAATCTTTTCAGTACGATATTTATCGGATGCTGGAATATAAGTCACATATGCCGCTAAAACTGGGTAGATCTAGAGAATCAAAGTTTGACTGTATGGAAAGCAGCAGCCCAATGCCCAAGCGGTAATCATGGACTCACCACATGGCAGCAGCCCTGTATATAAAACAAAACAGGTTATAGAGCTTAATTGCCTTATAAACACATCTTTAAAATGTACATTTTTCCAGGAAAGATATTTATAAAAATTATATAAAAATCCATAAAAAAAATAAATAAAAATTGTTCACTGACAAAATTGCTTCTTATTAATATAGATGGCTCTTGCACTTATAATGGGTAAGGGCCCAGGAAAAGAGAATTATGTTCCTAAGCAAAAGGTGAAATACCCGTTCTTTTAACAAGCACCATACAATACAATGTTTATTAAACTATATTAATCGCATTAAATAGACCGTATGCTGAACACAGTGCTGCTCAACTTTCCAAGCCCCCCCGGACCACGAACAGGCCAGGGATTGTGTGTGTACTCGCCTAGAAACAAGTCCAGTCTTTTACTGGTCAACAGGGCATAATGATGAGAATATAATATGATGTAATACAGCGTGACTCGAGGTCATATCTAAAACTGAGGCATTGAGCCATTGTGAACTACGGCAAGAACAATCAATGTATAACGAGGACTGCTTCTATTAATAATTAGTTTAGTGTCAGCGAGACGTGAAACATGCGCCCATACAGTGTTACTGCTGGAACAAGAAGATCACCATTATTTGCACATACAGATGTCCCCAAAAGCAGTCATTTCAAAAGATTACCATCTTAACTAAATCAGTGTGAGCTCATGTTGCCGGTTAAGCTTTTATGTTCATATTCAGTTCAAGAAATGTGTAAGCACTACATATTCCTCGAAGACAATCACAACATTAAAACAAATTGGATTTTCTAAGTTATATTCTGCTGCACAAAATTACACTTTACAACAGATTATAAAACCACTATTCATTTTCTTTTTTAGGTCTGATTTTATGATCTATTTTATAAAAATTCTTTTTTTGGGGGGGTAGAAACATAAGCTATATGTGCATCAGCAGCACAGAGCATCCATCCGCCTGTAACTCACCATGAAACTTGCCCAGAAGCAGCTCTGGTGCCAGGTAGTCTGGAGTCCCGAGAATTTTCTCATTTTCATGCTGCGGTGCTCCCCTTCTCACACTCTTTGGTGTTCTGTAAGGTGTCTCCGCAAGTCCCTTTGCAAGAACAAAAAAAAAAAAAAAGAAAAATAGAATATTATTATTTATTGTTTTATATAGCGGCATCAAATTCCATAGCAATGAATATGGAAAGATTCCTCAAATATTCATACAGCAAGGACCCTAACAGTATATCAGTCTAAGGCAATAAAACAATTTATACGGAGAATGCCTATCTCCTAAATAGCTTCAAATGTTATTAATTAATACACATTTTCATAAAGGGTGTTGTCGTGTTTCATACAGTTTGTGGATCCTTTTCTTGTGCGGTTTCTGGTCTTCCCGTGACACTGAAGTCCAACAGAAAGACATTTATTTTTATGGAAAGCCTATTACTGACCGTGATCATTTTTCTGTTGAGAGTCACGACTCTACTGCCCTAAAGGGACCTGTGATACGATTAGCAAAGTCTACCAGCCTTCGCATTGAAAGAAAAAAAAAAAAAAAAAAAAAAAAAAAAAAAAAAAAGACACATTGATAACGTGCAGCTACAGCAATTAAATGTGTCTGTGTTTACGCTGGAAGGCAAAAGAGCATTCATTTAAACGGTTGGACAAGATGCTAGCCGGCTTTGTAGGCAGCCACAGCAGTGGCTGGTTACTTAATATTATATATGAATCATATATATATATATATAGTAACGTCCATGAGATAACATGATAATAAGTAGGGTGGGGGTGTTGTCTAGTAGCAATCTGGTGCACACATTTAGGACAATAAAGCAGTTATACCTGAGAATTTCTGTAATTCCTGTCTTTCTGAGCCGGTGTAACAGCCAATGGATAAGAACCTGTGCACGCCATAGAAAAATGGATTTTATCCATGGAACCAATACTGATTCTGGAGGGTTCTGAGAAATTCGATACATTCACGGTGCTATTGTAGCTTCGAAAAGCCACCACGGGCTTCCTTTTAGGGTTGGTCAGTGCTCTGGCTGGAGCAGGAGATGCCCACATATCACACGAAGTATTATTCAACTCCTCTCTTGCCGGTTTGTGGTGCTTGATCTTATCGGTCTTCTCAACTACAGAGCCTACGCCATTATCCTCAGGGGTGGATTCCTTGCGGTCTTCATTTTCCGACTCCTCAAAGGATAGTTCTTTCATACTTTTGTCAACATCGGAGACCTCCTTTTCCAGCTGATTTTCACTCCCAGATACATTGGAAGAGTTTGGGCTATCCTTTCCTTCTAACTCACACAACAAATTTTTAGCAACAGGTTTTTCTGTATTGGACTTCTCCGGAGTCAGGGGAGGAGGAACATATCCCTTCTCTGTATTATTATTGCCGGGGTATTGTTGAGCAGAGCGTCTGTTACCAGAAAGTAAGAGTGACTCGATCTCCATGGTTAAACCAGTGCTGAAATTGACCCCTACATTCGGTATTTTAAAAGCACGTTGGTATTCTGCAGTACACTTCTTCTCCTTTAGAATATCTTGTCCAGGGCTCTTCTCAACCAACTCATAGCCCCTTTTAACACCACTTTTATCCAGGTTTTTCTCATCATTATATGCCATAGTTTCTAAAGAAGAACTGGTCAGCCAAGGGGGAGATTCTGGAGAGCTAGGTAGTTTTTCAAGTCTTTTCATGTCGTTTTTACTCTTGTTCTCCTTATTGTCTTCAGCATTATTTTCATAAAGACATTTCCTGCTAAAAGTCTTTGCGCTGAAAGCGAGAGGGGTATCCCCTAGAACAGGCTCATCTTGGACATTCACCTTCCTGGCACCTCTTCGATTAATGATGGGTGAAATAGCACACTCCAGTTCATTTAGTTTAATGCTCTGAACAACTGTGCCGATTGGTCCTTTGCTCCTTGATTTATCAGACAAGCTATTCTTCAAGCGACTGTAGTTCAAATAAGGAGGTCCATCTGGGTCCTGACAATATAAAAACATGGGTGGTCAGGGCTGAGTCAGACGTAACACACAATATAGTTAATAATAGCTGAAAAGAGGTCTTTGTGGAGACAACGCCAGACAAGTAGACTAACCTGAAGTCCATTTTCCCATCTGGGACTGCTGCAGCAATCTGACTCTATACTCGATATACCGATGTGGGATTGACTGCTAGTGCTAGATGTGCCAAACCGGCCCCTACATTTAAGCAGGTTGGGAGTCAGACATTTTACTGGCATGCTGGGGCTAGACATGTTGACCTCTGGACCTAAAAGCAATGGAGAACCATTAGTTCTGGAAGGAACATTGTAACCGTGATTGCTTGTACTGCAAGCAAATTATTTTATTGAAACTACCTTGCACAAACTTCTGCCAAAATGGTGGCGCTTCTGGGGATGCCCTCTCCCCGACTCTCCAATCAGGGGGAGAGGACCTCACTAGAGGCACTGCAATTTTGGCAGAAGTTTGCATCGTGTTACCTCCGCAGAGATGAGGATGAAGATGTCAAATGTAGGGAAAAATGTAGAGAGCATGAGAGATAGTGTGAACAAGAATGTGAGAGTGAAAAGCGCCCACAGATTTTGAATGGAAATTCAGAGCTTGTTGCTTTGTTTTCTTCTTCATGGGAGGGCCTGGCTTTGTTTTTGTGGCTTTGTACGAATAGACAACTGTAAATTCGCGATTTGTACAAATCCGAATGCACAAGTCTATGTAAATATATATTTATTGTACATAGATGGATAGATAGATATCTTTCATACATTAACACCAAGCTTATGATCCCAGATAATATATAGATATGATCATTTCGGAAACAGAGTTAAAAACAGTGACTTAACATTATGGAAAATCAGAAGGAGTCTCAAGCAGGGGGAAAAATATAATCTCTTCCAGCTAGGCTGGATCAATGATACTCACAATTTATAACGAGTTTGCTGCCTTTTGCCGAGCTCTCTTTTTTTCTTGCTAAAATAGGAGTAGAAACATTTCCTTGGCTTCTGTCTACAGATGCTGGAGTCAAAGATGAAAGAGATGTCTGCATTTTACTTCGCACCGGTGTGTTCTATTAAATAAAAGCATACAATTATATTCTGATTAGAATAATTTAATTTCTGAAGCTGTATTACAAAAAGTATGAAAAGTCAGAAAAGTATGAAAATACAAAAAAACCCAAAACCTTTTAGTATGGACCACAGACCCAGATGATGTTACTTTGAAATGAGACATTTGTGGGCAAATGTACCCCTTCCGATGGGGTTGGTTGAGGGAGCAGTCATACCTTTTTCTCTATACAATACATAAATGGGTTAACTAATAAGTGTTTTTTAGATTAATAATAGCACTTTATATGTACTTTTTTGTCATTTCCAGTGTACCAGTGATTTTAGAATTGTTTTGCTGCCCTGATGAAGTTTTTCGAGAGTAACCGCAAGGTGCAGAAACACCGTAGCCCTCCATGTCATCAGCACTCTGACGGAGGACGGCCATGAGACTGACCCGACGCATACACACGCAGAACAGGACTACTATTGGCTGCTTTGGCGCTTCTAAATCGTGGATTTTGCCTGTTAAAGAGCTTTGAATACTGGCTGAAGATGTAATTAGCGTTCTCTCAGGGACCTAGAGATCCTGCTCAAGTGTTCTCACCATTTAGCCACTCGCTCTGTATTAAGGTGCATTTATTACTATTAAGGTTAGTATTGAAGAAGAAATACTTACAAATCCTAATGAGCTTATTAATGACAGCACTTGTCCAGGAGTTCGGAAATAATCTCGCTTGGGGTTTGCCATGGATGGTGTTGTTAAAATATCCATCATATTAATCTCTATATATATAAAAAAAAAAAAAAAAAAAAGTCCTATTAATCTCAGGAAAGAGGTCAATAAAAACAGAATTTTTTTACTTACCGTAAATTCCTTTTTCCTGTCATACAGTGGCAGTACAAGTGGGTAGTATTCTCTCTCGGGACAAGTAGAACCTAACGGTAATTAAATGGTTAACACATCCGAAGCTCTTCCTCCTTACCCATAAAAACCGGCACCTCTCCAAAGATGGCAGTTAGTAACAAGAACACACAGAAATGGATGCAAAAAAAGGAAGTTTATTCTCAAAGAAGGGAGGGAAATCCATACTGCCACTGTAAAAGGAATTTACGGTAAGTAAAAATTTTTTTATTTTTCCTGTCATACAGTGGCAGTACAAGTGGGATGTAACAAGATCCTGGAGAAATAGGGGTGGGGGGGGGATTTGGGAGTGCCTAGGAGACAACCGCTTGGAGCACCTTACGCCCGAAATCCGCCACAGAGGAGGAGAAGACGTCTAGTCGGTAATGTTGTATAAAGGTATTGAACGAGGACCAGGAAGCCGCCTTGCAGATTTCTTCAGGAGAAGCTGAAGCCTTTTCAGCCCATGAAACAGACACGGCTCTAGTGGAGCGAGCCCTGACGGGACATTGAAGCGTCTTGTCCTTGGCCTGGTATGCCATACGAATGGTATCAACAAGCCATCGAGAAATGGTAGCCTTTGAAGCCACTTTACCAGCAGAATGACAAAAAAAAAAGTTAACAAACAGGTGGTCGGTGGTACGGAAGGATGAAGTACGCTTGATATATATGTCCAAAGCCCTTTTAACATCCAAGGAGTGCCATTTACATTCTTCCGGGGAGGAAGGAGACGGAAAAAATGAGGGAAGCACCAAGGGCTGATTGATACTTGACCTGGAGATAACCCCACCCTAAAACATAACTTTTATTAATATGTTTATTAAAAAGGTATAACCAAAAAAAGATTTTTAAAAACACCAGTGTCACCAGTCCTACCATGAAAGGTATACCTCACTGTAACATAAGCTGTGTAACACTAATATTAGATCATACATACTGTTGATGGCTGCAGTCCTAACAACAGAAATAATTCAATTATGACCAGTGACAGAGGCTAATTAAAAACTCAGACAAGTAGTCCCCCTGACATGTTGTTTCGCTCCTCAGAGCTTCATCAGAGGTCTGGGCTAATGATTAAGCTCCGAGATCTGACCCTTTAGGGTAGAGACACTGAGACCTGAAGCCAACCCGTCTTGCAAAAACTGAAGAATAGAGCTGATATTCTGAGGGAAAACATTTAAACCTCTAGCAGAGCACCACAGAAGGAATTTTTTCCCAAATTCGAAAATACATCCTGGATCTAGAGCGTCTTACAGAATTCAACAGAAGGTCAGACAGGTCTCCGTCAACACCTTGGTTCCGCTGAATCATCCTTGCAACAGCCAGGCCGTCAACTGAAACATCCGAAGGAGGTCTGGATGAAGCTTCCTGTTGTCCAACAAAAGATCTGAAGTCGGAAGTTCCCAGGATGCCAAGGTAAGCTGCTTGAGTAGGGCAAACCAACTTCGACTTGGCCAGTAAGGTATGATGGCCAAGACCCTGGCTCTGTCCGAACAAATCTTTTGGAGAATCAAGGCTACAGGAGGGAATATGTAGGCCAAACGGAAATTCCATTGAATTGAAAGGCCGTCCAGAACATGAGGAGAGTCCAGCCTGTTGAGGGACGCAAAAACCGGAACGTTCCTGTTTCTTCTGGTAGCCATCAAGTCTATCTCTGGAAGGCAAAATCTTGCCACCAAGATGGAGAAGGTCTGAGTGGTCAAAGACCACTCTGCCTGAGACCACCTTGCCCGGCTGAGGTCGTCCGCAATAAGATTGTAGCAGCCTCTGATGTGGGTTGCCGAGATATCCTGCAGATGTTGGGACCACCTCATTAACACAGAGCATAGAATCTGGAGATTTCGTGTTCGTGTTCCTCCTTGCTTGTTTATGTAAGCAACTGTCGTCGCGTTGTCTGACTGAATTCTCAGTCACAGAATGACCCTCTACCTAGGGTCTGAAAGCCATGAGGGCTAGAAGGAACGCCTTTAATTCTCGGTAATTTGAAGACTGATGAGAATCGTCTGGAGACCAAATTCCCTGTGTGAAGAGGCAACCTAAATGCGCCCCCCAGCCGATTCTTGAGGCATCCGTGGTTAGAGTTATCCAATGTTGGGGTTGGAACGAGAGACCCCTGGAAAGATGGGTTGACTTCTTCCACCAATTCAGATGAGATAGGACTTGGTGTGATATTGTGAAGTTTGAGTCTAGGTCTTCTTCCCTTCTTGACCAATTTGAAAGGATCTGCCATTGTAAGGGACGCAGCTGAGACTTTGCCCAACGGACCGCAGGGATGGATGCTGTGAGAATACCCAGGACACTCATAGCTCTTCTGAAAGAGCAGGTAGGATTCCTTTGAAGAAAATAAATTTCCCGTCTTATCTTCCTGATCTTTGATTGCCGGAGAAAGATGCACCGGGAAACTGAGCCCACTATCAACCCCAGGAATTGGATCCTGGTGGAGGGAAGGAGATTGGATTTCTCCTTGTTGATGATCCAGCCATGTCTTTCTAGAAAACGAATCGTGGTGTCCAAGTCTGCCAGCAGTTCTTGTGTAGATTCGGCCTTGATGAGCCAGTCGTCCAAATATAGTACGATAGCGACACCCCGTAGTCTTAGGCTTGACGTCAATGGGCACAGGATCTTGGTAAAAACCCTTGGAGCTGATGACAGACCGAATGGGAGGGCTTTTGAACTGAAAGTGATGAATCCTCTTGTTTACCCGAACAGAGAATCTGAGGAACTTTCTGGATGCGTCGGCTATAGGCACATGAAGATAGGAGTCTTTTAAATCCAGTGTAACCATAAAGTCTCCTCTCTGCAGAATCTGCATGACAGAAGTGAGGTTTTCCATCCGGAAACGTTGATAGCGGATACAACTGTTGACCCTCTTCAGATCTAAAACCGGATGGAAGGAGCCGTCCGGCTTTGGAACCAGAAAGAGACGAGACTAGATACCTTGGAATCTGTGATGAACTGGGACCTTCTCTATGACTCCCTTTTGTAGCTGTGCGAGGCATGCCAAATATAGGGCTACATTTTTGATTTCCGAAGGATATGAGGAAATAAGGAACTGGCTCAAAGGAGGTTGAAAAAACTTGATTCTGTATCCCTCCGAAATGATCTTTTGAATCCAAATATTTTGAGTAGTCTGTTCCCAGGTGTCTCTGAACCATTGCAATCTTCCTCCTACTTTGTCAGAACTTCCTCTTTTCTTGCCTTTTAGGACGTTCTTGGAATTTTCTGTCTCCGTAGGAACTACGAAAATTTTGTGAGTGGGAAGACTGGAAAGGTCTGGCATTTCTATAAGGGTATTTACGATTCCACTTGATCCTTCTATCCTGAGGGAAAGCTCTTTTGGTATCAGACATCTGTTTGATCAGGTCTTCTAGCGGAGCTCCAAATAGTTTCTTTTCTTTCAAAAGGTAAATCACATAAAGAGACCTTGGATGCCAAATCCGCTGTTTAGGATCTTAACCACAGGGCTCTCCGTGCCACAGAGGATAATCCCATAGTCTTGGCTGACAATTTAAGAGATTCGTGAGATGAATCCAACAAAAAACTATTGGAGAGTTTTAACCTGTTGAGGAGTCTAGAAATCTCAGAATCTGAGTCATCGGAGAGACATTCTCCCAAGGCCTGAATCCAAATATTCTGGGCTCTAGCCACCGCTGCGCTGGCCACCGCTGCCTTGCACTGCGAACCTGCAGCCTGAAATATGCGCCTGCAAGAAGTATCTGCCCTTCTATCTATGGGGTCTTTAAGACATGACACTCCTCCAATGGGAATGGTTGTCTTTTTGGAAAGCTGTGCAATTTGGAAATCCACTTTAGGGGGATCGTCCCATGTGTCTTCCCCTTGAAGTTTGAACAGCTGTCTGAACGGTTTTGAAATAAAGGCTCTTTTACCTGGGTGCTTCCATTCCCTCTCCATAAGTTCTGTTAATTTCGGTAAAACCGGAAAACCTTTAACCTTTTCCGAATCCTCCTCCAGCAACATTCGTGTTACCTCCTTAGAAAACTTACGAAGCTCCTGAGGCGGGAAAAAACCTCATCCTCTGAACTATCACTTGTAGTAGAAAGAGATGATTGAGAGATTTCACCGGAGGAAAGGTCTGACTTAGATGATGATCTGGACCTTTTGCGTTTATGCGAACTTTCCTTTCCTTTCCCTTGGGAATGAGCAGCAGAAACTTGAAAAGCCTCAAAGGTCTGGGCCACATTCTCCTGGAACCAACCCAGGAAGGAATGCAAGTCTCTTTGCTTTTCAGTAGCAAGTTGTTCTGCCGAGCATGAATTACACATTTTCTTACGACAACCATCCGGGAGTGGGGTAGCACACTCTGAACAAGCCACATGCTTAGAAGTAGCTTTTCTGGGAGCCGGTGGAGGCTTTTTATCTTTCTCCGGAATTTCTATAGGAACCGGACTAGACATCTGACAAAAAGGAATTTTTTTTTTTTTTGAGGGCAGAGAAAGTATAGAGCAAAGATAAAACAAAATCTTACCCTAAACTCCTCTGAACCGTGTAGGGGGGCTGGTGACACGGTTATCCTGTACTGGCAAATGCTCCTGCAGTCAGAAAGGAAAAAAGCGCCTTTTAAAGCAAAAATGCCGCCCCCCGGAAGATCCGATTCGCGCATGCTCAGTAGCGCGATCGGATCTTCGGTGGAACGCAACGACACCCGGGCGTGCGTTCCACCACAATGCGCATGCTCCCGCATCCTATCCACAAAAGGATGCAAAACAGACCTCTTCCGTAACGCGAACTGCTACGGAAGGAAAAGCCTCTCTCTGCTCACCACCCTGGGAGCAATCGTAGCAAGAGGAACCCCCAGGCAGCCACCCGTGCGCCTCACCAGCGAAGTCCGTCCGGAACCGAGGATCTACTGTCCGTCCCTGAAAGGGACAAGAAAAAAACTGCCATCTTTGGAGAGGTGCCGGTTTTTATGGATAAGGAGGAGGGGCTTCGGATGTGTTAACCATTTAATTACCTTTAGGTTCTACTTGTCCTGAGAAAGAATACTACCCACTTGTACTGCCACTGTATGACAGGAAAATATTTGTTAAACTGAAATTTATGTGAATAGGAGTTGGGATAAAGGTCAGCCTGGCACTCACCTCGCTTCAGGGTAACTTTAGAGAGGCCAAAGTCTGTTAATTTTATGTGGCCCTCGTTTGAGATTAGCATGTTGTCGGGCTTCAGGTCCCTACGGAGGAAAAACATATATTAGAATAAAAACAATATATTCTAAACTATAGTAAAAAAAAAACCAAAAAAAAAACCATGGATAACGTTAGATTTTTAACAAAAAAATATATAGAAAATAAACTCTTCTGGCAAAAGAGTACGCAGGCCCAGCCTAGGTACACACACATTCTGTAAGTTAAAGAAAACAGACACTGTAGAGGTTTACTTGCTAAAAAAGAAGTTTGCAGGAGAGCTGAAGTTTCAACATACAGACTTCATTATACATCATGATGGACCAACCCTGCTAGAAGGGCTGAGCTGGCCCTTCAGAATGTATAAGTCATTGAGGTGCCTTCAAGAAATCTTAGATTTACACCTTATGTAGGGGCAAGCCTAGACCTTCTTGCAGAAGAAGCTCAATGGAGTTGGCCTTCAGAATGCTTACTGAGGTCTGTTGAATACGCGTTTAAATTTTGCTTAAGTGTGCTGGAGGCCAATTAATATATAAAATGTATACAGTCTGTGCCCAGTAACATACGTCTTTTTCCATTTCAGCTAAAGAGTAATGCAAGACATTTTTGTTCATTAGTTTGGAGCGTTTGTAGTACCCAGGTAATAGGATAAAGTAACCGAGGATAAAGACTACTTGCCTGTGAATGATACCGTGTCTGTGCAGGTAATCGAGAGCCAACGCGACTTCTGAGATATATTTAACTGCCATTTCTTCATCAAAGTAGCCATAGATATGGAGCAAAGATTTAACATCCCCACCGATGAGGTACTCCATGACCTGAAAGAAAATCCTTACTTATTACCACTTTTCCTTTCTCCCAACCCTACCATGTGGCTGATAACGATAATTAAACCGTATAGTCCCTTATGAGTGCAATTCAGTGGGACATACAGTATGAGCTGCATGTAAATACAGGACTCAATATGGACTCAATATGCAGACTGCAATGAGCGTGTTACTGGCGTGTAAGGTGGGTCATCGCCCAGTTTGTACTCACCAGGTATATGTTGTTGGCTGACTGAAGAGAATAAAATAAATGAACAATGAAGGGGCTTTTACTCAAAGCCAAGGCGTCCCTCTCTGCCTGGACCTGCTGCATCATGTTCTTATTAATCATGTCCGCCTTCTTGACAACCTGAATGATGAACAGGACAGGAACACACGGGTTAAAAGCGGTGCATTTATACACGAGCCATCGTCCTTACCGCGGTACTGCAGATGAATCAAAAGCATGCATAGCGTTTATAAGTCACTGATGGGACTACCCATATCTCCCGACGCAGAGACTCAGTCATTGGTCTCATCTTAGAATCAGGATAGCTTTATGCCTCTCCCATACATTACATGTAAGCCTCTGATCCTCTAGTTATGAATTACGATCTCTTATTGAAACCTTCATCCTCCAATGAAATTAACTTCCCTGCTGTACTTTGTTAAATCCCTTTATGTATTAAAATGTTTACACCGCATCCCCCCTCTCTCCTTTATTTCATTCACCCACTGGAGTAGGATAACATACAGCGATAATAATGCCTACCGCACCCAGGTTAACACTCGACATACAACATCCTCATATTAGACACAATGGAACAATCACAGGGGGGGCTCATCCACTCAAATAATGGTCTGTCTCTATAGTACAATATCTCAAACGGGACGGGATTTACAAGCTAAAGCATCAGGGATTTATCATAAAAGCCTATTTTGTTTTCGCTTTATCCCTTTGTGTCTACCATGCCGCTAAATAAACCTATCAGGGGTTTTTGTGAATCACATCATCATCCATGGGAGAAGTCCGTACACAACAGCCTGAAATATCCCAATACCATTTAATAGGAAGCGTCGGGAGATAATGATCCAGGAGCAGCTCTGATTTTAAAACAACATGTATCAGAAATCGTTTTTGATCTACAAAGTATGTTAATCTCGATACAGAAACATCTTACATAATCAGTAACAGTGTGGTCATAGCGGTGGTAATAGCCTGTTCAGTAAATTAAGTCTAAAAACCCTATGTTAGGCAAAAAATACTTTTTTGTAGCCTTCCCTGCGGTATAAACAAGGCTAGTATTTATTACTTATGTTGATCTGTTAGCGGTTGAACAGGTTTAGTCACAGTGTAGAGCATTTTAGAGTGCAAGGCCTGGGAGGAGACAGATCTCCCTTAGAAAGACATGTCCAGACATGATGTGGACATTAAGGACAATCTATGACCATGTAGGCTGTCAAATTCTGTAGGAACCAAATAAAAGTACTAGGGCTCTCTGGCCCTTTTGGCCCATTTATTCTGGTAAGACCATAATCAGTCCTCAGTCTTGCCTTAGATTCAGGAAAGAATTATGTGATCCCATGTATGTTTAAATTCCCTCTTGGTATTAACATTTATGCTGGGAGACTATTCCTCTTATCTACTGCTCTCTCAGAGAAGTAAAACTGGTAGGTGCGCATCATCCAATAAACCTTCCTTACATTACATCTAAACCTCTGACCCTATAGTCAGAGATGATGGCCTCTTATCCTAACATTTCACCTTTTTTGAAATAATCTTCCCTCCTGTACTTTGTTTAACCCCTTTATGTACTTAAATGATTCCATCACATCTTCTCTCCATATATATTTACAAGGAAACGAAAGGTCCAGCGGTCAATACCAAAATAACATTTATTTCTCTTTAGTGTAGTAGTAAGCAGTAGTTTATGAAACTCTATGAATGCAGGAGAACCATCACAAATATCAGGCTGCGTTATGTAGACATCTCCAGCAATATGCAAAGGGTTAACGGGGAATAAGGAGCCCCCAGCAGGTACCATGTTACCCAAACATGGACATCCAGGAACATGATGAGAAGACCCATGGATCCACTTCTATGGGCAGATAGCGACTTCCATGTAGAGAAGGGATGTACTATACATTCTATATATATTCTAGTTATATTACAGCACAATCAGCATAGCAACACGTGAACTATTCGTGCTGTTTCAAGTTTTTTACACTGTCCCGATAGTTCTGTGCGTGCCTAAAGAACGTGGCTCTTGAGACAGGGTTAATGCGCAGGAATGACCCGGTCAGCTCACCTTGACAGCAAAGAGCTTTTCATTGTTTTTCCGGCGGGCCAGATAGACTTTACCGAACGCGCCCCGGCTAATGGGCTTCACTATGGTGAAGTCTTCGATAGAAGGGGGCTGGGGGACGTTGAGCTTCTTCTCCCCGCAGGCAGACGTGTCCCCGGTCTGTGCCTTCTCCTTCACCCCCATTATGCAAGTAGCTCTCCTGTCCGAAGCCCCGCGCCAGTACGGTTTAAAAACAAGCCACGCCTCCAGATAGAGTCATTGCAGTTCCTAACCAATCCTATGCTCAGGCTGGAGAGGGCAATGACGCAATGATGCGCCGGACCACGAATGGAACGCAAGGTATTCAGTAAACAAGTGAATCCGTTCAGCCAATGAGCTGCAGCTACCTCTGCTTGTCAGGAAAGGAGGCTGGGCATTTCATTTTATTGACTCCTATAGGCTGAGCCATTGGGAAGCGTCGCCATTTTTATTAAGGGAAGTCTCCCTGGTTGCTCGGTTTAGCATTAGCAATCATTTGACATCATGTTTGGTTTAGGTTGCACGTGGAAAGCGTGCAAGGGTCGCCTTTATACTGGAAATTCGTGCCGTGGAGTTTCTTAGTCTGCAGTTACCCATCTCTTATTATTGCATCTAAAATAGCTCCAATTATATTAATTATTATATATATTACAATAATATTACAATCTAGTGGCCAACCATAGGTAGTGAATGAAAGCATTTGAAACATGCAGTATGTGATCCATTTCCATCTTTGAAAGAGGAGCTTTCGGGGGATGGTATATAATATTTAATAGATATATATTATTCATTGTTTTATATAGCACCATCAAATCCTGTAGCGCTGTAGACAGGACAAAAGTAGTATGTAACATAACAAATTGAGTTACAGAGACAACAGGTGAGGAGGGCCCTGCTCAAACAAACTATGTATATATAAATATATTTATATATACACACTCGCTACCATTCAAAAATCAAGGTCATTTCTAGCTGTAACACAATTACAAAAGAGTTTTCTAACGATCAGTTAGCCTTTTAAACTTGGATTTGCAAACACAACATGCCATTGTAACACAGGAGTGATGGGAGTGATAAAGGGTCTCGGTACGCCTATGAAGATATTCCATTAAAAATCAGCCGTTTTCAGCTACAATAGTCATTTACAACATTAACCCCGTCTGCGCTGTATCTCTGATCCATTTCTTATTTTAATGGACAATGTTTGCTTCTCTTTCAAAAACAAGGGGATTTATACGTGACCCAAAACCTTTGAACAGTACTGTAGGACTATCAGATATTCCTTTTACCTGGTCATGCAGGTCTATTCCAAGAATGTTTTGATAGTGTTGCTGCCCAGCTGGATGCATTTTTAAAGGAGCATTTTTAAAGACGCCCTAATGCAGCAAACTGCATGTAACTAGTGTGACAGATCTCTAGGTCACACGTAAAATGTATCATGTAAATGTTGAAGTGTGTCAAGTTTTGCAGGCGAGGTGCAGTTTTACTGACTTCACAATACATTTTTGAAATCTCCTGCCAGGACTTAGCTGACCCTGTATAATGCATAGTTGGAGAAGTGATAGTCAAGTGAATTAAAGTACGCATTAGACAGGATCCACCATGTGTCTCCAGCTTGAGAAGCTCACTATGGATGGCTCTTCATAATGCAAAGTGATCTAAATGAGATAAAATTAAAACTCACCTTCTAGCTCCCACTTTAGTGAATAAACCCTAAAGAGTCATTTAGTTTATCTGAGAGTGAAGGATTTTTGTGGATTCAGCGTTTAGCAGTGCTATTCAGATACCGGGGTTAAGTAAATATTACAGACACTCACAGTCTGGTGAAGAATATCCAGCTTTATTAGTGTGAAGTTTGCAAACCTTTATCTTGGCCAAGCTTTATAAAGACTAAGATAAAAACCAAACATTTGTGAAGATGCTGATCTTGTCTTTTGTAGGCTTTATTGGTTAACAGGGACGGTCTTTAAATGAACAAAGTGGGGATTTATTACACGGATGCGAACTACTAGGACAATGTGTCATTATCTACGATAGATCATAAAAAGTGTATGTGTATTAACGTCTAATGTCTCCACCGTGTTCTACTGCTTCTCTTTAATTCTGAAATTATCTTAAGAGGCTCCAGGGTATATATATATATATATATGAGTATATATATATATATATATATATATAGGGGGTAAAATTTTCACCAGAAACTGTCACTTTCCTTATATCACAGGCATCATTCGCTATACGCGACTTCCCTTATAGTTCAGCAAAAAGCAGCAAGGCAAACATCACCCAGTAAAACTTACATTTGAAATTAGACCCCAAATCAGTCCCCACTCACTGCTCGATTTCCACAGAGATACGCAGCATGCCGGATACAATGTAGGAATAATATTAGTGATTCTGCAGAGCGACGCAACATCTCATTCATCCAGATCCACTAATAATGTCACGCTTGATGGAGTGTTTGTTACGCTCTATCATTCTAGTCCACACAAAGTTTAAGACTCTATTTCTCAGCTGCTGCTTCATCTGACGAGGCAGACCTCTGTCAGCGAAATGTTTACTGAGAGGGTGTTAGGTAAATGGGACAGCCTCTCTGTGGATGTGGTAGAGGCTAACATAGTGGTGGAATTTAAACACGCACACGACAGGTCTTAAGCTATCCTGAACCCAGACGAGACAATGGACTGATTAAAGTCTGAGTTGTTACAACAGGGAACACGGGCTGTCTAGAGGGGCCGAATGGTTCTTATATGCCGTCAGATTCTATGTTTAAAGCTGTGTGTAGTTCCTGCTGCTACCGGGCATTCCCACACCTTGCGGGTAGATAGAAATAGGACGCTCTCCATACTTAGTTGTTACACTCTTATCTTTTAACTCCAACAAATACAATACCATTTGCGGATCTGGATGAACGTTTTGTGTCACTTCCCAGAATCATTAATATTGTTACATTGTATCCGGCACACTGTGTATCTCTGTGGATAGCGGACAGTAAGTCGGGACTGATTTTGGGTCTAATTTCATTAAAACGATAAGTTTTACTTGGTGAGGTTTGCTCTCCTGCTTTTGCTTAACTATTATTATTTATTGTTTTATACAGCGCCATCAAATTCCGTAGCGCTGTACAATGGGAACTATAAGAGAAGCCCCATATAGAGTATGATGCCTGCGATATAAGGAAAGTTTCTGTTGAAAATGTGATTTCTGCTATGAGGACTTCCCAGCTACACTATAGCAAAAACCGCACGTTTCACGGTAAATGCCAAATACGCCGATAACCACTCGCACCGCAAACGGAACCAAAGTGAGGATCATCGCTTGGAGCATCGGGTAAAGAAACCAGCGGAAGTGACGCACGCACCCCGGAAGCGTTTGATTATTGGGTTATCCGGGTCACCTTTGTTACATCACGCCGTGTAGGTTCCTTCCTGCAGTCAGCGAGCGGCTGGTGATTGAGAGGACCGGGCGCCTTGTGAACCCGGCTTTCCCCGTAACATGTTCTCCTTGTGCAGCACGGTGCAGCCGCAGGTAAACGGAGGGAGACGGGCAGTGGGCTTGGCTGAGGGTGCGGCTGACACGCAGGCTGTATTCCGGAACGTGTTAGTGTGACGTACGGGGCGAAAGTACGTTACCCGATGTGATCAGCCGGCACGGCAGTTTACGCTGCGTTAGTCTGATACAGAGAAGCAAATACATGCGGACACATTGTAGCTGTATGGGGGAGGGGATTATGTTGAACTCTGTAACAGTTTTATTATTTTTAGAGTAAGTTGTATTCAGTTTCAAAAATAAAATAAAAACCTGTTAGTTTCTTAAATTATCTGGCAGGTAGGCTGTCAGTCAGAGGTGTGTGTGATTGGTGAATGCTAACATGGCATATAAGGTGTACCAGAAACAGATTTAGTCCCACGTTTAGATGTCGCTATTTTCTAAGTGTGATGTATTATTTATTGGGTTTATATAGCGCCGTCATATAATGCAGCGATGTACAATGGGTAAACAGGACATTACACGTAGTTTGTAACATAACAATTATGACTTATCCAAGCAAGATGTTAGGAAGGCTTAGAAAGTTGGGCTATATTATTATTTATTGATTTGTATAGCACCATCATATTCCGTAGTGCTGTCCATGAGTACATTATAGCAATTTCACTTACGGGAATAAAAGGCGAGCTTACATTATTACACAAGAGGTTCTGTAGCGGCAATCTTTGTGCCGGACCAGCGGTATACATGTATCTCATTCTAAACATTATATAATAATATTGCCGGGCGTAAGTATAAGCCATCGGGAGGAGAGGGGCTCGGGAAGGTGAGCTGGAGGCAGGTGGGCTGTTGGCGAGCTTTAAGCTGTCAGTTGATGGCTGAAATGAGTCTTCAGGGAGCTTCTATTATGAAGGACCAAAGACAACAAGAGATTCGCATTAAACTGGGGAAGGGTGTTCCAGGGGTAGGTGGTAGTCCTAGAGAAGGCTTAGATGAGAAGAAATTAGGTGTAGTGTATATACTCTTATGAACACCTGCTTGCTGCTTTGTTGCTGTAACGTTAATCCCCTTGGGTGTCTTTTTCCTCCCCTGCTTCCGATTTTTGCAGATATTTGCTTTAGTGTAAGCGGACCTTTAAACGCATAACAATGCTATTTCTGAAATGTTATTCTCTGCCCGGTGCAAGTTAATGTGTTTTCACCTCTAATCAGAAATTCTGCTACTTATAATATTGTGTTTTCCAAGTTGAGTGGGTCTTGGTTCAAACTCGGCTACTAAACTGCTTAAATGCCATGTCCGTGAGTGCCCCTATATATTTCTTATTTATTTACTTGACGTGTCTGTATGTAAGCAAACAAAGGGTTTGATGTTTTATTGAATGAGCTTTTGTGACATTGGAGGTCACGTCTTTACACGTTACAGAACTTTACACTGTGATGCGGGGGCCTGTGTAGTAACGCGTGGACTGGTCCAGTCTGTAGGGTCGTGGCTTTGATTGGTATGGTGACCCGCATTATTTTGTTTTGTACACAACCCCTCTGTGTCTGTGCATGATCCTAGAATGTACAGGACGTTGTAATGCGCTCCTGGGAGCCTCCATTGCTCCAGCGCTTCCTCTCAGTGCAGAATTAATATCAAACAAATAGAATCTGTCCATCTACACGTAGGGGTGGGGGGTGGGGGGGGGAATCTGTGTGTCTGTATTGGGACCGAGGAACATTACTGGAAGCTTAGTATCCAGCTAGGAGAATGCTCGTCAGTCCCACGGTGTTTTGGTTGACAGGCGTACTTTGAGGCTCCCGTGTACATAGTAACCTTATCCCGCGTAGTCTTCCATTCTGGTTAAACATGTGACCTGCTTATGTAACTCTACAACGCTTTGTTTTATAACTGCACAGTTCAGTTCTTCTTTCCACACTTGCTCCCCGATCTTCTTGTTAATAATATCCTTAAAAGCATATGTTCTGTTCTCTTATCTGTTGGATGTTTTGTGCTTTATGACAATATTATTATTATTATTGTTTTATATAGCGCCATCAAATTCCGTAGCGCTGTACAATGGCATACATGTTACCAGTTAAGTTACACACTTTCTACCTGCAAGCTGGCCCAACTTCCTTTCTTTTTCGTTATGTATTATGTATTTTTTTTAATAACTATTATTATTATTATCTTTTATATAGCGCCAACAATTTTTCATAGCACCTCTTACAATAATCTGCTGGCATAAGTCTGTGCGGTGTATGATATAGGGAAAAGAAAAAATGTCAGTGCGCTAAGCTTAGCGCACTGACATTTTTTCTTTTCCCTGTTTGCACATAATTGAGGTTGTTGGCTCCTCATCAGTCTGGTTGCAGCTTGCTGTCCAGGGGTTAAATGGGAGGAGGTTTAATTGCACCTCCCCCAACTCATTAATAAGGTTTTGGTAGCAGTATAAACTGCTTTGTGTGCCCACTATGTAGGAGGTGAGAGTAGGATCTCACCCTATTGAGAGTGTGCCTTGACGTGGCGGGTGAGCTTAATTATGCTTTGGCCAATTCATATAACCAAAACCTCTCATTTATATTATGTTTATATATTTGTTGCCAACTTTATTAGGGTGAGAAGCGCAGACAGTATTTTGTTTTTTGTATACGGTGTATGATATATCCAGTACTACGTTTATCGCTCACCATGTCTCTTCGAACCATATACTCTCGGAGTTTTTTTTTGTTTTTTTTTCTCAATTCTCAGTTTATTGCACGTATGTTAACATAGACATGGCACAAAGTATCGAGTACAGAGTCACATCATCTGACCAGTTTACAAATACAGCATAGGAGGATATTGCACACGAAAAAATAAACATATCATACCGCCATGGGCCGGTAAGTGGGTAAACCGGGATCATATCGAGACCGTAACCAGTGGGCGACACGAGGCCAGCCCACGCATAGTGGCCATCGACGCAGGTAGCACCGACTATAGAGCAGGAGTAAGTCTCCATGACCTGAGGCAGATGTGGTACGGGGAAGTGATCGAAATAGCAGGGAAAACATGAGACATTGAGAACGTTAATGGAACAAATCAGGTACATCAGTGGAATAAAGCCACCCCCTAGGGGGGAGGACGGAATAAGACAGGTAAGCATTGAGGTACCCAATATTGCAGTGCCATAAAACAATATGTGAAACAAAAGGAAACAAAAACAGAATAAAACATGTCTGTCCCAGGGTCCAGCAGGTAGCTCCACTACTTAGTCATTCCGACCAAAGGCACTAATATAAAAGTAAACGTAAAGAGACGCAGGAAATAACAGTCTCGAGGGCCATAGACTCAGTAGGAGAGTAGCAGCGGACGCCTAGAAGGAAATAGGTAAAGGGCGATGTTCCAGGGCCGTGACAAATGACCTCCCGTGAAACCACTTAAGTTCAACTTTATGACCCGCACCTCTAGCTGACCACACTAGAACTTCCATCTGGTAAATGAATTCGACCTGATTTACCCAGGCCATGAAAGTACTCTCTGAGTTCTTGGGGAGAAAGTTTTGTGTTTCATGCCCAACTTGGTCCTAAACTGTACCGAAGGCAGATCCTAGTTTAACCGCTGACTACTAACTGTAACTGTGTGTGTGTGTGTGTGTGTGTGTGTAAAATATGAGAGTGAGGCTGTTGTGTCAATCATTTGCTTTCCTTTTGTAAATAGCACATGTAACTCAAGCCGCAATCCGTGTATGACATAATTAGCGTGAATCTGTAATGTAAACCAGACTATGGTTTCATATTGGAACGCTTTGTGATTATTATTATTACTGGAGGTAATTTATATAACGCCACCGATCTAGGCAGCGCTTTTTACTTTACATATGTTCACATATGCAGTTGTGTTATTGTCTGATGTTAAAGACCTATGCCAGGCTACACACTCGTAGTGCCACCCTTTGCACCCAGAGAACTGGTCTTCCTGCTGAAATAATGGCATGATTGAATTCAGATTGACTTGAAACGTGCTTTTAATGGATGAAAATGCATGCCCAGAACAATTTAAATTATGGCTGCAACAACTAATCCATAATCTAAAGCGTTAATGATTTTCAAAGTCAATTAGTTGAATTAGTTTTAAGACTAAGAACCAGATCTCCCGCAGCGCTGCAGGGGACCTGAATCCTCCTCTCTGGCAGCCAGTGAACGTTGCTGCCCGGTACTTCTATGAGAAATGCCATTGTAATAAAGAGATAAGAGTACCATGACACACGTTAAAGTCAATTTTACATTTTTTTTTCTGCTGTTTGTTTGTTTTTAACACCCACTTTAAAATAAATGAAAAATGTGCTGTTTTGGTTTTTTTATCCGATTAATCGAAAAAATAACCGGCCAGCTAATTGTTTATGAAAATGATCGTTAGATGCATCCCTACATAATGGCATAATTTTGCCCTCTGCAGAATCCCCCCCGAAACCTCTGGTGCCTGCGCCCGTAGGGTATATTCGCTGCCAGCCTTGCAAGGGGGAAAGGATTATATTAAAGGGACCATTCAGCTGTCTTGTGGATTAACGTATACTGTATATGATGGTTGGGATGTCTCTAATAGCTCACAGAGTGCCTGATGTGTAGTAGTAATTTGTCTCTGGATGCTACGTTATAGTATTAGCTAATGTACCCTTTCGTCAGATAGCCTTTTGTACCGTCGGGTGTTATTTGTGAAGCACGGATCATTCAGCCTCTGTGATCCGCTATAAATGACTTCTGTTTAAACAGCAGCAGCCATTATCGTGCCCTTGGAAACAGAAACGTGGTCGACTGGGGACTTATAATAATTTCACAAGGGTTAAATCTTGCAACATAGGAAACAGTTTAACCGGTTGTTTGCAGTACATAGTATATAATGTCTATAAAACCATCCTAAACATTGTGCATTTCCTAATACATACGTACATCCCAACTGTAACGCTTAATACGGGTTCTGTAGAAATTCCATGGCAGTAGATGTGGATCAAGTCGCCTATGGTGGTTACACCACATTACACCAAAGTATCGCATTATACGTAAAACCCCCCAGCGTGTACCGTATCCCACAGCCCCCTGATTCTCCAGATCTGTGTCTAGACTGTTCTTGTGCTCTAGAAAATAGAATAGTTACTTGTATCGTGTTCATGAGGCCTTGCAAGCAAAATGTGGGAAAACAAGACATTTGTTAAACACTTTTGGCACGTTTGCTTCTCGCTTACTGTAAACTGGACAAAAC
Organism: Sceloporus occidentalis; assembly: GCA_023333645.1. Taxonomy (NCBI): domain Eukaryota; kingdom Metazoa; phylum Chordata; class Lepidosauria; order Squamata; family Phrynosomatidae; genus Sceloporus; species Sceloporus occidentalis. The sequence goes on along the minus strand of JALMGF010000063.1, from coordinate 3,650,499 downwards.
TAACTCGGAACAGGTACATCCAGACAGCCACGACTGAGCTATTAACTATAATCAGTCATATGAAATGTACTTTGCTGTCGTCATATACCGGTACTTCTTTTCAGAGTAGCCCGGTTCATGCAGACGTGTCTATCTCTGCTGGTAATTTGATTAAAGGTCATGTACGTTAAACTCATCGCTGTATAAGAGGTCAAGACTCATTTTTGTTCTAATAGCTGGCTCTCTATTATTTACTTTGCATCTCCCACCAGATTTGTGTGTGTTGTTGATACTGGTCTGGAAATAGGGCCACCGTAAGCTTATTTAAACATGTATGGGATGGGGAAATGGCTTCTGAACCTCAGACAAGACCAAGGACTGATTGAAGGTGTTTACAGCAGGAACCAGACAGGCATCAAATTCTTTCTTTCTATGTATATGTTGGATTTGTCTATCACAGATCCCAATGCTCAGGCTGTCACTTTGTTCCGGTTGTCCTCCCAAGAAAAGCCTTGTTCATAATCCAACCGTTTTCTCTTTTTGTTTTTATTTAACAGGTAACGATACCTTTAAGCCATCTCGTCACTGCCTTTCATACGCCCAAAACCACAGCCTATTTCCCCAGTTCTGCCTCTATCCAGAACCCCCAGCGTGACGTGAACCCCCACAATGAAATCCACACCTCTGAGGTAAGAACCCCTGGAAACGGAGAATACTGTAGGAAAGCGAGAATCCGCTCTGTAACTTGACCTATTTTTGTTGTGTAATACTCTGTAAGGTATTTGCCGACATTGTGTCAGGCGGTCAGTTCCGCTCACAATCACACTCATGACCATCTTGCATAAAAGATCTCTCTGATTGCATCATGCTTTTGTCACCATTGCTGTGAGTACGTAGACAGTATATTTCCCCTGAGTAAGATTCCCGTCGGATTTTCCCTTCTCACACAGCTAAAATTGATCTATGGTGCGCTTAGGTTTATCTCCTATGCCGTAAATGGACTTTAGCCCCGTTTCTGTGCCCACGCCACGATTACCTGTAGCTGCAGATACAATTATACAGCAGCACTACTGGCCAAAGAATTGCTTATCGATCTATGCGCACAACTACAGATGACTTTATTGCACTCGCTTCGGATGTCAAGCCAGGCAGCGTCCTCTGTGAGAATGGACATTTATTTTCTGAACTTGCGTTCTGATAACACTTAACTAATTTTTTTTTTTCTTCTTTCCAGCCCACCTTCAATCTGAAAGACCTGGGTTTATCTGAGCTAAGAACTAAACAACTGGGCAAGCTTTTCGAGACACTTCTTCCTGGCATCCACGCAGACAAAAAAAGCCCCTCTTCCCGCTGGCACACATCCCATGTCTCTGCGGAGTCGTTCTTTGAGAATAAACATGGTGAGTGGGTGGCCCTGTTCTTATACCCTCATTGAAATGCTTTCCTTAGACAGTAGAATGAAGAAATAACACGTTGCTTCAGTAATGGATTGTTCACCTTTGGGGGAACACTGTGTATAGCCAAGGAAATCTGTATGGAACACTTCACAAAGTGCATTGGAAATTTCATCATTACGTTATATGTTTATAGGGAGAAGCCATATATATATATATATATATATATATATAATATATATATATATATATATATATATATATATATATAATATATACAAAAGTAAAGCCAAGGTCGTATTTTCGCTCATAAACCTTATATGTGGAACGCTCTTTTTCATCACATTTCAGTTTGGTAAACCTGGGCTAACTTTCTTTTTTATGTGTTTAAGGATATTCCAAGGTTTTCAATGCTTTGAGCTCATCCTCCTTGCTGAGGCAACAGCCTAGCCCATTAAAGCAAGTTTGTACAGATCTACAGTACTGGCCAGGTAAGGAGTCCTGAGTGGATGGAACTGGCATTTCTTATATAGATTTAATTTTAAAAATCTTTCCACTTTAGGATTACCCAGAGCCCTCAACAACTTGTACTACAATGGGTTTTTTTATATACACAATGCTTTGTACTTTGCAATTTAATAAAATTTAGTGCAAGGAACACGTTCTTAATTTTTATACTACTATTCCAGTTCTCCCAATGTTTTTGGTGATGCTTCGTTGTACTGCACATACATGTTAATAAATAACGCCAAGGCCTGTGCTAGTAATTACGACTTACCGTATTTGCTCGATTATAAGACGAGGTTTTTTTCAGAGCAAATGCTCTGGAAAATACCGCTCGTCTTCTAATCGGGGTCGTCGGTGCCGGGGAACTCTGATCTCTGACAGCCGGGGAAGGTCTGCCCGATGGACGCAGACAACCCCCGCTGCTAGCCACACCTCCTTCCGGCTGCAGTGTACGTTGTCTACGCGGATTGCGTGGACGTCAACCCGCTGCCCCGGTATACAGCAGGAAATTGGAAGCCCCGGTAAGTGTGTGTGTGTAGGGGGGAGTGTTAAATAGGGGCATAGGGCATTTCTAGAGGCAGAGTGCTCTATGAAATGCCTTTTAACCCCCTGAACGCCACTCTGCCTCCTGAAATGCCTTATACCTCCCTATATGCCACTCTGCCCCATAATATGCCTTTTAACCCCCTAAATGCCAGAGTGGCATATAGGGGTATAAGGCATTTCTGGAGGCAGAGTGGCACATAGGGGGTTAAAAGGCATATCATGAGGCACAGTGGCATATAGAGGGTTAAAAGGCATATCATGGGCCACAGTGCCATATTGGAGTGGCACGGCAGATGTGCGTAACTGGGGGGCAGGTTGGAAAATACAAGCAAATAAAAACAAAAATTTTTTTTTCTCAATCATAGCTTTTATTAAAAAATGTAATAGTTTACATGAATTAAAATTTACTGGTAAAACTTTTTTCCTATAGGGTCGTCTTATATTCAGGCTTTCTTTTTTTTCCCCTAAATTAATATTCAGATTTTGGGGGGTCGTCTTATAATCGGTAATTCCCTCTTTGTACACCAGACCACTTCCTAAATGTCTTCATTCATCGAGTTGTTTGTACCATATTCCGCAGCAACTGGGTTAAAAACTATTAAATTCACTCTGAGAACTGGATGCCCGTGGGAGAAAAGACTGTTGTTTAATGTAACATTAATGGCTATGGAAATAATGCAACTATATCCTCATAAGGATAAAAACAGTGAGGGTATTTATAATGTTTAGATGGGTAGCATACAAACTCTTAATAAACACAGTGAACAATGTATAGTTTTTACAGATCATTTACTTCTCTCAATTATTTCTAAAGCTCCATTATATACATCATTGCTGTATAACTTAATATTACTGATCATCTGTAATTGTCCTCGCAGTTTTAATTCAGTCACGAGGCTTTAAAACATTGAAACCGAAAGTTCGACGCCTGCAGTCAACGTCTGAGAGGATTGCTGAGGCTGAAAGTGTCGCGCCGTCCTTCATGAAGGTACATGTCTTGAAGTCCATACCGAGCTTGTTCTGTCCTGTTAGCCAAATTATCCCAGCTTACACCTTTAAGGAAGAAATAGATGTTACCCCGAGGGACCGCTACCAAAACCTTAGTATCACTGTCTCCAATTATTTTTCCCAGTCTCTAGACCTTGAATTTTTAGCTTGCCCTCATTAATTGACATAATTACCAAACTGTAATGTTTTCTTTTAGGGATTTCTGCTGAGAGATCGTGTTCCGGATGTGGAAAACCTGGACAAACTTGTTAAAAGTAAAAATGTTCCTGAGGGCCATCAAGATGCTTTTAAGACGGGATTTGCGGAAGGATTCTTAAAAGCACAAGCTCTCACACAAAGAACCAATGGTAAATAATATAAAGACTAACTCACTCTTATTCACGCTTATGTTTGGCTAGTGTGTGTGTGTGATGCTTTTATGTATCTTTACCTAGACTCATTGAGAAGAACACGGCTGTTGCTTCTAGTTCTGCTGCTGCTTGGAATTTATGGCTTGTCAAAAACACCATTTTTATCAGGTAAAATCCACTTTTCATTAATTTCTTGGTGAAGGCTCTGTATACATCATCTTAACTTTTACTTCCCCCAATGAATAGATGTGATAGGAAAGAATGTGCACAGAGGTACTGAACAATGGAGTAAGGCAGCGGCATTCAGGATTTGACATTTTCTGATCTATATTTGCTGTACCGATTCGATTTGAAAAACAGAATCTTTTGTGAGTCTCTATTGTTTCATTCTTTAACATTCCTATTTTCAGTTCGCTTCCGAACAACATCGGGACTTGATGCAGCTGTAGATCCAATTCATATGAAAAATGTGACTTTTGAACATGTAAAAGGGGTGAGTAGAAATATATTTTTACACTATCAGTGCCACTAGACAACTTATCTTTCAGAGCCTGTGGAAATGTCAGTCAAATATCTAACCAGACTTTGTTGTTGAACAAATGGCAAGAAATGAGTGATATTGCTTTATTAAGAATTTCCATGAAACTGACTTTGGGTTGCCTAGAGCATATCCAAAAAGGCAGTGTTATCAAGAACATAATTTGTTTTATTCCTTCTCTGCTATAAACTTAGTAAGGAAGAAAAAGGAACGCATTACCAAAATCTACCACAAGATGTCACTGTTAGATATTGGCATAGGACTAGGTTAATGATCACAGACCGTCGGCAAAACATGGTGTCGCTTAATAGTGAAGAGGAATATATCTTGTGCTAGTCGGTTTGCTTGCAAATGTATAGGTGTAATTTTTTTTTATTTGTATAGTTTGTATGTTTCTATATATAAAGAGCTACTCTTATTCACTCCCCTCCTACTGCTTCAGTCTCTGGGGTATCAGGCAGGCATGCCAGTTAATGGACTAATAAAATTCTTAGTACATATATTTAAAAAAACCCCAATATATTTTCTTCTATGTATACAGGTTGAGGAGGCAAAAAATGAGCTGCAAGAAGTTGTTGAGTTCTTGAAAAATCCCCAGAAATTTACAGTGCTAGGAGGCAAGCTCCCTAAAGGTAAGCACAAAACAACCTTGGTAACTTTGCCGCTTCACGACCGATGATGTGCCAGACACATCATGGGGAAAATGGTCAGTTCAATATGGCATTAAACGAGCTTATAAAGCAACCAATGGTTGCGGTCTTACTGTAATGACTCAATGTCACCAGGGACCCCTTGTGAACCCTCCCCGGGGGAGTCGATGACTGCCATATACAATATGTCAACAGACGCCTGATTTAAAAGAGCTTAGGAGGACATCCACAATCTCCCTCTAAGCTTAAACGGTGTTGCTGAAATGCCTTGATAGCAAGGTGTTCAGGGAAATTGAAAACACACCCCAGGATGCACTGTGACCGCTACAGAAAGCCCCAGACCCTCCTGAGAACTCTGATGGTTGGATACAGGTACTGCATTCAACCATGCAAGTCAAAGTAGCCTGGCTTACTAATCACAATTGGTAAAATAAAAAAGTGTGGTAACATGTCAAAATAATTCTCTGGTGACCACCATCAGGGGAACCGTCCAGCTCTTCCAAAAAAAATCCCGGCATGGAAAGTTAAAATACTGGCATTGGAAATACCCATGGGGTGTCTAAACACAAGCACCACAAAAATGTTAAAACAGCCTCGCTCACAAACGGTAAAAGAAAAGAAAACAACTTGATCCTTAAGGGGGTTAAAAAGAAGTTAATTGTGTAAAAATCCATTCAAGCATGTCCTATAACAGAGACATGCCATGTTGCCATTTATGCAGCAGTTCTTTAATAACACAAATTTTCTGAATATTATTATATTATAATATTATCTTTCAGGTATATTATTGGTGGGACCTCCTGGAACCGGGAAGACTCTCTTAGCTCGAGCTGTTGCCGGAGAGGCTGATGTTCCGTTCTACTATGCTTCTGGCTCCGAATTTGATGAGATGTTTGTTGGAGTGGGAGCAAGTCGCATCAGAAACCTTTTCAGTATGTCTCGATTATATTTTCTTGGTTTTAAATGTTCCCTGTCGGAACACAAATTATGTTCTTCATACTATACCCAAGTCACTTCCACTCGGCAAGTGCACTGTAGGATACATTTTTATTGAACAGGTGGCTTTTTTTTTTTTCTTTTCAGGTTTATGATCACCCAAAATATTAACACATTGTTTCCTAATTGATCTGTGCTATAAAATGATTATTGGCCACATATAACTCCCTGAAGCACATTGTATTGAAAAGGAACTTAACCTCCACCATTTTCTCCCCCCCCCCCCCCCCCCCCCCCTTGCTGAGATGTGATATTTGAATTTTGTTTTGTCAGGGGAAGCCAAGGCCAATGCACCTTGTGTAATATTCATTGATGAGCTGGATTCTGTGGGTGGCAAAAGAATCGAATCTCCCATGCATCCATATTCCAGACAAACCATAAACCAGCTTCTTGCAGAAATGGATGGGTAAGCACTATTAGCTACTGGAAACTTGTCTCCCTTTTTTTTTTTATTTTAATGTGGCTGAGCAATACATTAACCTGCATTTCTATCCTTTGTATCCCTTCAGCTTTAAACCCAATGAAGGTGTCATTATCATAGGAGCAACAAACTTCCCTGAAGCGTTGGATAAGTATGTTTCGAAATGCAGTTACATTGGCTGGGTATATTTTATTAACTTGAGCCTGCTACATGAACCAAATCTTTGAGTAAATATTTAATTAAAACCTAACCTTCATTTGAAATCGTAGAAAATGTGTAAATAATTTAAATCAACTTAAAAGGTATAGATGAACAAGATTTCAAAATTATTGTTCCCATGGTCTCATTATTCACATAAATATGACCAGCTACCCTATTCACCCGGCGACCATCCAATACTGAAAAATGCCCGTAAATAATGAGATGGATTTGGGTTTAATGGAACAGGCTACCGGTCATTCAAAAGAACGTAGCAGCCAGATGTGAACGTGATAGTCCAGAGATGTCATGCTGTGTCTACATCTTCTCTTCAGTCTCTGTTCGTCTTGTGGCTCGTACCACGTGAAGCAGGTTACTTGCCCCCACGGCATCACCATGACGTAGCACTATGAAGATGTGATTGCAGGGCTTCTTGTCAAGGCTTTTCTTGTCTATGTCGAAGCTTCAAATTACCCTGATGGAAGCGCTGTAGGGCAATAATCTCGACACCAGTAAAATGCAGCTTTTCCCGACTTTTTCCTGAATTTTTATATCTGGACCATACTTCCATTTCTTTTGAAACGACGTGTTTTAAGTACCCTTTTACTTTGCATGCAATAAAGCCTTCTCTCTGCCCATTTCAGTGCGTTGGTGCGTCCTGGCCGCTTCGATATGCAGGTTACAGTTCCCAGACCAGATGTCAAGGGTCGCACTGAAATCTTGAAGTGGTACCTCAGCAAAATAAAGTTTGATATGTGTAAGTTGGAAGAATGTTTGCCCCCCCCCCACCCCCCAGTTTCTGTATTTTATACTCCAACACGGGCACAAAAATCACCTCTTACCAAACTATACATATAATGAGAATTCAAGCAGATTTCAAAGTGACAAATTGTACTGTTGTTGATTTAAACCGTTCTTTTTAAGACTTTGCGCTAATATTTGAACTAGAGCATGGCTGGTGTTCCTACATCCACTGTTGAGCCCACGTGAGAGATTTACTAAATGTCCCTGATTTTCAGCCATTGTACCTGCAGATTCCTTGTGCACGAGCTGCTTTCACCATGTCTAAGTTCACCAGACTTGTGTCCTTGTTGACTTTATTCAAGACTTCAGGGAGAAGTGGATGGGTTGATGGTAGTTGAGCCATTAGGCTTCTACGCGCTTCCGTTTAAGCTTAGCAGGGTCCCAAACAGTTATTGGAGAGCACTGCAAAGACTTGTTAAGTCGGTGAAGCTGTCATCGCCAAGTTTTTTTTTTTTGTTTTTTTTTTGTTTTTTTTGTTCACCCTTGATGTTCAATTTACCAAAAGAAACAACACTAAAGGCTGAATTAGCTCTTATTATCCAATAACCAGAACAATATGTTTATAATTAAATGGGCATTCATTTTTGGGGGGGGGGGAGACAAATAATACATTTCCTTATAAAACACAAACATGCTGTATTGTGATGTGCCATCCCTACACACAATGTACAAGTAGTTTTGCATGTTTAAATGACCCTTTATACACTTGATTATTATTTTTTAAACACGTTTATTCTTTTTTTCTAGCTGTTGACCCTGAGATTATAGCCCGCGGCACGGTAGGGTTTTCTGGAGCAGAGCTGGAGAATTTGGTGAATCAGGCTGCGCTAAAAGCTGCGGTGGATGGGAAAGATATGGTTACGCTGAAGGAGCTGGAGTTTGCAAAGGATAAAATACTCATGGGTTGGTTTTAGAGGATTTACTCAAATCTAATCTAATCTAATCTTACTAAATAAATTTAGTTTGAGGAAAAATAATTCTCTGCTTGTGTCCTATAATAAAGCCGCAGTTGAATAGGGGGGACATGATGGCCTTTTTAGCCATTGGTTATTATCCCAACCCCTTACAGATTGTAGTGCTCCTCCAAGCCCATCATGTGACTACTTAGACCCACTAAATTTATGTAATTAGGTGCTACACTTGGGCTGCTAAGAACAGCTGAAACCATAGTACATTTAATTACAGTTACAAGCTGAAGACTCTGGTTGTCCCCATGCCGTAGAACAGAGGTACCCCTTGGGACTATGGGTACTAAATGATGAGGGAATGGAACTGGACCTCTGAATTTATTTTTCGATTAAATTAACTATCCCTATTATCAATACAGATTGAGGTGAAGATGGAATGGGTGCTTATTGGGCAATCCATTGGTGGACCCTAGGACAAGCTATTAAAACTTTCTATTGTCATTTGTAGAATAACAAGAGTGTACAACTTGCTTTTCTTTCTGTGTACATAAGCCCATAACGGTTGTATTTTGATATGTGTGTTTCAGGTCCTGAAAGAAGAAGTGTGGAGATAGACAACAAAAATAAGACAATCACTGCCTATCATGAGTCTGGTCATGCGATTATTGCTTATTATACCAAAGATGCTATGCCTATTAATAAAGCTACCATAATGCCCCGAGGTCCAACTCTTGGACATGTAAGTCCGTATGTTTGTACAATGCCGTGCAAAGAAATGTTGTGTATCCTGCAGAATGCATACTGAAAGAACAGTTTGAAGGCGCTACAGCTAAACCTATAATAGTTATTTTGTTAATGGATGGAAATGGGGTGATAACAGGATGAAGGAATTAAGTTGTTTTTTTTTATTCATTTCACTGGATTGTATACATAATAATAAATAGGGGGAGGGGTAGAAACAGAACCTATACATTATGGGGGAAGGTTAGAAACAGAACCTATAAATTATGGAACATTTTATTCTGAGATTTTTGCTAAATGCAAATAATCCAAAAGCACATACCCTCTTTGTGCGTTCATTATACAAGATACAGACGATATGCATGTCATTTGCACGGCATATTGCTGGGCAGCTGGGAAAAAGAGCAAATGCAAGTGGGAACTTACATATATATATATATATATATATATATATATATATATATATATATGTGTATATATATATATATATATGTATGTATTAGTATAACATGTAATACATATTATAAATTGCATTTACAAGGACAACGCCACGAACGTTTTGCAGGTGTCTCTTCTACCAGAGAATGATAGATGGAGCGAGACCAGATCTCAGCTTCTTGCTCAGATGGATGTGAGTATGGGTGGCCGAGTGGCCGAAGAAATCATCTTTGGGGCAGAGAACATCACCACAGGTAATCTAAAGATAGAGACCTTTTTAAAGTTTTGATTTAAAATCCAGTCTTAAATCCTGACCCATGTGGCTTTGTGTCGTTTACAAATAGGTGCATCGAGTGACTTCGACAGTGCTACCAAAATAGCAAAGCTAATGGTAACCAGGTTCGGGATGAGTGAAAAGGTAAATTGGCATTAAAATGACATTGAGGGCATTTTAATAGAAGACTAACTTTGTGTGTGTATGTGTGTATGTGTGTGTGTAATATATATATATATATATATATATATATATATATATATATATATAAATTATTGTGATATGCTTTTTTTTTTTTTTTTGTTCCTCATTCACAGCTTGGGGTCATGACTTACACTGATACAGGCAAGCTGAGCCCAGAGACTCGCGCGGCTATCGAACAAGAAGTTAGAACTCTCTTAAAGGTGAGGTTGTCATTTATTTTTAAATGCTCTGGAAGGTAGCACACATTTTTTTTTATTTTGTAGTTTGGGGGCAAGGAAGGGTGTTTTGTTTTTTTTTGATTTTTTTTTTATTGTATATTTCTAGCAGTGGTCGAGCATGTTAAACTACCTATTTTACATTAAATTTTTTACATTTTCTTGTAACTGAATGGTTCCCCTTATGTTGTCATGGTGATATGACTGGTGTCCTTATTATTTGTAAGTTTTATCACATTTTTATTCATTCAACCAAGCAGGGCTTATCGCAGACCGACTTTGATTTTTGGCAAATATGATCACTCCAGAGAACGTTCACACAGCGCCCCTGCATATTTTTTGGTGTTGCGCAATGCCTCGATATAGAGGGATTGGCGCAACACTGGCTGAGCAAAGAAAGGAATTGTCAATTGCTCACTAAGCTCATTTAACCCTGGGACATGCCTGGCACGTCAATTGTCATTAACTGTGTGTTTTTTTGTGACTTCCCTGGCAGGTTAGTCATCCCGAGGGGGTTAAGCATATTAAGGACAATTTTTGCAGAATGCGTCCATAACAATCTTTTCTAGGAGCTTTTCCCCACCAAAAAAATATATATATACATACATACATACATACATACATACATACATACATACATACACACACCACACACACATTTCTATTACTGATACAAGACCAGTGCATGCTCCGAATTATTGATGGATATATTATGTTTGAATACACTTTAAATTCAAGCAAGGAACGCCGTGAATATGGATGGATGTGTGTGTATATATGATATTAATTTTGATGGGGAAAAATGGTCCATCCATCATTTGCTTTTCCCTAAAACAACTTTCTTCCTTTCTATACAATGTAATAAAGTTTTAAATTAGGGGTGAGTGAGAAGGCAGAGAACTTCAGGACCGTAGACTGATTATTATAATGCTGGTTCTGGCACAGACGGGGGCTGATCTCTGGGCTTCTATGAGATGAAATGTTTGGTGACAAACATTGCGTGAGATGAAGTGTTTGTCAGCAAAAAACACAATAAATGTCATTAAGGTGAAACATGTGACGTTGACGGTTTCCCTTTTAACTATTGGACTTATTTCAATATTCATTAGAAGTAAAATATCACTGAGTTGAGCTCATTTTTATAAGATAATGTTGGTAGAACTAAAGATTTCTAAGCGGTATCTTTTAATTGTGAAATCTTTTCAGCCATGATCCTAGGCTGTCTGCGCATGAACACACATGCTATGGGTGTGCACATTGTCACTGGACCTAGTATCTCCCTGTCTGTGCCTTTGGCCCAGAACCTCGTTTGTCAGCCTAGAATGCATTCTAGTGAAGGGTTTAATTAGCCCTAAAGATTGTTTCACACAGACTATGCAGGGCATTGGAGGGTTGAGGTGGCATAATTTTAGTTTAAAATAAGTTTTAAGAATGAACTCTTCTGTTAACTTCCCATATTATATTTTTCTCTTAGGACTCATACGAACGAGCAAGACATATTCTGAAAACACGCGCAAAGGAACACAAAAACCTCGCCGAAGCTTTACTGATGTATGAAACATTAGATGCTAAAGAAATTCAGATGGTCCTCGAAGGGAAAAAAGTTAGATGATTTTTGGTGGCTTTCCATTTCCCGTTTAATATCACTTCAGCTTTCTTTATATTTACTTTCACATTTGTCTGAGGGTATGCCAAAATCTTCCTATGTTTTGAGTTCTCAATATTTTTTCGTGTTAAGCCACGCTTGGGTCAAAGTAGGCCATGGATTCAGAAACCGCTCAAGTGGGAAAAGAAGGGCTCTGGATGAACGTTCTCGCAAGACCTGAACACAGCTTCGCGGACGTTACACGCGACTGTATGTTGATCAGAAATCTAGGGTTAATCTTTATTCCACTTGGACGTTTGGTCACGGCTTTGAAAGCCCCACCTAATCCTTCAGCCCGTGGCACACACTGTGACTTTCTGCACGTTTACAGAAAATATTGATTGCTCTTAAGTGTAGTTCTTGTTTTTGTGCTTACTGCTTCTGAGAAACAGTTGCACGTCCCTTTAAAATACACAAAAAGAATGATATATTTATATATATATATGCTGCGCAGTTGTGGGCACTTACCAGCTGATGCACTTTCGCAAGGTAACACCATTTTTCTATAATTGCGAATGAATGAAATATCCTAGACGTCCTACTAGAACAGCTGCTATAGTGTATGAATGTCTCACAGAGCTGACAAACTATGGTGCTTTTACCACATGATAATGAGCAGTCCGTTTTTTGGGGGGTTTTTTTATGCTCATACATTTATGGTTAATGCTGGATTAGTTGAACGCTGTAACCACAAATGGGTCAAAGTGCATTGGTCTCAAGACTGGATCCTTAGATCCCGATAGCCAGTAGGGAATGACGTGTACTCATTTGCAGTATGTGAAACACAAGTGGTTGCCATGTTCAATGTGATTCCTTAAGAGATTAGGGAATAAAAAGTACTTGAAGATATGACCCAGATTGTTACAAGTCTCGTCCAGATTGCTGGCGGTTATAACCATGTGTAAGGCATGATTTAAGGCGCTGTACTCTGTGGGTAGAGAGCCTTCAAAGACATCTGAAAATCTGATACAGCTTGGAGGAGGGGGTGCTATATATAAAAGGTCATTAAGTTGGAAAAGTGGTTGTTTCACAGTAGCAACCAATGGGATGCTCTTATGAGCAGGAACATTTTATTGGTTGCTATAGTGATAAGAACTTTAAACTAGAACCCAGTTTTAAGTATACCTCCCCAGAGTCTTTTTAAAGAGTTGACATAACTTTCCACCTACAATGTTGTTTATGGATGCCATAACCATATTATGGCATTTTGGAAAACTGCGCAGGGCACACCCTGCCAAGTAAAGGATGGCTTACTGTAAAAAAATTTTTTTTTTTGGAACCTATGACCTAAACCAGGGGACCTACATCTCCCATACTCCTCAGCCAGCCCCTTAGCTGAAGGAGCATTATGGGAGATGTAGTCCTGCAGCAGCTGGAGGGCCGCAGTTTGAGAACCCCTGACCTAAACTCTGATTATTTCATTATATCTTGTATGTCTACTTGCCCTTCCAAGTGATATCTTTTAATGATCGTTCTGAACATGAACAGTCAATGTTGACTTCTAGTCTACATCAAGAATGCAGGAGGCAGATGTGAAGTTACCCTTTACCAAAGAACAATGGGTCTTATGTATAAAAGGTATTCTGGTGCAAAGTTTGAAAAGCGGTCATAACAGCTGATTCTGGTTACTGGACTATTGCATTGATTGTTATGGTCCAACTTTGTAGGTCTAACCTCTGGTGTGTGGTTTTTTTTTTAATTATTATTATATATGAGTGAACAAGGCTCGTGTAGGGTAGCTTGTAAAGTTTGCCTAAATGATTTGGAAAACGTATTTTTGCTCCATTTATTGTTTTATTGCAAGACCTAATGCTGAAGTTGCCTTGTACATCTCGTGCAAATACAAATTATTTTGCAGTGGTTTAGTTCAGAGGTGAACTAAAAAAGTAGCGTATTTTAAGTGATTATCTCTATTTCATTAGTATATTTTTATAGACCTCTGCAGCACATCAGCCATTCAAAAATACGTTCTGTGACCATTATAAAGGCTGACAATGTTAAGCAAAGTATATTTTTTATTATACTCTTTCGATACACACGCATTATACCGGGTTTCCTTTGTGATTTTTCTGTAAGCAGAGATTAGAAGAGAATATGAAAGAAGAAATCTGACATTGTATATTACTGTTTCTGATATCCCGTGTACTCTTATTTCAAAAGCTTGGAATGTAATAAATATACATGTGTAAATTGAGGTGTATGAAACATTATTTAAAATGTAAATAAATTTCAAAATCCTATTGCAAACTTGTATCTTCTGTCTTTCTTAGCTGTCCGGATTTCAGGCACAGTTTTAAATCTGCGCGAGCGTCTGACTCCTCTATCTGTTAGATACTTGATGAAGTTAATGAATAAAGACTTTGCCATTTTGAATCCTAGGGGATTCCATGAGTAAGTGTCAGACATGCAACTTAGAAGATGTAGTCCAAATTATTTTTATTATTTTAGGTTTCTGCTAAAGCAATATGTTTTTCTATTTTTCAATGTATGTTGACAATCAAGGAACATCTGCACATAGTATGTATGGGCTAAGCCCTCCAATTGGGAGATTCTACGGAAGATTGTGGAAAATAACAGGACTTAGATCCTGCAGGACTTCCAGATCCACACAGACAAGCAGGTAGCAGCCGGTTAACCGGACATCATGATGGTAGACAAGAGTCAGAAGACAGCGGTGGTGATACATGTAGCGATGAGTTCAAGCACCACCCTGCTTTTAAAGCTTCCAGTCTGTTAATTCTTACTCAATCAGCATAACCGAGTGATCTCCAGCGTTGTCCACGTCAACACTCTCACCCGTGTTAATGAGAGAATCACTGACATGTCGTCGGCTGGTCCTTCTGGGGCAGGACTGAAATGCAGTAGAAATGTATTTTTGGGATTAAGTTCATTTTCATGGCAAAGAGGGACTTTGCAATTCATCTGATCAATCTTCATAACATTCATGCAAATTGCCATCATCTAAACTGAGACAGCAGGCTTTGTAAAAATGAATATTTGTGTAATTCTCAAAACTTTTGGCCATGACTTTTTTTTTTTAAATTTAGAAGACTCATTTGGCTTCTATGGAGGATTTACATTGTTTTTTTGTTTTGCTATAGTTTTCCTGTAGATTTTATAGGATAGATCTATCGTGCTTCCTATAAATAAAATGAGCTACCTATAGCTTTGTTTCCATTAGTAAATTAATTCATGTGACTTATTCATTAGCATTTTCATTCAAAAGTGATACAACCGATGAGACAGTTGTGCTGGGATCAAGCAATTTTAACATGGGTATATTCACATTTTTTTCACAAAAAATGCTATTTTGTAAAGTCATGGCCAACATTGAGTCAATTCCTAAAGAATTTAGGAGACAGGTCATTGTGATATCACTTACAGAGACACCAGCCAGTTCACTAATTATTAATTTAACATAATCTTCTGATTTTATGTTGTCATATTTAGGAGATACTTTATCTTGGATTCTACCTGTCGGACTTTTGATTTCCTCAGATACCACCTTGTAAAGTCGCTTCCTCAGGGCTGGAATACGAGACAGCATTTTATCATGCAAAACTTTAAAATCAAACTTCACAATGGCCTGCTGAGAATTGTTTAATTGCAGGCATTTCTCAAGATATTCATGTATCTCCTGTGTGTTGAAAAGTAGTATACCTCTTGCTTGCAGTATGTCATGTATTTTGTCCTGGTTGAGTAAAACTCCAAGATTGAGGGCACCCCAGTTGATGGATTGACCGCAAAGACCCATGTTCCTTCTATATTGACAAAACACATCTAGGAATGAGTTGGCAGCAGCATAATTTGCTTGTCCTGCATTTCCAGTAAATGAAGAAACAGATGAATAACACACAAAATAATCCAATTGTTTATGAATTGTTGCGTAGTGAAGATTTAGAGCCCCATCAACCTTTGGACCTAGCACTTTCTCAAACAGAGATTGGTTCAGACTTTCTAGAATTCCATCATGTAAAACTACAGCACTGTGAAAAACGCCTTTCACTGGAATATCTGGAAAACATTTCTGAACAGAATCCATGGCCTTTTCCACATCTGAGTAATTGGTTACATTACAACAAACTGATGTTATTTGGGTATTCATCTGTTGATTCTTTATCGTTTCTATTTCCTGTTGCATTTCAACGGTGGGGATTCTTCTGGACAGAATGACAATATGACCACCTCCATGCCGTGCAATAAACTTTACTGTTTCCAGTCCAAGACCAGTCAAACCTCCCGTGACTATGTAAACAGCGTTACGTTTGAAAAGAGATGTTTCCTTGATAAATAATGGAATATTAGTGCTAATGCTTTTGTTAAGTCCAATAATTGGCAGTGTTTGTGTTGTGAAATAACTGCACAATATGTCACCACTAAAGTTTGTGTTCAGCGCATCTTGAAATATATTTGCATCAACAGACTCTAAGAATTTGCATAGGCTTTTGGCATTTCTTTTAATATATGCTTTCTGAAAGATGGCAACTGGATTAAGTAAATGAATGTGAACATCCTCTCTGTCGTGCTGAACTGGTATCTGAAGACCTTCAGAATTTTTCTGGTCTGATATCACGAATACATCCTTAAGCAAGGGTAGCTGAATAAGGTCTTCTTCTGAAATGTTTCCAGATAAAGGTAGGATAATCATGGCACTGCTTTGCTTGGCATTAATGCCAATGTCTCTAGAGACTGTTGCTTCCCAACCTCTATTTTTCGCTGCATTAGCAAGAATTTTGCTCAAAATTGAATGTGTTTCTAAAGATTTAATTATTAGAGCCAGATTATTTTTGGGTTGTTGCAACTGATTACACAAAATTTCCCAAGCTAAAATAAATTGGGAAATACATGGCAGATATCTTAAGACTGGGATGTCATTAATTGAATAGCAAACATCTTCAGGAAGACTCGCTCTGGATGATGCAGTGGTCGGATAACAGACAGCAACTTGATCACCTACTTTTACTTTCCAGTCTGTTTCCCAACTGCAGTCACCGTGCCAGTGAAATCCAAAGCAAGGAGTTTATGTTTGTCCATAGACAATGCGTTCCAATACAGTGTGTCTCCAAACTGCCAACTCGAAACACTCACAGGAAAGAAATCTTCTGTATGGAGCAGATTCGGTCAATCTGAATCTCAACATTCTTGTCCAGAAGCTTTGTAGGTTTGGAATTTCCAATTCAGCAGAAAGAGTGGTAATTCTGTATGGATTGTCAATGCACAATGTGAAATTGTCAGACATTTTTAGTGCCACTTGATACTGCTTTTGTTGTTCAATATCTATTTTGGTTCTTGCAATCTCACTGGTGTATATTTGCCCATCTTTTATCCAGACTTCTGGGTGTTCCTTTGGTTCATAACTCTGAATGACTTGTGCCAATGCTTCTACGTCTTCTGTTTTTGAAGAACCTATGTCAATCAGTTGAAATGTAATATCAGGCATTTCGGCTGCACAACTTCTAGTCATGCCAATCAGAGCAAATCCAGGATTAATGTGATCCACTGTGGTTTCAACTGTTCTGAAGGTGACTGTTCTTATAGAAGCCACAGATTTTTTTTTCCTCACTGCAACTATCACCTGGCGATATACCTCACAGCACTTTGCGAAGTATTGTGTGAGATTATTTGAAAAGTCTTCGCCTCTTCTATGGACACCCCACATGAACACAATCTCCTTGTCTCCCCAATTAAGTTCTTTTAATTGTGCATCGTCCAGTTGCCAGTTATTAAACATGACATATGTCAGCCCATTGTGTATGTATTTTGATAGCTGTAGCCCTATCCCAGCAATGTCAGCAAACAGGATGACGCTTGGTGTCTGTATTGATTTCTTTTCAAGCCCAGAGAAAGGTAACCATTTATTATGGAAGAATATGTTATCAACCCCACTCAAAGTTTGCCTGACAAACGCCATTTTAGCATTCCTTATTTCTGTTAAAACATAGCCATTTTTGTCTGTAAAGCATCCACAGATGATATAATAGCTTTCTGTTACTTGGACTGTTTTTACATAAATAAACATTTGTTTTGAAAGGGTCTGAATACCGTCAGTGTTCCAATCTGAGATGGAAACAACACTCCTGATTCTTTTAGGTCACCTCTGGCGATTATACCTGTTTGAAAAAAGCAGTCTAAAATAACCGGATGAATATAATACTCATACATTGTTTCTTGAATCTCTCCGCTTACATTTACTGTAGCAATTACTTCCTTCAATTCTTCCCCATAATGGAGATCAGATAGCTGTTTAAACATTGTCCCATAGTGAAATCCAAACTTCGATATTACTTCATAAATGGTTTGTTCGTCATAGATTGAATTGCATCGTTTCAAGATGTGTTCAAGAGAGATTCTTTTCTCATTAGAATCTTCCCTCATTTTTTTAATTTGCCCCAATGCATAAACATGTGAGGAGAAGATTTCAAAATTAGTGTCTTTGTCTTTTTGCTCCAGTTTAATTTTCAGGTTTAGAGATTCCTGGTTAACCACACAAGGTGTTGAGAAATTTATGTTCATGCTGAGGGAATTCAAAGGCACTTTAGGTTTTAACGTGGAAATTGTAGCTGCCAAACCAAGCTCTACATAGAATGTTCCAGGAACTAGAACAGTTCCGTTGTTCTTGTGCTGATATATAAATGGCGTGGCTGCTGTAGAAATGGAACATGTGAATTCTGTGAGGTTTTCATTCACCTTGTGGAGAAGTGGGTGAGTGGAGGCAGCTACAGCTTGGTTTCCTTGGCGAATTTTCTCAAAATTCATATTTTGTTTAATGCGATCAAACTGATAACAAGGAAGAGGAGTCGGTAAAGATTTATATGTTTCGTAAACATTACTCCAGTCAGGATTGTATCCTTCTGTGAAAACTTTAACCAGGATGGTAAAGATTGTCTCATGGTCTTTTTCTGGATGAAGAGCAGGTAAAATCATAGTTTCTTCTCCTAAAACGTCAAGAATGTTTCTTTTTAAAGCTCCTCTGGGTCCAATTTCAATGAACAGAGGCTTACTTTTACCTTGAACAGAAGCTCTTAAGGCCTGTTCAAAGGCAACTGGTTCCCGAATATTTCTGGCCCAGTACTGTCCAGTTGTAAAATCCCCATCAGTTGCTTTCCCTCCGGTTACCGTGGAGATAAGATCAACTCCTGGCTTTTGTGTGTTTAGATTTTGCAGTTTATCTTTTACCTCCTGTAGTATGGGATCCATCATGTAGCTGTGATATGCAGTAGGAACATCTAATTCATACAAAAATATGTTCCTTTTACTGTACTTCTGATTTAGTTGGTAACTAAGTTTTTCCATTAACTCTGCATCGCCAGAGACTGTACATGAGGTAGGGCTGTTATAAGCTGCAATATTTATTCTTCCTGCATAGGGCTCAACATCTTTTGTTATTTCAGCCACAGGTATATTGCCTACCACCAGCATTCTGCCTCCAGTGACTTTAGATTGCAGTGTACTTCTGTAATAAATCACTTTTAAAGCATCCTTGAGTGAAAGATGCCCTGAACAACATGCAGCGGCAACTTCCCCAACTGAAGTTCCAATAACACAGTCTGGTTTGACTCCCCAGTAAGCCAGAAGGGCCACTAAAGAAACCTGGATGGTGAAGAGTAAAGGCTGTGCTATGTCAGGTTTTGAGAAATCATCAGCCTCGTTCTCTAGTAACTGTGTCATGGAAAGAGGTGTATATTCCTGGAGTAACTCATCTATCTCAATGCATTTTTCTCGGAACACAGGTTCTGATCTCAGTAACATCCTACACATCCCTTTATAAAGGACTCCATTCCCACAGAATACAAACACTATTTGAGGGCTCCCTTGCGTTGGAGATGTTTCAGTCTTTGCTGATGCAAGTTTTTGTTGTAAGTCATTGAATGAAGAGACCAGAAATGCTTTTCTGTATTTGTTTTTGATGTGACTTCTTCTGCAGGCAGACGTATAGACCAAGTTTCCCAGAGAAAAAGATTCCACTTTACTTATTTCCTCTATGGTGTTTTTAATGGTGAGTTTTAAAGATTTATGTGAGGCTGCTGACAAAAGAAAAATGTCTATGGGTCTCTTTGATAAATATTGAGAGCTCGTCTGTATATGTTGCCTCAGCACAACATGAGCATTAGTTCCTCCAAAACCAAAACTATTTATACCAGCAGTTCTACCAAAGTTCCCATTATTCTCCCATTTTTCTGAATTCATCGGAACTGATAAATTGTATTTTTCCAGCTGTGTAATACCTAGCTCTTTAGAATAATGTAATGATGGTGGAATCACTTCATGGTGCATCATTAGGAGAACTTTAATTAAACCAGCAATGCCGGCTGCAGACTCTGTGTGACCAATGTTCCCTTTAACTGAGCCAATCTTTAAAGGCAGGGATCCACTTTTACGTCTTTTCCCAATTATGTTTCCTATGCTAGTGACTTCCACTGGATCCCCAACAGGTGTTCCAGTGCCATGTGCTTCTAAATACTGAACATTAGATGGGTCAATAGTTGTGTAGATGATCTTCAGTAACTCTTCCTGCTGTTTTTGTGATGGTTTGGTGATCGGTGTCATAGATCTTCCATCCTGATTTACTGCACTGCCACATATTACTCCCCATATTTTGCTATAATCTTCTTTTGCCTAGGAAACAAATGGACATACAAATCTGATTATTGACATTTGCTTACTTTAGTAAACTAAAATAGTTTCTATGCATCATAATTATTGATAAGCTATATTAGAAACATGAGAAACATGACAGGAAGAGAAAGAAATACTCCAAAAGAAAGGCACAAAGAAGCAATACCTGTATGCAGTTTAGATCTGAATGAGTCTGGTATGACAAATTTATCACAAATATACATTTTGACAGTATGTGTATACCTTTATTCATTATGAAGACTCCAGGGAGACCCTCAAAATAACTAACATGTTATATGACGTTAGCTAGTGTATGTGAGTGCTTATAATACAAGTTTACATTTGGTGAGTTTCAGACGAGGGTATGCAAAGCAATACAACCCACAATCACTTGGGATTGTTGGTGCACTGGTGTATACAAATATACAGTGAATTTTCACAATCTGCCCTCCTATCAACCAATGGATGGCTGTATGGACATCATTCCTCCCCCTTGGTAGGTGTAGGGTGCATAGTTACATTCTACACTCTACCTCCTCCATCACACAGGGCAAGGATAGAGGGAGAAGGTATGGGATGGCAGAGTTATTGTGTAAGTAAACAAAAAAGCAAGGTTTCTGTCAAGGGTGCATTAACGTGGGTGTTGTAGATGCATGGCACCCAGGTAATAGTAGGGTGGCAGTGTGAGCTGCAGTGAAGACAGGGCTCCCCATCTGTCACACTAGTGACTCATTAATGGTGTCCAGAGAAAGCTTTAAATTGTATTAGTGTGTTAAAATACAGTGCATTCCCACCGATTAAGCTCCTTGGTAACCAATATAGTCATGTAACATTAGACAGGACAGAATTGCATAGGTAACGTGCTTTCCTTTCTGTATTTTTTTGCGTATTGTTTCAGTATTTCTTCTGAGTGTTTGCTGTTAGCATGTGTGAGCAGATGTTAATGTATGGTGTTAGCATGAGTGTATGCTTGAGTATATACTAGAGTGATTGTCTATGTTAGTATATGGTCATTATTATTATCTTTTATTTATATAGTGACAACAAATCTTACAGTGCTTAGTATAAGTATGTTGTGTGGGTGGATGTTACTGTATGGTGTTAATATCAGTGTGTGTTTTAGAAATACTGCACCCAGGTGTCACTAATTCTAGGCTCACCTCTGCTTTCCACTAACTCTAACAGCTCGGATTTGCCCAGTCAACTTCAGGAGCATTTGATATGATCTTTACGAGGCATTATGAATTATAACCATGAAAGTATGTTTATACCTTTTTCAACTTTTTCAGCAAAACTATGCCACATCCTTCCCCTCTCCCATATCCATTTGCGTTTTGTGAAAATGGTTTGCTAATTCCATCTGAACAGATCATATTTGCCTTAGTGAGGGAAACAAAGACCCGAGGTTCCAAGATACAGCTCACGCCTCCACAAACAGCCATCTCACAGTCTCCTGTTTAAAAAATTGATACGTTTATACAATTTAAACATCATATATACAGTTGTGTGAAAATTAAGGGCATTTGATTAGCAACACTGCTACTTAGTTCCTATGGAGCAGTAAGGGTGTATTTAGTTTTTCACATATGGCTTCACTTTGGCTTTTTTTTTTTTATAAATCATGACACGGTGTAATATGTCATGTGTTGTTGTTCATCTGAGGTAGTATTTACCTAATTTTTAGACCTGCTAAGGAACAGATGAATGTCCGGATATGTAAAACCATAGAATTTAAAGAGGGTGTACTTTGTTTTTTGCACAACTGTATTTATATATCAAAAAAGCAGCAGTGAAAATTACTACACAATTCTCAATTAATGCACCTTTAAAAGTTAAAACCAACCGTTTCATTGATATATGTATATAATTGATTAATTACTAATTACTTTTGTAATGTGCCATTATTTACAAGGTACCAATATTGCAAGGGTTATTACATGAGTGTGGGTACCTTGTTTAATTGCCTGGCAGGCATAATGCAGAGCCACTAGGGATGAAGAGCAGGCAGTGTCTATTGCCAGGGACGGTCCAGTCAGATTGAAGCAGTATGATATCCTGTTGGCTGCTATACTTGATGATGTTCCAGTTCCATTAAAATGATTGATGCCATCTTGATAATTGGTAAATATTGATTCCCAATCTCTGTTCATGAGACCTAAAAAGGTTTTGCATTAGATAAGTTACCCATGGTCTGATAAATAGATTGACTGCTAATTTTTGTTAACATTGTTACATTAAAAAAATGTAAAAGGCTTAGAAATATTAGTTTAGTCTATATTTTGTTGTCTCAACGACACCTAACTTGGAATCTTTTTACTGAGAAAGAAAGCCAAACATTCTGATATGCATATCATATTAATTTCAGGTGCAGAAAGTAGAGCAGTCTCCACCATGGTTACCATAGTAACAGTAACAATGAAAGAAAAGGGGAAGAGAAGCTAAAACCTAGACAAAGAACAAAACATAATGTGTTGCCTGTTCAACCCCCCGCCCCAGTTACAGTATATCTTTCAGAAGGTTCTTTGTTCAGGAACAGGGGCATAACTAGAAACTGCTGGGGCCAGAGTGAAAATTGCCCCAGGGCCCCAAACATTACCAAGCATTACCACAGAGCCACCTTTCCCCCTAAAGAGCTTGTGAGTGCCACCTTTGCCCCAAGTAGCTTGTCAGTGCCCCCAGACAGCCCCTGACTTCACGTGACTCCGCTTGGTTCCTGGGCCTTGGCCTAGGGAGACTAATGGCTTCGGCGTTCGAGGTCCGTAAGAGTGACTCTATTGGTTCCCAGCAGGGGGCTCATCTGGCATCAACCAAAGTAGACGAAGACTTGGGCGGCGCCCAAGTCTAATAATCATCTGGTTTATGATAAATCAGTATGATTTAAATATTAATGCCTACAGTATGTACAAAGATTTCTATTGAATTCTTTATTTTCTCACCTATGAAGACTCCAGTTTTGGATCCACTGATGCTTTCAGTTGAATATCCTGCATCCTCCAGTGCCCGGTATGTACATTCCAGAAGGAGTTTTTGCTGTGGATCCAGGTTTTCATTCTCAGGATTGGAGATTCCAAACAGTTTGTTGTCAAATTCATTAAGACTATAGAGATAACAAAACAAATCCTATTAATAGTTCATACATTGAAAGGGTATATATATAACAGGTGAAAACATTGTTACTGGAAAATATCAGCATGTGTACAGTAGGCCTCACTACAGAGGGTTGGTGGCATCTATGCTCCAAGTAACGTTGTCGGAATACTCTATGAATGAGCGATGTCTACACTACTGACTGCTCTGTGGAATCCTTGATCTTTGTTGTCTAGGACGTCTAGTGTCTCCCTGTTCTCTCGCAGGCTGCTTTGTAAGTCCATCACAGTACTGATAGATATCAAAAAATGTCCCAGCAACACCACTAAAAACACTGGGGGCTCAAAAGGCACTAATCGCCTGATTACCATATCGATGTACCGCTAACTCCCTAATCCTGTGCTTGTCTCTCCTTCTCAATGATATGTAAAATGCGGAGAAAAAAAGATAAATGCACAGGGCTTCTTATGGTCTCATTAAACCCCAGGAACACCATTATTTTCCTTCATCACTCATAAAGTTAGTTTAAGTACCCTCTTAATCCCCCCCATACTTTGCCAGCCTCACTGCCACCTATAATACATTGTTGTTTCCTTATACCAGATGTGCTTGCATGCGTTCCACTTATGTTCCACTTTGTATTCACTATAAATTACTAATTAATCAGCTGTTACTAATCAACCAGTTTATATCCTGCGCTTGCTCACTTATGTGTTGCTTGTTATCCTGTTCAATGATGGATACTAGCTCTTAATACTTGTTCTGAACTTGTCCGATTTGACCTCTGGCTTTAATACTGGACTCTGCTAGCTTCTAGAACCCCTGACCTTTGCTAGCAGCTAGCCATTGTGATCATTCAATCAGCATGAAAGTATTGATAACTCGGCCTAGATTTAACATTATCTTCGCTAATTATTATTTTTGTATTCTCGACATGGATTTTGTGGTTGAAAGCTTTTGAAATATATGAAACCTGATCCCCATTTCCTGTAACTTCCGTTACTAATACAGCATGCAGGGATCCTACAAACTAAATTTCCCCAATTTAATATATTCATGCTTAACAACCCCTCAACAATTCATATGTCAAAAGCAGGCAGGATATGACATCATATCCCAGCATACAGCTTCACTATATAGCACGGTGACAACATGAAGTCAGGGATGCATCGATCAAGTTCATCGCTCAGTGGGCCAGTAAGGGAAGATCTTCTGGTCTCTACAACTGCAAAAGCAGGACAGTGGGACTATTTAGCAGGACAGAGAGTCAGTACTCAAAAAAATTAGTTCTGCCCCATGGGGAGAGCATGACATTTGAGGGGTATGAATTTATTCAAAGTAGTCAATAAAAGCCTCTGAAATAATATTTCAGATATACATCTATAATGTGCTGTTTATTTTATAATCCACTTATAATTGTACTCAGATACTTACCCTTTTATAAGGGCTGCCCGGGTGGTGCATATTTTTCCTGGCTTGTTATAATCTGGATCATACCACTTCTTTGTATCAAATCTTTCAGGTGGGATCTCTACTGTGCAGTTCCTCCCCTCCACAATAACTTTCCAGAAATTATCTATTCCTTCACCTGCTCAATAAAAAATATAGAACTTTAGACAGCAGGCTGAAAGATAACTCTATATGTAATGTGGGTCAAGTTTAACCAAAGGGCAAACTCCCTACATCATTATCATAACATTCCACCCAGAATTATGATAACTATAGTTATTCAGTGATCTCATCAAGCAATGGACCTTTAACCAGGACTCACCGACTGCAGTATATTGCCTCATTATAAAATACTTATTAAAACACTCACCTCCAGGAAAATGGCAGCCTATTCCCACTACAGCTATATGATCATCATTGTCATCCATTCTGCAGATATGTCCTGCAAACAGAGATCGACTACATAATTTCCAGCCACCAACCTATAAATACATGTAGTTCCTGTTTGTTTGTGGAATTACAAGAATTCTAAATAAAATAAATAAAAAAAAGACAATGTATATTTGCATGACACATATAGACCTTAGCCCCTTACTAACAGAGAATGTAATAGTATGTTGCTGCAAAGTCAGCCATTAAGGCCTAGGATGTAATATTATCTGTTGCGCCTGATTGCAGCCTCGATTGAAAACAGGACTTTTGCTGCTGGCAGAAAAACAAATCACAACTGGAGCTGATCACACACGTTGCCAAAGGCAATGCCTATCAGTATTGCCATTGGCAGTGATCACTGTCTCTCTCTGCTTCATTTTGATTTGAGGCAGAGAGAGGCAAATAAAACAGCTGAGGTGAGTACATTTTTCTAATAATCTAGATATTTAGCTGCTTTATCATTTTATTATAGCGTGATCAGCAGTTTATGTACAGCTGCCCTAAAGGGACATATGGTGTTACAGTGTGTGTGTGTTAGAGTATGGTGTTAGTGTTAACATAGAGTGTTAGAGTGATCAGGTGCGTGTTAGCAGGGCCGGCCTTAGGTGTTAGGTGTTCAGGAGCCCTGTGTGGATTATTCCTCTGGCATCCCCCCCACACACACAAAAAAAAGATAGGGAAATAATCTTGTAGCAAACAAGTAGTTTTAATTATTTGTGTGCAAGTGCAAACAAGTACAATAATATATACCGTATTTGCTCGATTATAAGACAACCCTGATTATAAGACGACCCCCCAAAGTCTAAATATTAATTTAGGAAAAAAACAAAAAGCCTGAATATAAGACTACCCTATAGGCTGCCTTGGCTTGATAGGAGTGTGATTGCTGTTAGCAGTTTATATATATATATATATATATATATATATATATACCTCCAAAAATGCCTTATACCCCCTATTTGCCACTCTGCCCCATGATGTGCCTTTTAATCCCCTATATGCCAGAGTGGCATATAGGGGGTTAAAAGGCATATCATGGGGCAGAGTGGCATATAGGGGGTTAAAAGGCATTTTTGGAGATATATATATATATATAAAACTGCTAACAGCAATCACACTCCTATCAAGCCAAGGCAGCCAGTAAATGCTGGAACCTGGGGATGATAGGAGTCTGAGTACAGCCTCCCTATGCCATGCTACCACCACCCCCCTTACACATCTATACTATCACACACTCATTCACAAACATTTAAATATTCATGCCATTAATCACACATACTTGCTCAAACCCCCCCACACACCCCCTTACCTGTACTGCAGATCTCTCACTCGAAGACTTCTGCAGGGGCCTGGCTGTGCGAGCAACTTCTCTGGCCCCGCCCCCAGAGGAAGGAGGGGGAGGCAGAGTTATGTGACACTCTTCTAGCTTCCTGTTCTCCTGCTGCTCACGACCAAAGCCTGGTAAGCAGCATGGCCCCAGCGGACATTTTGAGGTCTGATTAGAAGACGACCTCGATTATAGGACGAGGGGTATTTTTCAGAGCATTTGCTCCGAAAAAAACCTCGTCTTATAATCGAGCAAATACGGTAACTGGAAACACTGCTAACAATAATGTATGTCAAATTCATTAAATATAGGGAAAACAGCTAACTTTGTAACAAATCCATTTTGTAAATATTGAAAAAATGGGACCTTTACCATAGTATAGATGAACTGAAGAAGACATACAAAACCCTTATTTGCAGGTATACAAAATAATGTATGGAAACATAGCATACCTGACATAGATCAACAGAATTATACACAAACCCAACTTTGCAGTTATAGATCAACTGGAAATCACATATAAACTCAGCATGTATATGTAAGCCCCCTAAATTACAGGCATAGATCATAGGTTGCACACCCCAAGGGCCAACTCTGGCATCCACATTGCTAACATAGAACCTGACCAGCACCCAGATTACATACATAGGACTTGCCATCTTTGTCCCTAAGCAGCCCAGTGTGAGCCATCTTTGTCCCCAAACAGCCCAGAGTAAGACATCTTTGTCCCCAAACAGCCTGCCCTGTGCCACCTTTGTCCTATAAACACCCTGGCTATGCTATCTTGGTCCCCAAGGCTCAAACACTCTGCTTCTGCCATCTTTGCCTTTCCCCAAATCACCATTCACTCTCTCATTCACACAATTCATAGACACAAATCATTTACACATATTCATTAATGCATTCTCACAAATCATTCAAGCAATTCATCCGCACATAAAATTATTCATTCTCTCACTCATTCTTACTCTATATTTATTTCAATATTCTTACTACTCTCCCCCTATTCATACCTCTCCCCCCATTTCTCACTATCTATCTCTCTCCCTTCTCACTATCTACCCCCTTTCCACCCTTTGTAGTTTACTTACACTGCTGAAGTCCTATGGTGGGAGCGCAGGGCCTGTCTTGCTACACTGCTCCCGGGGCGCTGCTTCACTGCTAAGCACCTTGATATGACGTTACTCTGTACATCACTCGGCACAGAGACAGAGGCCCCACACTCCTACTACCCCATTGAGGGCAGCACTGAGGCAAGTGGCGGCAAGGAGTGATGGAGACAGAGGTTGCTGAATCCGGTTGGCACCTCTCTCCTCCGCTCCCTGCCACCTGGGTGCCGGGTGATGTGTCTATGCATATGTATGTTTATATGTGTACATGCATGGTGTCAGAGTGGCTATGCATATGTATGTATGTATTAATATATGGTGTTGCAGTGGCTGTGTGTGCATGTATGTGTAAGTGTATGGTGTTAGAGTGGCTTTGTGCATGTATATATGTGTAAGTGTACGGTGTTAGGGGGTGAGCGTGTATGTATGTATGTGTAAGTGATGTTAGAGTGATGTGTTTATTGTAAGTACTTCTTTCCTTGATACCTTGTCAGGGTTTTACAAACAGTTCTTCAGGTTTCAGAGGCACTCGTCGCTCCAAAATGTTACAAGTTATAGCCGTGTATAATGAGAATAAAACAAAATCCTTGCTCTACTGAGCACTAACTAAACAATATTAAATGCTGACTGGGTTGGATGGCTTGTCCCAACAGAATTACGAGTTCTTCTGTTTCAGCTTCCTTCTGCAGTTTCCTAACTCCTCACATGAAGCAAAAAACAAACTCTGCCCCCTTCTTGGTAGGGAAGTACTTAACAGCAACTGTAATTAATTATCTTTTGCAGGTGAGGTAAGCCAGGGTGCTGGAACTCTGGAACCGAACTCCTTACTTGCAGCCTACCGGCAACCTCCAAAATGTGGAGTGGAGCACTGGCCCACCCGCCCACCAAGGGCTCTACCCCCGGGCCCCAAAACTTACACTCATAGAATATGAGATGAAATATCTGTGTTACAGTAACACATTTCACTGGTGCTAATATTCTGTATTACTTTATGTGGGAAGTTTGCAGAATATGGAGAGAACCATAGATTCCATCCAGCACAATTCCTTGAATTGGTGCACATTATGTATATGTAAGTGTATGCTGTTAGAGTGGCTGTGTGTGTGTATGTAAGTGTATGTTGTAAGAATGTGTATGTATGTGTAAGGTGTTAGAGCCAAGCTGGATATGATATCATATCTGGTGGGGTGCTGACTGGCAAACATGCAATGTGAATTTGATTAGGAGATCTGTGCATCAAACTGTACAAATCCAAGTCTCCAAAGTCACTGCCAATATAATAAAGTTGTACTTTTTGCTGTATTCTTTGTCCTCATGAAACATTTCAACCGCATAAATTAATAAAATAAAAATCTGAAGATGAAAATAAAGAAAATGCTATACAAGCTACTACAATGCTAAATGTCTTTAAAACTCTGATTTTAATTTAAAAAAAAAGGATTTTAATGTCTTGACAGATTACTGACTGATAGACACCACGAACCAGGGACTTCACGCAGCAGAAATCCTGATTGTGTGTTTCCAGAAAGCTGTCATAATAAAAACAGCTCTGCAACGTGGAGGACCTGGTCTCCACATGTACCTGATTTACCTAATAGTGCCCTGTTCATGCCATCAGCAGAGAATTCAAATACATCAAGAGATTAAATAAAGTGCAAAAGGGAAGCTTCATGAAGTGGTTTAGAAGTGAATTTGGGTGGTGGAGGACTAATGCATAAAATCTGAAATTTTACTTTATAGAAAGGGTAGTAGACACCTGGAATGGATTTCCAGTGGAAGTAGTACATGAAAAGACAACAGAGGAGTTTAAAAAAGATTGGGGTACACATATAACTATCCTAAGAAATTGGTAAGTAAAAAGTGATTCAAAAAGGGCTGATTAAGGAACAGAATAAAGTTATTAGACAAGACAGCAGATTGGGGTCAGATATACAAATAAATATACAAACATTTTATTTGTGAGAGAATAAGAAGCATACACCGCAAACCTGGGAACTCTTTTGGTTTGACATAAAGTTTCTGCATTGATGCATCCTCGTGCCATGTGTTCTCCGGGTATTGATGGACCCGACCACCCACATAATGTAGAAGAAAACGTGAATCATCAGTCCGTAGTCCAGTTCTTATGCTCACGTGCCCATTGTAGGTGCTTTCGACAGTGGACAGGAGTCAGCGTGGTCACCCTGACTGGTCTGCGGGAACGCAGCCCCATACGCGACAAGCTGCGATGCTCTGTGTGTTCTAACAGCTTTCTATCAGAACCAGTATTAACTTTTTCAGCAATTTGAGCTACAGGCACTTGTCTGTTGGATTTGACAACACGGGTCAGCCTTTGCCCCTTCGTGCATCAATGAGCCTTGGCTGCCCATGACCCGTGTCGCCTCAGTAACGACCACCACAAGAGCTGCAGTTTTGGAAATGATCTGACTCGGTCCTCTAGCCATCACAATTTGCCCCTTGTCAAAGCCTATTTTTTGGCCTCTAACGCATCAACAGGAAAAAATGTTCAGTTGCTGCCAACTATATTCCATCCACTGACAGCTGCCATGATAACAAGATTATCAGTCTTATTGACTTCACCTGTCAGTGGTCATAATGTTATGGCCGATCGGTGTGTCCACATAGTGTGACTGAATCACCAATATTTATGCCACAGATAAGTGCTTTTAAATAGTATTTGCTGGGTGTGCACTGATCTCTTGCTTTGTTATATATACAGCAGCACCCCGGAATCTGAAGGGATATGCTTTTTATAGTGTTCATAATTTTCTATATTTTATATCAAAAAGTGGCCACTAGGCAGCCACTGTTTTTAATTTTTGTTTTACCTTTTTCTTATAAAATAAAAATATTTTTGCTTGCATTTTTTACTGTTCTTTTGACTAGTCATCTGTCATACTGTAATAAACAAATATTAAATATTGACTCACCAACAAATTCATTTAGAATCTTTGTTTTGTAAGTCAAATGAAATGTTCAGTGACATTTAAAACATAATGATTCTTGGTAATTTAAGGGATAAATGTATAAATGTATTTAACTCCCGGTCACATACTCTGTAAGAGCGGTTATTGATTTCAGCTTCTAATGTCATGTTCACTTATTTACTTATTTCATATCATGCGACTCCTTTGGCATTCTTTCAATATTCTACTGTCAGAGGAAAGAACTTGCTGCCCCTTCCCACCCCGAAAATTCAAAGAGGCCCACTGAAGCAGCAGCAGCAGGGGAGGGCGAAATAGAGTATGTCAACCAGACATAGAGATCAGGAGTCAGGGGAGTGCAACACAAAAAGCTGTTAATTCTGTGCTTTGGTCTTCTGTACCCTGGCAACTGCTCCTTCACAGACACAGAGTACCCACCTGGGCAATGGGGAGGAGGGAAGGAGGTATTGAGGTGGGAGAGGGGAAAGGTGGGGAGGATATTTTGACAACCTGGAAAAAAAATCCTGCAGACCCCCATGTTTGCAACAATTGTTGTCTTGAGGTATTCAGGAATGTCTTTTGAGCATCGAAGTATTTATTTATAAACTGATTTTGAATATCAATTTTAAGAGATCATGCAGACCAAAACTTTCTATATGCAATTTGCACACATGTAAGTGTTCAGCACCTTGGCGATACTTCAGATGCATGCATGTTTTTATAGTACAATATTAGCTTTGTAAGTGCCAGTAAAACCCAGTCAAAAGACGCTTTATGGTAGACTATGTCCCAGTAAAGACTGTTTATAAAGTCTATTAGGGATGATCCTGTGTTTAAGCAACAACGCATCCTGTGTGTGGTCACGTATCTGCTGGTTCCTCGTGCCAATAAATCTTGGTGTTATCTTCTGAATTGCTTACTGAGTCACAACCTCATTTCATTGACTTTCCTATATCCATTCACTGGTAAGGTTTTACCCAATTGGCAAATAGGCTTTCTAGGAGAGATGAGCATTTCAACTTACTGCTACGCCTATGGTTTATCACGGGCCAACCCAAGTGACCGTCTAATAAAAGAGTGAGCGCTATGTATCTCATATTGATAGTGTCCCTTTTTAAATTTTCATGCAGACCCCTTGCAAGTGCGTAAAGGGGTTCTGCCCCCCCCCCGGTTACTTGGCTTGCAGGAGATGGGTTCAGCAGAACTGTGTGCGCATGGTGTACTCACAACCAGTCAGCTCTAGAGCTGGCTGAACAACAGTTCCATTGTGCATGCGCAGAAAGTGCTCCCACTGAGCTTGACCCCCTAACTGACCCTGTAGACTAAAGACTAGCAGCCAAAATCGTCACAGCATTTTTTATTAGGTCATATGAGAATACACAGGTGCAAAAATCACTACACACCCATACCTAACCCGTGGTGAGAGAGATAACTACTAGGCTACAAGTAGGACCCTGGAGGTGGAAAGTACCGATGATGGGTGCAGGAGGGGTTAACATTGATTGGAATTGTATTCAAATTTTACTTTTAATAATCTTTAACAAGAGTATTATGATTTCTGTAGCTAGAACAATGCAACATTTATAAGTGAGAAGGAAGAGGTTTGAGAGATAAATCTGTAGTTTTAACTTTTAACCTCTTCCTTGCCACTTAGACATGTTGCATGTTGTGTTGGTGTGAGTGACTTGTGTTAGTGTTCAGGTGTGTCTGCTAGTGTAGTTGTCTGTGTACATGTCTGTTGGTGTGAGTGTGAATGTGGGTATGTAGGTGTTTGTGTCTATCCTGCTCAGAACCTTGCATTGTTTGTTGGCACTGGGTTTTCTAGTCAGCTCATTACGTCTAATCCTATTGAGTTCTGGATATAAATTACGGCAGGGATTGGGTTGTTTAGTGGCTGGAAGTGCTTTGAAAATAGGAGCAGAATTATATGTTAAAATTAGTCTATTATGGCAGACATTTGCCAAATCATGACTTCTTGTTACAGGAAATTTCAGTTGCGAAGAGCATCTAGCTAAACCGTATTTATTAACGCTAGAAAAGATGTACCAAACAGGTAATTTCATCCCAATGTACAGATATAATTAAGATCCATGATGGGCGATCTCAAAATACATTTCCATCTCACAACAAAAATGATAAGAACCCACATATTACAATTTAAATGTCCAGTTTAAACAGTTAAGGTGATTTTTTACAATGAGGGCAGTAAACCTGTGGAATACACATACGTATGTCCAGGTTTTGACAACAGATCTTTCTGCTATAACATAATTGAAAAGGCGTTAACTATTAATCAGTTGGCTTTTTAAACTTAAACTTGGATAAGCGAAAACAACATGGAAAATATAGGTGCATCTATGTCAGAAAGTCTAGGTTTTATTAGTTTTTGTTGTTGCATTTTAGAGATGGAATAAATGGTTGATATAATATATTATTGATTAAAAAATACATGATCTAAGTACATAGCCCCTTGATTTTGGTTTTTGAACAATAAAATAATAGAATTATGGAAATCATCAATCATTTGCTTAAATGAGCATCTGACAGGGTAACATCTGGCTCTGTACATGTTCTGTTAAAAATTCTCAAATATATTTAGATACGGTAGTTGCTGATCTGGCTGAGTTCCAGCGTTCTCTGCAAATTATAAAATAAACCATTAAGATATGCATTATAATTCCTTTTGTCAAGTAAAATGAATGATTATGTTGGATACCTTTCTCATCTACCATTTACCTGCTGCACTGGGTTCTTTATCCCATCCCCGGCTGGCTTATAATTCTCTGAATTATTTGCAATAGACTATTTCTCCTCGATGCTACATCGAGTGTAGGTTCTCTTGCTTTATCGTCAGGGTACGTCTCTTCTAAGGTAGCGTGTAATTGAGCCTTGGTCATCTTTAAGCCCATTGATATCTATTAACTCTTTTTTTTAAAATACAAGAGTAATTTGAATATGGGTGGGTGCCATACAGACTGCCTTGAGAAGCCATTGTCCAGAGGTTTTCGTAATCTGGGAAAACTCATTGCTAGATATCCTTGGTGGTTCATAGTTATTCCAGTTGCGTTATCAGTTGGATTAGGAATGGGCTTTTGTTTTCTTGAAGAGAGACAAATGAATAATTTAGAGGACCAATTCACTCTGGTGGGTGGTCATGCAAAGAGCGAGAGAGACTTTGTCCAGACGCATTTTCCCATCAATGACTCCAGGCACTTTTCTGTAGAACGGCTGTATGCAGAAGGTACTTTTGCCTCTCTTATTATTGTAAGTTCATCACAAAATATCCTGAATAAGAGCATCTTCGAAGATCTACACATGCTGGACACAACAGTGAAGAGTTTAGAGTGTGGGTCAAACATTAGCTTTTATCACTTGTGTGCTAAAACCAATGGTTCAACGTGCCTTCCTGCTAACCCCTTACTGGAGATGATACAGAACAACACGGAGGAAATCTTGTTAACTTATCCCATGTTCAAGAACACCATATTCCTGGGATTCTACATTGGAGGTGTCACGCTAGGCTCAGACAGCAGCGTACTTAAGGCCCAGGCTATTAGATTGCTGTATTACCTAAGAGAAGATGGCAATCAAGTCAAAAGCAATGCCTTGAGGTGGCTGGACCACTTTACCATGATCATACCCCAAAAAATCCAAGAGTTACAGCTTAAATCGATACAGGTAAACCCAAAGGTGTTGTAAAATCTGCTTTATTGCTAAGAAAGTACACGTACCTTATTGTCTATAGAATTTTCTCATGTCACTTATGTATAAATGAAATGCATGGAGAGAAGACCGCTTGCTTTTCAATCAGAGCTTGGAGAAACGTTCACAGAAGCAGGTTTTATCGATGAGGTGAAAGATTTCAATTCACCAAGTTAATTATAATGATTCTATGCAGGAGCTTCTCTTGCAACAAGGACAGAACTGCTCCCGCTCAAATCAAAGTTCAATTACAAGATTTCAATTTTATGTAGAAGAGGCTCACTTGAGATGGACCTTTATAATGCATTTTGAAGTTGGGAAGTCAATATATATAGTTTGTCCTCAACATACGTGTAAACGTACTCAGTTTAGTGTATTACAGCATTAATCAATAGGCTGCTTCTCCAAATGTTCTGTGAATAAACTCTATTGTTTCACTTATCAATGGAACAAAATTGAAATTTCAAGTCACACAGAAATATTGCTTTTAGTGATGATATGATTAACAGTAACGTTAAACTCAACCATTCTATTTCTCGTAGGTTTATTATTCCACATCGATTTCTCTACAAAGACAGCTGCAAGAAAATACCAAAAATGTGATTGGTTATTTCTCCATCACCTACCTGGTGACCCTTTTGTTTTCTATTGTGTCTTGTATGAGGTGAGCATTTGTTATTTATTCTTTCTTCTTTTTTTTTTAGGGGGAAGCTTTAATTCACACATATTAGGGTTTATTTACTAAATGCCAAGTTTGAAGGATAGTTGTGTTTCAGCTATATATATATATATATATATATATAATGATGAACCATACATAAAAGCCTCTTCTGCAGGAAGAGCTTGCCTGGTCCTGTATAATTTAAACTTAAATCGGTGACATTCCTCCAAAGTCCCTTCACCAGTTCAATCATTATTATGCAGGACAAGCTCAGTTCTTGTTGCTGTTGGCCCTTCAGTTTAACAAGAACTTTCCTGCAAACTCTCCATTTAGTGAATATTTTCTGTAAAGGTTGTTTAATTCAGTACACTTAAGTTTGCATGATACTGGAGAATGTTACATGGTTGTGTCCCCTTTGTTTTTTTATGATGTTTTAGAAGCTTCTGAAATGAACAAGGATGAGTCTCTAAAAATGACTCTCATTGGTCATCCCTGATGTATTCAAGGAGATCCTGAAATGTTGCAGTATTCATGAGTTACAGATATTCAAAACTGAAAATTGTACAATTTTTTGGAACAGAGGGTGATTTTGTGTTCATTTCCACAAATACCAAAATTTTATTTTTGTAATTTCAAATGAATTCTTTGAAAATATTTAATCAAATTTTATCCATACACAATATAAAGCTGTCCTAGAATTCACAAAAAAAACATTCAATAGTTTTACAAAAATAATGCAAATGACCACATATTCTAGATATACTTTGCCTTTTGTTCCTCAGATTAGACAATGTAAGAAACAAAATTGGTGTCACTGCATTTGGAGTATTGTCGCCTGGCCTAGCTATATTGACCAGTTTTGGACTTCTGCTATTATGCGGGGTACCTTTTGCTGTTACCGCTGTAAATGCACCATTTCTTATTTTAGGTAAGTGCTATTTGTATCTCACCATCATTATGCTGTTAGATGTATAGAAGCCAAATGCCATATGTTTTATATATTAGGTGTTTTGATTGTAAATCAAACTATATGAGCTAGTAAAGTAATGGATATTAACCAAAAATTCTGTTTCTTAGCACAGAATATTAGTGATTGCAGAGCAAGTAGTGATTGATACTTAAAATTGATACTTAAATGTCTAATATACTTTTTAAAATGTACAATAACTCTGGATCTGATCTTTTCCGATTTTAATTGTTTAGTTACTGCCATGATTACAACAAAGGTTGTAATACAAATTGCATTAAAGAATTGTAACCATATTATTTCTTTTTATAAAACTATACTATGGTTTATATACTTTTTGGCAAGCAATTTAAACCATTTTTGTTCAAATATCCTTTAATATCTAAACGGTTTACAAGAGGGTTTAGCCTAAGGTATCAAATTCGAGTGGAAGAGAGAGAAACGCAATAAGAAAACTTAGTAGCAACCTTTATTTCTCAAAATAATTGGTTTTTGCAGGAGTTGGCGTTGACAACATGTTTATTATATTATCTTGTTGGCAACAAACAAAGGTGAAAGGGAGCATTGAAGAACGTATGGCTGATACCTACCAAGATGCCGCCGTGTCCATCACCATTACTACCCTGACCGATGTCCTGGCTTTCTACATCAGCATAATTACTCATTTCCCTTCGGTGCAGTCTTTCTGCTTATATACAGGAACGGCCCTTGTCTTTTGTTACCTGTACTGCGTTACCTTCTTTGGGGCAATTCTAGCACTAAACGGAAAATATGAAAATGAAAACAGGCATTGGTTAACGTGCATGAAGTTGAAGAACACGGAGGAACCTGGGCACAGCCCTGCACATAATGCATGTTGTGTCGGAGGATCTTTGGACACAGTGAAGGGGATAGAACATGAGCATCCGATTACAGTATTCTTTTATAAGTATTATGGCCCGTTTATTACTCAGTACTGGATAAAAGTACTTGTTTTATTTCTCTATTTTGGTTATCTGATCGCTAGTATTTTTGGATGCATCCAAATAGAAGAGGGTATAGATGTGCGCTATCTTGCTAATGACCATTCTTTTTTAAAAAAGTTTTACAATAAAGAGGCGTTATATTTTTCAGAATACGGCCCCAGGGTGATGGTTATCGTTACTAATGCCACCAACTATTGGGAAATAGAAACTCGTCAGGAAATTGAAGGCTGCGTGGAGGCACTAGAGAGTAGCTATTATGTGACAAAGGAATATTCTGTTTCTTGGTTGAGAACATATGAAAGGTTGTCTAGAGCTGCAAATCTAAACATAACTAGCAAGGCAAACTTTATGAAACACTTAAAAATATTGTATTCGCAGTTTTCAGATTTTCGACTGGATATCGAACAACATGGATCTGAGATAATTGCCTCTCGTTTTTTCATACAGACTTTTCATTTATTCACTGGCCATGATGCTAAAAAGATGTTACATCAATTAAGGGAAATTGCTTCAAACTGCAGAATTAAACTCATTGTTTATCACCCGCTATTCATCTACTTGGATCAATATGCCGTAATAATCCAAAACACTGTTCAAAATATCATTGTGGCTACTGTTGTGATGCTGGTGATCTCTTTGTTGTTCATTCCAAACCCTCTTTGCTCGTTGTGGGTGACATTTGCAATCGCTTCCATCATTGTAGGCGTCATTGGTTTCATGGGCTTTTGGAAAGTTAATTTAGATTCCATATCAATGATCAACCTTGTTATTTGCATAGGGTTCTCGGTTGACTTCTCGGCTCATATTGCGTATGCTTGTGTTTCCAATAAGAAGACAGGTGCAAACAACAGGGTGATCGATGCCTTGCGCGTTCTTGGTTACCCTGTGGTACAGGGAGCTCTTTCTACAATATTAGGGATTTTGGCTCTTTCTGTCGCAGAGAGCTACATTTTTAGGACATTTTTTAAAATCATGTTCTTAGTCATTGTTTTTGGGGTCCTCCATGGCCTCATATTTATTCCTGTATTCTTGACCACATTAGGAGTGTATGAAATATCATGTAACAAAAAGGTAACACCCCAAAACACTAATATGTTAAATACAGATGAGCTTGGTAGGGGCTACCCAGAAGGTTGCGAAAGTCGGACGAAAATGCAAGAGCTTCCTGGATATGTCAGTCCAATATCGTGTGTAATGAACAGTGACAGCCTGTGTAAATTCTATTATCCCAGTAGCCCTAAAAACTTCTCTGGACCCCAGAAAGAAGATGGGATTCATGAGCAAAATCAGTACAAAAATAATCTACTGCAATACAGGAGGCGATTGTTCCATCTTTATTTAGAAGGTAAAGTTAATCAAGATTGCCATTGACCTTACCCATCTGAACCAGTTTTTGAGCTGATCTATGTATTTTGAAAACCAAAAGCCCATAAACTGTATTGATTCGCGGATTAATGTTATCTTTTTATACCCATTTCTTCAAGTATCCACTTATGTTGGAATCTCCCGGAATTTCCCCAGTTCTGGTGGCAGTGCAGTCCCATAGAAAAAAAGGAAGAAACTGAATATGTTTTTATAGTTAGTTTTGATAAATTATTATTTAAACACATTGAATGCAGGGAGATATGAATTGCTGTAAATGGCTTCATATACAACCAATGGTTTTTATATATATATATATATAGAGAGAGAGAGAGAGAGAGTCATGTAGAAATGTTCTTGTTTTTGAAAAAGATCAGAAACACAGCACAGACGGTGTTAATGTTGTAAATGACTATTGTAGCTGGAAACGGCTGATTTTTAATCAAATATCTTCATAGTTGCACAGAGGCCCTTAGTCACTGCCATCAGTCCTGTGTTCCAATGGCACGTTGTGTTTGTTAATCCAAACTTATAGTATATATTACAGCTAGAATGTTCTTGTTTTCCAAGGAGTGACCCCAAATTTTTGAACAGTAGTATATATATATATATATATGTAGGTAATAGTGAATAACAAATGAATTCATAGAACAGCAGTCTGAAAATGAAATGTTTGGAGCGTAGGTGGCAATTTTTAGTTTTTGCACAGGGTATGTGGTATGAAGGAGTATGAAGCTGCCATTCCGGGTTATCCAGCATTAGAGAAAGTGTTCATTATCTGTATGCAAAGATATCATCGTAACATAACATAATAATTGTCTCATATATATTTTTGGAATTTTTGTGAATGTACACTTTTGTGTGATTTAAACTTAAAAATAAAAGGAAATATTTTCTTCTTAAAGCGTACTTTATTTGCCTTACAAAACAAAGATTATACTTTACGTTGTAGGTGAGTCATTGTTAAATATTTGTTTATTGCAGTATGCTAGATGACTAACGAAAAGAACAGTAAAAATATGATGGCAAAAATATTATTTTTATTTTATAGGAACAAGGTAAAGAACACAATATTAAAAACAGTGCCTGCCCCCAGGGGTGTAACTAGACGCCTCAGGGCCCGGGTGCGAGAATCTGTTAAGGGCCCCCCCACCCCCCCCCAAAAAACATGATTTTTACCCAACAATTTTTTTTCAACTAATTCAACAAATTCAATTTACATATTGAATCATATCTGTAAAAAATCAAAGAAAAAGGGGCGCATGTACAAAGGGCATAATCCAGGGGTGTCCAAGTTTTTTCTGCAGTGGGCCACTTCATCAAAATTGTATACGTGCGCAGGCCGCACTCATTTTTCACTGTGACAAAAAATATGGCCTTTAATAAAATATGCAGATTACAATAAAGTAAATAACACAAAACCTTTACTCTTCCTCTCACTGATTTCTGGGCCTTGAAAGTTTTGCGACTACAAATTCAGGATTCCCTAGATTTATTCTAGGGATGAACTAAAATGAAAATTCTGGACCAAAACATTCAGGGTTCACTTAGCCAAAACTGAAAATGACCCCCACCTTTAAAAATAATAATAAAAACTCACATGCTTAATAAAAGTAGGTAACACACAATTGGACAAAATTATCAATATGACTTGGCATGATAGGAGTGTGATTGCTAACAGCAATCACAGTCCCATCATGCCTAGGTTCCAGCACTTACACATCCATGCTATCACACACACACACACACACACACTCATTTATTCATATAATCATTAATTCACAGATTCATTCCCTCAATCACACACACTCATTCAAACACCCTCCCCACCCCCTTACCTGCACTGCAGCTCCTCGATGCCCCTCACAGACTTCAGCAGGGGGCGCGGCCTCCCTCTGCCTTCTCTGCTAAAGCACAGAGGAAGTAGGATGTCACGTGAACTCCGCTTCCTCTGTGCTGTCCAGAAGACCCTCCCACAAGTAAGTAGCAGGGCTTGAGGTGCGGCTCATGTAAGATCGGTTGCCCTGGCTGCCCCTGCCTTATTTAAAAAAAAAAAAAAAAACGTAAAAAAGATTTCGGGCGGCCCCTTGGCTTGGGCCCCCCTGTCGCCGGGGCCCGGTCGCTGTTGCGACCCCTGCGACCCCGGTAGTTCCGCCACTGCCTGCCCCGTGACCTAAAGGGGGAAAAAATGGTTGCTACTTGTCAGGCCTGTTTTGCACTAATGTATCTAATATACCTATAAACCTTGTCATTTTCAGATTTTTATTTTTTAATTATATGTTTTCTTGATGATGATACAGCATACAGCAAAAAGTACGTATATTGGCAGTCAATTTGGAGACACCCTCATAAATTCTGGAGACAGCATGGCGGAGTTTATTTTAATTATGTCTGTGAATTTTAATGTTTCTTGAGTCCAAGAAATAAAAGGAGGCAGTGTTCTAAAAACTGTAACTTTATGGTCAAATTTGGAGGTTTTGTGGCCATGTAATAAATGTGTTGTATATATGTATATTACTTTATTGGTTTATATGATAACATGATTACAGAGAAGATTGATATATAAGAGCAACTGGTACGTTTTTATTCACATTGGGGGTTTTGACCTTTGAGGACATCGTAGAAAAGGTATAGTACATGTTTTCATTTACACTTAGACTTTAAAGAAATAGATATTCAAAACATAGCAAAAAGGAAAATACATGAGGAGAAACAACACCAAAATATATTAAATATCTAGGGTAATAGTAATTTATGGTTCCAAAGGTTTAACTAGTTTTGCTTAAGGGTCAGATAAATTCAGAAAGCATTGTACACCAATGTCAGAGGGTTAAACGGCTGCCAAGGGGGTTATCGCTCCTTGATGTCAAGATTTTGCGTATAATAAGGGGTTTTTGGTGTCTAAACCCTGGTTGGTCTTTTGTGTCCATTTTTATGGTTTTACTTTCCAGTTTTTCTAAGGTAATGTGGTTGATTGGGACTGGATAGTATATAGTGGATGTTTTCAGATGCTGTATATCGGGCTCTTTTAAGATTGCTTTGGGCACCTGAAGGGACAGTGATTTTTCAACGTGTCCATTGGAAGGAACTTATATACCCTACTTGGAAGTAGGAAGGTTGGAGGTGGGGAGTAGGGTGACTACATGTCCCGGTTTGCCAGGGACAGTCCTGCAATGGGGCTTTAAATCCCGGATCCCGGGTATCCTCTATCCGGGACAATGCATTGTCCCAGAATGAGAATTCTGAGTGAAGGAGACACTTCTCAACTCTCCTGATTGGAGACACACCGAGCTCGGTGTAAACTGCAGCCAGCACCAGAAATGTGTATGTGACTGTGTATAATGTCTGGTACTAGAGGGGTTAATTGTCTGAATCTCCTCAGGTCTGGTAATAGAGAGGTTAATTATCTGAAACTGCTCATGTCTGATAATGATTGCATGTATATTTAATATAAATATATATTATATAAATCTTAAAATCAACATGGTTCCCAAGGCTTCCTAATAATGTATATAAAATGCGTTTTATGTGTATGTGTCCGTGTGTATATGTGAATCAATGTGTATGTGATATATATGTAATAGATGCCTGTGTGTAATCTCAGCCTCTTCATAGTGTGTCCCTGAATGGCAGAAATATAATGTGGTCATCCTAGTATGGAGGCCGGAAGGGATTTAGTTGTTTATTTTATTATTTTATAGACATGTGACAAGGGCAGATGGGGATACAGGTGGGCTCTATGCAAAACTAGGGGCAAACATTAGACCCCAATCCCCTAAACATGGGTTGGTGGAAGAAAGAGAGCACAAATCCCAGAGTTGCTTTAAAAAAAAACAAAAAACAAAGAAAACTTGCAATAGTAAAAAAGAACAATGTGGTTATAAATTAAGCATTTTTATATTTGTAAAAACCTGAAAAAACTCACCATGACTTTTTAGCTGTGACTGTATACCTGAGATTAAAAGAGCAGTCTTAAGGCACCGTTACATGAAAAACCTATTGAACATTTTAATGTTTCACACTGGGTGCACATGCACCTCTGTCCACAATACAAGACAAACATAGTAATGTTGGAACATCACACATGTATCAGTCTCCTTGCCTATATTGCATTGGGCTGATTTCAATGTGATGATGATGAATCACCCCAACATATCTGGTATTTTGTTATCTGCCTGGGGTGAACCCAGTGTTACTTGCACCTGGGTGCAGGATTTATTTGACCCCCGGTAAGAAGTGCACACACACACTTACCCACATACATATTAACATGCAAACTCACTTTAACACCACCAACATACATTATCACCACACCATAGACCTACACCATATGTTAACACACACTCTAACACCATCATACACTAACACACACTCACACTAACATATGCTAACTCACCCCTACACACTCTTATCAGCATACATTCACACCCTTACCTTGCTCACATCACTCGCCGTGAAAGCTGCCTTATGACTAATGCAGAGTCACAGTCATAGTACCTCCGTATTATTATAGTAGTACTAGTATTATATAAATAA
This sequence comes from Sceloporus occidentalis, assembly GCA_023333645.1. Lineage (NCBI taxonomy): Eukaryota > Metazoa > Chordata > Lepidosauria > Squamata > Phrynosomatidae > Sceloporus > Sceloporus occidentalis. The sequence goes on along the minus strand of JALMGF010000063.1, from coordinate 3,607,546 downwards.
CTTAATAAAGGAAGAGAATTATAATCGCACACAAGCATTCAAAAAGAAAGCATGTAAAAAGACACCAAGACAGAAGAAAATGTCCCCTATTATGACAGCGAACTACTAATAAATATATGAACTCTAATGAAAACCTGTAGCCAGGAATTCTAAATTCACATCAATGTCCACTCATGGCACTCATCTAACACGGCTATCCTCAACATCAAAGTAATAATTCTATATACTACTGATGTGGCCCACACATTGCTTGTTGCTTGTGCTTCTTCAAAAGAGCTTGGACAGACCATCTGGAAACCCCTGCCTGTCTTAAAAATGTCCTTGTGTCTTGTTGCTGTGCTTAGTCTTGCCATGACATATGACTTTTGACATTAAACTATCTTCAGCAACCTCACCTTGTTAGTATGGATGTTACTTACCCAATTTTATTCTTCCTACATGTATTCCTCCTACACAGCTATTTCTGTTTCAGTCAATGATTGTGCTTCAATCTACATATTAAATTGACGATCATTTGCACCTGTTTGGTATAATTGTTTTATCTTACACCTAACTATATGCCTACAAGTATAACTAGAAGAATGAATGCTGTTTGTAAGGCATTTGATTTGATTTTTTCTTCTGTTCACTCATTTTGCATTTTGTTAAATGATACAAATAAATTATTAACATTATTTTCAGCTTACTTCGGTGCTTCTGTATTTTCTCCTCATGATGCCGCTTATATTGTGTGCATCCTGCTGGAGTACACACCCATACATACATATACATATACATGCATAAGTATATAAAGTCAAAGGAGTGCAAATACATTTTTTTTTTTAAAAAGCAATTAAAGAATGTGTGCAATATATAAATATACAGTCATGTGAAAAAGAATTCTATGGTTCTACATATCAGGACATTACAATCATCTGTTCCTTAGCAGGTCTAAAAATTAGGTAAATACAACACATAACATATTACACCATATCATTATTGATTCAACAAAAATAAAGCCAAAATGGAGAAGCCATGTGTGGAAAACTAAGTAAACCCTTACTGCTCCCATAGGAGCTGCCCTTTATTAATTGATCACCAGCAAGTGTGACCACCTCTATAAAAGCCAGAGTTGTAGGAGTTTGCTGGTCTGTAACATTCAGGTGTGTTTTAACGCAATGCCAAGGATAGGGGGGCAGCATTTTAAACTTCGCCCCAGGTGGCATTATGTCTTGGGCCTGCCCTAAACAGAACAATTATAAAATAAACTAACTTAAGGTGCAGGGAAACAATAACTATGGAAGGGGCTTCCTATCTGTGAGCAGATAGTCTTTGCACATTTCAACCTGCATTTTTAGGTGACCCCCCATACTTCCCCCACAGGAGTAACCATGGTCCAAATGCCGAAGCTGAATGTGGGCAAGTGTCCACGAGACTGCAACTCTCAGGAAGGGGATGTGTCTTGCCCAACAATGTAGTTCTGTCACACTCAGGGTCAAACCCTGAAAGTTTCCAGGTATGCAGATAAAAGTAGCGGAAGACATAATATTATGCCATAGGCCTGAAAGGCTTACTTTGCGGCAACGTAATATTATGTCCTATGTCATTAAGGGGTTAAGGACTATATGTTTGTTTAATGGATATGCAAATATATATTGTTGATTTTTTAGTATTCTTGTAATTCCACAAATATAAAGGAAATGGCCTACTCAATGAAAAATGTTTTTAACACTTTAAAACTACATGAATTTATAGGTTGCTGGCTGGAAGTTATGTAGTTGATCGACACTTACAGGACATATCTGCAGAATGGATGAGAATGATGATCACATAGCTGTAGTGGGAATAGGCTGCCATTTTCCTGGAGGTGAGTGTTTTAATCAGTATCAGTCAATGAGTCCTGGTTAAAGGTCCATTACTTGGTGAGATCACAGAATTACTATAGTTAAAATACGTCTGTCTGACATTGTCACGATAGAATGTTGTAATGATGTAGGGAGTTTGCCCTTTGTTTACACTTAGCCCACATTACATCGGTCTAACGTCAGGTCAGAGATCACACCCCACTCTAGTAAAACCTAACTTCTACCAACAATGAAAGCAATGTCCTGCTTTAGACAGAGGGAGAGGGGTCCACAATGGTCCAGATTAGCCTTCTAACTTATTATATTAGTTTTTTGTTAACGTTGATGATTTTTATTCATTTAATTATTTGTTCTTAAAAATACAAACTGATAAAGACTGTTGTGACTACATATTTAACCATGGTCTGTAATATAGTGTTTCAGACTTCTGTCTAAAGTTCTGTATTTATGAGCAGGTGAAGGAATAGATAATTTCTGGAAAGTTATTGTGGAGGGGAGGAACTGCACAGTAGAGATCCCACCTGAAAGATTTGATACAAAGAAGTGGTATGATCCAGATTATAACAAGCCAGGAAAAATATGCACCACCCGGGCAGCCCTTATAAAAGGGTAAGTATCTGAGTACAATTATTAGTGGGTTATAAAATGAGCAGCACATTATATGTATCTTCTTCATGCAGTTACTTGAGGTTTATATTGACTACTTTGCATAAATTCATACCACTCAAGTGTAGTGCTCTCTCCATGGGGCAGTCCTAATTTTTTCCCAGTCCCTGCCGATGAAAAACATCCCCACAGCATGATCCTTCCACCACCATGCTTTGCCATGGCTTTTTGATGGACTTACAAAGCAATCAAAAAGAGGACAGGAATTCAGTATCACCCAGATCCCCTGCATTCATGTCCTATACAACAAAGATCCAATGTTTTCATCTGTTACACATACCTTTTAAAATGTATGAACTATACAACTATTAATAGGATTTGTTTTTTTATCTCTATAGTCTTAATGAATTTGACAACAAAGTGTTTGGAATCTCCAATCCTGAGAATGAAAACCTGGATCCACAGCAAAAACTCCTTCTGGAATGTACATACCGGGCACTGGAGGATGCAGGATATTCAAACGAAAGCATCAGTGGATCCAAAACTGGAGTCTTCATAGGTGAGAAAATAAAGAATTCAATGAAAAGCTTTGAAACTTCCTATGATATCTCTATTTACAAAGGTATTCATATTTAAATGATACCAATTTATCATAAACTCACTGCTTGTTTAAATATATATATATGTACACATTCATAATTTTTGGGATAGTCTTATTAAGACAATGCTTATGTTAAATGTGGTAATAGGAGTAGGAAAAAATAATAATTCAGCTTTTAAAAACATTTTGATTTAAAATGTAATGCAAATTTTGACTGATTTTGTTTTCTATTTTGTACAAGAAGCCTGGACTTCATTGTGCACATTAAGAAATATTAAAAGTTGTTAAGACTAACATGTTTCAGATTGACTGGATTGATGCCTCCCTGACCGACAAAGCTACCGGTAGAGCTAGAGTTTGAAACAAGGGATTTCTTTCTATTGAAAAACTCAATAAAAGGATTCCAGGAAAACAAATTATAGACTAGACCAATATTTCTCAGCCTTTTCCATTTTTTTAATGAGTGTCAATGTTAACAGAAATTGGCAGTCAATCTATTCATCAGGTAACTATGAGAACCAATGCAAAACTTTTTTAGGTCTCATGAACAGAGATTGGGAATCAATATTTACCAATTATCAAGATGGCATCAATCATTTTAATGGAACTGGAACATCATCAAGTATAGCAGCCAACAGGATATCATACTGCTTCAATCTGACTGGACCGTCCCTGGCAATAGACACTGCCTGCTCTTCATCCCTAGTGGCTCTGCATTATGCCTGCCAGGCAATTAAACAAGGTACCCACACTCATGTAATAACTCTTGCAAAACTGGCATCCTTTTCCAACATAAAACTAAATCTAGGCAATTGTTAATGTATCAATAACTAGTAACAGTATAAGTAATTATTAAATGATATACATATATCAATTAAAGGGTTAAAGTGTATTAAGACTCTCTTGGATTTATGCTATGTGTTAGTTTTAAGTTTTAATGATGTATTGAGACCTGTGTACAAATTTCTAGACCTGCGTTTTCATATTTATTGTGGCAAACTCTAGCTGAAGGTCATATGTGGGCCATCCCTAAACCCATTGAAAACAATGCATTTTGAGCCCGTACATGTACGGGCTTTGTCATTAAGGGGTTAAGCACTGTCCTCTAGAGCAAAAATGCACAGGAACACTGGTTGTCAGTAAACTGTGCATTTTTATTTACTGGCACACAAAACAAAAATATCCCTCAAACAAAATAAAGCCTAGCTCACATTTGGAGGCCTCTCAGGCCCAGCCTGAACAGCCTAAACACCCACTAAATTCCCTCCCTGCCAGGCCCAGCTAAGCCAGGCTCTTGAAAACCTCATCCAGACAGCACAGACTGGTCCAGGCAGGTAAAGCCACACTTGGCTCAGGGATTGTCTTTAGGGCCTATCCTTACCCTGGGAGTGCTGGGGAACTTCTTGTCCCCTCCACATACTCTCTGATTGCCAGGCTCCAGGTGTTTTTAATGTCCAGCACCTGTGCCTGATGTAGGCTTCATCAAGGTTCTACTGTTGTACTATACTCGATCCTGCAAACCCAGCTTGGGTTGTATCAACGTATCATCATTTTTTTTAAACAGGAGACTGTGAGATGGCTGTTTGTGGAGGCGTGAGCTGTATCTTGGAGCCTCGGATATTTGTTGCCCTCACTAAGGCAAAAATGATCTGTCCAGATGGAATTAGCAAACCATTTTCACAAAAAGCAAATGGATATGGGAGAGGGGAAGGATGTGGCGTTGTTTTACTGAAAAAGTTGAAAAAGGTAAAAAAAATATTGTAAAAAACCTTTCATGGTTATAATTAAGAATGCTTAGTACAAATCCTAGCAAAATCTTCTGTATTTGACTGATTTTTATCATAATCCTAAAACATTGTGGAGTCTGTTTCTGCAAGAAATTCTACGAGTGAATAATTAATTACAGAACTGCGCAAAATATTGAAAAAAAGGAATTCTCTGAAGTTACTGGAAAGCAAGGATAAGCCTAGAGTTAGTGATGCCTGGGTTCAGTATCTCTTTTGTGCCCCCCATAACAAAAACACACACTCATACTAACATCATACACTTAATAATTTGTTGGCATTATATAAATAAAATATTTTAGTAAACAGATTTGTATGCTTATTTGTTTCATAGGCAAAAGAAGATTATAGCAAAATATGGGGAGTAATATGTGCCAGTGCAGTAAACCAGGATGGAAGATCTGTGACACCGATCACCCAACCATCACAAAAACAGCAGGAAGAGTTACTGAAGAGCATCTACACAACTATTGACCCATCTAATGTTCAGTATTTAGAAGCACATGGCACTGGAACACCTGTTGGGGATCCAGTGGAAGTCACTAGCATAGGAAACATAATTGGGAAAAGACGTAAAAGTGGATCCCTGCCTTTAAAGATTGGCTCAGTTAAAGGGAACATTGGTCACACAGAGTCTGCAGCCGGCATTGCTGGTTTAATTAAAGTTCTCCTAATGATGCACTATGAAGTGATTCCACCATCATTACATTATTCTAAAGAGCTAGGTATTAAACAGTTGGAAAAATACAATTTGTCAGTTCCGATAAATTCAGAAAAATGGGAGAATAATGGGAACTTTGGTAGAACTGCTGGTATAAATAGTTTTGGTTTTGGAGGAACTAATGCTCATGTTGTGGTGAGGCAACATATACAGACGAGCTCTCAATATTTATCAAAGAGACCCATAGACATTTTTCTTTTGTCAGCAGCCTCACATAAATCTTTAAAACTCACCATTAAAAACACCATAGAGGAAATAAGTAAAGTGGGATCTTTTTCTCTGGGAAACTTGGTCTATACGTCTGCCTGCAGAAGAAGTAACATCAAAAACAAATACAGGAAAGCATTTCTGGTCTCTTCATTCAATGACTTACAACAAAAACTTGCATCAGCAAAGACTGAAACATCTCCAACGCAAGGGAGCCCTCAAATAGTGTTTGTATTCTGTGGGAATGGAGTCCTTTATAAAGGGATGTGTAGGATGTTACTGAGATCAGAACCTGTGTTCCGAGAAAAATGCATTGAGATAGATGAGTTACTCCAGGAATATACACCTCTTTCCATGACACAGTTACTAGAGAACGAGGCTGATGATTTCTCAAAACCTGACATAGCACAGCCTTTACTCTTCACCATCCAGGTTTCTTTAGTGGCCCTTCTGGCTTACTGGGGAGTCAAACCAGACTGTGTTGTTGGACATTCAGTTGGGGAAGTTGCCGCTGCATGTTGTTCAGGGCATCTTTCACTCAAGGATGCTGTAAAAGTGATTAATTACAGAAGTACACTGCAATCTAAAGTCACTGGAGGCAGAATGCTGGTGGTAGGCAATATACCTGTGGCTGAAATAACAAAAGATGTTGAGCCCTATGCAGGAAGAATAAATATTGCAGCTTATAACAGCCCTACCTCATGTACAGTCTCTGGCGATGCAGAGTCAATGGAAAAACTTAGTTATCAACTAAATCAGAAGTACAGTAAAAGGAACATATTTTTGTATGAATTAGATGTTCCCACTGCATATCACAGCTACATGATGGATCCCATACTACAGGAGGTAAAAGATAAACTGCAAAATCTAAACACACAAAAGCCAGGAGTTGATCTTATCTCCACGGTAACCGGAGGGAAAGCAACTGATGGGGATTTTACAACTGGACAGTACTGGGTCAGAAATATTCGGGAACCAGTTGCCTTTGAACAGGCCTTAAGAGCTTCTGTTCAAGGTAAAAGTAAGCCTCTGTTCATTGAAATTGGACCCAGAGGAGCTTTAAAAAGAAACATTCTTGACGTTTTAGGGGAAGAAACTATGATTTTACCTGCTCTTCATCCAGAAAAAGACCATGAGACAATCTTTACCATCCTGGTTAAAGTTTTCACAGAAGGATACAATCCTGACTGGAGTAATGTTTACGAAACATATAAATCTTTACCGACTCCTCTTCCTTGTTATCAGTTTGATCGCATTAAACAAAATATGAATTTTGAGAAAATTCGCCAAGGAAACCAAGCTGTAGCTGCCTCCACTCACCCACTTCTCCACAAGGTGAATGAAAACCTCACAGAATTCACATGTTCCATTTCTACAGCAGCCACGCCATTTATATATCAGCACAAGAACAACGGAACTGTTCTAGTTCCTGGAACATTCTATGTAGAGCTTGGTTTGGCAGCTACAATTTCCACGTTAAAACCTAAAGTGCCTTTGAATTCCCTCAGCATGAACATAAATTTCTCAACACCTTGTGTGGTTAACCAGGAATCTCTAAACCTGAAAATTAAACTGGAGCAAAAAGACAAAGACACTAATTTTGAAATCTTCTCCTCACATGTTTATGCATTGGGGCAAATTAAAAAAATGAGGGAAGATTCTAATGAGAAAAGAATCTCTCTTGAACACATCTTGAAACGATGCAATTCAATCTATGACGAACAAACCATTTATGAAGTAATATCGAAGTTTGGATTTCACTATGGGACAATGTTTAAACAGCTATCTGATCTCCATTATGGGGAAGAATCGAAGGAAGTAATTGCTACGGTCAATGTAAGCGGAGAGATTCAAGAAACAATGTATGAGTATTATATTCATCCAGTTATTTTAGACTGCTTTTTTCAAACAGGTGTAATCGCCAGAGGTGACCTAAAAGAATCAGGAGTGTTGTTTCCATCTCAGATTGGAACACTGACGGTATTCAGACCCTTTCAAAAACAAATGTTCATTTATGTAAAAACAGTCCAAGTAACAGAAAGCTATTATATCATCTGTGGATGCTTTACAGACATAAATGGCTATGTTTTAACAGAAATAAGGAATGCTGAAATGGCGTTTGTCAGGCAAACTTTGAGTGGGGTTGATAACATATTTTTCCATAATAAATGGTTACCTTTCTCTGGGCTTGAAAATAAATCAATACAGACACCAAGCATCATCCTGTTTGCTGACATTGCTGGAATAGGGCTACAGCTATCAAAATACATACACAATGGGCTGACATATGTCATGTTTAATAACTGGCAACTGGACGATGCACAATTAAAAGAACCTAATTGGGGAGACAAGGAGATTGTGTTCATGTGGGGTGTCCATAGAAGAGGCGAATACTTTCCAAATACTCTAACACAATACTTCGCAAAGTGCTGTGAGGTATATCGCCAGGTGATCGTTGCAGCGAGGAAAAAAAATTCTGCGGCTTCTGTAAGAACAGTCACCTTCAGAACAGTTGAAACCACAGTGGATCACATTAATCCTGGATTTGCTCTGATTGGCATGACTAGAAGTTGTGCAGCCGAAATGCCTGATATTACATTTCAACTGATTGACATCGGTTCTTCAAAAACAGAAGACGTAGAAGCATTGGCACAAGTCATTCAGAGTTATGAACCAAAGGAACACCCAGAAGTCTGGATAAAAGATGGGAAAATATACACCAGTGAGATTGCAAGAACCAAAATAGATATTGAACAACAAAGGCAGTATCAAGTGGCACTAAAAATGTCTGACAATTTCACATTGTGCATTGACAATCCATACAGAATTACCACTCTTTCTGCTGAATTGGAAAATTCCAAACCTACAAAGCTTCTGGACAAGAATGTTGAGATTCAGATTGACCGAATCTGCTCCCATACAGAAGATTTCTTTCCTGTGAGTGTTTCGAGTTGGCAGTTTGGAGACACACTGTATTGGAACGCATTGTCTATGGACAAACATAAACTCCTTGCTTTGGATTTCACTGGCACGGTGACTGCAGTTGGGAAACAGACTGGGAAAGTAAAAGTAGGTGATCAAGTTGCTGTCTGTTATCCGACCACTGCATCATCCAGAGCGAGTCTTCCTGAAGATGTTTGCTATTCAATTAATGACATCCCAGTCTTAAGATATCTGCCATGTATTTCCCAATTTATTTTAGCTTGGGAAATTTTGTGTAATCAGTTGCAACAACCCAAAAATAATCTGGCTCTAATAATTAAATCTTCAGAAACACATTCAATTTTGAGCAAAATTCTTGCTAATGCAGCGAAGAATAGAGGTTGGGAAGCAACAGTCTCTAGAGACATTGGCATTAATGCCAAGCAAAGCAGTGCCATGATTATCCTACCTTTATCTGGAAACATTTCAGAAGAAGACCTTATTCAGCTACCCTTGCTTAAGGATGTATTTGTGATATCAGACCAGAAAAATTCTGAAGGTCTTCAGATACCAGTTCAGCACGACAGAGAGGATGTTCACATTCATTTACTTAATCCAGTTGCCATCTTTCAGAAAGCATATATTAAAAGAAATGCCAAAACCCTATGCAAATTCTTAGAGTCTGTTGATGCAAATATATTTCAAGATGTGCTGAACACAAACTTTAGTGGTGACACATTGTGCAGTTATTTCACAACACAAACACTGCCAATTATTGAACTCAACAAAAGCATTAGCACTAATATTCCATTATTTATCAAGGAAACATCTCTTTTCAAACGTAACGCTGTTTACATAGTCACGGGAGGTTTGACTGGTCTTGGACTGGAAACAGTAAAGTTTATTGCACGGCATGGAGGTGGTCATATTGTCATTCTGTCCAGAAGAATCCCCACCGTTGAAATGCAACAGGAAATAGAAACGATAAAGAATCAACAGATGAATACCCAAATAACATCAGTTTGTTGTAATGTAACCAATTACTCAGATGTGGAAAAGGCCATGGATTCTGTTCAGAAATGTTTTCCAGATATTCCAGTGAAAGGCGTTTTTCACAGTGCTGTAGTTTTACATGATGGAATTCTAGAAAGTCTGAACCAATCTCTGTTTGAGAAAGTGCTAGGTCCAAAGGTTGATGGGGCTCTAAATCTTCACTACGCAACAATTCATAAACAATTGGATTATTTTGTGTGTTATTCATCTGTTTCTTCATTTACTGGAAATGCAGGACAAGCAAATTATGCTGCTGCCAACTCATTCCTAGATGTGTTTTGTCAATATAGAAGGAACATGGGTCTTTGCGGTCAATCCATCAACTGGGGTGCCCTCAATCTTGGAGTTTTACTCAACCAGGACAAAATACATGACATACTGCAAGCAAGAGGTATACTACTTTTCAACACACAGGAGATACATGAATATCTTGAGAAATGCCTGCAATTAAACAATTCTCAGCAGGCCATTGTGAAGTTTGATTTTAAAGTTTTGCATGATAAAATGCTGTCTCGTATTCCAGCCCTGAGGAAGCGACTTTACAAGGTGGTATCTGAGGAAATCAAAAGTCCGACAGGTAGAATCCAAGATAAAGTATCTCCTAATTATACCAACATAAAATCAGAAGATTATGTTAAATTAATAATTAGTGAACTGGCTGGTGTCTCTGTAAGTGATATCACAATGACCTGTCTCCTAAATTCTTTAGGAATTGACTCAATGTTGGCCATGACTTTACAAAATAGCATTTTTCGTGAAAAAAATGTGAACATACCCATGATAAAATTGCTTGATCCCAGCACAACTGTCTCAACAGTTGTATCATTTTTGAATGATGATATCAATGAGTAATAAGTTGCATAACTTGCATAACATAATTCCGTATGGATGAATTGTCAACATAAATTGAAGAAGTATAATATTTACATAAATGCTTTAACAGAAACCTGAAATAATAAAATTATTTGGACATTTCAGGTTCATATCTGCCACATTTAACATGCATAATATGCACATGAAGTACACTGTTTTTCATTTTGAAAATTAATTTGAATGTACATTTAAACATAAAAGCATAATTGAGAAGATCTGATTGTCATAGTGGAAACTTCCCAGGCCTGTCGCTCCAGTGCTCTAATGTTTTTTTATAGGAGGCATGAAGGCTGGGGGGCTGAGTTAATGAGGAATGTTACCCCCCAATAGACGAAAGCAAGGAAAAGCACCACTCCTTAGCCCACCAACCCTTCATGTGAGAGATATTTTTGCCTTTCCTTGTTGCCACCAGGTGGTTTAGGATCTCTGCCTCCCCATGGTCATGAGATCATTTCCTGATTATGATGCACCTGTGGCTCATCAGGTAATCAGAGGCCAATTTCTAAGGCTGGGGTTACTGGCCTCAGATTTTCATCCCTGGCCCTGCATTTTTGTGGACCATGATCCCGTTTGTCCTTTGGTACCTTGTTTGGCATGGACTTTGATTATTCAGTTTGGATTATCCTTCTGTAGAGTGCCCTCGCCCATTCCGTGTATGACCTTAGCTAACCGTGAAATCTCATGGGTACAGCCTGTTTACATGTTTAATGCTTGAGATTGTGAAATATGTGTATTCGTTTATGCTAATGTGAAAACACACAGTAATGTATAATTCATAATATAATTGTTAATTATTGCCTTGAATTACAATTCTGCATAGCATTTTTTAGTGTGCTGGCTCTGTTTTTGAACATTTCCTAGCACTACCATTCTTCCTCCATTTTCTCCCCTTGAATCTTTTGTTCCTTCCTTCCCCCTCATCCTCTTTAATAAAAAAAGTTTCTAAAAACAGGACAGATGCTTGCATATATCTTGGGCTCTTGTTTTTCATTTGTACTAGAATAATTATAGGTTGGACTGCAAAAAAAATCTTATCTTTTAAAATTAATTTATGCTTGTCCTAAAAAAACACAATTTGTGCAGGTACTCTTTTTCATTTTAACTTTTTATTAACCAAAGAAATACACAGCAACAACCAAAACAGTCTGACATTAAAGTAACACAGAACTAATAGGATACAAGTCATATGAGGGATATACAGCAACATATGTGTACATAGATAGATAGATAGATAGATAGATAGATAGATAGATAGATAGATGGATAGATTATCTATCCATCCATCCATCCATCCAGATAGATTAAAAAAAAACATTTTATTGGACTAACATTCCATTTTAAGGTCGAGCGTTCGAGAGTATAAACCTCCCTTTGTCAAGTCAAAAGCAATACAGAACAAAGCAAGAATTCAGAGCATGCCCAGCAGATCAATAAAATTCAATTCAAGGATTAAACATGGGGGATTTTGTCACCTATATGGCCATATACTGCTTAATCCAAACTTTGCCGCTAGGTCAAAGTACCCAAAGTTTGGTGAGTCCTATCTAATTTTTGCACGTCTACAGTACACCCCTCACATTTTTGTAAATATTTTATTATATATTTTCATGTGACAACAATGAAGAAATGACACTCTGCTACAATGTAAAGTAGTGAGTGTACAGCCTGTATAACAGTGTAAATTTACTGTCCCCTTAAAATAACTCAACACACAGCCTAATGTCTAAACCTTGGCATCAAAAGTGAGTACACCCCTAAGTGGAAATGTCCAAATTGGGCCCAAAGTGTCAATATTTTGTGTGGCCACCATTATTTTCCAGCACTGCCTTAACCCTCTTGGCATGGAGTTCACTAGAGCTTCACAGGTTGCCACTGAAGTCCTCTTCCACTACTCCATGACGACATCACAGAGCTGGTGGATGTAAGAGACCTTGCGCTCCCCCACCTTCCATTTGAGGATGCCCATCAGATGCTCAATAGGGTTTAGGTCTGGAGACGTGCTTGGCCAGTCCCTCACCTTTACCTTCAGCTTCTTTAGCAAGGCAGTGCGTCTTGGAGGTGTCTTTGTAGTCGTTATCATGTTGGAATACTGCCCTGTGGCCCAGTCTCTGAAGGGATGGGATAATGTTCTGCTTCAGTATGTCACAGTACATGTTGGCATTCATGGTTTCCTCAATGAACCGGCAGCACTCATGCAGGCCCAGACCATGACACTCCCATGCTTGACTGTAGGCAGGACACACTTGTCTTTGTACTCCTCACCTGGTTGCCACCACACACGCTTGACACCATCTGAACCGAATAAGTTTATCTTGGTCTCATCGGACCACAGGTTCCAGTAATCCATGTCCTTAGTCTGCTTGTCTTCAGCAAACTGCAGGCTTTCTTGTGCATCATCTTTAGAAAAGGCTTCCTTCTGGGCCGACAGCCATGCAGAACAATTTGATGCAGTGTGCGGCGTATGGTCTGAGCACTGACAAGCTGACCCCCCCACTCCAACCTCTGCAGCAATGCTGGGAGCGCTCATACTTCTATTTCCCAAACACAAACTCTGGATATGACAGTGAGTGGAACCTGTCCTGTGAAACCGCTGTATGGTGTTGACCACCGTGCTGGAGCTCAGTTTCTGTTGTCAAGGTTTAGACATTAATGGCTGTGTAGTCACAGGGGGGTAGTGGATAGTAGTTATAAAAAAGAAAGAAAAGCACAATGGTGTAGTATGTCTTATCAAGCAGATGAAATAAAAAGCCAAATGATGGTACTCACAATTTATGGGGGCTTAATGATTAGCCCCAAAATATGCGCTTGGGTGATATGATCCTCGCCTAGGGATTTTCTAGCATCATACTCTTACGGTTCTTTTGATGACTTTTTGGAACATGGTGTACATGCAAAATTAAGAAGAAAATGCAGAAAAGGTATGATCCCCACCAAGGATATAGTGGTAGTAGATGGTTTCTCCAGATAAAATATATAAAAGAGTAAAAACAAGTCCAGGAGCAAGAATAACTTATTTTAAAAAAAAAAGTATTTATTCAAGCTGGTAATAAAAACCCAGTAAAAATATAAAATAGCACACAAAGTTTATTATTTTGAGCAAGTGCTAAAGAGTTAAAATAAAAGCACTTCAAATACCCAAGGGGTGTCTAATATAAAAAAAAAATGGCTGATGTGGCATTTTAAATCTCAAACAACACGACAAACCCATGCATGTGGGGTATCACTGCACTCAGGAGATGTTCCTGAACACACATTGGGGTGTTGTTTGACAGTGACATATACTGGCACCTGTATATCTATAACTAAAGTACAATTTGTGTGAAAAAAAAAATAAAAAAATGACTATTACAAAGTTTGACAAAGTGTGGTTGTATAATGGGTGCATGGAAATGGTTAAAATAACAGCATTTGAAATACCCTGGGGTGTCTAGTTTTCAAAAATATATGGTTTGACGGGGTTAAATTGAGTTAACCAGATTCAAAAATGTTCCAAAGAGGAGATGGAGGCAGAATGACCAGATGCTAAAAGTCTGTGTTGCCTCAAAAGTAGCCCTTTACCAGCCAAACAATCTAACAAACCCATGCATGTGGGGTATCGCTGTAATCAGGAGATGTTCCTGAACACATATTGGGGGGTTGTTTGACAGTGACATATACCAGAACCTGTATATCTATAACTAAAGTACAATTTGTGTGAAAAAAAAAAAATTACTATTACAAAGTTTGACAAAGTGTGGTTGTATAACTGTTGCATGGAAAGGGTTAAAATAACAGCATTTGGCATACCCTGGGGTGTCTAGTTTTCAAAAATATATGGTTTGACGGGGTTAAATTGAGTTAACCGGCTTCAAAGATGTTCCAAAGAGGAGATGGAGGCAGACTGACCAGATTTGTTAAAAAAGGTTTGGAAATCATAAAACGTTGCTTGTACTTATTGCCCTATAACTTACAAAAAACAGCAAAAAAACATAAAAACATTGGGTATTTCTAAACTCAGGACAAGTAGTAGAATCTATTTAGCTAGTTTTTTTACTTGCTTTTTTAGGTGAGTAAAAGATTTTTCAAATAAAAGTCATAAAATGTGTTTTTTTTTCAATTTTTCACCATGTTTTTTTTATAGTAAATAAGATGATACTGGTATCTGAAGAAAGCCCATCTTGTTCTGGAAAAAACAATATATAACTTATGTGGGTACACTAAATGGGTGAGGAGAAAATTACAGCTGAACACAAGCACCACAAAGGTATTAACCCCTTAACGTCCATTGCCGGGTCAGGCACGTCATGCAAAACGGTCACTTAACGACCTATGACGTGCCTGACACGTCATCAGACTTAAACAAGCTTAGAAAGTGATCAATGATCACTTTCTAAGCTTAAACGGTGTTGCTGTAATGCCTCGATGTCGAGGCATTCAGCAACACCGAGATCGGCATGATGGGCCATGTCTGGCCCCTCCCCGGGGCGTCAACAGCCGCCATACATTGTATGGCGGCGGACGCCCGTTTTAAAAGCGTTTAGGAGGCGATCAACGATCACCTCCTAAACTTCAATGGTGTCGCTGGAATGCCTCGATCAGGAGGCATCCAGCGACACCAAACACTTACCTCTTGATGGACTGTGACCGGAGAGCGGTCACAGCCGCAGCTGCACGCAGTCTTCACCATCCGCAAGATGGTGGCGGTCCGGGAAAAAAATAATAAAGTTGAAAAAGTTCGCTAGACAGTCTCCTGACCTTCTAGAGAACTCTGGCTCCACTTGCTGGTTGAATACAGGTACTGCATTCAACCATACAAGTCAATGGAGGCCAGCTTTCTAATCACTATGTGATTAGTAAAATATTTAAAAAAAAAAGAAAAAAAATTAAAAAAAAAAAAAAGAAAAAAAGAAAAAGCTTAAAAAAAACATGGTAACATTTAAAAATTATTATGCTTTAGAGGAACTATCCAGTTCCAGCAAAATGTTAAAAAAAAGTCCAAAAAGAGTAAAATAAATAAAATAAAAAAATAAAGTTTATTATTATGAGCAAGTGCTAAAATTAGCGCTGTATCTTCCCAAAAATCCTGACGTGGAAAAATTTAAATAAAAGCATTTCAAATACCCAAGGGGTGTCTAATTTAAAAAAATGAATGGTTTGATGGGGTAAATTGGAGTGGCCGGGCTCAAAGATAGGGCATAGGCACAGAATGGGGGAAAAAAAAAGCGCACTTCCAAAATGTGGCATTTTAACCTCAAACACCAGACAAACCCATACATGTGGGGTATGAATGAACTCGGGAGATGTTCCTGAACACATATTAGGGTGTTGTTTGATAGTGACGTATACCTGGAGCTATAAATTTATACCCAAAGTACAATTTGTGTGAAAAAAAAAATAAAAAAAAATACTACCACAAAGTGTGGCAAAGGCTGGTGGTAGAATCTGATGCATGGAAAGGGTTAAATACTACCATTTTAAGTACCTTGGGGTGTCTAGTTTTCAAAAATATATGGTTTTATGAGGTAAATTGTATTGGCCAGGCTCAAAGATAGGGCATAGGCACAGACTGACCAAAATAGGGGAAAAAAAGCGCACTTCCCAAATGTGGCCTTTTAACCCCAAACAGCAGTCAAACCCATGCATGGGTGGTATCACTGTACTCGAGAGATGTTATTGAACACATATTAGGGTGTTGTTTGATAGTGACGTATACCTGGAGCTATAAATGTATACCCAAAGTACAATTTGTGTAAAAAAAAATACCAAAAAAATACTAACACAAAGTGTGGCAAAGGCTGGTGGTAGAATCTTATGCATGGAAAGGGTTAAAATACTAGCATTTGAAATACCTTGGGGTGTCTAGTTTTCAAAAATATATGATTTGATGGGGTAAATTGCATTGGCTGGCTTCAAAGATACCCGAAATGGCACATGGGGGGAAGAATTACCAGATTTGGAAAAAATGGTTTTGAAATAGCAAAATGCTACCTGTACTTAATGCTCCATAACGTGCAGAAAAAAGCAAAAAAACATAAAAACATTGGGTATTTCTAAACTCAGGACAAATAGTAGAATATATTTAGTAGGTTTTTTCATTAGCTTTTTTGGATGAGTAAAAGATTTTTGGGGTAAAAGTCAGAAAATGTGTTTTTTTTTTTACATTTTTCATCATATTTTATTATTTTTTTTATGGGAAATTAGATAATATGATTAAAACAATGGTATCTGAAGAAAGCCCTTCTTGTCCTGAAAAAAACAACATATAATTTGTGTGGGTTCACTAAATGAGTGAAGAGAAAATTACATCTAAACACGAACACCGCAAAAGTATTAAAACAGCCTCGGTCCCAATGGTACAATAGGTAAAACACAGCCTGGTCCTTAAGGGGTTAAAACAGCCTCGGTCCCACAGGGTACAAAAAGAAAAAAGGAGCCCGGTCCTTAAGAAGTTAAGAACTACTGGTAAATATGCATGGCAACTGGTACTATACTGCGGGGCTTTAATTCGGGGCTCTGGTGCATAGAGCTCAAGCGCCATCTAATGGGAATGTGCTGTTGTAGCGGTTGCTGTGCTACCGGAAGTCTTTGCTTCTTCTCAAACTCAAACACACGCTTTGTTAACGCGGACAAAGTAAGCGGCGTTGACTACGTACATCGGGAGCGCGCACGTAAAGGAAGAAGCCGGAAGACAGTCCTGCGGGTGCGCGCTGTGTGCTGTTTTGACACTCCAGACATCTTCGAGCCGGGGACGCGTAGGGTGAAGGGTCGCGAGAACGCGCAGTGTTTGACTGCGCAGAGCCGGAGTGGCGGCTGAAGGATGGAGGAAGATATCCTGACCACCTTAAAGATCCTGATCATAGGGGAAAGCGGGGTGGGCAAGTCCAGGTGAGGAGGTGACAGTACGCGGTCAGCTGGCGGGGCTCGTCAGGGCGCGTTCTGGTTGGTTTGGGCCTAGTAACAGTGCTCCACTGTAACGTATGCTGTTTTGCATACTGTTGTCAGGACCAGGTGTGGGCCGTCACGGTCTTACAGCTCGTTCGAGTCACATTAATAACCCGTCCATCCCGGTGCCTTCCCCTCTGTGCTCTCCAGCTGCTGTTGGATTCTCACTCCTAAAATCCTCAACTCAGGTGGGGCTGCCTGGTGCTTTGCTTATGTGAATCCCTCCAGCCGTGAGACGCATTTGCCCAACCCTATTCTATTATGTTAACGCTGATATGTTTCTATTTCTGTCAGAACCCTGACAGCATTCTTTGTCACTCAGACACTTAGTAGTTAATATTATAGTGTTCATAGTGACTTAGGGGAGTAGGTGGAAGCGCCGTGTTTTCATTTTTTTCTGTTTCTTTACAGCCTCATCTATGCTGATGTGGCAGTACTGTGTATGTGTGTGTGTGTGTGTATATAATTATATATAATCTGTGAGCAATGATACTTTGATAAAGTCACAGTTTGTCAGAAGTCACATGTTAGGAACTGTGGCCCCTGTGTATGTACACAGCATACCCGCTGGAATGGTGAGTCGCTGTAAAGGTAGCAGCCATATGAAAAGGTCCTGTATTCATCTGAGTAATTTTACACACACCCCAGTGTTTTCCGTGGCTGTAGAATCACAGGGTGGCATGACTGACTGTGGCGGACTCTTGTAATACGGTTTTACATTCCTTTGTTAATTTCTCTGTAGCGCTCACTTACGTAATGCTATGATTTCTTCCTATCAGACAGACATATTCATAGAAGTGCTAAGAGAAGACGAGATCTAGCAATTCCTAAGACCATTACTAACTCCAGATTGTTGCATTTAATACCAGATTTTAAGCGCAAGCACGCACACACACACATAACGTTCTGTTACTGCGCCGCATCGACACACAACATAGCTCCAGCGGCAGTGGGTTAAATCATATGGAAGAATTAATGAGAGCGGTATAGTAATGACACTTTAAGATCACAAAATACAGAAAACAGAACTTTCGCAAAAGGGAGGCGTCTTTGGGAACCCCCTCTCCTTCGATTGGAGGATCAGGGAGAGGGTGTGCCAGATGTTCACTGGCAGACCAGAATAATGAAGACTGATTGGCTGAGAAAGAGAAGCGTATCCGCACCTCTCTTTGTCCGCAAATCTATCTCAGAGCAATGGGAGCAGCCTCTCCCCCATTCCACCAATCGAGGGAGAGGGTTACCAGTAGGCTCCGCCCTTTTGTGGAAGTTCACCAGGAGGCCATGTCCAGGTGTTTATAGTCGGCGAAGAATTTAGGGAGACATTCAGAGAGAGTGTGTGTGAAAGAGCATGAGAGTGTGATTGAGGATGAGTGAAAAAAGCAACACAACTCAAATGTTTTATGCTTAGTTTTCATTCTTTTACATTTAAAGGTTAGTATTCCTGGAGCAGAGTGAAACAAGGAATGAAATCATGAACTTGCTGTTTAGGCAACTTTTTGCAGTAAATATGAAATACATTTTCCTATCAACCAAAGGACAGTATGAAAAGGATATAAAAATATGACAAGTCCCCAGTAAGACTGGTCTCACCTTTGATATGAATGTAGGACTGGAGTGAGTGCTCCTTACGCTTTATTGCCTTAACAGGATACTAGAAGCAAGTCACTTCTTTTATTTTTATGTATTAGCTTATTTGTTACCTCTTAATCACCTTAATTATGTCCTAGTATCAAGATACATCTGCTGCTTAGGGGTTATTGGAATGAAGTTCTAAATGTCAGCTGAAAGAATGGACGGATCTCAAAGTTTGTTCTAAATATAGAACGGCTCAGTGTTGGAGGTGATGTTGCAATGGTCTTATTACATTGTGTTGTTGGAGATTGTATCTGAAGCTTACTCATGACTTCAGCTTTTAAACTAACACAAGTTAAAGGCGTGCTCTCTCCATGTTTTTTACTTATTTATTTTTACTAGTAACACATTTTCAAACTAGGTCTGTTATTTAAGCCTAATCTACCAGGCAGACACCTTGACTCCTTATCGTACTGCCTGTGGTAAATAGTGGAATGGCTTGGTTTTAATCACCTCGATGGGCACTTTGACTAATAAGAGTGCACGGAGGAGGGACTTTACTATCCCTGACAATGGCAGACTCCAAGTTGGAGGAGGTGTATTGGAGCCAAATCAGCAAAAAACAAAACAAAAACAAAAAAACAAGCTTTTGTTAATACTAACCTGTAAAATACTGTAAAAATAAACTGAGCCAGTATTTTTATCCAGTTAGAAAAACAGCCCACACCCACTCTTTAGTAAATTATAGCGCTACTAAATCTTATTTGTATAATTACTATGTGTTATTACTATTTAAATTGTGAAGCCTGCATTTGTGATAGGATATGTTAGCATTTTCTTTTGAATAGATGATTCAAGTGTCTGCTTCACAAATCCTAGGAGCCTGGTAACAATGACTCTATATATTGTCATTGTCCCTCCTTATTTTCCTGCTCCTTGCACAAAACACTATCCTGCAGCCCCTAACCATTTGCACAACACAGTCCAGTAGCCCCTTCTCAGCTTGCAATTTTTTTCACACTTTATAGACTGAGACTGTAACAAGACATTATATATACTAGTTTGAATGTCTTGTATGGCATCAACCTGCGGCTTGACCTGTCCAAACAACACTTATGTCTAGATGAATTTCTTTTATGTTTCTCCTTGATTCTAGAATAGGACATTTTACCAAGGACCTTTAACAAGCATAGTTAAAAATATGGCTTGGAAATGTCAATACTGTAAGTTTACCTTTCAGGAGAAGCTCGGGTCCTAGTGTGCTTTTCGTTGCGTTATGTTTGTTAGCGTATTGTCGTTTTTTTGAATAGCGTATGATTTTAGGCTTCAGTGACATCTTGAAAATATATATATTTTTTCTTCTTTCTAAAAATACCAAGCTGGCTTTCGTTCTTAGTTGGAGAGTAGTAATTGTAAGATATTTTTTATATAAATATCCTTACTTGTCTGTTCCTTTTATTAAATAACTGTTAAGTTTATGTTAAACTCAGTTATACGGTTAAACGGCCTGATGAGCTGTTTGGCCCCTCTCTGTTCTGTGTTCTGACATTCGAGTTTATTCAGAAGGTTACCTTACTACAGGGAGGCCATAGTTTGGTTCTATCCAGAATCCAGGTGCTAGGGCAGAAGGCACTGGGAGCAGAAGACCTTTGCTGGATTATTCTAAAAATATGTTCACTCACCTTTTTTTTTCCTAACCCCTTCTGTAAATATTTTTCAGCCTTCTGCTAAGGTTCACAGATGATACGTTTGACCCAGAACTTGCAGCTACAATTGGTGAGTTCTTGTGATCCTTTTATTGCAAATGCATTTTTGATATTATGTATTACAATTTTAGCTCATGTCGGAGGCCGGTTTGTATAAAAAGCTATCTTGTTAGTATGGAGATTGTGTTCTATTTTAGATCATGTGGGTGACCTCACACATAGTAATCCCAATGGTGCCAAAACGCTTGTCAAAGCACAGGAGGAGGAGAGGAGATGGCTTTTAATTTGATTGTTGCGTATGGATGCAGTATAACAATACCAGACCTGCTTGTTAAAGGGTGACTCATGCCCCAGATGATGCCCATTTTTAATACCTATTTGCAGTACATTAGTCATATGTTTCTTCCTTTTTGCTTAACTCTTAAGCAAATAAGTCTTCCGCAGTTATTTTCCGGTGTGCTGTGTAGTTGCTGTCGTGCTACAGTACCTGTTTTTAAGTTGCTCCCTCGCCCCCTCCTATACATTTGCGCAGTTCCTCTCAAGTTATTATCAAACTATCGTGCGCAGGATGATACGGAGTCCAAGAAACATGTCCCAACTTCTCACCTGCGTGGCACACGGTCTTCTCTGGCACATTTGCGTGACATTCCCTGCTTTGCCTTTAGTTAGGTGTCAGAGCAGAAAAATGCTTGAATATCGTAAAAGTGGAAAGTTACTCAAACAAAACGAGCGATAGAAGGCTTTCCATGCTGGAATAAGTTATGGTTTTGTCTCTGTTGTGACAGTTTCTCTGTAAAAGGTTTAATTGCCTCCAGAATTCTGTAAGGCTTATTACAGAAAGATCACATGCTGATTTCCGAGAAAAAAAATCTTTTAGTAACAAGTACTAAAATGCTATTTTTTGTCACAGCTGATGCATTATGCAATATGACACATCAGATAATAAATAACCTTTGGAGGGTAGAAGGATAATCGCAATATAATAG
Organism: Sceloporus occidentalis; assembly: GCA_023333645.1. NCBI lineage: Eukaryota > Metazoa > Chordata > Lepidosauria > Squamata > Phrynosomatidae > Sceloporus > Sceloporus occidentalis. Next base: position 3,585,750 of record JALMGF010000063.1, on the reverse strand, counting down.
ACTCCATTTGTCAGTCACCAAAGTCAACATGTACTGAACCACATGTGTTCTGAAGACACGGGATACACGTTGTGAGTCGGAACATCATGTACTTTTTAATGTAACCTAATCTCTTAAGAACTCCAATTCCTGGAGATCATAGTCACGGAAAACATATAAACCGTTAATGTATCTAACCTTATGACACTGAGAGCATCCCACCCATCATAATAATAAAAATGGTGGCTATAATAATGAAGAAACATTTGTGGGGCAGGAGTTTTATAGATTTTAATCCCTTTTTTTTTTTTTTTTTTTTTCCTCTGTAGGTGTTGACTTCAAGGTGAAAACCATCTCTGTTGATGGCAATAAAGCAAAACTTGCTATATGGGTAAGTATAAAAAAAAAAAAAGTATATCCAAATGCCATATCCTAATTTAATAGTAGAATATAATCTGGGGTGTCTGTATTGTGCTACCCAGCATCCAATTTGTAACTGGCTGCTTGTGACATAAACCTGGATTCAGGCTACAAGGTTACCCAACAAGTAGCTTTCCATGTTTTATGAAAATACAACTCCCATGATACTCAGCCAGACAAACCATTTTCTTTAAGTTACTACCATGTATCACAGGAGTTGTTTGGAGCTGTAATTAGTAGCTAAGCCTACTTCTCACCTTAGGCTCTGTTCACTAAACGGTGAGTCGTGGTGCAAAATTTGCCTCTTTGTATGTGAAGTGGAGAAGGTTCTTGTTCACGGTAATAATTGCCATTAGTGTGCTTGTGGTTTTACTGTAATTGCCCTTCAGCCAAATGTTTGTAGTTGCTATTTAACAGCAGCTGAAGTCCTACATGCTGCCCATCTCAGTGTTCGGTAAATATTTGTCCATCCTTGTGATAGTGAAGACATAATTTGGGCGTGTAACCTTAACCAAATGTTACCCTTTTTTACATATAAAATGGAATGCTTAAACAAATGCCACTTACAAATTTTTTTTATTTTTTTTTTTGAAGGGTTGCTTGCAGAGTAGAGTGAAAAACGATCAGTCATATAATTATATCGCTTTGCATGATTACCTTGCTATTTTTGCTAATGTTCAAAGAAAACAGGACAAGTGTCATCACTGTATCAATATATATTAATTACAAGATGTCCATAATAAATTAGGCATTTAGTCAATAAGATTAAATCGTAGCACTAATGATGTACAAGTAATATCTCATCATTTTGAATTTTACATTTTGTGATTAATATGTGTGCAGAGCATCATTTCTGTTTATTTTAGGGACAGCTTTTATTAATTTGTTACCTTTTTTTGTTACATTTAATACCTGCCATGTATTTTTCCTTTTTTTTGGTAAAAATAAAACAATTAAAAAAAGCAAAGTGTATATATTGTTAATAAATCACTTCCAGTGAGTACTTAGTGAATAATTCATAACTTTATCAGCTGGGTTTCCCAGGTTCAACTTACTGACTTCACTATTAAAGTGGCAAGAAAACAATTGAGCAAACCTCATTTTAAAAAGGTTTGCAGAATAACTTCCTCAAGAGTATAGCTTAAAAAAAAAGTGTGTATGTATGTGTGTGTATATATATATATATATATATATATATATATATATATATATACATACATACACACACACACACACACACACACACACATATGCCTTTTCAAATAAATGCACAGTTTTCTTGTTTCTTTAAGAATGGACAACCCAACTTTGCTGCAGACTGTCCCTTTAGTGTAGTGCGTGACAACTCAGACAAATTGTATGCAAGTAGGCACTTCTCTTCCGCACCAAAGTGTGTACTGCTTACCGGCTACAAGAGAGCACCCCCCAGTAAAGAGCACCTTTTCCGTGCCAAGGATCTGAGCCATAGATACCTTGGCTGCATGAGAACAACTGAAGACAGAAGGACCAGGTTTTATACACTTTTTAGAGACCGCTCAATGCCTGAAAAACAAAAAGGGACTTGTGTAAACCGGTCTCCAAAGGGAAAAAAAAGAATATTCAGTAGAACCTCATACTGATCTGTTTGTTGGTTCGGTGTAGCGCTGTGGGAATTTGGGTGTTTTTATTATAATTATTATTCTAGTGTGCGTTATTCCTCTGCTCCTTTGCTGACAACAGCCCTTGATTAGAGCATGAGAACCACAGGCCTACATTGAACTTGACAGCAAATAAGACCCATTTGGCCGTCTGATGTAAAGACTCCGACCTTAATCAGTCGTTGGTTTCATTTTAGGCATATGGCATATATAGATCCTGAATCTATCCCATGCATGCTTAAATTCCCTTACTGTGTTAACGTCTATCACTTCTCCTGGGAATCTGTTCCAATTATCTGCCACCATCTCAGTAAAGTTCCTTGGCCAGGTAGGTGCCTGTAGAATAGTCCTTGCAGGTTACACTTTGACATTTCACCTGTAGGTATATGGTCTTGCTCCAAGAGAAGCTGATGCGCTACTTTAGGTTGGACAGAGAGTTCTTAGGTTTGTTTTGATTGTCGGATTAGTTCTTGAATATATCCCAACCCTGTTGTACGTCTAGCTTTAATTGTGACATCTGTGACTTCCTCTTGCTTAATACACTGTTTGACCCAAATACCATTGGTTGGATTGCCTAATTTTATTTTTTTTGCCTGTAACTTGGTTAATAGTGCTTGCATAATGTTTCGGATGTTTTTTTTGTTTTGTTTTTTTTTTAAGTTTCATAGCAAAGCTGAGAAGTTTGTGTCGTCCAGTAGGTGGCGCTCAAGTACTTTGCGAAGCTCCATTTTCTACTTATTAATTAAGAATTTGGTTATAACACTTTTTGAGGAACTCTAACTGTATTTTTCAATTGCTGTATAGGACACTGCTGGACAGGAGCGTTTCCGAACTCTAACTCCCAGCTATTACAGAGGTGCACAAGGCGTTATATTGGGTAAGAGAATTATTTGTTTTTCAAAGTTTTTTTCCCCATGAATGTCACATGTAAAAAAAAAACAAAAAAAAAAAATTAACAACTTTTGCATTAAATGCTATTTTGTTTTTTTAATAGTTAATTTGTGAATTAACTATTCTTTTCTACTTTTTATCAGAAATATTTACTAATAATATTTAATTGTTTGATCAATAAATATAATCAACATAACTAATTGACCAAAAGAATGAATGCTAGACAAAACAATATTTAGGAGGCAAATCAGGTTCAAAGTTATCTCAAACATACGTTCTAAACTCGAATGCATGGATAAACCCAAAGTGGGTTTTTTTTTTGTTTTTTTTTTATATACTTTTAGCAATATATTGGCAGTAAATTATATACTTAAGCTGTTCTGGGTGATGTGGCTCTTACCAGTTTAACATCCAATTCTCCAGTTTAGTGACTATAAAGTGCATAGTACCTAGCTTATGGGTATAGGACAATGATCACAATGAAATCAATATAGGTTGCTGTGATATCAAAACAGTTTTCTGTAACCGTTGGCTTTTTTTTTTTTTTTTTTTCAGTTTACGATGTGACACGACGAGATACTTTTGTAAAATTAGACAACTGGTTAAATGAGCTGGAGACCTATTGCACAAGGAATGACATTGTGAAGATGCTGGTTGGAAACAAGATAGACAAGGTGAGAGGCATCTTAACCCCTTCAATCCCAGGGGTTTTTGGTACCTCAAACCCCAGAGCAATTTTGCCATTTTTGGGGTATGTCAGTTTAGCGATGATTCTCTTTTCCTGTGAATAGTGTGCCCATATAAACTATATATTGTTTTTTCAAGGAGAGATAGAGCTTTTGTTTGATACCATAGTTCAGGGCTCGACAAATCCCAGACGCCAGACGCCAGGTCGCCATGGCGACAGAGAATTTTGTCCTGGCGCCTAGGTGTTTGTCAGCCTCTTACATCTACAAAAAATTGCCCAGGAGTCTGGGCAGACAGCACAGCCACTCCGAGCCCGCCCCCAAGCCTGAGATCACTCCCATGGAGTGATCCTGTAGGCTGAAAACATGGTTGCAGTTCAGGGAAGGGGGTTGTCTGTTGATTGGGTTGACCTGACACAACACCCCCCTGCTGCTTGATCACTCCATGAGAGCGACAATGCAGCGTTAACCCCTTTAATGCCGCGATCGCGGCATTTAGGGGTTAATTCCCGTTTTGCAAGGGGCTCTGCTGCAGGCAGACCAGCAACAGCAAAAACGAGCCCCCACAAGCCCTTTGATGACTCCTGTAGGCATGGAAGCCTACAGCAGTCATCAGAGACTCCCCCTGCAATGGCTGGTCTATAGACCAGCAATTTCATCCCAGCTGCCACAGGCAGCTTCAGGGACAGGGGAGAGGGTTCTTCGGTCTCCACATGAGTGTGGAGACCAGCCCCAACCCTCCCCTGCTGCCCAATCGCTCCATGAGAGCCACTTCAATGCCACAATTGTGTATGATACATTCGTGGCATTGCAGGGGTTAACATTTGTCCCCAAAAGCTTGTGGGGACTAAATATCAGTCAATGCTGTGCTCCAATGGAACATCAGCATTGAAAGAGTTAAAAAATAAATAAATTAATAATAATAATAAAAAAAGCAGCACTGACCTGGAAGTCCAGGGTGCTTCCAGGTCAAATGCTGTGAGTTTAGTAAGTGGGCTGATGATGATCAGATCACTCCTAACCAACTGTTTGTTTAAAAAAAAAAAAAATCCTGGCTCCTAACTTTTTTAGCTGGCGCCTAGATTCACAACAAATTTGTTAAGCCCTGCCATAGTTGGATGATTAGCTGAAAATTTAGAATGATAAATTTAGTAAAAACTAGCGAAGATTAGAAAAATAAACTAATTTTTTTACATTTTCCCTCTGAATCCTCACAAAATTAGGTAAAGTGATGGAAAATCCCCTCCAAGTTTATCAATTCAGGTGTCCTGATTTCAGAAATACCTAATTTATATAGATTTTCCAGACTTTCCCAGCACCAGGGAGCATACTATAAGGTGTACAATTTTGTATAATTTTTATGCCTATGGCTTAACGGGTTTGGGGGTTGTGAACGGGGGCAGGAGGGTTATACTGGCTAGATGTTATGCTAGGGCAATGGGAAGTAAGGTTTTTTAATAATTTTTTTTATTATCTTTTTTTATATATCTTTTTTTATTTTAATTTTTTTACATTTTTTTTTTATATATTATTTTTACACAGAAATGGTTAGAGGTCCTCCTAGGGACCTCCTGAACATGCCCGTGATGTCACAATGACATCACAGCTCACATAATTTTTTTTTGTATTTAGATTATTTTAATGATTTATTTAATATTATTTTTTAAATATGCTTTTCTCTTTCAGGACGGGAGGGGGAGTGAGAGACATGGTTTCTCACTCACCTCCCCGCGATCCCCCTGCACCGATCACACTGTGATCTCTATGCAGGTCCTCACAGACAGTGGCGGATCTACCGGGGTCGCAGGGGTCGCGACTGCGACCGGGCCCCGGCGGCAGGGGGGCCCAAGCCAAGGGGCCGCCCGAAATCTTTTTTAAGTTTTTTTTTTTTTTTTTTTTTTAAATAAGGCAGGGGCGTCCAACATGGGGCCTCGAGGTGCGGCCCGCGTAAGATCGGCAGCCAGGGCAACCGATCTTACACGAGCCGCACCTCAAGCCCTGCTACTTACTTGTGGGAGGGTCTTCTGGACAGCACAGAGGAAGCGGAGTTCACGTGACATCCTACTTCCTCTGTGCTTTAGCAGAGAAGGCAGAGGGAGGCCGCGCCCCCTGCTGAAGTCTGTGAGCGGCATCGAAGGGAGATGCAGTGCAGGTAAGGGGGTGGGGAGGGTGTTTGAATGAGTGTGTGTGATTGAGGGAATGAATCTGTGAATTAATGATTATATGAATAAATGAGTGTGTGTGTGTGTGTGATGTGTGTGATAGCATGGATGTGTAAGTGCTGGAACCTAGGCATGATGGGACTGTGATTGCTGTCAGCAATCACACTCCTATCATGCCAAGTCAGCCAGTACATGCTGAAACCTGGCCAGCTGCCCCCTTGTGTAGTGATGCTGCCAGCAGTATGGGGTCTGCACTTACAGCCACCCTGTACCAGCATGTACTGGCTGACTTGGCATGATAGGAGTGTGATTGCTAACAGCAATCACAGTCCCATAACGCCTAGGTTCCAGCATTTACTGGATGGATGTGTAAGTGCTGGAACCTAGGCATGATGGGACTGTGATTGCTGTTAGCAATCACACTCCTATCATGCCAAGTCAGCCAGTACATGCTGAAACCTGGCTAGCTGCCCCCCTTGTGTATTGATGCTGCCAGCAGTATGGGGTCTGCACATCACTTACAGCCATCCTGTACCAGCGTGTATTGGCTGACTTGGCATGATAGGAGTGCGATTGCTAACAGCAATCACAGCGAGCACAGTCCCATCATGCCTAGGTACCAGCATTTACTTGTTGCCTGGGTATGATAGGAGTGTGATTGCTGTTAGCAATCACACTCCTATCATGCCAAGTCATATTGCTAATTTTGTCCAATTGTGTGTTACCTACTTTTATTAAACATGTGAGGTTTTTATTAGTATTTTTAAAGGTGGGGGTCATTTTCGGTTTTGGCTAAGTGAACCCTGAATGTTTTGGTCCAGAATTTTCATTTTAGTTCATCCCTAGAATAAATCTAGGGAATCCTGAATTTGTAGTCGCAAAACTTTCAAGGCCCAGAAATCAGTGAGAGGAAGAGTAAAGGTTTTGTGTCATTTTACTTTATTTTAATCTGCATATTTTATTAAAGGACATATTTTTTGTCACAGTGAAAAATGAGTGCGGCCCGCGCACGCATACAATTCTGATGAAGTGGCCCACTGCAGAAAAAACTTGGACACCCCTGGATTATGCCCTTTGTACATGCGCCCCTTTTTCTTTGATTTTTTTACAGATACGATTCAATATGTAAATTGAATTTGTTGAATTAGTTGAAAAAAAAATTGTTGGGTAAAAATCATGTTTTTTGGGGGGGGGTGGGGGGGCCCTTAACAGATTCTCGCACCCGGGCCCTGAGGCGTCTAGTTACGCCCCTGCTCACAGACCTGCATAGATATCGCAGCGTCTCTGTGCCTCTGCGTCAGCTAAGATTTTGTTTGACAATTTAATAAAATTAGTACTGGAATTAATGATTGTAGTTCACATCCACGATGAATTATCTTTACAGTGCATAATGAGACTTAGAATGTTCAATGACACTAAAAACAACAACAAAAAAACTCACGCGACCCGTCATATATGTACTGTTTCAGGGAAATTGTAAGGAAATATGTAAATATTTGCGCTATTTTTTTTTGTATGTGAATATGATGGCGCCTAGTAACTACATAAGTAAGGTATCACCTTGACTCTGCGTGATTACTAAAAATATCGGCATGCTTCCTTGAGACCATTGGGACATGCTGAACTGTCACAGTAGGGCACCTACACCTCAGACACTGCTGATGGAAAATAAACAGCTGCCCGAGTCTGCGGGCACACTGTGCGTCCATCAACTTTGGGTGATGGTCTAGTCCTTCTGAACTGAACACCTAATTTCAATCAACGTTGGCAAAACACATATGGGTGAATATACTTCCTCGCCTCTGTCCGCTAAAAATATATATATATGAGGATCCAGTTAAATATTTTTATATTTTATTTTTTTTTAAGGAAAATCGAGAAGTCGACCGAAATGAAGGCCTGAAGTTTGCCAGAAAACATTCTATGCTATTCATAGGTAAACTGAAATGTTTCACTTATGTGTAGTGAGATTTCACTCCCATTTCCCTTTGAAATATTGTTTCCAATAAGTTAAAATGTGTTTCTCCCGGGGGTTCCAATCTACACACAGCCGAAGCTTTGTATTTTATTTTTTTTATTCAAAACATATTTTCTTTCCTGTTACAAACTTTTGAAGCCACGATGTGACCCGGTAAGGCTTTAACTTTCTCCTGCCACATATGAAGAAGGAAACAATATGGTATTCATTGTTCTTGACGTTTAATGCTTATCTAGTAAATGCTATTAGCAGTTTTTTCAGAGACCTTTATCTGTGTAAAAAATAGTTTTGACACATTGTAGCTTCACCTGCTCCAGATCTATAATCATTTCCTCCCAAATCTGTGTCTTGCCCTTAAGTTGTTCTGGCTGAAGCTGAGGTTTGTTTTTTTTTTGTGTTGGATGCATTTTCTATGGGCTTCATCTTTTATTCTTTCCAGTCTTGTAATGTTTTCAGTATAGACAATAAGTTTCTTAACTGTGCTGGCAGCAACTTTTAATTTAGTGGTTCCACCATCCGGAACGAACCATAGACCATCTATAGCAAAATGGTGCTTAGTTGTCTGGGGCATTGTATGGTGTACCCTATGTGTGGAAAGGAAAGAGGCGCTTATATTTGATCCACTATCCACAAGTTTAATCCACAATGTGCGAACACATTGCCGGGTAATCTCTACTGAGTTTGAATGCTGCTTTTCTTCTCATATATAACTTTAATATACACTTAACATGGGGTATTAAGGTGGACGATAAAGATATGAAATTCATGAATGATTGGCTGATTCCATAGCTGTTTTGGTTTACGCGAAACCTAGAAAATGCAGTTTTCCTACCTGCATCAGGCTCTTCATAACAATAGGGACCACACATTTCTGTGATCCACACATTTGTATCGTTTCTGTGTCGGCTACACCAAGAATTGATACAAATCTAACCAAGCTTTCTGGTATGTGTTAATGGGATGTGTTTCATGTGTATATATGCAGTGTTTTTAGCTTTTGAGTCCCGCAATTCTATATTTTTGCAATTATGATGCAGACCATCACTGGAATTATTTGGTTGCTACCGGCTAATTTATTTACGGGGTGGTTTCTTATTGCAGAGGCGAGTGCAAAGACACGAGACGGCGTCCAGTGTGCCTTTGAGGAACTCGTTGAAAAGATTATACAGACTCCCGGACTGTGGGAAAGCGAATCGCACAACAGAGGCGTTAAACTGTCCAACGAAGAAGTTGGCCGAGGAGCTTGTGGTGGATACTGCTCAATGCTATAAAATAGATGTACTTTTTCCTTATTTAATCATATAATGATAGAGGTTTTCTGTATATAAAAATCATTTACTGCTAATCTAGGGACCTTTCAACTTACATGTATTTGTTTGTATCATGAGAACAGATACTTGTAGAATACAGTTAACATCTTTCCAAGCAGAACAAGTCATTAGCATGAAACTGACTATATACTACGATGCCATCTGTCAATGTTATACTTTTTAATATATTTAATCATAACACTGGTCTGTGTGCAAAATATCACTTTCATACCATTTAAAATACAGTGTCTTATCTGGTTTAAGGTCTTGTCTGTTGCCCTGTAGCACCGCACAGATTACTGGAGACCCGTCTCTGGTAGCAGAAGAAAGCATGCCTATTCAGTATACCTACATTATGGTCTGATAGATTAGCGCATGTTTTGTTTCTCCTTTATAGAAGTCATTTCTCCTGAAAGCACATTCTTCCTGCCTGTTTAGCCGATTGTGTGTGTGTCTGGGTACATAATATGTAATCATGTATGGCTACATATGGCCATTTTTCTTATCATATCTTGTGTGTGACACAGAGAAGCTACAGAAGATGCCTCCTGGGCTTTGTTGACATGGGTGATAATGCCTAAGAAAACTTACCATATTCTATTAGGTCCATACTGATTTATGAAATATGACAGAAAAGGTTTTCATGTCCATTTTTCTCACCACCAAAGTATGTTGTGTTGTGTGACTAAAGTCCCGTCTTGCTCTCAAATATACAATTTATATATGGTAAATGTAGGATACACAAGTGAGCCCCAATACAATGACCCACATAATACTCACTTGATTGGCATGTAAGGGTTATGGAACAGATTGAAGTACGTGCCCAATTCTGACTTATGAAATTCTAAACTTTAATTCGGTGGATACATAAAGATCTTATTTCTAATATTTCCAGCTTTTTAGCTCTTTGCTTTCTGGTTTTTAGTGTGCAGTTTATTGTGCTGCCTGGCGCTTGTTACATTGCCAGTAAATCTTAAATAGGTTAACGATTATCTTGTTCTGAAATCCGCTATACAGTCCAATTTTTTTTTTTTGTATCTGGTTGGTAGAACTCCCATTTCAAAGGCTTTAGATATCCACGTGTTCATTTTTATAAATTAAAACTGAAAACAGTTTCTAGCGGCGCTTTTCTTGCCAAATAGAAATAGCCAACACTTGACTATGTTTAAGAGGTTCGCAGTGCATTATTCTTCAGACATTCCATTTTGCCCTGGCACGGTGTAGTATTGTCTGTAAAAGTGTTCTAATACAACAATATTCACAAACTACCACTGCAAATTGGGAAAGTTAGCATTCGAGATGGGAAAGTTTATAAAACGTTATTCAGCCCAAAACCCTGGTTTATGTAATTATAAATGTATGCCTTATTTTTCTTTCAGCTTTTTAAATGTTCAACATACGTAACGCTCATATTCATAGTGTCTAAGACTTCCAATGCATGTAAAGAAAGGGGAAAACACTCAACATATTCACTAAACAAATGTTTTGTGTGTTTAAAACTCTAGGAGTCCTCAAGCAGTCCTTGGAGTCTTTGGTAGATTCAGGCTTAATTTAAGAAGGATAGAGACATTTCCAATGAGTTAAGTAGTTCGAGGTGCGTGTCAACGTGTTACATATGTTTAATTAGGACCCTTGGAACAGTTACATGAGAATAATCTCATCTTGTGTCAATTTATGGTTCAGTGAATAAAAAAACAATAATCATCTGTTGCACAGTTTTGTCTTTTAGAGGAACCAAACAGTTCCATGGAGTCATATTGTATGTTTGTGTAACTTTCATAAAAGCACAATTTTAAATTTCACACTCTAACTTCAAAAGAAATGTCTTTTATTGGACCAACACAATGTTTTTATCTTCAGAGTGTAACTAGATTTCCCTTTGAACAATTTACCAAACATTTGCAACAAAGCTACGTTCACCTCCCTTAGCCGTGAAGATGTCGACACTTTGACTTCGTAAGAAAGCATCCAATGAAAAATCTTGGATTTAATCCTACGCCGATTTACACTTCACAGTTTTTGTTTGGAATGTCATTTCTAAAATAAAACAATAAATCAAGACTTTCTAGGCATGTTATATGAATTCATCCAACATATAATATTGGTGTGCTAGCAGTGGTTGGAATGTACTGTGAATAGGGGCCGGGTATATTCTGTACATTCTGTAGCGTAAATATCTGGAAACCATATGTAATAGGTGTATATCTCCAGAGTCTGGTTAATACGAGGGCCACAGACTAGGGATAACTGTTATGCAGATACGAGTCTCTTTAACTCGGCTGCAGAAGCCAGACATAATTTGTAGATCAAGCCTAAGGGAAGATAGGTTACCCTTAAATTAGGCTTAATTGTTACATGCACTAGTCCCCAACGTGTTATCTTTTATTCATATTGTAGTCCTTTTGCATGGGCTGCAATGCATTTTACCAGATACACGTCGGTGCAAGCATTGTTTAGATATTGGAGTTAGAAAACAACTTAGTATTTCCTTCTTCCCCAGCCTTGCTTTACATGAAAATAGTGGGTATTTTTTTTGTGTTCTACCACTGATGGCTTCTAAATACAACCATATATATATTACATGCACAAATGGTTTTAAGAATATCATAGTTTTATTTATAGCTACCATTTAGTTTGAAATTTACGGGGAATTAATAGTGGAGATTTTTTTTGTATTATTACGACGACTTTAAGTTTACCTTACACTAGGTGTCTATGAATGGGCTGTCTTATCCGGAGAACACATATAGGTTTCCATAGACTAAGTGTAAGGGGTTTCTAAGGTAGTCACCTAAATGTAACCCATGGTACCATGGGAAAAATGTATCCAGACCCCTGACACTGAAAAGGTTAAAAGCAGTAGTATAAAGTGAGAATTACTGAAGTGGGTTCGGACATGTATGTCTTTTGTTGCGTAGGGCCCTTTATACTATATATTATATATTATATATATATATATATATATATATATATATATATATATATATATATATATATATATATATATATATAAAGCACACAAATGCGGTAACATAGTGTCGTTATCAGAACCACATGGAATCCCTGGCTCAATGGCTGGATTACATTTGAGAGCTTTTTTGGACTGTTTTATACATAATTTTTTGAATCATACCATAACCTGCACTAAAGACGTATTACCTACTAAACATCTGAAATGAAAACCATATTTGTTAACAATAACATCTTTCAGAAAACGATAACGTAGAGTGCATTTTGGCTTCTCTTTAAATAGAGTTTTTACAGGATCTTGATGGCAGCATCTGGATAAAGTGAAACCAATGAACTACCTTATAAATCAGATTAAATATTGGTGTACAGCTATGATTCAGGAAGAGGAGGAGGTGCATCAGGAAGATAAAAATAACCCAAGATGTGAATATATATAGAAGGAGATGTACTAAACTGTGATAATTGGTTCATTTTCTCTTTGTTGAAGGAATCGTGTCCAAATTCTTTGCTACCTTTCTTGTATATAAGTAAGTGGATTCCTAAATGGGAGCTGTCCCTTTCACAGCATTTAACATAACGTAAAGAGCTTTATTCGCTAAACTGTGGGTAGTGGCTTCAACTCTTATTGCGGTATTATCCAAGGGCCAGCACTGGCAAGCTTCTCTAGCCAGAAGGGATAAACCTAATAATGTATAATTAAACGTGTGTGGAGACATTGCCAGAATCTCACTGAACTATTAGGCTTGTGCACATGAACCAAAAATGATGGTACATTTTTCGGTTGTCTAATTTAGTTTCCTGCCCTTTCGGTTTGTACTAAATTCGGAGGGAGTTTTCCATCTAAACAAAACAAAACTGGTTGTCGCTCACCTTCTCGTGCCTTCTCACTGTCTCTTTGTCTCCCTAACTTTATGTGCCAACCACTTATGTGTCTTATTCTGCAGCTCTGCTTCTTGTCTTGCTTCTTCTTTCTTCATCTGCTCCTCATTATCTTCTCTGTCAACCAGACCTCCGGACCGCTTCTGCAAAAAATGGCGGTACCTTCTTCCTGTCTCCTCTCTCTATCCTCTCCCTTTCCTTTCTAGCAAACCAACTATCATGAAACTCAGAGAGCTTCCTCAACAGGATAAAGCCTCAGCACACACCACGCGAACAACATTTCCCCCCCAGTCATCAATCACATAGGAGGGAGGAAATAAAAATCTGCAACAATCTCCTGCACACCTTGGACATAGAGGCGAAAGGGGTGAATGCAAATTGGGAGATTTTGGTAAATCCCCAAATGCGTTTAAAATGAACATTTTAAAGGACCATGCAGCGTTAAAAGTGCATATGATGGCTGAGTGTTCTTTTATCTTTACCTTGCTTTTGTTTTCTTATGTTGCCATTCAAATTATTTTGCTTTGTTTTATATCTTTTTGTGTTCTTGTCTCATTACCCACAGAAAAGTAAAGTGTATAAAATGTTGAATCTTCCAAGGGCTATAACTCATGTAAGAAACCGAGGGCAGATGTATCGCCATATGAATGATAACCGTTCCATGTCTCTTGCTTCCCTATGACAGAGATTTTTAACCACAAATAATTTATTTTCTGTAAAATACAGGAATGTCTGTTCCAATACAACTGATATGCTGTATCAGTTAATTTATAATGTGTTACCTCAAGTTCCTAGTGTTAACATATGCTTAATAATTCCAGAATGTAGAGACAATAATATTTGCAGAAATGCCAATATATTACGTATGATTGTGTTTAACAAACCAACGTGACTTCCAAATCCTGTCATTGGAAAAAAATAGAAATAAATCTACTTACATAGGCATTATCAGAAAACGTCCATGCAAAATCCACCGTCATCATTTTAAACAGAAATGTATAATAAACACATGTTCATGTCTTACTAGAAAGGCAAACCTACATTTATTAAATGGATATGTGAATGGAACCTTGGCTATTTATATTATTATTTAAGTATAAAATTACAGATAAGAACAGCAAAAGGTAACATAATGGTAATGATTGTATTATATGAAAAGTTATATTCTTTATATATAGCTTAAAATATTTTAAATGGAAAGTCCAAGTATTGAAGTACAATGGCTTATATTAACTCTAGGGTAGTTTAGAGAAGCCGAAGTACATACAAACAAGCTGCACAACCATAAATAAAATACACACAATACTTTATTATATCAGAAGACAAAAATATATTAAAGCCAATACCATCCAATAAATTAATAATAGCATACAAGTCTATAATCATGATTGTAAGCTTGCGAGCCGGGCTCTCTCCCCCTAATGTATCGGTTTGTCTTAGTCTGTCAATTCTTGTCTTGTCATATCCCTTGAATATATGTATCGTATTCAACGCTGCATAAATTGTTGGCGCTATATAAATAAAAGATAATAATAATAATAATACAATAGACTAGTCAAAATAGTATAAATATAAAAAGCATGTACCGAGAAATGAAATACAGAAATCAATACAATATAAAGCAATTACTGAGTAGAGACAAGAGCATATACTGAGAAGTGTTTTAAAACACAAAACAATACAACCTTTTTAAAAATGTATTTTTAATATGTTATTAGTAAAACACATTTTGGTTCTGGGGTATGAGCAGATTTTTGCAAGGGAAACACCACAAAAAATGGATCACACCATTGTCATATGCATGAAGGTACATATGGTGACTGAAGTGTCCTTTTAACTAAATGTTTCTACAAAACAATGTTTCGTAGAAAAAAAACAGTGTAAGATGCTAAATTTTTTATGACATCTTAAACCTGGAAAGCAAGATCAGAGTTTGTTTTCTCCCTTCTGATGAAGTAATCATATTCTGCGGGGTTAGAAATCTCATATGATTTATAATTCCCTCTTTTTTTTTGCCTCCATTTACTTTTCCACACATTTTAAAATGTTATTGTTTATTTCTGGAATTATTTCCGGCGAGGGTTGGGGCATTTCTCCATACTAGGAATGATATTTCTAACGATCCATTTTGTTACAGTTCCCTGGGAGGTTCTCAGGTATGGCGATGCCTTCACTACCCCACCAGCATTTATACACACACAAAAGGGGCATCCCACAAAGGCGGCAGCTGCTCTGGTCCCTATGAGACAAGGACACGCTGTCACAGGAAGCTGTCTATGCTTACACTCCACACAGGAAGTGCCAGTGGAACAAACCATTTGAGACAGGGGAGATGGAATCTATACTCCTCACTTTTACCTAACCTTTTCAGCAGTTTTTGCTGGTAATCACAGTGGAAAAAGAGACATCTGAGTATTGGCCCCTTAGGATGTTTGGGATCTGGGCGGCTGCCCTATTTACCCTGTGGAAAAGAAACCCTTTAACACTTGCAAAATCTGAAAAATTGTTCCATCTCAAAACATGGAGCTCAGCAACTCAAGATAACGAATCGCCTCCACCAATAGCAAACAGCGTTTTAGTAAATAAACTTTATTAACTGCTGGGTTCAAATAAAACAAGTGTCCTGGTTTTGGGCCTCTATCCTGCTATCCCAGGTAGCTTCCCTTCTGCCACGCCTTTGAGGGCAGTGGGTATCATAGGCCTGTCGTTTATATCCTCTGGAGATCCTCCGTTGTAAAAGCAATGTGCTTTTGCAACACAGACCTCCATTGAATCTCCCATGTGGGTATTTTGAAGCCGAGTGCCATGAGGTGGCTTTTCAAATATAGTGGTGGTCACACCCCTAACTATGCCCAATCCTCAGCCTAGCCACACCCTCCCAGGCCAAGCCACGCCCTCATACAATCTAGTTACACCCCCAACACGGCTGTCCTGATCTGGAACATGCAAAGACTCATTATTTGCACATAGGATCAGATTTTATTTAAAGCATTTATTTTTATTCTGCACAAAAAAGTGTTGCGTCATTTATAATCCTTACGGATTTAAAGCAGAAAAACAGACAAAACAATGTTTTGCTACGATACTGTTTTATACAGAATTCGAGTTAAAGTAGCAGAATAATTTTAGGAATTAAAGTATTTCCATTATAAGACTTGTTCCACTGAAGAACATTCCATCACAGTATAATCATAACAGATAACAACAGAATGGGCCTAATACATATTCATTTTAGACAAAGAAAACTCAGTAGAAAAAGCCCATGTGGCTTCAGTCCTGACATAACAGTTTATCTTCTTTTCTTTTGCACAGTTAGGAATAATGCTTTTGACATCTTATCCTCATTTTTTTCCCTCTGAAGCCGCTGTCTCTGAAATATCAAACTTTGGTCCAGCAAATTACAATTAATATTGGCACAACTGGCAGACGTTAATCTACAGCTGCCAAAAACGACTACAGTTATTTTTGCAGGGAATTAATTTAGATGTTGGCTGTAAGACTGAGGTCACAACATTTATGGCAGGTACCATTTAAATATATTTAATTTTTTTTTTATAATGCTTCTTGGCTTATGTTATTGTTATATCATATTTTACCTAAACAATACAGCATGTTCCGATTTTTCTTTCAAATAGTTAAGGTTGAAACAGTGCATGCTGGCTGGTCTTATCAAAAAAAACAAAGAGAACATTTATAGGTCAGTTCAAGAACAAATATGTTTGTCTAAATCCTCCGCAATTCACATAGCTTCAAATGTAACAAAGTGAGTTTCAATTAAACTACACTTCGACCATATGGAGGTCTAGGGTGGCAGGTCCAAGTGTGCAGCAGTCAAACAGGACCACTCTTTGTGCCAGGAGCCTCACGCAGCTGCTGGTGGCACCTGGAGCAAAGGTGCCACTGTCATGCTAGTCCTAATTTTGGTGGACTGTCCTCATGGGTGTAGAACTGGGAGGAATTGTTTATGGCATGTATACTCATCCTATTTGTCCCTCTCCATGGGGGTAAGAAACTTCTGAGCTCTAGGCTGAACTCGTCCCTCAATATATAGGGATCCACCTCAGTAAACCATGGAAAGAACTAAGGTTTTGGATCTCAGCCAACGAAGGTGACAAAGATATTCAGCTGCCTCATCTGTCAATGAGCTCCCCTCTGCCTCTAAATAGATCAGAGGTTTATACGTTTGCCCAGTAATTTAAATGCAAACTTCATTTTACAGACCGAATGATTAATCGCTGTAAAGGATTCTCGTTGGAGTTATTGTAACTATGGGAGACAATCCTGGTAGAGAATGTGTTTTTTTTCTTAACCATGGAAGATTTGGTTAGTAATGTTATGGTCACACTGAACATTCTGAAAATAAAACCAGAAATCCAGCCTAATTTATTTTGTACAAAAAAATAGTGATGGGAACTCACAGAGTATTCTTGCTGCGGGGGGGGGTGGGTTATTCGGAAGCCCCATTGTTGCAAAGCCAGTGGATCACCGCTCAATGGGCCTGTTACAAGGGGTATATCTCAGCCCATTTACACTATGGGGGCTATTCTAGATCAGCACAGCCTTCATAGCATTCTCTTCTCATAGTTTAAGAGTAAGAATGGTGCCTGTGGAGGCAAATCCCATGGTTGGGCCTACGACATCCCCCAAGATAAATACATTACTGAGTGGCCCTATGAACTTTTTAAGTTGAAAGCTGACATAGCAGTGCATAGGCCTCCTATATGGACTTTAAATCTCTAAAACATGGAAAGTATAGTACAGTGCTTTGCTAGAGGCTTTACATTTGGAAATAATGACATATCAAGTGCATTCGTCATCTCCACCCCTAACATGACTATGGTTTGAAATAATGTTTTCACATGCAGCTTAGTCATAATAATTAGTGACCACAGGAACAAACCCGAAATGCATTGTAACAGTTGTTTAATGTAACATTCATGATAAGTTATCTTTTTTTGTAAGGACTGGCTTTTTAATGTATGTTTATGTTTTAGAAGATTTTCCATCACTTTTCAGATGTTCTCATAGACTATTTCTTGGCCCCACTGAATGTCCTGACCTCTCTATCATGTCATTCCAAGCCCCAAGCTATTTGACCTAATATGCACTATAGTATGAAGAATGACTTTCTATATATATTTATAGAACCATCTATAGAGACAATAAAGAAAATGGTTTTCCTTGAAAACAAAAAGATTAGTATTTATTTAAGATCTTAAAACGAAACCAATGGTAAACAAAAAGAAATGTAGACAGTCTTTTCCAATAACATCTTGAACTTGTAACTATCTCTGAATTGTCTTTCAAAAATTAATGAATCCCATATTTCAGATGTGGCTTTGATAGTAGGGGAGGAAGCAAACACATCTGTATTTGCTAAACCTTGGCCCACTTTTTTTGATTGTTACTTTTGTCTTTTTCCTTTTGATGACATCTTTTGGATGGTTTCTCTGGGCCAAACCATTTTATTACATTTTATTTTGTAGAGGGCATGCTATAATTTAATTTTAGTCCATTTTTATATTTCATTATCCACAGAGCATGCACATCATATTTGAGTTAGTGGAACCTTGATGTTTGTTACCTGGAGGCTGGGAAATATTATTGGTTTATAAGCATTTATCGAGGTTCCATGCCAATATGTGTTATAAGAGGACATCGATGGACCAAGATTCTGGGTAGGGCTTGTACCTTTTTGAGGTGGGGAGGCAGATAAGGCCACTTGCCCTACCCCTCTTGGTAACTAATATATGCACTTGCACACACTAACACACACACTCACTGTAACACACTCGTGTACTCAAACACACCTCATCCTCATGTCATCATTCCTACAGCGAGGGAATTAAAACATGCATGGGATAGGCATAAAGTTATCCTGAATCTAAGACGAAAGCAGGGATTGATTACATTTTGAGTCTTAAAATCAGAACAAAGTGGCAGACTAGATGGGCCGAATGGTTCTTATATGATGTCAAATTTCTGTGTTTCTAAATCACCTCACACATCTCATTCCTCTCTCACACCTCGCACACACCACAGTCATACTTTGTCTGGAGCCTTTCCTTTATAGCAAAGCTGTGATATTACGATAGGGTCACGTAACATCACATTACCCTCCAGGCCAACTGGGTTCTCCTGCTAAGATAATTAGCTGGTAAAACTACATTAAGACAGCTAATAGCCTTAACACTTAGTATGCCAAAGGTAGGCATGACATTATTGCGCCCATCTGTAGTGTGACAATTTACTTCCCTTAATTAAATTAAAGGGACTTTTTCACGCTATTTTTCCGGGAATTAAAAAAATGTTTGTTACAACTCCTTTCCTTCAATTAATATTTATCCTTTAGAAGGTTTCAGATTTGTAATCCTAACTATCACCTTATTATTCAGTTTATTATTATTTTTTTTAATACACAGCCTTAAAAAATCTAGTGCTTAGGACGCCTGAAATCCTAGAGCACTCGCTCTTCAAATATGCTAAAATAAAGGAAATGCGTTCTACACTTATTTTTCTTTTATTCGAAAAATTATTACGTTATAGTATATATATATAAGAAACAAAAATAATCAATCTTTAACTGTTTATTTTGGTTATGAAAAAAAAGATAGAATTCCTGTGTTGTTTTGCGAATTGCTCAACACGCCAAACTTAATAAAATGTATTTGCATGCCTTAGAACTTCAGAGGGTTGGCTGCTTGCACATAGGTGGGGATTGGTTGAATGGAACAGCAGTGTAATAGGGGCATTTATTTATATCTCACGTAACAAAGTTAGATCAGTACACGGTACAAAACTATATCCTCCTCTTCTGTTATTTTCAAACGTTCATTTTTGATGCCTCAAATGGCTTTGAATCTATGGGAAAATTACCGTTATCACATATCTCCACATTAGGAATAAAAAAAAAAACACATTTATTGATATTAGCCTTTGTTAGAATTCCTGAAAACTAATATGTAACCAAAAGAGGTTCTAAAATGAAATATTTTTTACCGCAACGATAAACTCCCTTAAAAAAAAAAACCCCAAAAACCCCATGTTTGTTAAAATCCAGTTCTCAACTAAATAAATAAACGTAACACATAGCTCCTTAGAAGTCACCACAGTTAGTGCATGAGTATTCTAAAGAGACATATTAATGATTAAATAAAGAGCAGCTGTTTTTTTCTTTTTGTGCTCTTTTGTATTTTAGTTTGGAAGTTTTATTAAACTGTTATCGTAATGTTTCCATTCGCATCTGAGTACTTTTTATGGTCTCATTAGCATCCATACATATGATGAGCTGTAAATATAATGGAAAATGTTTCATATAAGGAAACGCCTACGTCATGCGCTCTCAGGGAAAGAAAAAAATTAAATATTGTAAGTTTGGGCAAATGAATTCTTTATATATAACAGTGTTTTTTTTAGAGGGCTATTGTTCACCCATGCAAAGAAATGTTAAAAAAATATGGATTTAATACAAGTGACAGAAATGTAGATCTTGCTGTTCCTGTTTATATACAAGGTCGCTGACTATGAAAATGTAGAGTTAGAATTTATTTTATGCTTTAAGTAAAAAGAAACCAGTTTTTTGAAAACACAAAAGAAGATCTAGCAAGTAGCGTTAGGTATTTTATAACCTGCCATGTGACAGGGAAATCAGGGAGATCACCTGTGATGTAATCAGTGGCACCATTTATGATGTCATTTGTGATATAAAAATGTAATATTGCCAACAAGACAGGTAGAACTTAATTATGTCTTCCTGATTTTTTTTTGCAGGTGAGTTTTAAACATTTTTGGGAAGATGTCTGCTCTGAATTATACCCTTAAATGTCTATTCCAAATCTAAAGTACAAGCCAAAACCACTGTATAAGTGAAAAATCCTATAATCCATATTTTTTTGTTTCTTATTTTTTTTTTAGCACCTTTACAAAATTTAATTTTTAAACAAGTCCATGCATTTCATGTTGTATACGCCTTGTAGAACTAAAACCCCCTTAATATGTATTTTCTATTTATTTTTATGTATCCTTTGTATTAATAATTAGTGTTTTTCATCTAATGAATTCTGAATACATTTCTAATGAAATGATAGTATTTTTGGATTTTTCCAGGAGGTAACTATGAAACAATGCTTTCATTCCTAAAAGCGTACTCTGAATTATTTGCCTTATTTAAATCCTAAATTCCAAATACCTACCACATGTATTAATTTTGCTATTGAAATATGTACTATATGCATGAATATTAAGCTCGTCTGAGCAGGGCCCTCCTCACCTGTTGTTTATGTCTTGTCTAATTGTTATCTTATATACCTACTTGTCATGTCATGTCCGGCGTGTACTGAATATGACGATGCTGTATAAAACAATAAAAAATAATAATATTAATAATGATAATTAATATTTATATTATAGTAATAGGCTGTTTTTTCAGATATAAAAATATTGTGTGTTATATTTAAAGTCACTTTATATTCAGACAATCACAAACCAGGATTCTTCTGCTTAACCTGAATTTTTTTTTAATCCAAAGTCATATTGCATACGATGTGCCTTGTTGAGGCAATGGGGCCCTTGAAGAGCCCAACTAAATTGAATTACTAATAATTTCAGTTTAATATATAGTTCAGGACTTTTTTTATTCTATTAAGCCTATATTGGGTAGGCTAAAAAGGCTAAAATGCTACTAAGATATTAAGTTACATCAACCCTCACTATATATGCTTTAACTTCATGGGTGTTTTTTAAAGGCCAATTCTACCTAAACTTTCTTAATATATTGTACATTTCCCAAAATTGAAATAACACACCAATTTTGATTGGTTTACCATGGCTTATCCACCCTTGTAATGATAATGCCATGCAACTTTTTTTTTTTTAGAAAAAAAGGATGCCGACAATCAGAAAAGTTCCAAATATTGTTATTAGAATAAAACGCTAATATTGTGTGCCATGTGAATATAATAATTAGGTAAGTTCTAACGTAAGGCACCTACATTTTTAAGGCACATACTCTAAGAAAAAAAGCTGTAAAGTTCTCCAAAATGTATTGCTGGAGTGTGAAAGTCATAATTCATCCAGACCGCAGCAGGGTGGGGTCCGAGTGGTTTCATATTGGATGTTGTTGGAGCCTTCAAGTTTCATTTAACACCCAACATGTACTGAGTGTATGTTCTGGGTATTTTGTATCAAAAGCAGCTTAGTTCTTCCAAATATTAACCTAGATGGGAAATCAAAAATATCAGGTCTTGTTGATTAGGTCGTAATATTAAATGTAACGTTATTCTATGCTTACAGTTGGCTTCATGTGGTACCACTCTTTGAAATCTCCGCACTTTAAATTTTTCTGTTTCAAAAAATATGTAACACTTTAGTTTGATTGAAGGCTACCACAGTTATTGGACGAAATTCAGGGCGTATTTCTATCGTGGCCAGTTCTTTTTTACCACAAAATGGTGGCTTTCAATCTTACGAGTATTATGTCGCACACACATGATTTCATACTTACCTAATTCTTTAAAGTCTGGCCATGCAAATGTAACAGTGAGCATACGCATATTTATAGGTCTCATATGAAAAGGATATTGCAGATATATTCTTTATGGGTTAACCGTTTATGATGATCAGCTGCCTCTCAGCAATAGAAAGTACCGTATTTGCTTGATTATAAGACGATTTCTGACTATGAGACTAAGATGAGACTAAGCGCTGCAGGGGACCTGGATCCTCCTGTCTGGTAACCTCAGCTGCTGCCGGCACTTACACCGGGCATCTATCACCGAGCGCCAGCGAAAGTACGGGCAGCAGCGGAGGTTGTCTACATGCATCACGCATACCTTCCCCGGCTGTCAGCGCTGCGGGGAATTCTCCTCTCTGGCAGCCGGTGACTGTGTGCTTGATGGACTCAGACAACCCCCGCTACTGCTGGCACTTTTATGATGGAGCACCGGCATCACATGACCTTCCGGTGCTCAGCCATAGAAGCCCCGGGCCTCAGCCCGCTGCCCCCACCAGACACCAGGGAGTCAGAAGAACTGGTAAGTCGGGCGGGGGGGAAAGTGTTATATGGGGGGGGCATAAGGCTTTTCTGGATGCAGAGTGCCCCATGATATGCCTTTTTAACCCCCTATATGCCCCTCTGCCACCAGGAATGCCTTATACCCCCAATATGCCACTTTTATAAAGACACCTGTTTGTCTTAATCGGTGTAACAAGTCTCTATATCTCCCAACAGTCTCGGTTTTAGGCTCTGTCCCATTAAAAATGTATATTTTGGTGCAAATAAATACTATTTAACAAAATAAAAATGGTTTAATATGAAACTTTGAAATAATTGAGTTTTTGGCAGGTACACTAACACACAAAAAGATCAATATTGGTTAAACATGCTTGAGTCTTTATGGGGTAAAACACCCTTTGTCATGAAAAACTGTACAAAGTGGTGCAGGACTGAAGAAAAGTGTGTTTTTATATTGTATATCAACGATCCTATTTGATGATCAGATCATTGGTCTGACCAGTTTTAATATCTTGGGTATTTATTTTTTTATGTTATATTGTACTGTCTGATCTATGTATCTTGTGTCTTTAAAGAAACAGATAGGCATGTTGGAATGTCTGTTATTCCATTGCAGGTTTTACAGTTTTTGTGAAATTCATTTTGAAGAATTGTGTCAGGAACTGCCATTAGCTTCAGGTTTAAAGTGGATGTGCATCTGGGACATTGTTTTTATAAAAGCATGAAAATTTTTTTTTTGGAATGAATTGAATTAATAATCCTCACCACCTTTCCTTGACCTTCCTTGTAAATTAGTCTGAATGTTAAAGTGCCTAATGAGAACAGTTTTTTGTTTCATATTTCTGTAAATAAAGCTTCATATAATTTATTTATATTTATTCATATATTTAATGGAACTAGATTCTAGATCATCCATGAAAAAGATCTTCTACTCAATATTCTTAGATCATCAACACATGTTGGGTTCTTCAAAGGTTCCTGCAAATAGCCCACTATACATGCGGATCAGGAGCAGAACACAGCAGACTTTGTGCACAGCTACAGTAGATACCAAATGGTTACCAATAAGTTCCATCACTGCTCAGTTGTTGTTTGTGTCCAATGGTGGATTAGGCACCTGTTAATAAGAGCATTGGCCCTTTATTACTATGATTAGGAAATAGAGCATCCCAAATAGTTTCTTCTGCAATGGTGGCCAAATTAGCCTTTTGTCTTTATTAAGATGTATCATATCTTTGCATTTTGTGTTCATTGACCAAGATTTGAATTCTTGTTCCTGGATTTGAGGGAACCATCATAGATCAACCCATTAATTGTGGGTGGTTCCTAGTATAGCTAGACTAAGACCTGTTTAATTTCCATATCACCTCTAAAACAAATCTTGCAAAGTTAACACTTGCATTACGCAGTTCTGATGTCATAGTACCCAGTGTACTGAAGAAACTTGTTTTCATATCCATTTTCCATTTTTCATACTTAGAAAGCTCAATTAACTTTTGATGTTGAGAGAAAGGAAAAACACAACTTTGGCTCTACTGTCTTCTCATACTTTAGTGCCAGATAAGTTTCTTATGGAAGCCACAATTTTCTTCCTGCAGTTTGCAATTGTTGACACAGGCACTGTTGACCTACCACAAGGATTATGGCTCCAGATATTAAACACATTTCACTGCGACTACCTAGGTATTGTCTACACACTTTCCCACCGTCTCTGAATCCAGGTTACTTATGCTGGAATGCGAATTCTGATTCATTTTCAATATTTTTTCAGAACCCAGATTTGGCTGCAAGTGAACAAAAAGTTGTGCCTCTAACCAATGGAATATCATTTTTTATACAGTTTCCTGAAATACTTTTTTTGGCTGTCTGCAGAAGCGGAAATATTATTCAGACTTTACCTGTGGAAGAGTTTTTCCTTTTTTTTTTTTAAATTAAATACTTGGCACTTAACAATATATATGTTTCATGTTCCTGAAGTTTAAGAATATTTCAGATGGACTTCTTTCATGGTAAATTTACTTACAGTTTAATCAAAAGAATCCCAGATGCCTTCAGAGTAGCATCCAGAATATCTGAGAGAGTTATCATTAACCTTCATTAAAAGACAATCGATTGTACCCCGTGTCTGGTTTCATTGTTGTGGCCAATAACAATTTGTAGTTTCTAACACACAGTAAATTATGTGTCCAAAGGCTATGCAGGGGATTCCACTGCCTGATACCCAAAGAACATTCCCCAAAAGAACAATTTTCTAAAGCATTTTATATTAGACCTTTAATTTTTTTTTTGTTTTTTTAGTACAAATTACATCCTAAAGGAGCCAAACCCCAACGTTTTCTGTATGCTACAACATAAAAAAAGAAAGTTGTGTTTGGAAAATTATTCTGAAGCCTGTAAGTGTAACAATGTAGTCTTTTTATTTTCTACCTCTATCTTTCATAACATGAGTTATGTTCATAAATGTCAAATAATTCAAGTATATCCAGTAATATCTGTTTTTCATAACCAGAATATGTTTAAATGCAGCAGTCTGGTTTTCTTCACCACGGGACCAAATGTCCATTTACTGTGGAATCACATCTGCTCTCTGCTCACCCTTTGATGACTAGACTGTGCATGCCTTTGGCCTCCATCCATAGCAGAGAACACAATAAGGCAAACTTTATCCCTGAATGCTAAAGAGTGCAAATGTAAAAATCATTGTGTACACCGGCTGATCCAAGCACCAGACTATTGTTTTCCAAAGTATTTTTATGAAGGCACTGGAACATATACAGTGTATATATATATATATATATATATATATATATATATTAGACATGTGCAAATATGCCAAAAATAATTCAGGCCAATTTTTTGGTTCGTTTTTGGCCCAATCGTTTTCTGCCACTTATTTTACAAAACCGGGCAACTTGGAGACAATGGAGTTTTTTTGTTTTTTTTTAACAAAAATATGCATGTTAAATATTATGTCCAATTTCAGGTTGGCCTCTGATTTTCTCCCGCTTGGTTCTCTGCTTTGGTCAACTACAGGGGTTGCAGCCTCTAGGAGGCCCGGTGCGTCCACTGTGACCCCTTTGTCCTGTCTCCTTGTAACAGTTCAAAATTGTTTAGAAAGAGCCCTTCCGACCTGGACCGCACCAATCCAGGTTGGAAGGGCCCTTTCTAAACTATTTTGAACCAGGAGGGGGAGACAGGAACATATCGGGGTCACATGATGTTACAGAATTTAGGCAAATGAAGCGGACAAAAACAAAGCAAAATGTTCTGAATTTTCTTCCAAAATTCACAGGCTTTTTCACTCACACTCCTTCACACTATCTCTCACTCTCTCACACACTCATTTTCATTCACTCACTCTCTCATGCTCTCCCCACCTTCTCTGACGACTACTTCTGCTTCCATTTGTGCTTCCACATCTTCTTTTATCGTCTATCTTCTATCTTTTATATTCTCTCTATTTTATCTTCTCTCTTCTATTTTCATCTGCATTTCCACGAACATAACCTGGCTCAAACTTCCGCCAAAATGATAGCGCTTCCTGTGATGTCACCTCGGCACATCCTCCAATTGGGGCAGAGGACGTCACCAAAAGCAACATCATTTTGACGGAAGCAGCTTATTAATTTTTACTGAGATCAACAAAAGCTTACATTTTATACATTATCAGAGATCTGTGATTATTTTTTTCATTGGATGGGTGAGTGTGGTGACGTTATCATATTTGGACTGAACAGGGATCCGTAACTACAACACTTGATGCTTAATGCATATTAATGGAGTTAAGATGGCGATGATTGAGGACCTGGCTAGTTGATTGTTGTATTTCATATATATCTAGCCTAGATTTTCAGATCTGAGCTTTACTTATGGGTGGATCTAGTCTGTTGATGAAAATTCTTTTGTATTCAGACCATGATATGAAAAAAAATGTGAATTGTCCTAAATAGCCATAAATATGTCTTAGATATGCCTATACCTAGGTAGAATTTTGTAAAATTTATAAAACTGCCAACAAACTATTTTAAATAAGGAAAATATTACCAAGGGTATCTGCCAAAAGATGTCTCTCCTGTAATCCCATGCACATGTTTCTTGGAATCAAGGGTTTTAAGGTTTGCATGATATAAATCATACGAAAAATTCATTGAAAACCATGGTCTGTATTTCTCATTTACACCCAAATATTTAAATGTCATTTTTTTATATTTTAAAAACAAAAAAGAATGAACAGTTAATATTAGTAATATATTAATTTATAGAATTATAAAATAAAACCACAAGAAATAAGTCACAACAATTCAATCAACACTATTTCTCTATGCTATTAGACATAAACCTTCCTCAAATATTGGTTGGTTTAAGATCTATTTCTGCTAAAAGGGGAACTGCTGCATTCTATTTTATCACTGCTTTTTTATTCTAATGCTTACATTAACCTTTTCTTACTTACCTAATTAAAATAATAACATTACTTAGCTAATTCAAATAAAATTATCTTTCTTATTGCCATTTGTGCTGTCCTTGAGAGCTACCATCTTACTGTACACAGAATGATCATGGGCTATTAACCCTTTAAGGACAAACCTTATTATCGTCAGCAATGGATGAAATTTGTCAGCGGTGCGGGTCACATGTTACCACAGCACCGCGACACTCAAAACAAGATTTATTAATGTTCAACTTCAATTTCAACATTAACTTTTTACTTGCCAAAACACATTTTGACACAATGTATAACCAGCTTTATTAACATTCCTTTTACCATCAAAACCAAAAACAATAACAATTATAACCAATTAAGTTATTGGTATGGGCATACCTGTCACGTTCTACCCAGGCTGCGGAGCTGCATATCTGTTTGTTTCAGTTTCCCTGTTTTGCTTCGATCCATTCCTGGATTTCCTTTTTGCTTTGTTCTAATCTTCCGTTCCTTGCTTCTGCTTCAGCTCTTTGCTTCAGCTCTGTTCCCTTTATAAGGTGCGCCCCACGCTTGTGTTCTGTTTGTCTCAGTCTGCAGTCTAAGGTATGTCTCAGTGCTATGTGTTTGGATTACATGTTTGGTTTGTTTCATACCACTGTCAGCAGGGATTAGCGTTAGGACCCACCGTCATTGGAGTACTTTGGCGTAGTGGTGCGCTAAGCATACTATGGCCATAAGATGTGACGGAATCTCCAATAGTTATCAAACAGTCCTAGGCTAGTTCCTGTATTTGTGTCCTGTCCTGTATCCCCGGCAGCGGGGTGTCCTGTCCTGTATCCCCGGCAGCGGGGTGTCCTGTCCTGTATCCCCGGCAGCGGGGTGTCCTGTCCTGTATCCCTGGCAGCGGGGTGTCCTGTCTTGTTCACGGTTGTGCCCTGTAACATGCATATCTTATCTGGTTATGTTTATTCCTTGTCTTCACTGTTGTGCCCTGTAACATGTATATCTTGTCTGGTTATGTTTTGTGCCTGGTCTCCCTGTCCCTTACTTGTTATGTTTCTGCTATATCCTTTGCTTAGGTTCCATACTCCCAGCCTGCAGCATCCTGCACGTGATTCTAGTGATATGTTTCATGCCTGCTCCAGGGTGTCTGCAGGATATCACTTTGTTTCCTTTTGGATTACATCTGCTGCTATATCAGGGCGCTGGTATGTGGCTGCACAGCCCTAGGTGTTCAACACCCGGGTGAGTGCAGTCGCCTTGCACCAGGCCCTGTCCAACTCCACTACTGCACTGTGACTCCTGCACACAATCTTTGGGCGCGCTGGGTCAATGCAGCCATCTCTATGGACCCGGATCCCTGACAATACCCACCTGTATCCCTGTTGGAACTGCTGGCGTCCCCTAGCACGGCAGCCATAACTATACGAATCACAAGGGCAAGTGCCCCTGGAGTGTCCTGCACTTACACCTATGAGCACCACGAGTAACCACACCTATAGTGGGTTAACTCCTGCACCGTACTAGCCTCAAACCTGAGCACCCGGCGAGAAATGTTTCTGAAACTTTCTGAAAACTTGCCCTAGAAGCCCCCTTTATATACCCCTTGGTAAAGCTTCTCTTACCCCCTCCCATATCTGGCCCTCACGTGCTACTGGGGTATTAACCCTTACCTATCACCCTTTAACCTCTCTGGGTTTTAACCCCACAACTGATGTGACCAAACTGGTGTACCTGTCCTGTACCTCCTTGATGGGGTCCCTCCGTCCCATTCTTTCCCTCTAGGGCTGTTCTTTAATGTATATTTTTTGGGGGGGAAAGTCCATTGTTGTTTGTTCTTTCCTAAATAATTTGTATATGTAAAAAATTTCCATAAGTACATTTTTTTCCTGCATAATTATATTCTACTCTCTCAAGATTCCGTTCTTATTTCCTTTTTCCAATGTATGTGTTGAGCGTCCAACAATTGCAGGCAACTATTCTTCTCAATTTGTCTTAGTTTTAGGATCTCATTACTCTCGATGTGTTCTAACGATGTACACCCCTTTAACAGATCTGCTGGGTAATATTTTACAAAAACAAAATGTTGCCAGCAAGAAAAAAGTATAGTGTGTACGTATCAAATCACGACAGAGGCAAATAACTCTTATCTTATTAAATGATGGTACCTCTGGGATTTATAATACTGAATCAGTATTCTGGAGTTTACAAAATGTATCACATTAAAGTAGATCTGGATGTTTCTAGCTTTTCTATGCTTTTCTATGATTATTATTATTATGTTTAATAAGATCTTTTATGAACATATATTGGAGTCAGACAAGGAGGTGCGTTAACATTGTTCCAACAGAACTAAAATTAGACATTTTCCAGACATTGCTCCAAAAAAACTGGAGGGCTGATAATGTAAGCGCTATTACCTTAAATTGCCAAAGATTTTAAGAGGCATTGTAACCTAATCTGAAAATGGAAATTGAAATGCATCACAGTATTTTAAGGCAATGGAAAGAGGGCATGGAATTAGCAGGAATAGTAGCAAGCAGCTTTTTTATTGCTCAAATCTCTAAGTTGTTCAAATTAAAAATATATTAATATGGTACAGTTGGGAGCCAATTTATAGTTCTCAGTGAGATAATCACGAGAACCTGATATTCAAGGAACAGCTTACTTCAATCTATGCTATTTAAGTACACCGTTTGGGTAGTTAAAATAAATTGCTGTTAGCCCAGGGACGCATAAGCATATTGTGGTTTGTATAATAATGAAAGTCCAATTATTGCGGATTGATCTATCCAGGATCACCTCATCAATATCACAGAATGTGGGTCATGCATGTCAATAGGATTTTAACCATGTGATAAAGCGACATTAAAGTCTTCGGAAATTTGGGATACTTTGTATTGAGCCAACCTATTATTAACGCAAGATATAGATGTGTATTTTTCACTACTTATCAGTCATTATTACTGTGCACTGATTCATACGTCCAAGACCCCAGAGATCCTCTTTTCAGAAAATAAGCTTATTTTACTACCACTTAAAGTTATAATACATTTCTAAACTAATATGACAATATCTGTTCTTGCAGTAACGGTGAGTTAGGAATTAGCCTCCCTGTCGACAGGGTTAATCCATGTGGACAGCATTTCAATCCAAAATAAAGGTGAAGTTCTCATTTGTTTTATGAATAAAAGGGATAGGGGAATTACTTTAGTCCCCAAACTAAGTATTTGTATGGGTTTGAGTTAAAAATTAAGCTAAATACTGTATGTGCTGGGGAATAATTATGCAATAGACAGATAATACACCGTTTTAAAGCAATATAAAATATTGATCTAGGTTAGTGTAGGGGGTTCTTTGAGGCTAACGTCCTTTTGGTGAGACACAGCAGTTTGACTTTTTATGGAACAGTATTTAAGGGACACATTTTTCGATTTTGTCAGTCCTGCTATGAAACATTATCCATTCATTCAATTTTCTAGCTGTATTAAATCAAGCATATAGGCAGCCATGTCCATAGACAAGGATTAGCAGCAGAAGGGGTCGTACTGCAGAGCTCAGTGACTTTAAATGTGATGCTGTCATAGGATGGCAACTTTGCCGCAAGTCAGTTTATTAAATTTCTGCCATGCCGGTGCACTGTAAGTGCTATTATTGTGACGTAGGAATGTCTCGGAGTAACAACAACTCAGCTATTAACTGGCTCACTCAACAAAATGGTGTGCCCAAATCCTTTGCAGCATCACTCAGTACAGAGATCCAAACTGCCTCTGGAAGCAACATTAGCACAAGCGCCTTGTGTCAGGAGCTCAATGAAGTGGGTTTCCATGGACAAGATACTGCAGACAAGCGAAAGATCACTGCGTAATGCCCAGCGTTGGCTGGAGTGATGTAAAGTAATTTCCCGCTGGATTACTGGAAACGTGTTCAGTAGGGTGATAGATCATGCTTCACTAACTGGAAGTCTGATGGACGAATCTGGGTTTGGAGGATACCAGGAGGAAGATATTTACGGGAATAGTGCCTGCTGTAAGGTTTGGTGGAGGAGGGAATGAGGCTGTTTTTCACAGTCGAGGTCTGTTTAGTTTCAGTAAAAAATGTTAATGCTACAGTGTACAAAGACATTTTACACAACTGAGTGCTTCCAACTTTGCGACGCCAGTTTAGAAACAAATTTTAATTTCTAAACTAATATGCCAGTTTCGTTAATTCACATGAATGTGTGAAAATGACGAGGGATCCCAACGCAACAAATAAGAACGAAACAGAGAGCTACAAATTTTTGTTTCCATGTTCATAAGTTTATTAAATATTTATTACTTGCATACTTAATAAAAAAAATGCTTAGTAAAAATATGGGACAAAATGGTGGGAGTACATAAACTGTTTATGTGATATTGTAAAATGAAGTGGTTCTTTCATATCCACCCCATGACAGTTGCTTCTAAACTACCATACATGATTGAACCATACATGATTGAACAAATAGTGTAGATGTAACATTCCACATGTTTAAAGCAGATGTAAGCTGAGACTCTGCACTGGCTACATTGAGATGTTGTTGGCACTGAATTGATCACACTATGCTTCTGTTTCATCTTCACCTCCAGCAAGCTCACTGGTAACAAAAAAAAATCAAGTGTTTTCCATATGTGTAAACACCGCATAAAGTAAAACAAAGATTTCTTTAAAATTCCTGAAAATAATTGAAACATACAGTAATTATTACAATATGGTCTTTGCAAAAGCCTTTTAAAATTAATTGACAGAAACAGCTTCAATTAGTCAGCAAAAAAACATTTGAACAAATGTCATCCATGGATTGCAATTTTGTGTTTCTTGGACATAAATATATAAATTGCAGAAATCTTTCCAAAGCAGAGAAGTTCTGTGAAGGACATGAACTGAATCTGGGGTCTTCTATGTGTTAAAAAAAATATTTGTCTGAAAATTGTTAGAACTTTACAAAATGGGTCATATGTCACAGATGAGGTCACAAGTTCATAATAATTTATCCAGTCTTGCAAATATAGCGATGTTCATGCCAAGCAGATGTGTAGATCAAGAAGATTGGTCAGCGCATCGTGGTAAGGTCAACTTTATCATGTTAAAGGGAGCCAACAGAAGCAGAACAGTAGCCAAATGTGAGTTTGTAGATTCTCTGAACCAAGTCCTCTTCATGCAAAACAAGAAGTATACCATAAGGTCAGCACAGACCATACCCTGGAGTTAGAAGTCAAGCAAATAAGCAATTCCAATTCTAGGTTTCATTGGCTAGTGGGAGTTTACTCGTGTGTTATTACATATTACATATTTCAAGATGACAACAAGCTGGTTAGTGGTCAGGGCTGGAAAATTTTCTTGATTGTCTGCCTGCCCTCTGGCTGGTCTGGAAGCTGACCACCTTCTATGTGGATCCAGCACCCGCAGAGCTCTATACTGCAAATAGAGGGGCAGGGCCAGACTGGCCTACAGGATACCGAGAGATTTCCTGGTAGGCCCCACTTCCTGGGGGCCAGTCTTGGGTGTTTAATAATAATCTTGGGGCCAGACATCTAATTTTAGGTGTGGCTGCAGAAGTGGTTTGGCAGAAGTGGTGGGCAGAGAAGGTAGGGAAACATTTAGAGAGTGTGAGTGAATGAACAAGAATTAGTCAAAGAGTGAGCTTTTTGTTTTGTTTTTGTCCGATTTGTGGGGGTGTGGCTAAAGTTCAGTAAATTTGCAAAGTCATAGGAATCTGAATGCACAAGTCTAATATGTATCATATTTAATGTGTTTTTTAAATATATGTTAAAATGCAGGGTCTCTCTCTCTCTGTTCTGAACAAAAAAT
This sequence comes from Sceloporus occidentalis, assembly GCA_023333645.1. Classification (NCBI taxonomy): domain Eukaryota; kingdom Metazoa; phylum Chordata; class Lepidosauria; order Squamata; family Phrynosomatidae; genus Sceloporus; species Sceloporus occidentalis. The sequence continues at coordinate 3,552,571 of JALMGF010000063.1, read as the reverse complement.
ATTGGCACGAGAGTCCAACTTGTGCAGTGTGCCCATGAAATATGGTTCTGGTATCAATTATTTCCAGGGCTGATTTTAATTCCTAGTCCGGCCCTGGCTAGAGGTCAAGTACTTGTGTGTTAGAGGCAAGGCTTTCTCACACACCCAGATTTTTAGCGTGGAATAGAGAAATTGTCCCCAACCTGTTTTTCTGCAGTTCTGTCATGATAAGCATACACACTGGCAAGTATTACTATTTTCTGTGAGTAGTAGAAGCATTATTTCATCAGAAAGCTCATGGTGCTGCCACAACCACAAGGGATTCTGGGTAGGCACATGCAAATAAGAACAACAATAATCACCTGTTGCTTCTCTATCCACTTTATACATAGATCCCTTGAAAGTATTTGCCCGCTGTACAAGACAGCCCATAGACAAAACTCAGGTAAGAGGTGCAATAGCCAGATCACCTTAATAGTACTCATTAACATGAGATTGTGATACTGGCTTAATACTTGAGGTTTGGGGTAGCACGAGAAATAGCAATCACAAAAGTTATGGTGGATAAAGGTAATGGAAAACCCTTCGACTTAAAATTAAGGGGATAGTAGAAGCATTATTAAACACTCATCTACAGACACCAGAGAAGCCAGAAGGATTGTTTTTTCCTCAGAAATCTCATGGTGCTGCCACAACCACAAGGGATTCTGGGTAGGCGCATGCAAATAAGGTCAACAATGATCACCTTTTGCCTTGTACAGCGTTCAATTACTTTCAAGCAGGCCCGGACTGGGACAAAAAATAGGCCCGGGCATTTAAGCCCGAGCAGCCCATTTTTATTTATTTATTTATTGTTAAAGCCCACCCTTCATGTACCATCTTTGCATATACTCATTAACTCATTAACACATTCATTAATGCCATCTCACAAATCATTCAAGCAATTCATCCACACATGAATTCATTAATTGTCATACGCATTCACACAATTCATCCACAGATTTATTCATTCATTCATTCTCATACGCATTCACACTACCCCCTCTCCGCATCTTATCTGCCCCTTCTCACTATGTTCCCCCTTTTCACTATGTACCCCCTCTCACTATCTATCCCCTCTCCCCATTTCTCACTATCTAGCCCCCCTATGCCCCTTCTCACTGCACCCCCCTCCCTCACCCTACTTACCTTGTTGCCGGAGCAAGCAGCAACTGTGGCCGGGCCCGCGGCAGGACCGGACTGACTGGGCCTATGCGGCCGCATTAACCCAGGGCATAAGGGGCACCTGCCCCTTAAGCCCGCCGCAACTGCGACCGGGTCCGCAACTCTAAGGGGCTGGGAAGCCCCCACCAGGGCCGGCCTTAGGGGTCTGCGGCCGCATTAGAACATCGGGGGTTTTTTTTAACTAAATTTAACATCCTCCATGTTAAATAAAGTTAACAAAAACTTTATTTAACATGGAGGATGTTAAATAAAGTAAAAAAAATAAAACCCCGATGTTTTAATTTAAACCCTGTGCGGCCGCACACCCGTAAGGCCGGCCCTGGTGGGGGCTTCCCGGCTCCTTACAGTGCCCCTTATGCCCTGCGTTAATGCGGCCGTAGAGGCCGCATAGGCCCAGTCAGTTTGGTCCTGACTGGGCCTATTTTAAGGTAGGGGCCTGGCTGCAGCTCCATCAGCCCCTAAGTCAATCCGTTCCTGCCGCGGCCCAGCCCACCGGGCAAACGCCCGATTTGCCCGATGGCCAGTCCGGGCCTGCTTTCAAGGGATCCATATATAAAGTGATCCTTACCATTACTACTTCAGAGAGTTCACCTCTGCCTTATATCTTTATTAACCTTGGGATTTTGCAGCACATAATAAACTGTAATTTGTAGCAATGAACAAACTTAAAGTACTATATATTATACAGCTAAAGTGGGTAAAGTGATTTTCATAAGAGGCTATGTTGGGATTTGATGCCTTTGAATATAGTGTGTTTGTGTGTGGTTGATTGTAGTGTGTGCAATGTTAAGTGTATATGGATGTGGTTGAGATGTGTGATGTGAATGTTTGAGTGAACGTAAATTGAGAAGTGCTGGGAGTGATTTTTTTATTGATTGGATATCTATGTTTGTGTCAATTTGACAGACGTCATCAATGGGGTCATCAGTTTGGGTCATTCCGAGTGTGTATGTTATTAAAAGGTTGTCAACAAAATATTTTCTTTATACATATTTTATATAAATGTATACATATATATTACAAAATATGCATATTTTGAAGTTATCTCTTTGAATAAAACTGGGAGATATTTTGTAGGTGTATATGATGAAGGCTAGGTATATAAAGGTGGTGGGGTACTTATTACAGGAGCTGTACAATAAATATATATATATGTGCATAATAACCATGGAACTAAGTCATATTTTATAAATTTGTTACAGAATTAATGAAATTTATATGAAAATGTGTTATGTATTTATTTTATAGTTTTTTTGCTGGAGTGTTAATTTGAGGATCCTGTATAACAATGGTGAAACTCTCAAAGGGTACAACCATACTAGGTTTTAATATTTTTAGAATTGATTTGATGCTTGTTAACCCATTTATGTTCAAATGGAGAGTCTTAGAATCATAGATGGCTTTGCAGACCTGGAGTTTGACATCTACTGCAACATGCTTTGTTGATAACTTGAATGTACCAAACATCATTGCTTCATAATATTTCTCCAATAACATACCAGCAACTTGGTCACCCAAAATCAGATCAACTGAACACCGGGTGGTCGCCACATACCACTGGTCGCTATTTCTTCCTTGACACAGTGGGTTGGGAAAGCCTCTTTGTCTTCTTTTTGGGCTTGGCTCTAACATCTAACCTCTAACACGACTCACAATCATCTTGATTTATCTGTTCCTTCAACCGCCCATCTGCCAAAACAGAAGACTCCTCCTAAAATTTCCAGGGTTCCTTACGGGGTGGAAGGCTACATCTCCAGGGGTCTCTATCTTCTCAAGCCATGAGTTATTTAGACTTTCATTAGCTCTGTAATAATAAGTAAGAGTTTCTGCTTATATTCCATAAATCTTCCAAGCAATAGCTACAAAAGAGTACATGTTTTCTATGCTGTATAAAGTTTTGTTGCTCATCTGTTTGTTATTTTGTCAGTTCTGTTTTCTCTCGCTTTGATATTTAACAGTATTTCCCTACCTAGTATTGGTTTACATGCAGTAATTTTTCCACGTGTTTGTGTTCCTTTTTCAGATACTTCTGAAGCCTCTATCTTGGACATGTTCTGCTGAAATAAATACTGAATATATCATATTATTGATTGCGTGTTGAATTCCCACCAAAGTCTCACAATTGGAGACATGAGAAAGGATGCCATTTATTTATAACTAGCTGAAGATAAACCATTCCTCTTAAATGAAGGCTGTGGAACTTTTTTTGTGAAAAGCATACTTTTTATAAGCTTATACAACAGAGAGAGAGTTATGTGTGACTTGGCACTGTATAAACATTAAATCTATATGAAAAAAGTGAACATTAAATTTTGGGCACGATGTGTTGAAATAAGTTAAAGTTTCCAATGGGCAATATTTAATATTTAAAAATCTGCTGTCTCTGTATAATAGGTTCCGAGCTGATGGGCCGGTTTCCATACCTGGGTCAGTATTTTCCCCTGATTCACGGCTATACACTATTTCATCTTTCACATGGATTCTAGATTTGTTAATATTGGCTCGCAAGCGATCCCAATTACTCCTATTTAGTCTATGTATCTGTGCAATGCAAATAACAATGCTAATAATTGCTTGAATAACCCTCACTATTTTCAATAATCTTATGGTTACAAATATTTCTCTAGACTGTTCTTAGAAGTTGTAAATACAAAATGATACTGATATTGTTGTCCGAATTGCTTATGAACAATTTAATCTGGACATGATATAAGAAGATTTTTTGTTTTTGAAACATTTCTGTCAGACCAGATACAAGGTAGGACAACAAGAATATAATGGAGTCGAAAGTCTAGCCAAGGTCAGAGCACAAGATATCAGGATGATCAAGTCCAAGCCAAGGTCAGGAAATCAGAGATCAAAATGACCAAATAATAACCCAGGGTCAGACACAGGAATCCAATAACAGAACACACACTTGAGGCAAAGGCACTATAAGTATAGGGACAACCATCAGAGGGCAATATCCAAGTGAGCGCTGAGGATATTTATGGAATGTGGGACTTAATTAGCACCAATTACAGGTTTGGGCTCCAAAATGGTGTGATGTCACTCCACCTCCATCCGCTCACGGCGGCCATCTTGTGTGGTGCTGTAAGTTCCAAGACCTTAACCTACTGCTACAAACAGTAGGAGTATATAAAGGCACCACTACAGGGTGCGCGGAGCCAAAAGAAGGTCTCCCTCTACCATGCGGCGGTTGCAACAAACTCCCTATTTAGTGAGTACACCCCATAATTCTGTATTTTGTCTTAAGGATGGTAGACCACAGCTAAGGTGGGCTATAATTGGATGTGGAACATCCCATACTGCAGGAATGGATAAACAAAGTATTACGCCAAGTTGTTTCAGTCTAATTCTCTTATCACTACTGTCTGAAATACATTGAGCACAATTAATTGTAAATGTACAAACTAGTCTACTCGTGTGTTTCAAGTACAGTTGCATTGCTATCATGATTTAAAGCATAGATATGGGTTCTTGGGTAAAGAAACCGTAACTGGATCTAAGATTTTGACGTTTTATGGGGAAGTTATTTAATGGTCATAGTGAATAATAACAATATTACTGAACTCTCCTAAGTGAAATTTCCAAGGCTGCACCCATCTCTTCCTGTGTCACCAATGGAGGTCTCATCATATCTGTCTTGGCACAGAGGTTTCACTCTGGAGGCACTCTGTACTAAAAGTAACTTTTGGAATATGGAATTGATACATTGTGCACTTGCATAGTACCTCTAGCATGGAGGGAGTCGATGAGGGTTTGGAAAAGCATAAAGCATTTATTTCCTCCCCAGTGTGGCATCAATTTATGTTAAGGCCATCTGATTAGAAGAACTATATTGGGTCAGATATCAGTAGATTCACCTGCTGTAACATATCTTGTTCAGAAGTTACAGGATTATACTGTGTTTTAAACAGCTGGATACAGACGACGAACATGAGCTTCTTTGAAGTTATTTTCTGCAAGAATTCTTATTCCAGATATGGCAATAATCAGTATATATGGAAGCCTTAAAACACATGACCACATCAAAGTTATATATTTTTACATTATCTCATAAACAGACAGAAATATTCTAAAAAGATCTATTTAGAATACATTCTACTTTTATTTTGGAGCGTCAAAAAGTATTACACTATTTTTTTTTTTAGAAAAAATATATACATTTGAAAGAAAAAGAATGTTCTAAAAATGATTGCTGAATCATAGGTATCAAGGAACTCTAATAACAATATCTCTTCAATCATCATGCAAATTGGTGCTAAACTGAAAAACTAATATGTTTCCAAATCCTAGCCGAATTAGTTAAGTGTGACGTTTACTTATTTTACGTCTAATAAAATATTTACTCATTTACATCTAATATTTATAATAGCCTTGTCATCGTGAGTCTGTCATGCTGGGCAGGGCTTAAAATAGGGCCCAATCAGAGGGCACACGAGAGACAATGAAAAGGAGAGATAGAGAAAATGGCGGGAAGGAAAGAGATTGGAAACAGGAGAGAGTCAATGGGGGGGAGAAGAAAGAAGGGAGGGAGAGAGAGATAATTTAGAGAAGGGAAATAAAAAGGGGTGGAAGCAAAGAGAAGAGAGAGGTGGAAAAGAAAGAGAACACTGTAGTAATGTTATAAGTATTCTGTAGTAGGTTTAAATGCATTATTACATCTTAGGCTGCTGGGGAATTTTGAAAACCAGGATAGAATATTACATTTTGCCAAATATATTTTTTATTGTTTTTAGTATACGACAAATTCAGATACAGTCTTTGTGTTCATATTTAGATTATTTATACAAGGCAATTCTCAACAAGAATCACCTCAGGGTTTGCATCCCTCATAGTCCTGATTCTTACTGAATACATGGAGTCATTTTATGGTAAAACATATATATATATCAACTAAATTACTTAATAGAGCAGCACTTTGCAAAATTGTAATCACTACTTAAATGTAGCTCTCTGCAATCACTACCCCCCAACCCCCTTTCTGCACTTCCGATACCCTTAGAAATATTGCTGAGCTAGTTTCGATGATTTTATTAACACCAGTTAAACATCTGCTTCTTTTTTATCCATCCAACCAGCATACAATGTGGCAACATTACAAACACAAAATGTATGCTTCAAGAACGTTCCTTGTGATTTATGAACAGTAACAATAATACGCCATGTTTTCACATACGTTCATTTATATTTTATTGACATAAATGCTGTTTTGGTAAGGATGTAACAGTTATAATCAGCTGCTTAGCGTGGTCAGCATTTTGTACAACATCAAATAGGCCTTAGGGTCATAGATTTGGATTTTTAGATATTTTTTGGTAATAGTTGCTGTCATCCTTAATTTTCTGGCATAGAAGGACTATTTTAACACCATGAATTCCATTACAGTTCATTTATCTATATTCATGAGCCCTTCATAACATTGGCATCAATAACATTAAAAGAGAAACCAATTTCAGACAACACCCAACAGCAGCTCCATGTTGATGTTTTACACCTCAACATGACTTTATTGAGGTAACAATGCAAGAAAGCTTTTTAATCAGTTTATTCATAAACCTGTGAAGTCTCCATAGAACCTTTGTGTTATTCTGTAGCTACCTTTGAAGATGTCGATACCTATGAAACATATCCTAGGCATCTGTCAGGTAGGAGATACATTTGTAATAAACAAACTACAAAACAAAGTAGTTATTGTGGCTCTTGTTTCATGACAGAATCAATAACGGTTTACAAAGTTATTACGCTGTAGTTCTTCGTATATGATTTGTACAAGTATGGTACATATTAAGGATTCTGTGCTGTGGTTACACATATATAAATGTCAAGATATCTTATTTTAGAGTAACATCTGTTGTATTAAGAAGACTTAATATATTGACTGTGGCTTGAAACATATTCACTGAGCTACTCACATGTACAATATGGTTCTATTGATCTACAAAAGCTTAGGCTCCCCATAGCAGGGATCCAGTAAGAGGTGTACAATGAACACTTTAATGTTGCTCTTGCTGAGTGTTCTGATGTCAGTTGGGATAAGGGATGAGGTCTCATTGTTGCCAGATGCACTAACCCCTTAAAATCATTGTTGGACTAGCATCAGCTGTTCATACTGTCGGCTGCTTGAACTCCTGCTCAGCAGGGTACACATAAAAGGTATAAAGGTTCAGCGCTACCTGGGTGCTCACGCCACATAAACTAGGGTTCTCCTCACTGATCTGTGAATAAAGATACTAACATCTGGCACTCATAATTATTTTATTATGTTGAGTGGAGCCAGCTGTAGTGAGAACTCCATCTGGGGCTTCTGCTCTGGACTGCTATGGCTGGAGCCCTCAATGAATAACTCGTAATATCAGTTAGGTTATAAGAAAACTGTCTGTAGTATGTTGCAGATCTTTGCGGTCATCAAGGGTAAAGTTTATATTTTTTACAAGATTCCTGTTATATTATCTCAAAAATGCATTAATAATCTTGCTAGTCCCTTAGAAGATGTCACTCAATATTATGGACCCTAATAGTTAATCGTATACCAAGAATTCTTCTATGAATCTGTGACATTTTATTTCTGCCTCTTCAACTCTTTTCAGGGGGTTTAGACCAATGGAGGCCATAGAAGACTATAAAATGTGAACAATGGTAGTGTCATCCCAACCCATATTGCCCATGTCTGTAGACCAAGCTTAAATTATTTCAAAATTTGACAATAAAACTACTATTTCATAATTATGTGCTACTAATATTGGTTTCTTTATTTAAAACAGAGAACTTAACCTTACTTTTCTTTAAGTGCCCAAATAATAAAAAAATAATATTTTACTGTCTAATGCTTGTGAAAAGGAAGCATAAATCCAATTAATTAGTTTATTCATTTTAGCAGAGTCATGCAGGTTTATCTTTCAACCACAAGAAAACAATGAATACATTTATTGCCCATTGGTTACAAGTCAAAGTGAAAAAGTACATTGAGAAATCCCTCTTCTTTATAAAATGCTCTACAAATGCATTTAGCAGATTAAAATGTATTTGATTTAGCCACAGATGTTCCTTGCCAGTTCATCCAGCTGAAGCAAGGATATCATTTCCACTATTTGTGGTTTACTAGAGGGGTGCAAATCTATCTACATATGTAACACAATGTTAGCACAATATAAAGTCTATTCAACAGGTCATAAAGTTGGGTAGTTTCTAAAGGTATTTAATGAAAATGTGGCCGGGGGCAGTGATCGTAACCCAAATCCCATTATAGTTTTCTTCAATATAGAAACATAGAATTTGAGGGCTGATAAGGACCATTTGGTTTTCCCATTTTTTCTCATATAAAGACTCAGGCCTTAATAAGTCCTTAATCTTGTCTTACATTCAGGATAGCTTTATGTCTACACCATGTATTTTTAAATTCCCTTACTATATTAGCCTCTACTACTTCTGCTCGGAGGCTTTTCCATTTATCTACCACCCTCTTCCTTACATTACTATCTAAACCTCTGAGCCTCTAGTTTTAGACAGTACGATAATGATATGTGTGTTTTTCCAAAGTGATCATAACCAGTTATTTTGGAGAAATGAAGAATTTGTGTTTTTGACTTTACGTTTCGATGTAAAAAGGAATTTAGTAATGATATGCACCACATTATTCATACCACAATAGCACAAGATATTAACCCATCTCTTCCTCACTCTATGTATTTTATTCCTTCATACCTGCCATTTCTTTCAGTCCTTTATATGTTATATTGACCTCCCCTCCTGCCATCTCTTTCAGTCCTATATGTCTTATATTGACCTCCACCCCTGCCATCTTTTTCCCTTGCCTTTCCTGGCTGCAGATTTCAGTTGTAAGGGCAGTGGATCCTCGCACTCTCCATACGGGGCATGTGAAGTGGGAGAAACGCGTCTAACCTGCCTTTTACCCTGCCTAGTGTTCACATCATGGCCTTTTCGCCTCTGCTTACCATCACTTTTTGATATGCCATACAGCATGCTGGAGGATACAGGCAGTTATCAGTCATTGATGCATCCATATAACGCCAAGAACTGCTCCCTGCCAGCATGCAATTGCCACCATGGAAAGTGATGTTTGTAAGTGAATCCCTGCTGTTTTCACTGAAACAATGGCATTGGTAAGGCAAACACTAAAGAAACTGGCCATAACGTTTGCGTATGAGAAGGCCCTCAAAGAGAGGAAAGTTCAAGGTTCTGCAATCATTAGAGACATGGTTGGGTATCAGAAGAAAGGACTGGAATCAGGGGTAAGAGTAAACAACTCTTCCTTTATGGGTGAATATACTGAATACTTGGAGTAAGGAATAAATCGCAAAGAAATAAATCACCTGTTCTACTGACGTCAGTCATGATGGTGGCTGGAAGCCTCATTCTCTCTAGTGTTAGTTCAGTTTTCCTTGTGACAAAGCATACTTTGATTCCCTAGAATCATAATATTTTTCTCTTGCATTCTTCCTCAAGCATGTGATGTTTGTGCCAGGTTACAGAAGTAGTGTGTAACCTATTAAGAAAATAAAACATTTAATTGGTCAACCTTTTCGGCACTTCCTGATTTTAATAGTTTTTTTAATGGTTTTCTACATTATTTAGTTTACCTGCATATATATATATATATATGTAGGTAGTAGAAGCATTATTAAACACTCATCTACAGACACTTTTGCCGCTATATCCGCTTTATACATGGATCCCTTGAAAGTAATTGCCCGCTGTACAAAGCAGCCTTTAGACAAAACTCAGGAAGAGGTGCAATAGCCAGATCACCACTCATGGACAGCATTTTTTTTGGTGTCATGCTTCTCAGTGCATACGTCTGTGCATAAGAGCAGCAGAATCCTTCCTTAGGGAAAATTAAAAAAAAATGTGTCTGCTTTCTAGCCCATCAGGGTCAAGGAAAGGGTTCCAGTAACATGGCCTTCAGTGCTTCTTGTGCAAATCACATCTACAGTTAGAGGTGCAGACCGTAGAAAGTGACACAGGGCTGAAACGCACACCTCAGCCCAGTACTATACTTAGTCTTAGCCAGAAGGCTAAGAACCACTCATTTTTTTATTTACTTTTTTTTAAGAGCCCGAGGTGCGTGCTCCTGGGTGCTGCACTCTGTGCCATAAGGCAGCAGAAGCCAGATACGACAGATACGATGAACCCAGACAAATTCCCCCCCCCATGGGAGGGTCGGATCTTGAGTCAACCCGAAGGGTAAGACTCCATTGCTGGGCTTATTTGAAGAGAGGAAAGGGGCGATAGGCACCCAATCCTCCTCCAGCAAAAACCAGCTTCACTGCGTCTAAAAGAAACAGTGTCCAAAACAAAGGTGCCAAAAAACGTGTGCCAACTCAAAGTGGGGGCCTCACCGTGAATTTCAAAAACCATGAAATCAATAAGAGAAAATAATTAATGGGCACTCGTGAAATCACAAAGTGATGAATAAATTAGAAAAAAATAAGGGTGGCCATTTCTGGCCTAGCCAGATTCAAAAATAAATTCTTCTCCCCAAGACCTGATGGTTCAGGGGGAAAAGTAAGTGCAAAGCAACCGCCAGTGCGACCGTGCGCTCACCATGTGCAGCAGCGTGCAATACCGCACATGGTGACTCCAGCATTACTGCCGGGGCAAATCAACACCTCGGGCTCCGTTACATTCCCAACCCTAAGGCCAGACTACGATACCGAGTTCCCTCACGGAGAACTCGGACAAATTCCAACCCCCCCCATGGGAGGGTCGGATCTTGAGTCTCACCCCGAAGAGTGAGACTCCTTGCTGGTTTTGTGAAGAGAGGAAGGGGCCAGAAGGCTCCCAATCCTCCTCCAGCAAAGTCCAGGCTTCACTGCCTCTTAAAAAGAAAACAGTGTCCAAAACGTGGGTACAAAATCGTGTGCCAAGAATAGTGAGGGCCGAGCCGTGAATTTGAAAGCCGTGAAATCAAAGGGGGGCAAATTAATTGGCTCGTGAAAACGAAGTGTATGTATAAATTAAGAAAAAATAATTTAGGGACAGACCATTGCTGGCCTGCCAGATTCAAAAATAAGAACTTAACCCCAGGACCAGAAGGTACCTGGGGAAAAGGTAGTGCTGGTAGGCCACCAGTGAGAACATGCGCTCACCGTGTGCAGTGGCGTGCAATACCACACACGGTGACTCCAGCATTTCTGCCAGGGCAATTCCACCTCGGGCTCCATTTGCTATCCCAAACCCAGATGATCAGCATACTCCCCCCCTGTCCAAAGGGGAACTACACTTGATCTAAGCCAAAAGGCCGAGAACCAGTCATTGCCAGATGTCTCATCCTTAATGAGACTTGTCAGCATGACATTGTGATACTTGAGGCTTGGGGTAGCCAATCAATACCATTATATAAGTTTGTTTTTTTTTTTTTTTCTTTTCCTTATACCACTCAGTCATATCGCACATCCTCAAGATGACACTCCGGACGGCATTACATATAACATCCTCATGGCATATTTTCTCTTTATAATCCCACACCACTTAGTGAAACCTAAAAACCCTATATACATATATACAAAAAAGTTCCTCAAAGACTACCTCCCAACCTCCACAAACCATCCAACCCCCAACCACACGGTTGGTTTTTTTTTGGTTTTTTTAAAATATAATTTTTAATACATATATACAAAACGCTCCTCAAAGACTACCTCCCAACCTCCACAAACCATCCAAACCCCCAACCCCCCTCAAACCCTATCCCAGTCTTTCCATTTCTTTGTTTTCCACACACCCTCGGCATCTTCCTCCCCCCACCTTCTCACATCCCTCAAAAAATACACATACATCCGTCCTCGAATCATCCTCACACAACCATCCACCTCCACCATATCCTTTTTAAAGACTAACAAGTTCCTCACATCCCACAAAGATTCCTTAACACAACTTATCAGCATCCAGAACAACCTCCTCCTCCTCTTATCTAAATCACATAACCCAAAAAACACAGCCTCAAAACCCACCCCATCCAATCCCACTAATTCTTTAACCAACCGCCCCATACTTTCCCAAATTTGTACAGCATACTCACAACTCCAGAACACATGTATCACATTCTCCACTCTACCACACCCCTCCCTGGGGCAACACTCAGAAACACACAACTTCCTAACCCTCTGAAACTCTCTAGTTGGCAAACACCCATGCACCGCCATCCAACCCACATCTCTCTGTCTATTAACCAATTCTCGCTCAGACAACATCTTCCAAACCTGCTTACTTTGACCTTCATTCAAACCACCCAAACCTACTACTTCCTCCCGATCCCTAATCATATTCAATACACACCTTTTCTCTTCCCACATAGACACAGTCACATTCTGCAACTCATATCTTCTAATACCAATCTCAACCCTTTCATAAAACCAAGGCACCTTAAAACACACAGGCTTCTTACGATCAAGTTCATACAAACCATACTTCCTCAACAAACCACCCGCAGCATACCTCAACATGCAACCCACCATTGAATCCTTCTTACTCACCTTCACACACACCCGTATATATTGCACCAACAAAAACCGCTCAACATCTGGCATGTCCATACCCCCATTCTCCGTCTTCAACATCACTTTCTGCCTTCTCAATCGCTCCATCCTAGAATTCCAAAAAAATAAAAATAAACTTCTCACCAATTTCCTAATTACTCTCACACTTACTGGAAAAAACACATTCAAGTACAACAACAAAGGAACAATCACCACCTTCACAATCAACACCCTTCCAGAAAAAGACAAAGTCCTAGACGACCAAAACCCTATCTTCTGTTTCACTTTCCCAACCACCTTCTCCCAGCTATCACATCCATTCAACTTATTATCAAATTTCACCCCCAACACCTCGATCGCTTCACTCTTAACAGGCCATCCACACAACCCCAACTCCCGCCACTCACCAAAAGCCTTACAAGCACATTTATCCCAATTCACCCGGAAACCACTCCCCATACAAAATCCCTCCACTAACAGCTTCACCCTCCTTAACCCAGCTTGCGTTCTACATACTACCGTCACATCGTCCATATAACCTAACACTTTCAAACTCCAACCCCCACTTCCCGGTACTTCTACACCTCTCACCACCTTATCACACCTAATCATCCTTAACAAAGGTTCAATCACGCATATAAACAAAATCGGCGACAACGGACACCCTTGTCTCACCCCAGACATTATACCAAAACTCTCAGTCAAACAACCATTCACCATTACTCTACTACTAATTCCTTCATATAACATTTTCAACCACTTCAACATCCCCCCCGGTATCCCCAACCTCTCTAAAACCCCAAACAAAAATCCATGCGCTACTCTATCATACGCCTTCTCAAAATCAATAGTTGCCACCGCCACTTCCAACTTCCTATCCATGCAATACCACAACACATCACGCAACACAACCAAACTATCCCCAATCTGTCTACCCGGCACAGCACACACTTGCTCTTCCCCAACCAAATTATGCACAATCAACCTTAACCGATTTGCCAACACTTTCGCTAACACCTTATAGTCCACATTCAACAATGTGATTGGCCTCCAATTCTTCAAATCTTTTTTATCTCCTTTCTTAAATAACAGCACAATCACACCCTCTTTCATAGAATCAATCAACTCATTCTTACGCAAAACCTCCACACAAGCTTCAGTAAAATCATCCCCTATCAGATCCCAAAACTTACAATAAAATTCCACAGGCAACCCATCACATCCTGGCGTCTTACCTTTAGCCATGCTTTTCAGTACCTTTTCTAGCTCCTCTTTCGTCACATCTTTCACCAAATCCTCTGCATCCACACTATCCACTACCGCTTCCACACCCTCCAAAATCTCCCTTTCCACCCTCCAATCTCTTGTTTTCTCAACATACAAATCCCTATAGAACTCTAATACAACATCCAAAACCCCTACTCCTTCCACAGCTACTCCATCCTTATTCAACACACTCTCCATCAGACTCTTACCACCAAATACTTTCTTGAAAAAAAACCTCGTACACTTCTCATCTTCCTCTAACACTTTCACCCTAGCTCGAAACATTATCTTCTTACCTTTCTTTTCCATATACTGACTCACCTGCTGCCTTGCCTCAATCAAATCATTCTTCACATCCAACCCAAGCACCCTCAATTTCCTCAAATACTCCAAACGTTTCTGCCACATCATCAATTCTTTCCTTTCATTCCTAGCTCTAACTTTCCCTATTCTCACAAAAAACATCCGCACTTGCACCTTAACAAACTCCCACCACCTACTGATTGACATAAAACACCGTTTCTTTCTCCGCAGCCCCAGGAAGAATCTTTCAAAACACTTCACCACCCATCCATCATCCATCAAAGACACATTCAACTTCCATTGACCACGACCCATTATAACTTCCTCTACAAACTCCACTGTACATAACACACAAACATGATCCGTAAAAGGCAAACGCACACCTATCATCTCCCTCCCACTCATATTTTTAGAAAAGAAAATAAAATCAATCCTGGAACACACACTCCCATCCTCACTAAAGAAAGAAAAAAACTTCTCTGACGATTTATGTAACATAACTGAATCTAACAATCCAAAATCTTCCACCATCTGCCCCAACTCCCTACTAGACCCATCCAAATTCGCACCTTTCCTCCCACCCACTCTATCCTCATTCTTAAGCACACAATTAAAGTCACCCACCAAAAACACACATTCTCTCCCTGGTAACCATAATTTCACGTGCTGCAATAGCGTTATCCTTTCTTTCCTATCTACAGGAGCATACACATTAATTAATTTGAACCCAACCCCCCCATATCTAAAGAAAACCACTAACGCCCTCCCATATTCTATTTCCACCACCCTAACCACCTGAAGATCAAAACTACGAAACAACACCGCCACCCCACAATTCCGCCTAACCCCAAACGAAAAAACAGAAGGACCCAAAGTCCAAGGCTGACTCTGCAATGGTCCTGCCAAATTACATTCTTGCAGACAAAAAATATCTGCTCTTTGCCCCTTAAGAGCCTCAAAGACCACTACACGCCGTGCAGCACCCTTAATGCTTCTTACATTGAGGGATGCAATACAAAGAGACCTCATAATTTAATACTCATCAGCACTCTTCATACTACACCCCTCATGTCCCCGATCGAAACTTTTTAGTCAAAGTCTCCTCCACAACCTCGGAATAACTCCTCATAGGATCTGCCACTCTTCGGCTGAAAACACCTCCTGGATCTTCAGAACATACAGAGAGCGGAGAACAGCTTCCTTCGCTTTCTGATAACACATCTAACCGGGGGGAATCCGGTGAGGACCCACTCTCACACTCCCGAACTCTTTTTTCAGCACTACAACCCTCTCCTGCATCTATCATCACGTCTTCTACAAACCTGACTCCCGCCTGCCCTGGTTCCTGCTCCAAACCACCAATATCTGGCAGATCTGCATCGATAAGCAGAGGATCCTTAATTACCTCCAACAGGGGATCTTCCTGTTGAGGCGTAATTTCCATCTCTGGATCCACAACGGCACTTTGTACCGGACTCACAGCCACATCTTCAATTACTCGCTCCGACGCCACAGAAACCGCAGGCCGATCTTCCGGCGGCGGTTTGACAGACGCTCCAGATGCAAGAGAAAATTGCTCCACCAACCGATCCACATGCGCAGACCGCTCAGCCTCTATCCTCCTCTCCTCCTCCTCCTGCCTTTCTGCAGCTTTCTTCCGCTGCTCTCTCAACACGGGACATGACCACGCCCCATGCCCCACATCTCCACAGAGATCACATTTCCTGGGGTTTGGACACTCAAAGGCCATATGTCCCTTCTGCCTGCAATTACGGCAAACCTTCTGGTCTTCGACGCAGTGCTCACTAGTGTGCCCGAACTTAAAGCACTTCCGACAAAAGGTAGGACAGTTGGGATAAAAAAGATATCCCTGATTCCCCCCGATAGAAAAGTTCTGCGGTGGATGCATCATCCCTCCATATCCCTTCTCGTCGGGTTTTAAGGTAACCCAAAACCTTCTCCTACCATTATACACGCCAAAAGGATTCCGCATATACTCCGGTTCTTCCACTTTGGACGCATATTGGCTCAAAAACGCACAGATCGCATCATCTGGCACAAAGGGATTGTATATATGCACTGTAATACATACTTTCCGCACCGCAACCGAGGGACGAAAAACAATGCCACGTAACAAAACATGATCAGCATGGGTAAGACTCCGCTCCATCAAATTCCGTGCTCCCCAAATCGATTTGAAAGTAATGTCAAAGAAACCACGGAACCCAAAATCCTGAAGGCAAAAAATCTCCCCTCTTGGCATCTGCAACAGACCTTCCACGATTTTCACCTGAACTTCCTCCAGCGAAATCCTCCTCCGACGTTCTTCATCCTCGATACACATGCGCACCGTATTCGGAAAGTTCGGTATCGCCATCACGCCGATCGCTCCACGTTCCCAGTGCCAGCTCTGACGGGACCCCCTATAGCAGCACCCGGCTTAAGACCCCAATGAAGGGGCCGATGCCGGGAGGCCGAGGGCCGTACTCCGCTGACACTAGGACCTCTGGCTAAGATCTCCTGTACAAGTACACTTGATCTAAGCCAAAAGGCCGAGAACCAGTCATTGCCAGATGTCTCATCCTTAATGAGACTTGTCAGCATGACATTGTGATACTTGAGGCTTGGGGTAGCCAATCAATACCATTATATAAGTTATGGTGGGTAAAGGTGATGGAAAACCCTTCCACTTAAAATTAAGGGGGTAGTAGAAGCATTATTAAAAACTCATCTACAGACACCAGACAAGCCAGAAGGCTTATTTTTCCCTCAGAAATCTTTTGGTGCTGCCACAACCACAAGGGATTCTAGGTAGGCGCATGCAAATAAGGTCAGCGATTATCACCTTTCACCTCTATATCCACTTTATACATGGATCCCTTGAAAGTAATTGCCCGCTGTACAAAACATATATATATATATATATATATAAAGTGGATATAGAGGCAAAAGGTGATTATTGTTAACCTTATTTGCATGCGCCTACCCAGAATCCCTGGGTTGTGGTTGTGGCAGCACCATGAGATTTCTGAGGGAAAAACAAGCTGTCTGGTGTCTGTAGATGAGTGTTTGATAATGCTTCTACTACCTCCTTAATTTTAGTGGAAGGGTTTTCCATCACCTTTACCCACCATAACTTACATATACTTGCAATCATTCCTTCCCAAATAGTCTCTAGAAATTTAATATGTACAAATACGTACACATAGAAAATTGAAACATTGAAAACTAAAAATCAGTGTCCCAGAACTAGCATTATCAATCAATGTTCTGTACTGTTACCTTCCTTCTCCTCTTTTTACCCTGAATTCACTTCACTTCCTGAACCAATCAACAACAATCAGCAGCTTAACAATAGTTAAGACATAAGTTAATGGGGAGAATAATAATGCAGAGCCTCAAAACAGAAAGTTAATATGGCTTCCCTCATGGTATACACATAGCACATATGTTTTGTTTTTAAATATATTTGTTAAGATAATTACATATGTTTATTTAGTGTATAAAGCTGGAAAGTGCAGGATTTGGAAGGAAAGGGAGATCCACCTGACTGGATTTCCAAGAGTGAAAGAAGTCAATTGGGTTACCCAAGTTCTTGTTACTTCTATATGACCTCTTGTCCTTATTGAAAGATAACAAATCATAAAATAAATCATGCTGTTGACAAGCAGATATGCATTTATTTTCCATGCTGCCCTAGTTAGTGCACCTAACCATTACAGCACCAGGTGGATTATGGGTTGCTGGTCTCTCTACCTCCCCATGGACTTCTATTCTGGATTATCTCTTGGTACAGTGCTACAGACCCCCTTGCCGTCTACAGACCCTTTGCTGTCAGCTCGTCATACAGACCTCTTGCCATCAGTTCGTCGTACAGACCCCCTTGCTATCTACTCGTCCTACTGACACCCTTGCTTTCTGCCTGTACTTGTCTGCTCTACAGAACTTTGTTGCTGTGAGCCTGTTGTTACACTCCCTGTGTTTTCTAGTTGTGTCTACAGATGGCACCAAAAGCTAAAGCAGACAGCCCTCTGCAACTTCACACAACAACACTCCTCTGCCTCCGCGTTCAAAGCCCGACCCTGCCCCTGCACAGGGACTCTAACCTGACCCGGCATCCAAGCCCCTGACACCTAGGCTCGAACTAGGGCAGCTCCTGCAACCACAGCGTCCACATTCAGCATTCGATCATTGATAAGCAGTTGGTCCAGGGAGCAACGGCACAACGGGGGGGCCTGATCACCCAAGAGGGTGATCTGCCCCCTGTTTTGCAGCAGGGTGGCTGCCACCCGCTCGGCTTGCCACCCTAAGCCAGGATACATCATTATTCACAGACATGCTTTAGGGAAAAAACAGCAACATTTATACAAAAAAATAATAACCCACACCAATCAGTTTGCTGATGAATTTGCTCATTTTTGTTCATTCTTTCTTTTGTGCTAAATGTTATTCTGCCAAATCTTAATCTAAAATCTGCAGATGTCTTTGATAAGAAGCAGGCAGCTTCATCACTCCCTCATGGAACATCTGCCTGTTTGATTGATCTGCAACAGACTACATCTTTTATCTGAGCCAAAGGACATCATAATGACCCAGCATATTAAGGAAAGCAATATTAATGTTACGTAAGAAAGCTCTGTTTTGTAATACCAGCCCAATCTCTCTGCAATGTCATCTTCATAAAATCTTTTTTATGGGATCTCTTTCAAGATACTTAACAATATTTAGAGAACATATCTTATTATGAATAATGTAATGTAACGCGTGTTGGAAAGAGCTTGATACAAATCAACACCAAGCAATACATGAATATAATTGACTATTTGGTCTCACAGACCAAAGTGTATAATCATTTTTCAATCAAAATGTGCTGATTAGTATCATATCCAATGTACAGTGGGTGATAGGTCACTGGAGTATCCCCATAAACTTGATGATTAAGAGCGAAACCATTAACTATTTTTCATTATCCATTAACGTCTTTGTTATTTTCTCTAAGGGTGGTTTGGAATCCAAAGAAAAGAAAAGATCCAAATAAAAAGGCCATGACAGAGTTGGCTAGCAGAAAACCACAGTACACATTATATTCATAGCGTTTGACCATGCAATTGAGTTTGAACAACTGTCTGGAACATCTCCCTTTAATTATCCACAACCTATATGAGTGGCTTACTGTCCCTACAATATATTTAAATCTGAACATTAGATCAAAGTTAGCTTTATTAAAAGCCAAGTACATCCAATAAACTCAATTTCTCTGGTTTTTTTTTTTTTTGTTTTTTAAATCCCTTTTCATATGAGTGTTCAGTAGCACAACAAGGTCACATAAAGGAAAATTCCTGGATATATTTACATCTCACATCAAATGCCTATGGGTTATACATTTGAGGCAGTATGGTCAGTATTTGAAGCCAAGAGAGATCAGCTTTTCATGTTTTGAAACATGCAGCAGCTTAACATACCTATTTGGCATATAACCGACTCATGAGATTCACCATGAATAGTTTCCTTAACCACAATTTCTTTTTGTGAGCTCCCATATTTTTTTTCCAGCTTTCTGAATTGGAACGTGGCTGGGTTTTAGTTTCCTTGCGATAGCATAACAGAGAAATCACTCAAGATAATTGTCCGTTAAGACTGGAAAACATAATTTATTATCACAAAATATTTATACCAGAATAACTTAGAACAGTACAAACAATGGTGAAGTATTCTATTTCAGATTCACACAAGCATGAATGTTGCCATACTGAAGATTTAGAATACTGTAAAGACATTTATGAAAACTTCAAGTAGACCAATATTCATAAGATGCAGTCACATAGGCTTTCAAGAGCTCATACTGCGTTGATCTTGGTCCACTAATAGGTATCAATCAAGTTGAGTACTCGATTCAAGCTTATGTGTTTTTAGAATAACTCGTTTAGAGGGATCAGTTTCCATCAGATCTCGCAAAAATGTAAAATGATAAGAATCAATACAACGCATACTTCATCAGTTTATACAGTCATTACATATATATTGCATATCCATTTGGCACGTAAGTAAATGGAAACAGACATTTAGAGAAAAAAAGACTTTAAAAATATATATACAAAATAATATGTCCATATGAAATTGTCTTCATGATACAATTTAAAAAGAAATGTGTTCATCTTATATAAATCCCATTATTAGACAAGGTATCAATATTGCTTCAGCACAGAACGAGCTGGTTGATTGTAAGGCTATAATGAAATATTTGAGAGCGTGACATACCGGTCACAAGTAATTACAGCATGCATTTTAATTTTACTTTATGTATCACAGGATCTCATATCATATCTCCAATATTATGTCACAAAAGTAACCCCAAGCTATATATTACTTACGGTCCTCAACATATAATAAGCTACTAAGAACCAAGCAGCTTTGGTGGTTATGTATAAAACATTAACAAAACGGGAATTAAACTACATACAGGAGAGCAATCCAAGGATATGTTTCCAAAGTCATTTTCATTTCTCCAATGGTCACCACATGCAGGCTTTTTGACATTTGTAATTATGTGACATTTGCTGTATATGATTGTAAAGTTGCAGTTCCCTTAGTAATCAAAATGCATGTACAATGCATTCATTTTGTAACCTACCTGGCACTGGGCTTGGCACATGGACACTATTGATTTGCAAAGGATCACAATTGCATTAATATAGGTACAGTACTTACTGAACTGTAGAAGCTGTGTTTTTAGTATTATTCTTTTATTTTGTATTTATTTTACTAATTCTGAACAGGGACTTTGTTAGTACCACTAAATCTCATAATGGAACATTATTTAGTAAAAAATACCGAGATATATATATATATATATATATATATATATATATATATATATATATATATATTGGTAATTAATAATCTTGATCATGCTATGTTTAATTGAAGACTTTAGGATGATACTTGTCACTGATACATACACACAGTATCATACTAGAAACATTGATGCCATCCAAACCAAAAAAAGGGAAACACAATGTCCACTCTCATGGCACCTTAAGAGATGGACTTGATCCCCCACCTCATCTGTGGTACTTAGAGGTAGTGCGATAGATAGATATTGATTTTATTTTTTAATAATTAATTGAAGATCCATCACTTAACCACCTCCATCAAATAACACAAGGAGTAGAAGAGGGATTGAGTACATGCCTCCACAAATGGTAAGCTGATTTTCACCCATCTATCCCACTGGGCACATATCCCACCCCACACGGGATGAAGGAAGAATAGGAGGCACTCATCTGCCTCTTTGGTTAAGAGAGGGTCTTGGGAACAACATTTTTATTACCTAATTTTGAATAAAATGTAGTTGCAGCCAAGGTCATGAGGGTTGTCAATGAACTTTGCATCTACTCATAAGCAACTTGTATATCACCTTGACTTTGGTCAAGTCTAATTAGTAAAGTCTAACCTTTACCAACTAGAATCAAGCCCAATAACACCAGACTACAAATAAAAAAAATATTAACAATGGTGCATTTTGTGCCGTGGATTTGAGGAGGTGGTATATTTTGTTATTCAGATTATGTAGTTATAGGAGCTCCTGTATGAGTTTTACCTTCTATGTTTTTTGCATGAAGACAATTTAAGGAACACTTATCATTTAATCTATATAGTTTTTCCTTGCACATGTAAAATCATTCAACTGACACTCAATCTAACTGCCTGAGAACTGTATTTATACATATGTTTTTCTACACTAAAAAGAAAGTAACTTTTGTTAAAATAATGTTTTGTTTTCAATGAAAACTAGATCAAAGTAACAAGCTGCATGGGAAAAATGTTCTTACTCTTTCAAAAAGAGCAATGCCAGACACAGCTGTACTGGAAGATTCCTTCATGGTGGTCACATCAAGCTTGTTATTACCCAGCAATGGAGCTCAAAATGTGTTACTGCTCCAAATGGAATTATGTAGCAAATAGAAAAGATCTTCATCTGAGTTTAGTTTATCCAATTGGATGACAGAACAGGGACCATTTTACACCCTGCACAACAGGCAACATATAGAGACAGATCTTCTGCATTATATCATGGACTGGAATACATCCATTTGGTTTATGGACAAGAGTGGTTGGAGATGTAACTGGGAACCATAAAGACCTATGTTTTACATTTGCTCACTGATGTCCCATGTACACCAAGGTCTCATATTATCTACAGAAGTCAAAACAGTTCTGCAATATGAGTTTGCAGATGTTCTCCTATTCATTATAATATTTATTGAATTGTTTGTACCCCTTTATTCACAATGCTCTGAATAGACAACTTTTGGGGCTTAAAGCAAATTTAGAATAAATAAAAAAAATCTGACCGAATAAGCTGAGAAGGTTTCAGGTACATAAGTGAACCTGTTGATTTTGGCCTATGCATTGTGTGGCAAATGCTTACAGGCCTACTCTGGATGCTCCTCATAGTCACAGGACACATCTGAGACTGGATGCCTATTCTGGCTGAGCTCCGATGAACACTCAACATAACAATGTGGCCTTATATATGTCTATTTCAAACATATTAAGCTATGGAAGGAACTGATATCAAAGGAGAGATGGCCATGGTCAGTTAAGTTATCCACCTCTATTTGATTACATACCAAAAAGGCAGTTGTGTGTTGGTTGTGTTGTTTCCACTGTGAAACAACATGTTTCAGCTGTGATGTTATAAAATGCTCTTGACAATTCACTTGGCAGATATGGCTGGGAGAGCAAGCACTGGGCATTAAGGTAACTTAACAAACCGAATCTGAACCAGAACTGGCTCAAAGTGTGTCCTTGGCCAGATTGCTCAGTTCTACAAGCAAAATAAGCTGAAACCACTTCTGATCTCATCTGCATACACTGCAACAATGTCTATAAATTGGAAACATATCTACATGACTTACAGATCACTACCCTGCCCCATGTTACCTGTTCTACATAGCGCACAATATCACTGTTATGATGAAAAGGTCTACAGCTATCTAGAAGTTGTGAATGAGATGCGGATCCATGAAAATCACTTTAACTATGAACGGGCAGAAATGTAGACATATCAGAATTAATTAATCTGGAATTTATATCTTCTTTAAAAAACAAAACAGCATGACTCACCACCGATCAAACATAACACAAAGATATTTTTTGTTTTTAACACATTTTTTTTTCAATATTGATACATTGTAAAGAACACAATGCGTCCATTTTCATTATAAACAAAATTGACCATTTGCTTTTATAGCACAGGTAGTTTTTACTTTAACCCGACTAAAGGAAGTCCAAGATTAAATACAGGAAGACAAAGCATTATGGTATTCATAATTTAAGGCATTCATATTTGATATCATGCCCACGTTGTAGCTTATTTCTTTAATGCAAGGCACGTATGGTAAAAGCAAGGCAAACATTTTTTTTAATTAATTAAAAGCTGAATATTTATGCCAAGTAGCATAAAATAAGTTAGTATTTTGGTTAAAGTTTAAGACATTAAATGTTTTATGTCCTGTGGAAACTGATGAAAAAGGAAAATGTATCTTATACATATGGGTCCGAATCTCAGCAATGGCTGTTTAACAACCAAAATGTGCAGAGCATGTATCTCGTTCACTGTCGATAAGTCCGAGGCTGGTCAGACTGTCCAGTTATTAAAACTGCTGGAGAATCGGAACTTTGACAGTCTTCACTTCTGATATATGCGAAGATTTCTGAATGATGCAACTTGTTGTGCCCTGAAGTTTATCTTTGCCCTGCGCAAGGTTCGTTAAGGCCATGGCTGCGTTGATTTCCCTCCAGTACGTTTCATCTTTGCTGGCTCCTTTTTTATTAACTGCACTAGATTAAACGAAAGAGACACATTAGTCAAAAATTATTTTATTTTAAAGGACTAGATTATCTAAAGCTGGTTTAGAGCTGGATTTCAGCCAATGTCAGAGAAGCAGAGCTGAGGATCCTGGGAATTGTAGTTCTACAACAGCTTTGGGGGCTTGTCTTGGTTTTGAAACAAAATTACCTTATCACATTTGTGAATATTAATATCTGATAATGTTTAGCAAAACATTTTCTACCTATGAAGTCTTCAAGCAATAAAACATCACATTTATTATTTAAGACATTCTTTATCGTATGTACCAGGAAATAATATATATATATATATATATATTGTTTTATAAAGCAGTAAAAAAGAATTTACTCACCTTTGGCATTTATTTGGTCCAGACTCTGAAGTATCTAAAATAAAGCAAATGGAATATTAATTAAAATCCATTTGAAACTGAAATATATCACATTTCCTTAATATAACAATTGAGACAAAACCATTGTTCAAAAATGATCTATACCTCTATTTGTGATTAAACTGTATCAGATAAATATGAATAATCAGAAAAAAAGTATGGGATTTATGTTTATTCTAGATTCTCTACATAACCTATAGAACTGAAATTGTTTACATAAACGTTATAGGTATTAAAAGAGAATATCAAAGACCCTGGATCCACCATTGCTCTCGGTAATCTGCACATTGGATCTAAGGGACAGGGACTATGTCCTTTCCTGAATGTACACTTTTTACCCAGTCTGCCCACTTTCAGTCATTTATTTTCCCTTTTTTGCTCATGCCCGTCCATGTTCTCTCTGTGCCTTTTCTATTTTGGTTTAATTTTTTTTTTTTTGAGAACCAAAGAGGACCATGAGCAGTGATCTTGAGAAATGTGTTGGAACATTAAACTGACCCAGGCTGGGACTTTAGCCTTCAGGCTGGGGTGACATATTTTAATAAATACTACTACTAACATATTTTTTTTCTTTCCTATTGATTCATTTCTATATTTTGCAATACATATGGCAGAAGAAGCCAGAATAATGATCACACAGTATGTTTCTAAAACAGCAGTATAAATATGAAATATATATATATATATATATATGTAACTAAAACAATTCCCATGTGATTGACTTATGTTATTGAATTTGATATGAATTAATGTAGAAAGACTATTTTATTTATAAAGGCTATGCCTTTCTATTGATCCATTTAGAATAATTAAGCTAATAATTTATGGTTGTCCCATTTCACCTTAAAACTTAAAAAACTTTTTTCAATGGTGTAATATCTGAATTATGTTATTTGTTTATTTTGATAGACAAAAGGGTTATTAGAGTAACAAAAAATGTGCAAGACCATTGGTTACACAGATATGATGTCACATTTGGACACCATGTGAAGAAGCTCAGATCTTTGTGAGATATTATTATTTTGACCCAGGCGCAGTATTATATCTGCCATACTGAATACTAACTACACAATATCCCAGACTAGTAACATCAGGAGTACGGTGACACCAAGTCATGACATCACTAGGTTTTTCCTTTGTGTAATGCCATTGCATGCTAATCTTTTGTCAGTCCCAATAAACAGGATATTCACTGGGAAACCCACCAGATTGTTGGGACTGTCCTCGGAATCATTGGCAGTCATGCATCCAGTCTATTAGTTCACAGTAGAAGTAGTCCACAGCAGGTATAGTGCCAGAATTGCCTCATAATTAATTATTTATGACCTCACTTTCTAAAGAATTCTCCTCTGTTTTATCCTTGGTGATGAATTTTGAAGCTTCACTATCCAAATCAGAGACTCCTAGGAGAACCATATCATATTCCAATATATTATTTGTTGACTTACTTAGTGCCATTTACTGTTTAATATTGAGTCATTACTTTACTGAAAGGGTGGTAGATAATCAGAACAGCCTCCCAGCAGACGTGGTAGAGGCCAATATAGTCAGATAATTTACACATGCAAGGTATAGACATATAGCTCCGGAATCTATGTCAAGTCCAAGGGCTGATAAAGGTCTGAGCCTTTACATCAGGAAAATGGGCAGACTAGATGGGCAGAATGGGTCCGATTCTCCATCAAATTCTATGTTTCTATCACATTCCGCAGTGCAGTACACTATAACAATATTATGGCCACAAATTCGATTGATAGCCAATAGTCTATAGCATGGTAATATAAGAGCACAGAACATTCTTTAATGGTAACATATGCAGACCTGAAAGCAAATTTCTGCATAGGATCATTAGAAATTTGTGTAGCGCAGCAGGGACTGGCCAGAGGCGCAGAACAGCCTGACGGCTTCTTGCCTGTATCGTTCACTTAGTTTATGGTTGCTGCAAAGCAGCGAAAACACAAATTAAAGAGCAGAAAATTGATAAAATATGCCCTGAACAAGCTCACCAAAACACAACAGTAACTAAAGTTTGTCTGCAACACTTTTAAAAAAAGAAAGAACTCTCCCCTTCATTGAAACCAGACTGCGGAGAAATGACGCCGTTTCCAAGGTCAGCGGGTGCTGGCAAGGCTAAAAAAACATCACAGTCCAACTTGCTTATACCGAGACATGTTTACATAGACATAACTCGACAAAACCTGCATCTAATTATACCGCGCAATCATCTGTGCGCGAGCTGCTAACGACTAAGCCCCTGACAGGTATAGGGTCCAAAATAAGCCCCCCATATAATCGTCACACATGCCGTGACAGAGAGCGGCTGTAGGAGGGACAGTACCACTTTGGGACCCATATCCCTCTGTCAAAGTCATGAGTTTGTCTTTCTTTGGCCAATTAAGTATAGTATAACTTAGCTTGGACTGTCCTCAGATGCCTTTATATGCCCACCAAATAAATAATCTATATAAAATCAAGGATTATACATTTAAAAATGTAAATGTATAAATATATTACATTTTAAAGCATAAAAATAGCACATCAAAAAACTAAAAACCTTCATTTAAACTAAATTAAGCCCAGTTTAAAAACTCCTATTTATTTTTAGTTATGAGTGCTCCGGTTCCCTAAACAGTTCTAGTATATTACATGTTCCAAGTCTGCAGAAATAATATGACATTTGAGCCATTTCAAAGCATAACAGTTTCTGCTAATTTTATTTTTTTTCATTATACAGAATAATTCACATACATCACTCACAAAAACTCAACCAGACATTCAAGTTATATAATTAGTTATTTTAAGGAATTTCTTACAATTTTATTACTTTGCCCTTTGGTAAAGTCAGAGAACACATTTTAAATAAATTAGTCTATGAATGGAAATCAGCAGGGTAGGTCATGACCCTGAAATTGTAATTCTCCAGAAATCAAAACTATTAAAGTACGGTTGCCGGGGATGTTTTTTTTTGGAAACCAAAGATGATCCGTGCAGTTTGCACTTTTCTCCCGATGAAACTGTTAAAAGATTAAATATATTTTGGTTTGAACATAACATTGTAAATATGAGATGACCATTTAAATATATTAGTAATTTAAATATAGCTCCCACTTTTATTTTTTGAAAGAATACTGTATTACCTTACGCCTCCCGTGACCCGTGTTTCCCAGCGGTGACCTAGAGAAGCGGCGCTTCATCCAGGGTCTCCGGGCAAAACCTAAGGAGTTCCCTGGTATGATGGGCAGATACATAATGATGTCACTCTCTGACCAAATCACGAAATCTAGAATTTAATTTTTCTTACAGGTAATGAATATATTATTTAAGGGTGATATTAAACAGAATAAACCAGAACTTGTAAGAAAATCCAAACCCCCCCAAAAAACAAATAGAAGGTGTGCTACATATAATAACACATAAAAAATATATATGCTCCAGTTAATACTATACAACACCAAACAACTTAAAAAAAATAATTTGGTAATATAAGTGAATTTCAAGGCATGAAGCTGAAGATTTATAGCCCATCTTTGGAAATTATTTTTATTTTCGTATTCTCTTTTATCACTTAATTTTTAAGGTGTTTGGTGTTATATGGTATACACTAGAAAATATATATTTTATATATGTGTTATTATATGTAGCACTTTTTTTTAACTTTTTTAAATATCTAAATATATCTAAACACATTAATGTTCCTTTAAGGTCACTGTGATACACCCATATCTATAAATTTTTTTAGAGAAGATGGACTATTATGCCTCTTTAATAAGGATTATTTGGGAGTTATTCATCAAATGTGAGGGTACATTTTTTTTCTTTGAATTATAAAAAAACACAAAATGTCAACATCTCAGTGGTAGTGATGCCATGTATCAAGATATGTAACCATATTCAATATTTTAAGTTTCCTACTCAGACAAAAAACTGTATTCAACAGTAATGCCAGGCCATAGTCGTAGAGAATTATGATTTTTATTATACTTTTTAATAAATTATTCCAAAGTAATAAAATATTTAATTCTAAAAGCGTGCTTTATATTTAAACATGGGGGAAACAAGGTGCTTGGCAGTCACTAGGCATGAGGGCGTTCCAGAAGCGTGGAGTCTCAGAGGTACTGATTAGATATAGCACTGGATCCAGAACGTGACATACCAATAGTAGGAATTAAACAACAGTCTTTGTCCTTGCAGTGAAAAGGTTTGCAACGTGTAATTGCTGCTTTAGAAGAAGTAAAAAAAAATACCCCAAAGACAGAAAAAACTAAGCCGTTAGAAAATCCAGAACAGCATTGGAGAAAAGATGAAATATTTGGAGAAGGATTATAAAGTAGAAAATTCTTTTTTTTGACAATATCTACATGGATCAAGTATTTGTGAGATCAATAGGAAAGACTACACATTTTGGTGTATGCCAATGTATGCAAAATCAGCCAAGGAAGAAACACTGGTACCGAACTCCATGAGACAATCTTATCATGCATCATGTGCTTATAACTATGATGTATTTATACATCATTAAGAAGGATTTTGCTATCATTTACTAATAATATGCAATATTGTTATCAGAATTGTGTGTAGCCCACTTAAAAGCCAATGTTATAGACTGCAATTAGTTAAACATAGCAGCTCATTGCCACGTCACAATAAATGAAAAGCGTTACAATGAGGTCTGGCTTTTCATTGTTTCAACATGTAGCAGCCATATAAATACTGATAAAGATATTATTTGGACATTGGAACCCGACATTTGTGCACGATAACACATTATGACTTTTATGTTAATCAGTCGGACAGCATCAACAAACAACATGGTCTCACCGAAAGAACTTCAGGCAATACAGCAACTCTAAGGGCAAATTCGATCCAGGACAGGAGACTTCAAAACAAAACCACATGCCAGAGTTCTTGAGCAAGCTACTAAAGTATTCTCCTGCCAAGCAGATAAGATAAAATGTTGGAAAATATCTTCCTCAGCATGAAGATGGAATTGTGACTGTCATCCAAAGGAGACAGGGTGTTCTGATGTTGCAGAGAACAAAGAAACCCCACAGTGACTGAAAAAAAGAATGTTACCATTACCAAAAACTAGTAACATGTCTCTAAAACAGATGGTATCAGGATGACGTAGCAAAGACACATAGGACCAAAAGTACACACTGTATTCGTCTTTATAAGAGACACTTTACTAATGTTACCATAGGTGAGATACTCCATGGTTTTTATCATATTATGAGACCCCCACCAATATTTACGCCATAATGGGGTGAAAACCAACCAGTAGTAGTTTCCCCTATTTGCAAGGACAATCTCTCTTTGGCATTCAAAGCTCTCTGTCAGTGCAATGAACTCATTCTATGGGTTTTACATATTTTTCTTTTATGCAGCCAGATGTTGGGCATTCTGAAAACATCTCGGGGTCCATTCACTAAAGAAGGAGTTTGCAGCAAAGTTAAAATCTCAACCACCTTATTATGCATAATTATGGGCAACCTCCAGTGAGCTTTTCCTGCTGGAAGGGCTGATCTGGCGCTGTATACTGCAAAGCTAAATAATTCAGGAGAGTTTTTAGAAATCACCTGCATTACCTATATTTACTATGCAGAGCCAACTCTGACCTTCTTGCTGGAGATGCCCACCAGAGCTTGCCCTTGGAAATGATATAGGGATCAAAGGCTCCACACTCCTGCAAACTCTCTCTTTAGAAAATAGATGCCCTATATCCATAAATTTGTGCCAAGGTTAGCTAAATATGTACAAATAAATATTAAAAGTTTAATATGTAATAACAATATTAGAAAGCCATACCTTTCTTAGTAAATTCATTAAAGTGTTCAAGTGCCCAAGATCAGGACTAAGAAACCTCACGGGGAAAGTAAACAGTAGTATGGTAAGGCCATCCATAATAAACCTCCACCCTTTCCCACACCTGGTGAATCGAAGCTCTTATGTGACAAGCAATCCAAGGATTCATTCGTATGAAATGCAGCCCATCCAAATTCCCAATAAAAACATCAATTGCACATTTTTTTTATTTTTTTTTAAATCTCTCTGGCACTATATTGTTTCTTAACACTGTAATTGCTTTGTTCAAGCAGAAGTAATTTGCCCCTTTAGATTAATAAAAACAGGCAATAAATCAGCAATCTCAATTTTCCAGTAGAAGCTTTCTCACTGTCTGAAAAAGCTGGCAGCGTCTCCTCTTGCATAGTCGGCCATGTGCATTTCAAGATGGCTATATATAGCAGTGGAAGTGAAGATAAATTCCACAGACCAACCCAAAGACTTCTTTTTTGGAATTCTTCAGGGAGACCAAAGGAAAAAATGTGTACTACATCACAATTATTCCCTTTTGAAGAATGGTGCGAAACGCGCCAGATAATCCCACATCCATTAGACTTGTTCTAATGTATTTCCTTTTAATGACCATGGCAGTCATAGCAAAGGCTTAATTTATTTTCCCTGTTACATTAGAACCAAGAACAGGTGGATGCCTTTATACTGAATAATTACAAAGAAGCCAAATATGTTTCATTGTCATAAAATCTATTGTGTCCCAGGTCATTTCCAAATACTGCAGTTTAACTGAATATGTGTTATGTATGTTTGACTCACAATAACAGGTGTGGCCAAGAGGTTAATTTCCAATTCATTACGTACCAGTATGGATAAATATATAACTAAAGTAAAATGTACAACGTGCCAAGTTAGTGACTTAAAAAGCTGCAGCAATCCCCCAGTGTCTCCAACTATAGTAGAGAGGTAAGTATAAAACCACACAGAAAATAAAAACAACTTATCTTTCGAATTCCAAACAGAACACTGGTGTACAGATGGCTGGAAATGTGTAAAATTGACATAAAAATAATAAAATATAGTGTAACATGTTACAACACCAAATAAAACTGTGGGGTTCTTTAAAATTCAAAGGCCCTCTTTTAAACAGCACAAGTTGAGGGTATACACACTGAAAAAGCCAGTGAAATAAGAGTGAAACTGGACTTGGTGATCATTGTGGATGTTCAATTATTTACTTACATCGCTGTCTTCTGATTCTGTCTGAGATACATTTGGGAACAGATGTGACCCAGTGCGGATCTACTCATGTGACCCATGACCCAAATGTGACCCAGCTGCCGTATCTAGAGCCTCTAGGGCAAATCTGGCATAATGGCATAGATCCCATCTTTCTGCTGTCTCGCTCGGCTCATCATAACTCACTGTGCTTACTGGTAACACACATGGCATATGGAATCACACAAGTCAATCAAAGGCAGAGACAGCAACAAAAATGTAAAACTACACTTTGTTAAAAAATTTATAATATGTCTAATTTATGGGGCATACCTAAATTCTAATATGTTTTTTTTTTCATAGAACTTTGCTCACTGTACATATTGAAACTCAAATTTAATAACAGTTTAAATTACAAGTCAGGGAAATGGATCAAAAATCCAAGTATCATCTCAAACTGTAGTAAGAGGCTCCCACGTTTTAACATTAAAATCTAACTTTTTTAAATTATTTGTTAAAATAAATATAAAACATTACCGGTTGTCTTATGCTGCAGAATACTATTTGGGACTGCACCATAGAGCCCAGTCACCATTTGTTAATATATCCTTAACTGAGTTCAGAGCCTTCACAAAACCACTAAAAGAGTGGTCAATAGTTCTTTTTAATTTTCCTTGGGCAATTTCTTGATATCCCCCAGAGGGGATAGGGTTTTCAGCATGATTGGGGCTATATATATATTTTTATTCTGTTAGGGCCGTGTATTCTGCAGCATTACACAGCATAATGAAATCACTATTAAATGTTATCTTATTGTCAGGTGCAGGAGTCCATTATTACAACTTTAGCCTATTCAATTAGCATATAATTTGCACCAACCCCATGATGCTGAGTAGATCTAGTATATATATTCTATTTCTCGTACATTATATTTTGCTTCCTGGACATACCTCAATTTCATATTTATTTAATTTCCATCACTGGCAATGATAAATCCATTAAACTACAGGAAAAGTGTCATTAATGATTTCCATAAAGACCCTGAATGAAAGTCACCCTAATGCTCTATTATCATTTTGGCAGGCAAACGTGAAGCGGTAACACAAAACCAGTACAATCACAGAAGCACAATGTAAGTGTTAGAGACAGCAGCCTATCCCCCTAACGATACCCTTGGATCATGGACAAGAATGTTCAACGGATCTCAAGCCAAGACGTTTAGGTGAGGAACTGGAGAGAAGAGATCATGAATGAAAGCACAACCCACCTAATAGACTTTTTAAAACTGAACTTAATATGGCAACTTTGTGGCAAAGTGATTGGAACAGCGTGACTGATTATTACCTATGTTTGGTTGTATTATGGTAAAAAATGAATTAAAAAAAATCTTATAAAAATGTAATTTGATAATAAACTGCACATCTTTCTCCAGAGCTATAGACAGGCGAGGTACCGGATACATCACAAACGCTCAAGCACTTGTGATAACTTAGACCCAAAGAATTATTAAGAGTAATAGGTAATGTTTGGACCAGAGGAAGCCATTCATTGCTATGCTACTTTTTCCACAGATCTCATCCTCCTTGTGGAAATAATGCCTTACGTTTAAACCACAAATGTCCAAAACAATCATATTTATTGGCAAATAAGCTAAAGTTGGTCTTATTAAACAAAGTTAATTATGTTAACTTAATGTTAATTATGTCAGCGTGACGGTTCCTTTTAAATACTCTACAGCACTCTCTTACCGAATGGAAGTCACATGACTCTTTACTTGTATCCCATGATAATAATGTCACACTTTAGCAAACAGAGTTTAAAATATAGAAAGCTCACAATTCTTTCGTATTTTAAGATACTCGAACGGATCCATATTATATTTCATGTACATAAACCATAGCTCGTACTTCAGCATTCCTTACAACTACATGTTAAAACATGGATATTATTCTCCAAAAGTAACTAAATGCTATTTTTTTTTTTGCAACTTGTTACAAATAAAAGACATAAACGTTGAGCTTTTAAAAAGAAAATACCCTTAGTTACATAAAAAAATATTTACTCTAAGCAATGAAACCTTTGTCTTTTCTAAAAAAAAAAAATTTTTAAACCAGCTAAAAATGGTTACGCAGCGGTAGTGTTATGTGTGTCTGGACTGGATGCACAGGCCTTCCATTGCTGGACATTATTCAAAATGAGAACGCATGGACAGACTTATTTTTATAGCTTTCCAGAGTTCAGTCCGTGTCCCGGGTGCCTTGTTAAATGAGAATAACTTTAAATGACGAATATATAAAAACATAACAAGGAAAGTATTTATAATAAATAAAGGCGTGCCACTGTTGCAAATAAGCGAACCAAATAAAATACTTATTTTTTTCATAAAGGTCACCTATAAAGGGCATTTGTATATATATATATATATATATATATATATATGTGTGTATATCCCAGGTGCATATTTAATTAACCTAGAACAGTATAGATTTTCTTCCTTTAGCAGTCATGACTAATAATCAGATTTTATGTCATGTTTCAAATATTCATATTTCAGGCATTAACCGACTGAGCCGGCTTGATCACAATGCAGTAGTGTGCAATGTTGTGGTATAATATTGGGGTTGCTGTACGTGTACAGTTACGGTTAAAGGGCAACTGTGAGCCTTCACGCCTTTTAGAATAACTACTTTCATTAATCAGAGCTACCTATAGCTCGTGCTTTTAGTTTTTCAATCAGTTTAACTGTTCCGGTGACATTTAGACTAGGGCTGCAACTAACGATTATTTTAATAATCGATTAGTTGGCCGATTATTTTTTCGATTAATCGATTAATCGGATAAAAAAAAAACAATATGCAAATTTTTTGTTTATTTAAAATAATTTAATGAACTGGATGTTAAAAAACAACTTAAAATTTACATTAACATTCTTATTTTGTTATGATGTAATAAAAAAACAATATTTTCAAAGTACAAAAACCCAAACACAATATTTATGAAACAAAATAACCCCAAACATTCTGAAAAGAGGTGGACTATTACTGTTCAAGAAACTTTGCCCCAGCCCTGGCACTTTGCACCCAGCACTTTGCACCCAGCACTTTGCACCCAGCACTTTGCACCCAGCACTTTGCACCCAGCCCTGGCACTTTGCCCCCAGCACTTTGCCCCACCCCTGGCACTTTGCACCCAGCCCTGGCACTTTGCACTCAGCACTTTGCCCCAGCCCTGGCACTTTGCACCCAGCACTTTGCACCCAGCCCTGGCACTTTGCACCCAGCACTTTGCCCCACCCCTGGCACTTTGCACCCAGCACTTTGCACCCAGCCCTGGCACTTTGCACTCAGCACTTTGCCCCAGCCCTGGCACTTTGCACCCAGCCCTGGCACTTTGCACCCAGAACTTTGCACCCAGCCCTGGCACTTTGCACCCAGCCCTGGCACTTTGCACCCAGCACTGTGCCCCTGCACCCAGCCCTGCCCCCACATTCTGCCCTGCCCCCACACTCACACCCTGCCCCCACACTCACACCCTGCCCTGCATCCACACCCCCACTCTGCCCTGCACCCAGTCTCCCACTCTGCCCTGCACCCCCACCCCCACCCTGCACCCAGTCTCCTGCCCTGCCCCCACACTCACACCCTGCCCTGCATCCCCACCCCCACTCTGCCCTGCACTCAGTCTCCTACCCTGGCCTGCCCCCCCACCCCCACTCTGCCCTGCATCCCCTGAAACCCCACCCCCACGAACCGCTCTGTGCGAACGGAGCCCACGCACAGAGCGGACCGCTCTGTGCGAACGGAGCCACTCGCACAGAGCGATTCGCACAGACATGAAGAATACTTACCTCCGGAACGCGTCACATCCGTCACGGAACTAAAAGAAGGCGGAGAGTGCAGTAGCGGAAGTGGGGAACGCTCGCGGAGGTAAGTAAAAGGAGCCAACAACGAATCGATCACTCGATTAATCGATAACGGAAATCGTCGACAACGATTTCCGTTATCGATTATTATCGATTTTATCGATTCGTTGTTTCAGCCCTAATTTAGACTATATTACCATTGGAAATCCTTTCAGATACCTTATTGAAAAATCCCTGAATAAGCTTTGCCAGAAAGTGTACTTTTTAATAGAAAACACATTTTGATGTGGGAGGAGCCTAGCATATCAATTATCGTTAAGTAGTTAAGCTATCGTCCCGCTATTATTAAGCTGCTGATTTTTGCTGATTATATGCGTCTATAGGGGAGCAGGGAGATAACTTTAGGACAGGGAATTGATTATATAATGCTTGGTTTGCCACATTTTCCAGCATATCTTATCTTTCTTGAGGTAAACTTTTCAACTAAATAAAACAGGAAAACTGACTACAATAAATAAATTAAAAACCTACAGTTTGGACAAAATGAAGCAACTACCAACATTTATGAGGAAAGCTTCTCCGCTGGGAAATTAATTAGACAATTTAGGCCCATTTTAACAGATATTTAAGACAGTATTTTACACTGAAACATTACAGCAGATAGCCTCAGTTATCCAGGAAAACGAACACAAAATATGAGCTGAAACACAAAGCTGAACATGTTTCAACTATTTTACTAAAGGTTTGGAGCCTGTCGGTGAAAATGTTTCTTTAAAGCAGCAGGAGAAGTGAAATATGTTGTAATTTGGTCCCCTGTCACGATTGTTTAGCACAGCTGTTATTCATCCACTGTACTCGCGTTTCTATCCAATAATTATTGATATAACCTTTAAGAAAAAAAGGCTAAGAAAACACCTCCAGTGCAGTTGCCGTGAGATGCCCCATTAATCGATAATGCCGTTTGCTAAGAATAAAGAAAAAAAAAATAGTTCCAGAAAAAAAAAAATAATAATAATTTTTGGCAGCAAAATGAAATTATTTCACTCTTTTTTTACTTCAAAAAAAATTCCCATAAGAGCCTCGTCTGACAAAAAAACTTTAGTTTTTCCACTGGAAAGACAAAGAAAGGTCTAGCGTGCGCTGCCACATGCGAAAGTACGCTGTAAAAGTCTATACTTTCCAGTCACGTTTTCACAGTGGCCTATTTATTAGCTGTTCTACTGCCAAGTTCTACTATTATCATAACTATAGAACATTTTTACTAAACCAAATTATATTTAACGTTTCAGCCGAAGAACTGCCGCTTTTACAAAAAAAAACAACAAAAAAAAACCCCATGATTCAATGGGGTGTTGTAATAAGTTAAATATTCGCAGCGGACCGTATATCACAGAGAAGTGCTTCTTACACTTTTTCAAGGCAGCATTCCTTCTGCTCTTTAGTCGGAATACAAAATTGTTGCATATCAATATATTCTGGAATGCTTCGCTTTTAGATCTTGATGACCGTGTTGTATTTGATTTGGAAGCGAATGAATCCTAGAAGACGTTATTTATTTATTTCACTGCGTTCACATGTTACAGAAACGGGATTTAAAACGCTGGTTTTGATCCCAGCATCACCATTAATAGTGGAATGTCTGGATCGGTTCAGAAGGGTCCCTATAGAGATGCACTGTATATCCAGACACATTAACCTTCTGGGAAACCTTTAAATAAGCTTTGCGTTGTCAACTGACCTCGCTGTGTTTTAGCAAAGAGCACGTACTTTACAAGAATGAAGAATATGATACGATCAAAACTAATCTGAAATTAAAGGGGAAAAATCTGTTTCATTTCATAGGGCGTATATTGTATTCATATTGTCATTTAAAGCATAAAATACGTGTCCTATTTCGAGCATCTCTGGATCTCCCACATAAACAAACAGCCTGTAACATCACTTTATGGATGAACAGCAAACATGTTTAGCTCCTATTAGGTGGTCTAACCACTGCATATAAGCAAAAAAGTAAAAAAAAATATCAATATAACGTAGATTAGTCTCAGTTAGTCTCATACGTTTAGGCTACTCTCTACAAATTCAAATGTTTATTTTTCACAATAGAGTGTCTGTAATGGTATCCTACAATTTCACAAAAAATGACTTCTTGGCCATAGGACCATACCTGGGATTTAACCTGGGAATATCTGCACCTCAAAGTGAATGACCAGTACAGCTGGACGGAAACTTTCATCCATATAAAAACAATGATGATGGTGGGAGGTAGACCATTCCACTCCATGGATCTCCTATGGAAAAATTTACTCTAGCGACCCCAACTCTAGCGATCTCAAGATGTTCTGATTTAATGATACCGGAGCATCCCATCTGTTTTTAAATATTCAAATACAGGTGACTTAATTAAAATAAATAAATAAATAAATATATATATATATATATATATATATATATATATAGCCATATAAGTTAATGGATATTATTAGAACAATTTAATTGTCACAATAAATGAGTCACTACAATGGAATTTGTGTGATGGACCATGAAAGGGTTAATATCTCAGGGTCAGTTCTAACGCATATACGTGACATATTCAAAAATGGAAAATGATTGTATGACGAGCCATTTCTCCATTTAGAAACTCCTCTTGTACTCCAGAAATATATTCCCCCCCCATCGTAGGTCCATGCTAACAGCAAAAAAACACCCTTTATTTTGCTAAATGTTTGGTTTGCAGTAATGAGTTCGATCAAACGTTTTCTCGGAAACCTCTGAGCAGATTTATTGCTGAATTTTTAATACCGTCATAATTAATATGGTTACCTAAAATGTGAAAAAAAAACTAAAAATAACAGAGAAATGGGAAATCAAACACTGCAGAGGAGTTTTTGTAACCTTTTAATAAAGGTTATAACAATAATTATTGGTTGGTACTGTAAGTACAGTAGATGAGGAACAGCTGTAGACCATACTGGCAAGTTACCA
Source organism: Sceloporus occidentalis (assembly GCA_023333645.1). NCBI lineage: Eukaryota > Metazoa > Chordata > Lepidosauria > Squamata > Phrynosomatidae > Sceloporus > Sceloporus occidentalis. The sequence continues at coordinate 3,514,196 of JALMGF010000063.1, read as the reverse complement.
AATTGTTAGATTTTTGACCAGGTCCTGCTGATATTAGGTAGAAACCCTTTGAACTCCCAGATATTTATTGGCAATTACTAAGTACACACTCAGTTTGTAACTGTATTCCATGTCATTCCATTTAATACGTTGTATTATTATTAAATACGCTATATAACACTTTGTTTTTATAAGGCAATTAGGATATGAAGAATTCAGAGGTTACTGCAGTAGTAGTGGGTTTGTATGACCTCAACTATATTTGTCTGTCAAATGATATCAACTATGACCAACAGAGACACTAGTCTAATAATAAACATTAATCTTAAAACAATGCTGACGCATATACATGATTTGGTCTCTTTAAGAGATTAAACATGAGCTGTATTCTTATGGGTGATTGCCATTGACGTGATTCTTAGCGGTGGCTCAAAGTGCAACCAAACGGGCTTCTCACTATGCGTGTTAGTCTAGAAGAAGTTTTAGGGAAGTTTAGAAATATGAGGGCTTTTAATTCAAATAACAGTGTATAGCTGGTGTACATGCTCATGTTTAGGGGTCATCTGCCCCTGGTTTAGAGGGCTGCTGACCTCACAGAACAGACATGTAGGCTTCGTCGGCTTAGGCTGGTAGTACACTGAATAGGTACCTGAAATAAACTTCCGGTAAAGGAATTGAAGAAAGTTTGGGATGTGCATAAAATTACAGCATGACGTGAAACTAGTATCTAGGACATACTAGATGGAGCAACCGGCCAGTTTCTGTCTTCACCATCTATGTAACAAAAGCATCTTGGATACATGGGATATGAAAGTCGCATAAACCTAATGAAGACGTGATTACTGGGATAAGTTTAATTACCTAACAGTCCAGATAGATTTAATCTGTTACCATGATTCTAATTCATATACTCCTCTATGAACAAAACTAGACTACCCGAGAGTTCCAAGAGTTAAACATAATGCACCATACCACCAGCAGTTAAATTGGTAGAAGAAAAAAGTATTCTTTTGAGGAAAGGGCAATAAAGGGATACCAGACAGCAAACAGAAAACAACTAACCACAATAATAAGGGCTTGGAATGTATTCCTCAGATTATACATTTGAAACAGATTTCAGGGAAATTTAAAAAAAAATAAAAAACAGCAATCCTGTCCCCCACCAATTCTGGATTTACACAGCTGTTACGTGCAGATAATAAGTGTTTGAGTCTACTGTGTGCGTTGAGTTGTGAAGCGAGTAAACAGTAAGTATTAGCCCAGGACTGGGAATCGCTCTCCGACTCTGAGGACTGTTATTAGAACCATTTGCTTGTCACCGTTAGAGAATCACTAGAATAGAATTGTTGTAACACACTATTAATGGGCTGATGTTTAAACAGACTCAAGATCAGCTAATTTAGAACATTCCCTTGTATATTAGTCTCTGGCTAGCTTGGGATGAAGGTAGTTTCAGCTCCTGGACAGCTGAATATACACGTATACCCATGTTCCCTGGTGTCTTTTTTGTAGATCTAGCCAAGAGAATGACCATAGTGAGACTCTGGCCTGACACATCAAGGGAAATATAATAGAATTACGTTCCTCTTCCATCAATGTATTGCGCAACTTGATTCTAAACAAGTATATTATGGGCAGGGCTGGGCTAGGGATAACGAGGCAGCTCTGGCACTTTAAAGCTGGAGGCCGCCTAATGACTTAAGTTCAGTTGTGCGGCCACCATATTCAGTAGGTGGCCGCACCCTGCAGCACGCGATCTGCCACTGGAGCAACCTACTCGGGTGAGTAGGGGGTGCCGTCAGCCAGCGGCTCAGTGGGCATTTGCCCAGTGTGCTAGGTGGCCAGTCCAGGACTGCTATGGGGCAAATATTTCTGTATTTTTGAATAATTTCTATTTCCTACAATAGAAGTCTCTTAAAAGAAAAAAATATATTTTTTTTCACTGATATTAAATACAGTATTATATAAAGCAATGTAGTGTAGCACAACTTTGCTTCATAAACTTCAGTAATAATAATAAACTTCATACAATAGACCCCATCTTCATTCTAACAGACCTGCTTTGTATTATGCATCGAAGATTAGATATATGCATTAGCCGTACTTTACTAATTACGTGTTCTTTTCGGGGGAAAAAGCTGTGAGCTTTAATAATGTATGGTAAAAATTAAAAATGCCTTAAAAACCTTGTAACAAAAATAAAGAGAGTTAAGACACCTTTTCCTATTACAGTCACATGATGTAGGTTTCTATAAGTACATTTCTGTTAACAGCATTACATAGGTTTATGGAGTGTATAGAACTGAAACATATAGGATTTTACAAATGGAGTAAATCTACTCTAAGTGGACAAAGTATGCGTAAGTGACTACAGTAGCTTAAAAAACATATCCATTTTATAACTTACATAAGACTTTTTTTATAAAAAGTTAAAATACGTGCCGAAACAAAAAAACAAGTCCGTACTAACGTGAAAAATTAAGTCAGTAAAGCACTCCGAGAGTAAAGGGATTATTTATAAAATAAACAAATCCAGTTACTTTAACCCATCTGAGATTTAACAAAATCTGCCTATTTAATGTTAAAATAAGGCATTCACTTTATCCAGCATAAGACATACCATTAAAAACACCATTCATTTCTAATAGTTATTTCTTGATCCAGGTAGATATTAATTCTAGCCCCAGAATTAATACCTTATGGCCCTATAACAACAAACAGTCAATTTTTGGATATTTTTTTATAATTTTTTTATAGCAAATAATGATGACTGAAATTTTCTGAAAAATCTTTCTGGAACAAGATCTGCCTACATTCTGCTATTGGACAAATGGACAGTAACTCCTATGATGTACAGTCAGCCTCTGGATAAGTGGATATGATCTCATGATGCCAGAATATTACTCAACGTTTTATCATTCTACAAAATGTTTTACTTGAATGTTCAGTTTCTTTTCTTTCTTGAAATGGACTTAAAATGTTTCAGCTACATACATCTGTCAAAGAGTTCAAATTCAGTTTACCTTCTATAGCCATATTTGTTTTAGCCGTTCTCATTCCAGGTTTTGTCCTGCCTCCACCCATTGTCAGATTTATTCTCTCTCTACTTTAGTCACACTAACAAATGCAAATACGGTACATCCACTAGGGCACCCACTTCCAAACCACACGATCCATTCCACCTTAACAGACGAGCCAAAGATAATTTCTGTCTGGAACAAAACACCTTCTCAGAAGTACCTAAAATCTATGTTTTTATTTAACCATTCGAAACTAATTTAATAATTTCATCCAACCAATGCCTTGTAGCAGGTGGGGTGGGACTTTTATATGTGTTTTTCCCAAGATCGTTGTTAAACATTTAACCAAAAAAAGAATTTGACACACACAAGTTGTGTTGTTTCTCATCATCTGTTATCATCTTCGGCTGTGTTGATTCTCTGAGCAGCTTTTGTTGATACACAGTTTGATAACTGTCATGAACAAACACTTGAGTGTTTCAAAGAATTGTACATAACCAAGTAACTGGTTCAAGACAGAAGACCTTCCAGACAATAATCATCTTGCTGAACACTCTACTGTTACCTTTTGTGGTAATATGACATCATGTATAATGTTATGGGTAACTCAAAGAACAGATGAAGTATATGTGTATGTAATCAAGGAAAGCTACAAGCAACCACACATGAACCATGAGGTCCCTGAGAGAATGACTCTTGTGACAGGTGCTTTTTTGGGGCATCTCTCTCTGCCATTAGGTTGCCTGATGCAAAATACAAATAATTTTATTGTTCAACTTGTTACAATGTTGCAAAGTAATGTAGGAGATTATTTTAACAATGAAACCCAGATAAATGTATTTTTAATAATTTGTGGAACAATCTCCTACATTGGAGACTCTAAACATTGATGCATTGTAACAAGTCAAGCAATACTATTCTTATCATGTGTTTTTCACCAATGAAAGATGCAACAGTACAAAAGGGTTTTAAAATAAAAAAAAGTTGTCACAGAATAACAGTTTTTTTTATAATACTTTCAAATGTGGGAATTTATTTAATCTTTTAATCAAACTGTTAAAATATAATTTGCTAAGTTTAGTAAAGTATTTAGACTTCAGCGCATGTGCTGATTGTTGATTTTGTCTTTTAAATCTGTTTTGATTGTCTAGGAAATCTAACTAAAATTTAGCAATTTAACATGTAATGTTTGTCTACAGAGCCCATTGGATCGCTTCAGTGCGAGTGTTTAAATATAAAGACAAAGACTTTCTAAGCAATGTATTTTTTATTATTACTAGAACATACTAATATACTATATTGTTGCTGGATATTTGAAAAAAATACTGGATAGAATTTAACATACAAAATCATTTTCAGGGGTTTCCTTCTTTGTTTTATGCTAGGGCTATTAGTCTTTTTATTTTTTACTTCTATTAAAATAGAAGAGAAAAAAACTAGGAAAATGTGCATGGTAAATTGTATGTTTTGTTTTATTTCTGTTTAATCTGTTTGGAAATAATAAAAAATAAGGTACTGTTACATTGTTTATTTAGGGAGGGGTACAATGCTGCATTTCGAAAATGTCTCAAGCAGTTAGGAAAAAATAAAAAAAATAATACACAGGTCCCATATACCAGTAAAAACTGGAAGCATTCCCTTCCACTGTCAACAAATAAAAATAAAGAAAATCAAAACCTTAAAATGTAAAAAAAAACATATTTCTGACCAAGCGTGAAACAAGAACACACAGAACTTCTATTCCAAGGGTGAGAGCTCAAACAACACAACGATCCAGAAAGAAATGGGATTTTATGGTCGCTGCATACCTTCACATAGTGTGTGCCAGGTAATACAGAAAACCAAATCTTCTTTCTGCCACCACATAACTTACATCATAAAACGGGAAACTGCAGCTGGGAAGCAAGGGAGAAGGAGGTCATAAAAACACAATTGATATATAATCTAAAAGGAAACTTTACTTTGGAACAGCAGATTCATTAATCTGCCTCTCACTAAAAAGAATGGGTGAGTTTGCGAAAGAATCTGAAAGATGTCGCAATTAACCGATAGAGAAACTGTCTTATAACTAAGGATTTTCTGGGCAATGAAAACTACACATGCCCAGCCCAAATCTCACTCTTTTAAAATGTGTTTTATTTGTTTCAGATTTCAATTTCATGTTAAATTTCTCAATACAATTAGATGAACTGTTAGAAGAGAAGGCTCTGAAAGACAGGGGTTCTAACCAAAGAGTTTTCCAAGTTGTTTTTTTTTCGTTTTTTTTACGGCTTCTTAAATAGAAGCAAAAGATTTTAAAACTTAAGGAATGACATACATATGTTGCTGTTTAAAATATATATATATATATATATATATATATATATATATATATAACATATAGTCAAGTAACAATTACAAAAAACATTTTGCATTCATAGTCTTCTCTCCTCCTTCCGTGAACGCGCTCCATGAGACCATATAGTATGTTCATAAGGTAGCACCGACTATGGGTGTTATTTTTTTGGTAAAAAATTTATTTTATCAGTATTACCATCGATATTAACATTTTTGTGCTGTTTGCTATAATGATAAAAAAAAATGTCAGCGATGATGTCAAATGTATGTCATTTTGACATTTCTGACCTTAAAAAATATGAATGGGGTTTGTAACTATTTTACGGTATAAACAAATAGAAATATTTTTTCATTAACTAATATTCCCAAGACCTCCGGGCATACATCGTGCAGAATGGCCCAGGACCCTGGAACTTGAAAAATGTCTCATCTGTCATTCTCATGATGTGTTATGCTATTATAGATTAATACTGCATATAACGCAATGATAAATAATTCTAATTACTCACTGAGGGGTCTGGTAAGGGCTGCAGGGGGTTCTTGCTCCCTGTGCAGCTGTGATTGAAGGATTTTGAGACACTAGTACCTAATGCTGTCTGTATTTGTTTTAACTGAAATTCCTTATACAGACGCCATGGTTCCTGATATCCTGATTTGCTCTTTTGCGAGTTTTCTATGAATGTAGCCAGAACCCTCCCTGAGGGCATAAAATATTATACCTCCAAGACCGGATTAAAGTGCTTTGGGCCCTGGATCAGTTATACCAGGCATGTCCAAAGTCCGGCCCGAGGGCCAATAGCGGCCCGCGTTCCGGACTGATAAGGCCCCACAGATTTGCCCAAATATAGATCTGTTTTTTTTATATCAAAGGCAGAGTGATTTACCACCTGTTTAGATTTGTCATCCAAGTCACAAAATGAAAAGTATTTGCATAAAATAGTTAATTTGCATTTAATTTTAATGGTTCAAAGAATGTCAGGCAAAATGGTCGGCCCTCGCACATGTTCACTTCATGAAATCTGGCACTCTTCGAAAAAAGTTTGGACATGCCTGAGTTATACGGAAACGGCCCTTTCTCCGCATTTCCTGCCTTTAGCAACTCGTTTGTTTTTTTTAATCTCTGCTTTCTGCACCTTGCAGTCTTTTTTCCTTCTGTTCTAGTCTCTTTTACCTGTGTCTTTTTGCACCTTACTTCCTTTTTTTTCTTTTATCCTGCTTATCTGCCTTTTCATCATCTTTCTAAATGCTATTCTGCCCTCCATTACACATACATATACACACATGCACACATACTGTATACACACTCGCACGCACACACACACGCACACACACATATATATACACATATGCACATACACATACATACACATGCACATACACACACAGTACTTCCTTCCACCTCCCTGTATGTTCCTTGTGGCCTACAGATTCCTCACTGAGTGGCGATCTGATGGGGCCCCCGATGTGCAGCAATCATCCTCCATCACTGACGCTGTACACCCACAAGTGATATAATTTACAGATGCACAGTTTCTGTGAGAGAGGATGATTGCCGAACGTCACCAGACCCGATCGGATCGCCACTTCGTGGGACAGGTGAGTGATATGGACCGGTCAGTCCATATCTGGGAGCAATTGGTGCAGGGCTCCTCTTGTGGTATACTGTTGCTTTAAGAAAGGACACTCTGGACTGTTTGTGGGGAACTCTATGGTCAGTGGCCATTTTTAAGTTGGAGTTCAGTTGACAGTTTGAAATGTTATGTTTTGGATCTGAGCTGAATAAAGAACTGCTCTGTATAACTACTATCAAGTAGTGCTGGCTCCTGCTCTCCATGTTTAATACTACATACAGAAAACACTACATGGTGTCAGAAGTGCTGAACAAGTCACTTGCCTGAGGATATTGCTACAAGGACTTTATTTACAGCTTATACAGCATCAGCATGGAGTTTTTCAAACCACCAGACCCTCTGCAGTTCACAGGAAATGTAAGTGAAAACTGGAGGAGATGGGAGCAGAGATTTTTAATTTATGCTGAAGCAGTTGAACTTTATAAGAAGGAGCAGAAGACTCAGATTGCCATAGCCCTACATGTTGTGGGTGGGGAAGGACAAGAGGTTTACAACACACTGGAATCAGCCTTGCCTGCTGAAAGAACCTTAAATTCAGTGCTGAAGTTGTTCAGGGACCACTGTAATCCAAAGAAAAATGTTGTGTTTGAGCGACACCAATTTTGGACACATCCACATCTGGAGGGGCAAGGTATTGAAAGATATATGACAGAACTAAGAGTGAAGGCAAGAGACTGTGAATTTGGGGCTATACTTGATGACATGTTAAGAGACAAATTGGTTTTTAGTGTTACTGATGCCAGACTTAAAGAACGTCTGCTCAGAGAGACTGACCTCACACTTCAAAAGGCAGTAGAGATGTGTCAGGCTGCTGAAGCCACAAAAGCCCAGGTTCAAGTTATGGCTGCAAACATGTCAGCAAGCGCTTACCAGCCTATTCACTCATTGGAGTACAAATCTACTCTCTCTAAGCCAGTAGAGGCTACTAGAGGCAGCAAGTACAAACCTCACTGTGCTACAAGGGCTGAGCATCAACATAATGTGTGCCCTAAGTGTGGCAGGGTTCACCCACCTCAAAGATGCCCAGCATTTGGGTGTGTTTGTTACACATGCAACAAAAATAATCACTTTGCAAAATGCTGTAAATCCAGGAGCCAGAAGGGTGAGATAGTAAAAACAGTTGAGACTTTATTTATTGGGGCAATACTGAGAGAGAAGACTTTTAACCAAGGAAAAGGACACAAACTAAACCACTCAGCATGGTTCTCTGAGGTGCAAATCAATGGTGCACCCATTAACTTCAAGTTAGATACTGGTGCTGAGGCAAATGTGTTACCTCTCACTCTCTTCAAAAGGATTCCTGGACAGCTACCCATCAAAAAGACAAACACTACTTTAGTAGCCTATGGGGGATCCCGGATCCACCCAAAAGGCATTGTGTATCTAACCGCAGCCACTCCCACGCACACAGCAGAGCTAGAATTCTTTATCACACAATGCTCCACACTTCCATTGTTGGGAAAAGCTGCATGTCAGGAACTGGATTTGCTTCGTAAGGTCCACACAGTCTCTGCACAAACCATCCGCACAAAAGATGATCTGATAAAATGTTACCCTGATGCATTTCGGGGAATTGGGCAATTTAAAGGAACTTACCACATCTACTTAGACCCAAATGTGGCTCCAGTCGTACATGGCTGCAGGAAAATCCCATTTGCAATACTGGGAAGGCTTAAAGAGACCCTCATGCAATTAGAAAAGGATCAGATCATTGCTAAGGTACACACGCCCACCGACTGGGTCAACAGCCTTGTTGTCACAGAAAAGAAGAATGGCACTCTGAGGGTATGTTTGGACCCCCGTGACCTTAACAAAGCTATAAAGCGCCACCACTTCAATATCCCTACTGCTGAGGATGTACAGAGCCAGCTTGCTGGCAAAACCATATTTACCATCCTTGATGAAAAGGATGGTTACTGGCAGGTCAAATTAGACACAGAGTCATCAGAACTGTGTACTTTCAATTCCCCATGGGGACGCTTCAGATTTTGCAGGATGCCATTTGGGATAAAGTCAGCCAGTGAAGTATTTCAGCAGAAGAATGTGGAGATTTTTGGGGACATCCCAGGTGTGCATATAATAGCTGATGACATGATCATTGCTGCATCATCACATGAGGAACATGATCGAATCCTGAGCCAGGTGATGAACCGAGCATTAAACGAGAACATCAAGTTTAATCCGGACAAAATCCAATTCAAAGTATCAGAAGTCCGATATATGGGACATGTCATCACACCTGCAGGAGTTCAGCCTGATGCTGAGAAAGTCCAAGCAATTAGCAAAATGCCTGACCCTGAGGATAAAAAAGGTCTGCAAAGATTTTTGGGCATGGTCCGGTATCTTGCACAATATATACCGGGGGAGGCAGAGATTACAGCACCATTGAGGAAGTTACTCTGTAAAGACATTGTTTGGCAGTGGGGCCCAGAGCATGCTAAAGCAGTACAGTGCTTAAAACAGGCACTGATTGAGGCTCCAATATTGAAATTTTTTGACCCAACAAAAGCAGTGGTGATTCAGGCAGATGCATCTAAATCCGGCCTGGGGGCTTGCTTACTTCAAGATAACTGCCCCATAGCATATGCATCTAGAGCGATGACTACCACAGAGCAGAATTATGCCCAGATAGAGAAAGAACTCTTGGCAATTGTTTACGCTACTAAAAAGTTCCATCAGTTCATATTTGGCAAAACCATTACAGTGCAGTCTGACCATAAGCCTCTTGAAGCTATACTTACTAAACCACTAAGCAAAGCGCCAGCAAGACTCCAAAGAATGCTCTTACAACTGCAGAGATATGACCTGGTGATTTCTTACACTGCTGGGCGTGACATGCTTATTGCTGACACCCTTTCCAGGGCCACTGTGGATCCCCCAGATTCAGAAAAGGATATGTTATCTGAAGAAAAGGTAATTTATACACTTTCAGCATCACAAACTATTGGGACTGAGATGTTATCTTATTTACAGAAGGCCACAGCAGAAGATAAATGCTTATCGGAAATTAAGCATCTTCTATATCATGGTTGGCCACAAAGAAAAAGGCAACTTCATCCAAGTCTGCAGCCATTTTGGCAATTTAAGCACTTGCTGCGCAAGGAGGATGATCTCCTTTTGCTTGGTGAAAAGATTGTGGTTCCTCAGAATGCTCGCAGAATAATCCTGGAGAGTCTGCACGAGTGCCATCAAGGTATACAGAAAACCAAAATGCGGGCTCGGATGATCCTATTCTGGCCCAGCATGTCCAGGGACATTCATCAGATGGTAGAGACCTGCAAGATTTGTGCTAGTTATCTACCTGCGAACCAAAAAGAGCCATTACTCTCGCACAAAATTCCTCATCTTCCTTGGCAAAAACTGGCAATGGACATTTTTGATTGGAAAGGGTGCTCTTTCCTTGTGATAGTGGACTATTTTTCCAAATACCCTGAAGTGTTAAAGATGTCTGATAAGTCATCAACAACCGTTATTGGCAAACTGAAAGCCACCTTTGCTAGACATGGCATCCCAACAGAAGTTATCAGTGATCATGTACCCTTCGCCAGTGCCGAGATGAAGGCATTTGCTGCAGCATGGGGGATAAAGTTTACTCACTCTAGTCCTGGGTACCCACAATCTAATGGACTAGCAGAAAGGACAGTAAAAACTATTAAACTCATGCTCCAAAAGACATGGGAATCGGGGGTGGATCCTCATATTGGGCTTTTAGAGCTACGCAACACTCCAATCACTGGAATGGCCTATTCCCCCGCACAGCTCTTAATGGGTCGGACTCTTCGAACCAAGGTACCTGTTGTGGCTGCTGCATTAAAGCCCCAGATTCCAAAGAATGCACACCGGGGATTGAGAGACATTCAGCGCAGGCAGAAAGCTTATTATGATCATGGCGCCAAGTTACTACCAGCCTTCCAAACAGGGGATGCAGTGCGTATGGAGACATCAGTTGGTTGGCAGCCTGCAAAGATATTATTTGTTGGTCCTGAGCCAAGATCTTATGTAATTGAAACACCGGATGGCAGAAAGTACAGGAGAAACCGGCGTCATCTCAGGTTGGATAATACATATGATCAAGACCACTCAGATCCACAGGTACTTGTAACTAAAAGTAGAGCAGAGTCGACAATCACACACGATACAGACTTGGAGGCTGAAGTGCCAGGTTCAGATGGAGACCAAGGAGACCAAGTCCCTCTAGAGTCTACAGAAGCTGCTTGCAAAACATCCCGATCTGGAAGAGTAATACGCCCTCCCGAGAGACTGAAAGATTATGTTATAGGATAAAGTATATTTAGCTTCATTTTTATAGTTTCTTTACTGTTCAGTAATGTATGTTTAAAAGGGGGGATTTGAAAATAGTTTGGGAGATGTGGTATACTGTTGCTTTAAGAAAGGACACTCTGGACTGTTTGTGGGGAACTCTATGGTCAGTGGCCATTTTTAAGTTGGAGTTCAGTTGACAGTTTGAAATGTTATGTTTTGGATCTGAGCTGAATAAAGAACTGCTCTGTATAACTACTATCAAGTAGTGCTGGCTCCTGCTCTCCATGTTTAATACTACATACAGAAAACACTACACCTCTAAACACTGGGGCCATGGAGCAATTGCTTCATGTGCTCCGCCATTAATCCGGTCCTGCATACCTCCCATGTGCCCCGATTATCACGTGCTGCCCCAATTATCACGTGCTGCCCCTTTCATAGCTGCCCCACTGTCTCACTTTTGCACACAGTAAGGGTCATGGGCCAGCTGAGGAGATCCTCTGATCTTCCTTGATTGGCGGGGTAACCTGTAAAATCTGTACTGTTGCCAAACACTTCCAACACCTGATTGGGACACCCGAAAAGTCAGGAAATATGATGCATAAAGAGGAATTCTTAGGCAAAGTGTCATTTTTTGTCTATAAGACACGTCTTCCAAAGGAATGTATTGGTATTTCACTTTTTCATTTTATAAAGTACTACCCATATTGTCATGAGTTTTGCACAAAAAACAGGTTATGCCATAACAACATTTGCAAAAAACAAGAAGACACCAAAAAAAGTAATTATAGCATTCAGCAGAGCATGAAAATAAATGTATTTTAAACAGTTTAAAGGTATATTGGCTTTTTTTTTATATTTGCACACTCATCGCCCCATAGTGCAATATTTACTAATTTCCAGATTATATATTGCTTGCATTTCCTATCTATTTTCTATTTAGTTATTTTTTTGAAAAATGTATACTTTATATACTGTACGTATATTTTAGTTTTACAAGAATCTGTATATTTGTTAAATAGATGATTGAGTGATTGTACGCACACATAGCTGCCCCCACTGTCCTGCTTTAGGAGGGTGGCAGGAATCATGGGCAATTGTGGAGACCCTCTGCTTTGACTTTCCTCTTTATGCAGAAAATATAGTTTATTCCCTTAATGTATTTGTAATTTTGCATAATGCTATTCCAAGATATATATATATATATATAAACTGTATATGATAAAGTCCTTCAGTTATCTTTAATATACTTTGTTGTGCAACTTGTGCTTTTTATTATTTCCTTCGTTCTTTAGAAATAGCTACTTTAAGATTCTTCTGAACGGTTTTTATATAGAATGACACATTCTGATGGAAATGAACACACTTATAATGAGTTAGATACGTAAATATTTTTACCTGTACGGTAGACAAAATTGCCCTCGGTTTCTGACGATGAAGGAGATACTAATTCCTCTTCAAACTCATTGGAGCTAAATGACCCTGAGTGGTTCCTTTGTCGGTTTTTTTCTCTCATCGCTGCATTGGCAGCCATGACATGTCGCAAAGAGTCATTGAGATATCGGTGCAATAAACTGCTCTTGTATTTTGGAGGTGACACGTAGTCTTCATTGCTACTTGCCTCGGCTCTTACACCCGATTTGATGACTGAATTCTCGTTATTAATCACAGTATGGTGAATGGGTTTGTCGTATCTTTCTTCATTAGCATGACTCCTCGGGGCGTTCTCACCATCTAAAAGAAAGAAATAAGTAATCACAATGGGATACTACTATGAAATTAGCTATAAGACACTTAATCAAGTATAACATTGGATATAAAAAAAAGCTAAATGTGTACGAGTTCTAAAAGAATTTCCAAACTTCCAAGTTTGGGCCTGTGATGTTGTGTACCAGTGCTCGTCTCCGCGGTGAGGAAGCACTATAGAGGTCCATAGCATAAATGGCCACGTTACACCAGAGATCTCCGCAATGGGCCTACTGAGCTGTGGTCAACTGGTCAATCTAGCCCTGTTGCAATAGTGGTTGCCCCCCCCCCAGTCCTGCCATCCTAGGCCTAGGCCAGAAAATTGCTTAATATCTGCATTTTTAACATGAATTAATTAATTTACTGATTGTTTATGTTAACATTTGGCAAAACAGAAATCTTCGCCTTTTACTTTCAGGATATCTGCAGCTGGGTTTTGTGTCATATTGTTCTCTAGCTGATTTTTTTCATCTCATTGGACACTGATGTAGGAATTCTACAGGCATAGATCTTTTGTTCACATCACGTAAAAAGTATGTACTTCATACTCTCACTTATTTAGTAGTATTTATGCCCCCAAAAATTTTGAGAGCTTATTTTATCTCATCTTCTTTTCGACATAATTGATGTTTCTTTTGCTTCTTCCAACAGGAAATATCTATCAATAACTGTTATTTTGCTTTCAGTGAATAACCCTTCCGATGGGTGTATGGAAAACGCCCACTCATATCAATTGCGTTGATTTTCTAAGAGACTTAGAAATGAGTACGGGTTGCTTTGGCATAGGACCTACAACCTCAAGCCTTCCATAAATGAAATGTATGTTCCAAGGTCTTTTTTTTAAAGATTTGTGCATTAGATTTCGCCACACACCCTGTAGTGTTGCACAAGCTACCATTTTTCTAGGTTTAATAAGGCCCTCTGTTTAATAAGTCAGCTTCTTTATGCACAAAAACGTGTCAACAGCATTGATGGGAGAAGATGGCTTCAGAGCACTATTGTGAGAATTTTGACTACGCTGGAACGAAGAGCTCTCAAGGACCTCAATCAAAACAAACCCATGTTAAACCATTTGTTCCGTGAACGTGTTGCAATGCATTTTCTCTGGGCTGGGAGTGACCTCGTTAAACCAACTTAAACTGGATCAAATTACTGGAAAAGAAGCCATTTGCATCACACATTTTTAAGCATGAATACCAATTCATGGAGCTTCTTGAAACATTATCAAACATGGTAAGACGAGGGGTTTTAATGCCATATACATAAAAAACTATTAGGCAGTTTCACTGCACCCTTAAGCTTGTTATTTAGCATTTTCAAATAGTCTTAAAATATCTATAACGCTGTAAATGTTACATTCAGGATTTTATTGTAATTTGTGTTTGTTTATTTAATTGTATATATTAAATATTATTATATTTATATATAAAAAAAATTTATATTTGATTTTCAGTTAGTTTTATTTGAATGAATCTTACATATAACCATTAATACAGCGTAGCATTCATTAGGCTTACGGTAAGCAAAACAATGACAAACAGCTTCCACAAATACAGAGTCTTAGCAAGAAAAATAACATAAATTACGTCAATATGGCAGTTTAGATCTATTTTTTGCCCTATGCAAATCTACGCTGGGTTATTCTCAACATTATATACGGCAGACACATGGAAGTAGAGAGAGCCCATGTCAGAGTGAGTAAGGACTCAAGTCAAGTGACAGTCCTTGTGTCCTTATGTAGATGTCTCTGATTACAATGCGTAAAGTGCGTTGGAAAGTCTACAAATCTGGGATTCAGAGCAGGATTGTTTATGACAAATCCATAAAGCCATAGGTGCATTTTATTTGGCTGACAAATTAATTGCTTATACAAGCTGAATACAGTGTAACATTAAAAAAGGTAACTTTTGGTTTTGTCACAGAAAATTGTGCGCAATATGTACATAAAATCTTCTCTGCGGATCTGGAAGACACATATGGTGACGTTTAAAAAGTTATATACAATGAAGCCAATTTGAAAACAAGAAATAGCATTCAGACTGCATAATATCTATATACGTCTCTGAATTGAATTGTAGAGACATGAACATGTCAAAAGCAGATACAGGGTAACGAACCTTCTGAACAGGAGTCGTCGCTGCTCACGCTTAGCCGCTCGGCATTCCCTTGGACGTACTTGTTGTACAGTTTGATCCGTAAAGCCCAGCTCAAGTCTGGTTGTCTCACAGTATTTTTGAGGCGGCGTCTTGCATTTGCAAACCAATTCGAAACCTGAAGAAACAAGTTTAAATATTGTCATGTACCATATATTAAATAAAAGTTATATCATCATAATTTAACATCATTTAACATCTGGGCACTCAGTATATAATGGCCTGTGATATACGATTGAGATATCTATCATTATAAGCATAATACAGTATATATTAGATACAGAACGGTGTCACTATGCATTATGAGGGACAAACCCCAATGAATTTATCACGCAAGAAGATCTGATCTGGCCCTGCATAACGTATATATTATGTTTTAAAATTTCTTCAATATCATTTCACGACTGTAACCCTCCATTCTACAATGTCTTCTTCAGGTAATATTCCCGGAGGTTTGCCTACAATAAGAACAGCACACTTTTTCTACTACACATATACATTAGACATGTTGCTGGCCAGCCAACAGAGACAGCGCAGCATGAGCAGATTATGTGACTGCGTAGGGTTTCCACGTCGTCAATTAGCCCTTATACTACATTCTGTACAACATTATAGCATTTTATCTATTCAATTTAATCCAAAAATGAGTACCTGCAGCTCTACCCATCCCTGCTGTAGTATAAGCCTGCTCCAATGGGGATAAAGAAAAGAAGGACAAAAGGATAAAAGAGAGATAGAGAGAGAGAACGGGTAATGGCAGCTCTAGCAACACTGGTAACGCGTTCTCAACGTCCCAAAGACAGAACGGATACAATGAAAATAATCTGGCATGAGTGGATGTGCCATACATCCATTCCGTGAGTTGCCTGTACACAAAGAACGCTAACCACATCATTCTCGGTCAACAGCAGATTAGCTGACAGTATACCCACAGGTGATCCCACTGCATGACATACCGATGTACCACTTGGTCTTTTGAGGGTTATTGTATATCCCATGTGTCATTCTATGTGATAACTCTGAGCAAGGCGAAACGCATCAGGTTTACAGTATTCTCCAAATTAATCGGCAACTCACTTTTATGGACTTTAATTGTTTTATGCTATATATGATATGTATGTATCACTGTGTATATGAATATTAATTAAAACATTTGTGCTAATTTATCCTGTTGATCTTCACGACTTTATTATCACTAACTGCTCTATATTTCCACATGTCCCCTGTGTGTCTCTTAACGTGTATTTACGCCTAACGTTTATCCTGTAGGGTCTTGTTACAGACTCACAGACATTCTAAAGATTCCTCAGCACTTTTTACTCTCTCACATCTGTGTCAAACCAACAAGTAACGTTTTTTTTTTTAAGGAACAAAATGTAAAAAGCATCAGAAAAGCAGTAGAATCATGGTTAATTCAGAATATCCATTTCCTCAAGAATCAGACTCTTACTCTTCAAAATCAAAATGTTTCTATAAATTATATATAAATTTAATTTAATACATAAATAATAGACATTTATAATATATAAACATACATAATAATTTTGTTTGCAGTCTCGTCTGCGCCTGGAAAAATTTATTGCTTGAATTTGCTATTTATGAAAAAAAAATATTATTATTTATTGCTCTGCCTTGAGAACATTTCTTAATTGAAACAAACTGTCACGTTAAAATATTTTGTAAAACGCTTGCCCTGTAGTAAATCAAGATGTTAAAAATAGCGTGCTGTTCCAATAACTAAATAAATCAATACCGCATAAAACTGTCCATAGGGTCTGTTAGGATTTTTCAAATGGTTCAGCAGTTTCTAGGATATATTTGGCAGTGAATGTCAGCCTACCAACCATGGAAGTAATTAAGCTTAGTGGTACACACCCAGCATTCCTCCTCTGTCTTGGCTTCTCAACCAGCTGTGAAACATGTTACCACGATCTCAAAAGATCCTAAACAATCAAGAAGAGGTTGCATAGATTCGGGAAAATATTGGGTCCTCAGCACAAGAAGCAGATAATGTTTATGGCAAAAAGAGGCACCTTCCATGGTCCCAGTCGTCCATCCATGGCAGCTGTCCTATGGCACACTCTACAGCTACTATAGCCGCCAACGTAGACCTCTTCACCAGTTTGGATATGACATCATATTGTAGCAACTAGCAGCGCAAATGTTATCATAAAATGTACGAGTGCCGTCTGGTACAATTAGGATGGGAAGGATGGCCTATACCAGGGGTGTCCAACCTGCGGTCCTCCAGCTGCTGCAGGACTACATCTCCCATAATGCTCTATCAGCCAAGGGGCTGGCTGAGGAGTATGGGAGATGTAGTTCTGCAGCAGCTGGAGGGCCGCAGGTTGGACACCCCTGGCCTATACGGAGGAAATTTGCCTTGGTTCCTATTATGTATAGACAGCCTTGATTGCCATATTTGTCGTACCTTCTGCTGTGCCCATATATTACTTTACACAGAGGGTGGTAGATAAATGGAACAGTCTCCCAACAAAAGAGGTGGAGGCTAACGCAGTGAGGGGATTTAAACATGCATGGGGTCGGCATAAAACTATCCTGACTCTGGGGCACGATCAAGGACTTACATCAGTAAAAATGGGCTCACTAGATGGGCCGAATGTTTCTTATATACCATGTATATCCTATATATATCCTTAATATATTGTGCTGAGACACCTAGGTTGTCAAGAACTAAAGGTTACCTTCTGCAGGAGTGAGTGTTATGTCTCTGAGCAACGTCTCCACTCTAGATCTTATTTTATGGATATGCTGGCTTGTTAAAATGCTCGCTGACTCATGAAGATTCAGATAATGTTTATAAAAATACTTTCTTAATCTATTTTAAGATAACCCATTTAAAATGAAAAATGCCATTTTAAGGCTCTTAGCTTAACATTTTCTAAAAAAAAAGGAATGAACGGGTTCACATTGTGAAAAACAGTTATTGATAAAAAAAATAAAAAATACAAAAAAAAGTCCACTATAATATTTGGAAAAAAATATATAATTGCTTGTTGGGGTTATTTAACAAGATTTCAGCTTGTCACTTGACCTTTTGGAAAATGTTATTTTAAATTAAATACGCGAGGTTAAAAATACAGTAGGCTCCACAGTCAACATTTTAGTGCCAAGCATGTTGCTTTATAACCTCGGGATTTTGCCGTGGCAGCACAAGAGAGCTATATAACCATCCCGTAGTTTTTCTTTCACCCCTAAGTACATGTTTAGATTAATCAAAATGATGTGACACTTTGGAAAGGAGGCCAGAAGGACTGTTTTGGAATAAGTCCACGTTTTAATGCGCCCAGGTGAATAAATTATCTTCCAGCACTTTAGCTGATATATGCCTCATTTGGCATCTATAGGTTTTGCGATGACCCAACCAAAACATGGGGAGATTAATTTAATGGTTGTCTGGATATTTCTGCAGTGACAGAGCCTCAAAGAAAAAGAAAAAAAAAATGGCATTACATACGCTGGTAGAAGGACGGATTAATGTGTGGAGAAACAAGGAAAGGGAGAAAAGCATAATTTATGTTATTCTTGGGTAACAAATGTGTTATTTAAAAGAATAAAACATAAAAACATAAAACATAAAAGAGTAAACATAAATAGGGACAACTTAACTAAACCCTAAATACCATATATGTTTATATATAAGCATATACACATATAAGACCTCTAAATATGAACAATGGTCCATATACCACAAACGATTATTATTATTAAAATTATTTATTGGTTTATATAGCGCCATCATGTTCCGCAGCGCTGTACTCACATCAACCACAACAACCATGAATTGTAATAATATAAGAACAATCCACGTACCCCAGGTATCATAGGTGATTCAGACGCAACGGCAACATTCATAAAGAAGAATTACATGCGCTCTACACAGGCATCTGTAATATCCATAAAGGACGAAGCCAGGCAAGCAATGAGTTGGCCTTAAACAGCCAGAAACACATATATTTTTCTATATTATGTTGAATTATTTGCTTTTTTTTCCTATAAATTTGTTTTTGCAATTGTGCCACCTATTCGCTTCTTTCTGTATCTCTCATGTTCTGTAGGTTACATGGGAGATGATTGGAAAAATGTTCAAGGCTCTTTGGGGTTTATTCACTAAGCAGTAACGCTGTCGTTTTAACTCCCTGAATTCATATAATAGACACAGGATGCCTTAGACGGTCCAACAACATAACGGTCTATGTTAAGTAAATACCGACGCAGAGAGTTTTATCTTAGTTTAAAATCCTGAAGGAAGAATAGGTCGTCTTCCTAACAATTCTTCACTTCTAATGTTCTAACTATAACATCATAAAATGCCATTAACGATAATTCGAGTGTGGTTTCGGGACCTCTTGTAATGGAAACAGGATTCCTCATTTCCTCTATAAGGAGGGTATTAGCGATATAATTATGGGCAGGAGGAAACAGGACTTCAAGGCAGGTGGGGATTTAATTATTTTAAATGTAATGCATATAACAGGAAAATGTGTCTCTTGTATTATACTGTAGCTACTAAGAAAATAATACATCACGGGATGCAATGATCACTACAGCTAGCAATGCGCATGAGCGCGAGTGTGTTTATTAACTATACCACTCGCTGATTATGTTTTTTGCTCATTTTTGTGCGTTGCAAAATCATTAGTTGGAAAGGTCATGTATAAAGGATTACTCGTGTGACAGTTCTGGAGTTTAATATGTACACGTGTGTAAAAAAAAAAAAAGATCCTTTTTTTGCCAGAGATTTGAATTATTATACGCGTCTTCCAGTGCAATCCTGTAATACACATAATCCATAAAAATCTATCTCTGATTTTCCACTGTAGACTCATGACACTTACAGAAGACACTTTCCAATGGATCAATGTGAGATGATGGTTTATTGGGTTATTGCAGTTTTTAGGGTTTTCTTTGCTCTCTGCGCATCCTTTTTTAAGAACTGTGTACAGTTCAACAATGAAAAGGCACATAGTACTTGCATAGGAACCCTGTACGCTGCATTTCAGATATGGTGTCCTCTAGATCGGGCTGCTCACTTTGGTATTGGACACGTGCACTCATTTTCATCCATGGAAAGAAAAAATGTCGTTTTAGAATTCCGTGCCCCATAATTTGGGAACCTTCCTCCCAAAATGACAGGTTAGGACATTACCAGGATAGATTAGTTAATTATGTATTATAGCACGAAACGACTGCCTGGTTCGTTCCTGTTTGGGTTATGAGTTGTTTAAATAATTAATCGAAAGAAAAGTTACAAATAACCAAATGCATAACAGCCGAGCTATGGAAAAATAGCAAAGTTACGCAATACCGGACTGCTTCAGCTTTTATTCATTCATTTCTATTAATATTTCTTCATAAACTTCCAAACGAAATAACCTTCACAACATATATTATGACAAGTATGCAGCATTTTGGGGTTCCCAGAAAAAGAGACCTCAGAGGTCCCAAAGGCGTAAATTTAACTATAGGTTGTATTACAAATCCAGAAGATCACAGCATAAATACCAAAGGGTTAATAAGTCAAGGGGGTTAAAGAGACAAACTGTAAATACGGGGAGAACTTTCATAAGAGAACCCTTTCTAGATTCCATTGCTCACAAGCAGCCGGGGCCCCCCTTCCTTGTGTACCGATATATATGAAGGTGTCTTAAAGGTATTGTCTATGTCTTTGTTATATATTTTCACTGTCCTCTAGTGTGACAGCGCTACAGAATCTGCTAGTGCTTTATGATTCATAATAACCTGTTTGTATATTACCCCATAAATTGCCAACCAGCTACAGTGCTTACTTGTACATAGGTTCCTGGGGGTCTGCCAAGACCACCCCAAGCATGCACTGGCCAAACCAGACCATGGACAGGTAAAGAATGCATATTAAAGTACTTTAAAAGTCTCTTAACACACCTTCTTCGGTAGTGAGACTGCGTGGGGCACTGAGATTTCCATTTTACTTCTAGATTCTTATTGCTTAGTGTTTTATATAGCACCATCATACTCCATAGTGCTGTACAACGGGTAGACAGAAAATAACAAGTAGTATATAGCAATTTGATTTACAGAAACAACAGATGGGGAGGACCCTGTTCAAACCAGCTTACAATCTGCAAACACATTTTAAGCAGGACTCTCGTCATATCGTGCTTCTACGAGTCCAATGTTCTGGTTTCGCACACACATTGTACACAACGGTCTCTTAAAACTGCATTTAAGGCAAAATGGAAGACACAGCAAAATTTGAGTTTGGAATTATTATGGACTTTTAATGGAATATCATTGCAAATAAGTTCTAGAAAACAATGTTTTACTGTTCTAACTAAAGTTTTTATAGAAGAGTTTTCAGAAGCTAACCAATTCACTTCATTAGGTCACTTACTGAGACTACGCCAAGAGCATACTGAAGCCAAAAGCACAGGATTGCGCAACATCTACTTATAGCATTTTGTCATTCGGTGTCCTATTAAGCGTGTAATAATATCTGTGACAGATTAACAGTTTTCTAGCCCATTTTGGAGAAACATCGAGTGGCTGTTTTAATAAATAAATACACACATCTGTAAATAAGTATCTAGAATACAATCATTTAAAAGTCCGAACAAGGCTTATCTGATTTGAGTAATAATGTCCAAAGGCCTATTATTAGCCTAAATTTCTTTATCAAACATCAATGTTTTCAAGAGTAGGAGGTTAAAAGGCTTTTTAGCTCATGTTTGTGCTGGGCCTAATAGATGGTCACAATCAAGAGGCGGGGGTCCTTAAAACACATTTGGAAGAAAGTAACCATTGAGAGGAATACATACATAATTATCTTTCAACAGCCATGCATTTTTTGTTACATTGCAGCACTCGTTACAATAAGAGTAAAGTCATCTCAGGACATCGCTCTTCCTGACAAATTAATTCTTGTGAATGGATGAAAAACATATGATATTCACCTGCACCAAGGTCATCTGGGAGCCAAGTGCCAGTAGAATTTTCTCAGTCTTGGTGGGGTACGGATTATCCCGGTGCTTGTAAAGCCACTGCTTTAGCGGTCGCGCCATGTCCTGCAGCGCCTGCCTTTTATGTCTTACTTTTCCGCTGCTTCCTCTTGAGCTTCTAAAAAAAAAAAAAAACAACAATGGTAGCAGGTCATACTTTGACATCATTAGAGAAAACATGACACTTTCTGTCCATGCATCAGTCCAAGCTATCCAAACACAAGTATTTTTTACATTGTTAGATAATGGTAGCGTGTAGCCACACACGTTATCAGCAGCTGGCCTTAAATTGCTAAGGATAGATTTCCATCGCAGTCCTTTTGTGCTCATCTCAAACATACATTGATCGCTCTTATCTCTAGAAGGTATTCTCCCATATCTCTGAAATCCAAAATGAAAAAGTATGTATCTATTAGAAAAAGTCTGATTATTGCTCCCAATGATGTTATCTCTCATTCTGTTAAGTTGCTGATTGTTGTTCATTGGTTCAGGCAGCCTCTGTAACTCTAAGGTGAGGCGAAGGGAGAGAAGATTTAAGACATGAAAATGATTAGATCATGCCGCTACTTTGAGACACAGATCTCAGCTTCTATGGGGTGATCTCCTAAACCTACACATCTCCAAAAACAATTACCCCGATTGACCATCCCAAAGCACAAACTACTACGGGTCGTTTAATACGTTCATTTAGTTATTCTAAAAGCTGAGATGACAGCTCGGTATGAAACACATTCCCAGTATGCTTGGCAAAGAGATGTTACCGCAGACAGCGTGTGTAATTTCCCATAGATAGACACAATCAAAAAATATACAACGTTCCCAACATAAATTCTTATTTGATTCTCCTTAAATAAATCCTAAAACATTATTTTATTCTTTTCTTTAGAAAGGCACGCCCCATAAGAAAACACAGCAACATTTTTACCTAACGTAAAAAAAACGGCACTTAGTCTGTTTTTTGTCAGTTTCTGCATTTGGATTTGATGAGCAATGGTATTTTCACTCTTCCAGATGTGTTACAAATTACGATTTCAACAGTCTGACTGGCCCGATTTAATACATTACGGTTTTGGCCGAGGCTTGATAATTTATGTAGATATGACAGCCTGTCGCACACCTCATTTACTATAATTGGGCCCGGTTAAAAGAGTCATTACTGAAAAAAAAAAAAGGTTTGTACAGTAAACCACACAATGTCGGAGGAAAGGTTTCCTGGATATTTTACTGGCATTTCCCAACCCAACAGATGAGGGAACCTGCCACTTCATCAGGACCAAGGGCGGCTCCGAGTTTCTGCGGGCCCTAAGTGAATAAAATGAAAGGGGCCTTTGCCGAAAAACAAGCTAAGGATTTATTTATACACACAACACATGTATATTCACATATGATTTGTTTTTGTAACATTGTGATAAATGTGGGTCGCACCCACGTAGTTCAGCTCATTAGTCTTCTAGTCTGGCTGCCCGAAGCGTAGATCCATGAGCCATGGAGATAGTTTGGCCGAACCTGGCAATGCATGGGTTAATGGCGGGCGTCCATAAGTCACTACAAAGCAGATAATTCATTAATATTCCTTTAACCTATACAGACGCGATATAACTAACTTCATTCGCAATCACTCTGGGCTCCCAACACAATACTCTGCTCATTGACAAGCAGGGCTAATGGCCGGATTGCGTGATAACTGCAGCTATTCCAATCCATAAAACAAAATGTATATCGCAGTACATTTAACACGTAATACCATACATATACCATACATGATTCTCCTATCATTACTGTTATTATCATTTATTTAGCAAAGTATGTATTACTTTACACAGTATGGGTCGTGATCAATTTAAATTGGCAAACATTAAGTAAAGAGTAAGCAGAACATTTTAAAGAGCTACATAACGCAGAATGGATTGTACCTGGTAGCTGGTGTACCTGTCATTTAATATCTGATGGTCTAGTGAACGTAGCCATGACCAACAAATCACGGCTTCGTCTCTGGACCATCAAGACCCGCTCTATCTGCTTCACCGTGGACATCAGGTAAATATTATCGTTTGAGCATCGGAACGCATTCTACTATTCAAGACAAAAAGTCTAGGTATCATAAACGAGAAACTGTTTACTAGTAACATGCTCCCCTGCTGAGTAAAAGCAAGATATTGTATTACTTTTACAAGCCTTGATCAAAATATTTACCATAGATCTCTTCAAGACAAGTGCCCAAAGTGGCCATGGGGTACCTATGGGGTATATGGCCTATTATTGGCTATCTATTGTGATACTCTGATTCGGCTAGGGGAAAAATTCAACCAAAATAAAAAATAGAATAAAATCATCATTAAAACCAAACTTAGTTTTGAAAAGACGGACTTTTTTTTCTAGCAAAACACACAAATAGAGTCATAAAGAATTTATAGAATGGAACATAAACATTACAATGAATGGCATCATAAAAATCCCTGAGATACTACCTTTAAAAACATGTTTACATTTCAAACTAAACTAGTTTGATGATTTCATTTGGTGAAATAAAAATGACTCTATGTATAAATAATAATAAAAAAATAATAATCTCAAAAGCAGCATTGCAAAAATACGCAAATTTCCTTAGAAATACCCCTACCTCCTGGGTTAATTGTTAATTTTATTCCAATATCAGAAATAAATGAGTAATATTTTTAGCGCCCAAACAGCATTACTATAATATTATATATATATAGATATAAATTATATATTATAGCTTCTGCACCTTAATGCACTTAATTTCCTTATGGAAATCCCAGCTGGCAAAGCAGTTTGTTTTATATTTATATATACTTCATCACTTAGAGGGTTAAAACAGCTTAACGTCAATGAGGGTTAAACAGCTTGACATCTTTTAACAACAGTTAAACATCTGGGTTTGGGGAAGAGAAACATGAATTGAAATTCCCCATCGCACGTGACGCATCATTTATATACTAATAGGAGTCCAGTAGGTGTCACTGCAGGTCAGCTACAGACCTCATAATGGACAAAAAAATACAAAAAAGGACAAACACACCCAAAAAACTTACAAATATAGACTTTGAGCCACTGCGGAAGGAGCCAAAACAGACATACATAAAAAAGAAGGAGTCAGTAGTCAGCAGATACATGATGCCGGAAATTAGATTTAAAAGCATCTGGGGCATAACGATTGGGGATTCCGTCACAATATACGTCAAAGTACCCCGATTATGTCGAGTCCTATCTAATCCTGATGTCGCATTATTACTTGCCATGGAACTGAATCAATGAAACTACAATGCGCTTTCTGTAATAGGATGTACATATTGTACATTGTGTATGTGCTGATGCGTGTGCACTGATTTGCTGCATGCATGTATTGATCCTTGCGAGAGCACCTCGAGAGCTGTATTTGTATGCTTGTGTGCCTTATATTTTTTTTCCACCGAAATACCAGACTTCTGGAATAGCAGGTGGCTCATTAATAATGTCCGGAGAGGGCTTTACACTTTAGGAGAGTCTCGGTACCAGGACCTCCAGCCACCTACTATCCCGGCCGCCATCCTTACCGCTAGGGGAGAACACTGATCCTAACATTATAATGAGGGTTTATTCATCTTAGCGATCACTGATTTTATTTTTTAATATATATATATATATACTTTATGTATCCAGTGTTATCCACAGACGTATCATGTACAAGTTATAATTGCAGCATAAGCAGGGCAGACTTTTCCTCTACCTACAGATCTACCTTCTCTCTGAGCTCTGATTCCACAAGCTCATCGGACTCTAACACTTCGAGTGACAGCTTCCGCAACACACACCATCATTTAAAGTGACTGCACTGTGTAATGTATAATATATATATATATATATATATATATATATATATATATAACTCAATAATCAAACCGGAGAAACTCTTACATATATTATGTCCTATATATACTATAAATTTCCCACATTTTTCTATTTTTTCCATGTCTATTTTTCCGTAAGCTGAGTAGAAATGGGTCTCCGGCCTACTCAGGAATGAAAATGTGCAGAATCACGTGAAATTTCCAGTAGTTAAAAGAAATCGTACCATTCTAAACCGTCCACCCTACGGCATGGGGCTCAGACAGCCAGTGATCCCAGTCCTCTGACTGAGTCCTCTGTCTCTGGCTACTATTTCTTCCTAGAAATGCCAGGCTTCTTAATGAGGTTGGCTTTTGTCCCATTTGGAAATTTTTTGACTAAATCTTAATAATAAACGTATCTAGTCTCGGAATCTCTCGTATATGATTTCCTACCTTTACCATATGGCGATTACCACTAGACAGATTAGCAGTAAATTTACCATCAAATTTATTGGATTTAATTGCTTTAAATCCTAGAAAAAAAAAACATTGTCTATAGTCTAGGCCATTTTAAAAAAAAACCACACCATGTGCTATTTATTGAAGCCCATCTTAAGTTATTTATACAAATATTTAAGAAAGTATATACATATGTGTTTATCAAAAACTTTTATTTCCTGCTGAGGTCGGTAAAATATTTCTTATGGAAATTATATAAATCTGAATCCAGAATCTCTTCAATTTATTAGCAAAAGTTGTATAGATTTCTTATGCCGTCAATAAATTTGGTAGTCAGCTACTATTCTAATGAATTTGGATTTATAGTCGTTCAACACATGTAATAATTGTCCATATTTATTGTTCATATCAGCGTCTCTAGAAGAATCTAGATCATGCAACAGGACGATTTCTAGAAAAAGGGTATCTTAGAAACCTAAAAGAATAAAATCACCAGAGGTCCATCTGTTCTTAGGAATTCTGTCAGAGTCTCCGCTACTTATTCTGCCATAGCTCACTAAAAACCCACTTGTTCAGAGATATATACTACTTAACTCCTTAATATACCATAAACAGCGTTCTGGAGAGAATCCGTTTGTTCCCCCAACCCTTGAGATCTCCAGGCCACTCACTTGTGAAAGTGACATTTGCTACAATGAAATCACCCTGGCCTAAATAGACGATTTCCTTTTGTCTTGTTCCCCCTAAACCCCCTAATAGACTGTAAGCTCACAAGAGCCGAACCTTATTTCATTCTGTACCGGTATGTTTTAACATTTGTTCATGTTAGTGTTTATTTTGTATATTCTTAATTTAAATGTAATTATTAATTTTGTATTCTCCTTTCATTACAACAATGCTATGGAATCTGCTGGACCGTTCCAAGCAAAAAGTATCCATAATAATGTAATTATTTGGTACAACGTCATATCTCAGGGACTCATCTTTCTCCTGCTCATACTGCTGAAAACGCAGTATTATGGAACAAAACTGCATCAATGTGTAAACAGTTTTGTGTCAAAACATTTACAATACGTGTATCAATCACTCCCAATTTGTCGAAGTCAGCTACTACACAACACCTCTTCTATCCCTAGATATATGGCAGCAAAATAACATACACTTATGTCAAGTGGAACATGTCTAAAAATACAATCCATCTTTGAGTTCAAAACGTTCAAAGTTTCCTTTGCCCTTCAACAATTCTCGTCAGAGCAAATGAGGATGCAAGAAACACAACAAAGTCTAAAGAGGAGCCTGAAAGCTTCATGGCCGGGGAAGTTGCAGTCTACAAGAATCATGAACGTTGGCATTTGAGAAAATGTTCTTACCCAGGCCGTCGGTGTCTGAGGCTGGCATTGTCCTTCATTGAAACACTATCTTGAAGGACTGCATCAGGGTTGGGACCTTCCATAACAGCCACATAAGGCCGGATACCCCTTTCTCGGTCATTGGTGGCTTCTTCAAACAACACCTGGCCACTGAGCTTATTGAACATGATGGTGTTCATAGCAGAAATACTCGTAATGTCTCTCTTTTGATTCATCGAGGAAAAGTGCAAGTCCAAGGTACCAAAGAAATGGCTCCTAATGGGAAGAATAAATTAAATGGTGATTGTTACTGGGATAACACGTAAACAGGCAATCTATGTTTAAAACACAATACAATATATTACAGATATTTCAAATAAAGGTCAAGTTCAGAGGATCTCAGCCTGTAGCTCTCCCACTTTTGGGGAACCTTCATCAGCGCCATTCCACTTAAGACGCTTATGCTGGACAAAGAAACCTTAGAAGGTCTCGCATTTTATTATTTCCTCTGAAGGTTGGATCACAAAAACCAACACATTTTTTCATTTCCTATGGCAACGACCTATATGAGCTTGGTTTGGTGTCACATGACAATTTAGAGTTCCCAGCACAAATAATGAATGAAACTAAATTTTAAATGACTAAAAAAATTGCTTTTTCGGAAGAGCATTCAACAGTACCAAGAATGATGTTTCTAATGTTGAATTTGGTTATATGCAGTATGTGTTACAATCAGCAGGTAGAACATCACTAACTATGAACGAGCCGTAACGTCTAGAGTGTCAGCAGAGTAGCTTTGAACTTATACAGTTGTCCTCAGGGATAGTCAACCTATCTGTAGAAGGCCACCAGTCTCCATGGCAAGGCTAGTTATGACCACCTGTGGCGATGGGCCATTTAAATAATATATTTGTCGAAGATTTGATTGATTCTCCTTTGGATTAACTTGGTAAATTAACGTTATTCTATGTTTCATCGATTTACAAGTCTTTTACAGTCCAAAAATAACCAGACTGATTTCTACACAGAAAAGAGCGTAATAAATACACGCTAACGTGCAATGGTAAAATATTTATTTCATCGCTAATGGAAAAAGTGTACATTTCTATAGTAACGTGGCATTGAGACCAGCGATAGGGTTGTGCTTTCAGAACAGCTTTGGTGCAACGTTCTAGATCTGGTGCAACCACCGTGAAGACCGGTGGAACGTTCCTGCTCTGCAGGGAGCACTTTGCCCCAGAATGACTCTTTCATATAACCCCTTGTATATAGTCAAAGCAGCATTTATATTGCACGCTGTATTCCAAGTGCTTTAATTAACAAGGAAGAAGGGATACTGACCTGCCAAGTAACAAAATGGATGCATTTAGTTTAAAAATCTGCGCCAATTTGTCCTGTGCAATTTATTAGCCTTATTCCCCTCATTTGACATTAGATTCTGGGTTCTCTGCCAGAGCCGGCAGTGGTGGTGTTTGACATCTAGTTAAATGATGCGGGGAGATTATGCCTAACATAGATTTCAAAATAAGGCTTCTGGTCGGGCTCACTTCATTACAGTAGTGTCGGCTAACATGCTCGAACAGAGTAACAAACATGGATTTAAAGCGAAGTGTCCAACAATATGCTCCTTCAAACATAGAGTTTAAATTAACACTTTCACGACAGTTTCATACCTTTCGATTAGAAGCTATAGTTGATTTTTGAGAAATCAGATTTAGGAAACTGGTAAAGCAAATCATATTAACTACAATTTCTGTATAGAGCACTTCTTCTTCTACACTAAAACACTTGATTTTCACAAGTGGATCTTGTTTTTAATAGAAAAGCAGGGGAGAGAGGTAATCAAATGCAAAGAAAATAAATAATAATGAATACAGTTTTACAAGGGCTGCAATCTATCAGACAAGTAGATTGCTAGCCTTGTTCACATATACATCTACCGTTCAAACGTTTGGGGTCACGTAGAAATGTCCTTGTTTTTGAAAATAACATGAAATGGATCAGAAATACAGCACAGACGGGGTTAATGTTGTAAATGACTATTGTAGCTGATTTTTAATGAAATATCCTCATAGCCGTACAGAGGCCCTTTATCACTCCCATCACTCCTATGCAGAAGTGGTCAAAGACAACTGTAAGTAATGGCACGTTGTTTTCGCTGATAGAAATTTAAGTTTAAGTTAGAAATCCCTTTTGCAATTTCGCAATTTCCTTGTTTTCCATGAAAACAGCTGAGTGACCCCAAACTTTCCAACGGTAGTGTATATATATATATATATATATATAAATAAGTATAAATATCTATGGGTTTACACATCTCTTGTCATCTATTAGGTTTTAACAATAGGGTTTCTCTGTTTTCCTGGAGCGCTCGCATCAAACCAACAGACAATAAAATGTTTTCAGAACATGTGGGTGCTGCTCAGAGTCTTAATGAAGATGGAAAGAATGTAGCAGAGCTGCTACATGAGTGAATGTCCATATTTTTACTTAAATTGTTAATCAATCCCTAATTCTGAATTTATTTAAAGGGATGCAAAAATTAGTGGCCGCCGTGCAATAAAAAGGTTTGCAGGAATTGCATTCACAGGGGTGCATAAATAGACAGGTGGCTGGGAAAGGTCTCATGATTGTTACAATTGTACAGCTCTGTGAAATATGATGGCGCTATATAAATCATTAAATAATAATACTAAAATGTTCTTTTTTTCTGGCTAAATATATATTTGTACACACACATATATATATATATATATATATAAAATTATATTATATTTATATAGCACCAACAATTTACCCAGTGTTTTTTATAATACACATATTTAAAATATACTCCAAAACTAGAACTAAAGGACTAAGATGAAACGATACGTTAAGTAAAGAGGGCACTGCAATTTAAAGACATATATATATATATAAATGCTGCAGAGCATGTGCCACAGAACCAATGCTAGATAAGAATTATATACACAATCGTTGCGTTATTAGTTTTACATAATATATAGGGTCTTTTACTTCCAGTAAACTTTTTATATTTCTTTTTCAATATTGTAAAGTATACATAAACAAATTCAGAGAATTAGTACTAAAGTACTTAATATTGTCACAACACACTGTAAAACCCCAATAGAATTACCTTAGCAATATTTTGAATAACGGAAAATATTGAATAATTTTGAATAAAAATGTTTCCAGAAATATTGAGTTCTGCAAGGTTTGCTAGTTTGTTTATTACATTTTGTTACATGTTAGAAGGACTTTAGGTTATGGCACATAATCATTGGCCAATGGAAACGCCTGTCCATAGCATACAAATAATTCATCGTCATGTACTGAATAAACACTATCATCTGGATGGGGTGCGGTAAATGAACATGTGAGTGCTTTGAACTAGTCTAGGTTGATGCTTCTCGGTGTCTGCAGAAATCACCTGTTTCCATTGACATTCTGCAAAGCAAAGGTCTTGTAATGTCCGCAATGTTTGGGAATGGCCCTACTGAGTGTCTATGCATACACAAAGCCCTCTGACTTATCTCGAGACAACACAGGAGCCTATAACCTACATTATAATTCTTTATAGAGCACCGGTACAGAAGGAGAAGAAGGTCCTGCTCCCCCAGCATACGGCCTATAAGAATTATATTTTAATATATTATTTTAAATACTGGAAAGGTAGAAATCTAGAACCTCTACTAAGACCTTTGTTTATTAGCTGCATTAATTCAATATAAAAAAAGGCACAACTAGACAAATTCTACTACTGAATATAATTGTAACCCCGCTTATTGAATATCGCTTGTTCCCATGGGTTGGAATAGTATGAAAATCATTGTGTGGTAAGCAGATCGAATTTAATTATGAAATATTATTTCGATTCTGGTAAAAGTTGAAGCTAAAATATCAACGATAGCTAAAGTATGAAGAATGAGTGTGAAGCATATGAAATGTGAGAAACTGCTGTACTGGTTTCTTAAACATTGACCTACATTGGACTCCAAACATCTGACGGGTGGATAGATGACAGCTATATATATTTTGGTATCAAAGGAATCAGGATCCAGATAAAACTTCAGATACTAAACATATTCTGATATAACAAGGGCACTTCATCGGAGCCAACATTGTGTTAATATACACCAATGACAATGATGGCTTTGATTTATACCTATCACCGATTTTCTGTACATATTTACTATTCCTTTACTCGGCTTACAGATCATAGTATTCTGCTTTATTCTTCACTGGTAATAATTATGCAGATGCGGTCAAGGACCACTGGAAGTAAAGCTGTGGTTTGTGGAATAGAGAAGAACTCCTGAAACACCCTTCTAAAGTAAGATAGATCCGGGTAACTAGGTTATTCCTTGATCCTGAGTAAACGTTATGCGCCCCAGCTACTGGCTCAAAGTGAGTGAGGACTTTCTTTAGTAAAGTGACTGCTATCTATGGATCCCTGGTTCCAACCTTTAAACTATTTGGTTCCACCTGTAGGTCACTGGATTCTATCTGTAGTACATTGGTCTCTATGATCTGGTCCCAGAGTTATTCCTGTTTATCTTTGTCTCCTATCAGTAACCACATTAATTAAATATGGAGACTATTCTGATCCCTGTCTATAATTCCTTGTATCCTTTCTATCGCCCTGCCTGATCCCTGTGAATCCTGCCAGTAAGTAATGGGACATTGTCATTGTCCATGCGTTTCCCCACACTTAGAAAATGCATAGATAAGTTATTACTTCCTTTACTCCAGATGAGACCAGGAGCCTGCGATGCCTTTGATCACTCCATTGCCTGGGAAGAGCATAACACAGCTCCCAGTGTTAAAAGGACAGACACAGTACAGTCAACCTCCTTCACCCTCTACCATCAACAACCTGCTACAACGTCAGCCCCGGATCTCACTGTGGTTTACTATGTTTAGATTGAAGCAGAGCAACATTAAAGACCGGCCATCATAAATATTTGCAAGGATGTTATTCAGACTTTGTCTGCCCTGTACATTACATAGACACGTATTTTCAATTCTCCACTATTCTACAAGAACATCTCCTTGACCTATACTAAGAGACCTCTCAGGTTTTATTCCAAGGTAATAAAATATCCAACAAAACATACATTAACATCTCTTAAAAGTTGTAACGACTACGAACAATCATCAGTCTATAGTGTTTTTTAATTCTGAAAATGTAATTCTTTATTTATTTATTTATTTTCTAATCCACATTCAGATTGAAATAATAATGAAAGAAACCTAGATTCTGGAACTTTAACACATCTGCCTTCACCTAATGATTCATGACATGCCCAGGTATCATTGAAATGGAATTTAAAAGTTAGTTCTACATAGAATTGTGGATTGCAGGAAATTGATTTGATCATCTGTTTTGATAGTATTCCGATAAACAAAGTCTTAATTTAGAAGACATGGTAGAGGTGGGCAATTCAGAGGACATGATCGATGTGGGAAATTCATCAGACATGATAAAGGTGGGTTATTCAGAAGACAAGATATAGGTGGATAAGTAGAAGACATGATAGAGGTGGGTAAGTAGAGGACATGATATAGGTGGGTAATTCAGAAGACATGATATAGGTAGGTAATTCAGAAGACATGGTAGATGTGGGTAATTCAGAAGACATGATATAGGTAGGTAATTCAGAAGACATGATAGAGGTGGGTAATTCAGAAGACATGATATAGGTGGGTAATTCAGAAGACATGGTAGAGGTGGGTAATTCAGAAGACATGATAGAGGTGGGTAATTCAGAAGACATGATATAGGTGGGTAATTCAGAAGACATGGTAGAGGTGGGTAATTCAGAAGACATGGTAGAGGTGGGTAATTCAGAAGACATGATATAGGTGGGTAATTCAGAAGACATGATATAGGTGGGTAATTCAGAAGACATGGTAGAGATGAGTAAGTAGAAGACATGGTAGAGATGAGTTAGTAGAAGACATGGTAGAGATGAGTAAGTAGAAGACATGGTAGAGATGAGTAAGTAGAAGACATGGTAGAGATGGGCTTCACTGTCCTCTTTTAACTTACACAGCCAGTCTAAGTAACTTTCACACTGCAGTAGCAGCAGTTCTATTTCCCCCCAGAGCAGATCACATTATAAATACACAGAAAATTCATTCAGAATTCTCCTTTCCTATATGAAACTTGTTTGTAGATATCCACATCCCACTCCACTCTGTCAATCACAGCTGAGTCCTCTTGAGCTCACACTCCCAAGCTCACCATACCTAATGTTATCGACCCAAAACTACAAACCATGAATAAGTTTCTCTGTCCAACCACCTGGAGACTACAATTCCTACGATAAGTATGATAGGATTTGTAATTAGTCTAATTTGTGCTGCTACTTGTTGCCCTCAATGTATGTAGATGTTCTTGGCATGAGATCTCCCATCATAAATAAACCTACAACTTTTTGTGCATCACAAGGCTAGTAAGATGAATCTATATTATGGTCTCCAGCTTTGTCTGGTGGTCACTTCTTGCTTTTGCTCCCCCTGTGAGGATTAAGAGATCCGCTTTTGCTGATTATTTAAATAAATGCATTTGATATAATAGGGGAATCAATCAAAACGTGAGAATGAAAGGTCCAGACCTGGTGATGGTGGGGTTGGTTCCTCAAAGTCTTCTTCTAATACAAAAGCATTGGTTCCAGACTCCAAAGACAGACGGGAAAGGACCTTTCCGAGAGGGTTCTACCCTTGGAATGTTCAGCCAAACCTAGAACACTGATCAGGGTCCGGCCAGGATGGGAGTTAATCCGGATTGTCTTCCTACTCCCATTCCCACAGCCAGCAGCACATGTTTCCACCACTGCCCTATCCCCAGCTCTAACCACACGAACCGCGGCAGCCTCTCCTCTGTTATATTTACCGAGCCTGGACTGCCGGGCCCCGCAATGCGCATACACAATGCGTCTCATGTTTCCCAGCTGTGCAGCGCAGCCTGTGAACATCGCGCGTCTAGCGAACGCAGGTTCCGGGGCGGCCGGGAGGGGAGGCGTGTTGAGCGCTGTAAGGAGGGCTGTGTTATGTTAACTCTCTGTTATTCGCTGGTTCGGGGCACGGAAATCAGGTACAAACCCTGCTGCACAGAGAATACAATACAAGGGAATACCCGGGCTCCACGGGGCCAAGACAGCAAACAACGGGCCATCCTCAAACACTGCGGGCTTATGTATAAAAAACAACGCGTGATAAATGTGGTGCAGTTACCATATCAACCAGCCTTTATCTCTCTGCACTAACATTACTCTATGAAACAGACTGCATTGTTGTGAATGTGAGTTCTGTGCACAAAAAGATGGGCAGACAGTCTTATTACCCATCCCAGTGAGTGCCCTCCCGGCCACTAACCCTCTCATCGCAGGAGCCACACTCACTCTGCAGGCAGTGTCCTGGGCATGTCTCATTCATACTCTCATCTAACCCCTTACACTGCCAGTAACTCACACTCATCTAACTCCCTTACACTCCCTGCTACTCACTCTCATCTAACCCCCTTACACTGCCTGTCACTCACCCTCATCTAACCCCCTTACACTGGCAGTCACTCACACTCATCTTACCCCTTACACTCCCTGCCACTCACTCTCATCTAACCCCCTTACACTGCCAGTCACTCACCCTCATCTAACCCCCTTACACTGCCCGTCACTCACCCTCATCTAACCCCCTTACACTGCCAGTCACTCACACCCATCTAACCCCCTTACACTGCCAGTTACTCACACTCATCTAACCCCCTTACGCTGCCTGTCACTCACTCTCATCTCCCTCATTCACATTGTCCTGTCACTCATTGTCATCTAACCCTTTTGCATTGCGCTATCGCTGTCAGTTATTCCTCCCCGGGGTCACTCATCCTCCTCTGTCCACATAGTGATAATAATGGAAATTGCGAAAGAGGTCGCTGAGACATCACGCAATCTTTCACTGCAACTCCTATGACTCTCAGCACAATACTGCATTGGTCATGTAGTCTCTAGCTTTGGACTCATCTCCTGCAGGTTTGGGGCGATTTACAGAGGAAAGCTTTGTTTTCTCATTAAACTTAATTCTTTCAAAACTAAACCCAGAGCTCTAAACAGCTAAAGCTGGACGGGACCCCTGCCACAGAGCCCCGGCACCCACCTGCAGGCACAGGACTGGCACAGGTAGCCACATCAGACTGTCTGCTGGCACACAGGTAGCCACATCATGCTCTCTGCTGGCACACAGGTAGCCACATCAGACTCTCTGCTGGCACAAACCTGCAGGCATAGGGTTGGCACACAGGTAGCCACAATCGGCTCTCTGTTGGCACACAGGTAGCCACATCAGGCTCTCTGTTGGCATTGTGCATTGACCAAATAGAGGACTAAAACAAAAGTATCCGTATTTTATACAAATATGTCTTTTATTTCTACACAATACAACATGTATTAATTTAGAGCTTTTCATTACGATTTCTTTGGGGAATTATGAAAAGGACATTTGTTTTCGTTTTTTTATGTTAAGATCCCCACAAATGTCGACTTTAAACCCCATGAAACAATAAAAATCCATTTTATACGTGTTTTTCCTTTACACAAGTGTCCCTTGTTAATTAAATTAACCTTTAATACAAATTGTAGATTTTGTGCACATTGTAAGATTTTTTTTAGTCTGCTGTTAACCAAAATTCGTCATCTATTTGTCCAAAATCAAAACGCTTGGAAATGGTAACATTTTAATTTTTCTTGTAATTGCATGATATGTATAATTAATGGAAAAAGGACACGATCTGCACAAAATAGTACCTTTTTAGATGGAATACCTTTCTAAACATACCAAAAAAATTGATTTTTCTTAGATTTATCATATAGCAAAAAAGATGATATTAATCAACAATCTTCTCGTTTTTATTACACCAATATTGATAATATTAATAATACTGTTAACAATAATGATTATTTTAACCAAAAAATTTACTCGAATTAGTTTTTGTATGTTTTCAAAGCAGTATTGTTGGCATTTTGTTAAAATCAACCTTTCTATATCATAGGAATAATAACAATTATAATAATAGTAATAACAATAATAGTAGTAATAATAATAAAAAAAATTATAATAATAATTTTACGATTAATTCGAATCACACCTTAATTGTTTTTATCTTTTAGGTTACACTAGTAAATCTCGTCTCTTAGGAGTATAAAATTCTA
Source organism: Sceloporus occidentalis (assembly GCA_023333645.1). Taxonomy (NCBI): domain Eukaryota; kingdom Metazoa; phylum Chordata; class Lepidosauria; order Squamata; family Phrynosomatidae; genus Sceloporus; species Sceloporus occidentalis. The sequence continues at coordinate 3,477,225 of JALMGF010000063.1, read as the reverse complement.
GATTTTTATAGAATTAATCTTAAAAATTCAGGTCTCCCATTGTCACAGTATTAAAATGTTAACCAACAACAACAAAAAAGGAGATATAACTTAGATGATGGTTTAGATCCTTGACGTTTTTTAAGAAAAGAAAGGCAGAAGAAATGAGATCCTACCAGGAAAGAGATTCTGGAGCTGCAGGCAATCAGGGTATATGTCCCATATAGAGAGGTCTCAGCTCTGAGCTCTACACAGAACTGCAAAGCTTTCCAATCCTTCTCTGGAATCCAGTCCTGCAAGAAAATCGCATTTTCTCTAATTAGAGCCAGGCTGAAATGAGAAGAATAAAGTTACTACATTTTTTTAGAAGATAAAACTGTATACTGAAGGAGCAACCAGACAACTCAAGAATAAATGGGATCATAGAATCCAGACAGGTCACAAAATAATCTTTTTTTATTTGAATGTATTATTTCAAGAATACTAGAAAAAATAACTGTATTTGCAATATCATGGGGATCTAGTTCATTATTATCTTCCGAGCATCTTGCTATAATTTACAAATATGGATCATGATAAATGCAGCTAAATTATGTTGCATAGAGAAAGATGAGTTGTGATGTCACACTGTTCTGCTGAAAAGGTTAAGTGCTTGTGTCTAGAAGGGAGTAGAATGCAAGTGATTCGCAGCCATCTGACACTAATTGGTTAAATTATTGCATTGTTGATGGGCTAATAAGTTGTTTCATTTTATTTTTATAGAGAACACATAAGTGACACATAGTTTGAGGGCAAATTTTTTATTTTTTTTTGGGTTGGTGCAAGTAATAATAATATTGAAAATGCCACCTGTCATTTTCTGAAACATATGATATCCTGATGTGCCGCTATCCTGATGTATTTGCAGAAAAGGCTGTATTTTGCTTTCTAATAAAACAAGATAAAAGTTAGAAAGTTGGAACGTTTTTCCTGATTTGCCCTTTTTCGACGAAAACAAAAGTGACATTTTCTGTGATGAATTGTTTAGCAGAAGAAAGGAAGCCTCTGGCATGCCTTGTGCTATGGAGTAGGATTACCATCATCCTCATACAAGCAAAAGGCTGACCGAGAGTCATGAGATTTGTAGCACACAGCAGGTGGAGTGCCAGCGATCACATGCATTTCCTTAGCTTTCCATAATTTTCGTTTGTGAAGCTGGTTGTGCTAAAGATTCTAGATAGTTTCTGAGCTCCTTGGAGAAGAATCCTTTACGTTAGAGATGGAGAGATAAATAGACAGATAGGTAAACAGATAATAATAGATAGATAGATAGATAGATAGATAGATAGATGGATAGATAGATAGATAGATAGATAGATAGATAGATAGATAGATAGATAGATAGATGATAGATAGATAATATGTAGATAAATAGACAGATATATAGATAGACAGATAGATGTATGGATAGACTGATAGATACGATTAGATAGATAGAAAGATAGATAGATAGATAGATAGATAGATAGATAGATAGATAGATAGATAGATAGATAGATAGATAGATATGATATGATTAGATTATGTAGTAGGGATGATGTAGTACAGAAATCTCTAGTGGGCTTGATCCTGGTGGATGAATAATGAGTGAGAATGGTATATAGTAACAATTAGTTTGAGTGCAAATCTGCATGTATTTGGATATCTCCAGAGGAGATCATTACCAGATGGGGTGCAGAACTAAACTCATTCGGGATTAGACTTGTCTCATTATGGACCAATACCCTAGAGAGTGAGTCCTCACAGGAACACACACACATTATATATATACCGGTATATGTATTTACTGTATATGAAACAGGGAAAGGCATGTAGTAGGAATATATATATACAAACAGTATACAAAGTATCAGATCAGACTGGGCTATCACTTTGTATCGGTTGCTTCACCGGTTGGTTCATTGGCTGCTGTCTGCTTCAACAAAGTGTGTTTTGATGTCATTGATATGTTCAATAAGGTCAGAAGTTCCTTTGCAGGCAGTGTTGTCACATCTGGAGAGCTGATGCCCCTGAACCTCTGACCTAAAAGAACTGGCACAGGGAGCTTCCTGGCTGGAAGGCATCAGAACATATCAGATGCTGCTGTGAAGGTGTTCAGATCTGGGCATCAGGGGAGCACCAAGACTCCCTATCCTTCATTCTAGAGAAAGCGCTGTCCAATTTACTGAATAAGTAAGTGATGATTTGTCTATGAGTTTTTCATACAGTCATTTGCAAAAAAAAGTAGCCATCTGGTCTAGTATTAGAGTGTCCTCCACGTCTTATCTAAAAGCAGCTCATGGCAATATTTCTAGAGCTTGAAAAAGCTAAAATCATGCTTTATGCATGCAGTATCCAGCCAGCTTGCTCAACTTAACATCAAAAGTCAACTTCTTATCCTTGATCAGATGGGGGCAGCAGTTATTAATATGTGTGTGTTCTTCAACATACATAGACTATGATTTACAGGTTCTACAGCCTGTAAGTATATTTACATGCACTGGAACATGTTAAACATGCTGGAGCATTCAGACCTCACCAGTCTGGCTGCAGAGTGTGACATCTCATGCAGTCTAATTTACCTTGGAGGAAAGAAGAAAGGTGAGATGTGATAGAAACATTTAAATACTCAAAGGAATTTAACAAGGTACAGAACAAGATTCTAAAACTGGAGAGTCAGAGGTTTAAATGTAATGTAAGAAAGTCTTATTGTACTGAGAGGTGGTGGATAAATAGAACAGCCTCACACCAGAGGTGGTAGAGGCTAATCCAGTGAAGGGAATTAAACATACATGGGATAGGCATAAAACCATCCTAAAATTAAGACAAAACCAAGGACGGATTGAAGTTTAAGCCTCTACATAAGGTCCCAGGGCTGTTTTCAATCCCTAGAATGTTCTTCTTCACCTCCATGTATGACCCTTTTAAAAATCAGCAATTGGGTTATGCCTCTGGTGCACTAGAATACAAATATTTTGCCTCTAACACATGAAGATTGCTCTCTAAGTAATAAACCTTAGCAGACCTGTCATGTTATTCTTTCCTCTAAAGGTTTTATTCAGAATATGTTAAGAAGTGCTTTCAGCTTCTATGACAGCAACCTATCAATGTCTGCTTTCCTGTCAAATGACAATTAAGAGTTCCCAGCAAAAATGTGAATGAGGCAACATGATGAATCAAGGGTGTAAGTAAAACCGCAAGGCCGCGGTGTGAAAATAGCCACGGGCCCCTCCAACTTCACCGAGCCACCTTTGCCCCAAGAAGCTTATCAGTGCCCCCAAACAGCCTGCCTGTGCCATCTTTTCTCCAACTTGACATCACTTGACAATGACATCACTTCACTGTATGTATGTGTTTGCATATATATGTGTATGTGTATATATGTGTGTGTATGCATATATACTGTATGTGTGTGTATATGTATGTGTATGTACTCAAAGGTCAAGCTAGATACACCGCTAAAAGGAGTTTTAAGTAAAAAGACCACTGGGTTGAAATATATAGCACACAAGTGCTCTACCAGTACCAGTACGGGAGGTTATTTAGGGGTTGGTTAACGTGTGTCAACCTATAGGTAAGAAAAGCCATTTCAAAAGCCACGTCAGTCGAATACACTGCTTATTCCTGTCTGTGGCAGAAATCTCTGAGTAGACATTTATATAATCATCACTCATCTCCTTGGTTCGTAATATGATATAAAGCACTTGACCTCCTCCATGGAAGCGGATGGGCTACCTCCTGAAAGTAGGACAATTAGGGACTGTTACATTACTTTAAACTGATGTAGACAAATTAACATTTCCCTGGACTATCATTAAAAAGAAGTTTTCCTAATAACTCGGTGGTGAATATGTGTGTCCTCCTTGTGACCCCATCTTCTTGAGGAACTTGTCTACACAGAACTATAAAGGCCAGAATAAGCCTGATATGTGATTCCTGATCAGTTTGATGAACTTTCTAAGGGTTGTCATTTAAAATATATTAATTGGGCAGAACCGTAGATTATGGGACTGTCATCTTCGGACGTATTAAGGTAAAGGTTTCTAACGTGGATTCTCTTGACTCACCTGTTCTCAATGAGAAGGGCGAAGAACATAAACACCTCTAGGATAGAGTGATTTAGGTGTCCCGAAAATGAATGATCCTGTCCAAAAGCATAGGAAATACTCATGTAAATTCTCGCTAATGTTATTTATACAGATATAGCTCTCAAGCATTTACGACGCTCTGAATACATAGTCTGCTGTGGGGTCTTTGTGACAGATTTGTGAGGCCTTCTCTTCACTAACTGCTAAATGAAACGGTTTCAAGGGATGCAAAACAATCTGGACCCAAGGTACCTATAAACTTGCCAACATCAGATAAAAAAACAGGGTTTTTACACAATTAATGATTCAGCAAGCTATATACCTACAGCAGTTCTAGACAGTGCATGCAGTCCTAGCCTAGTGGTAAACGCATTATCCCTTTAATGTTAACATGGCGGATTTCATTGACAAATGCCTCAGCGTAGGGATAAACGTCATTGTTTTGTCTCATTAATAATATTGTTTATCTTCAAAATGTACACTTTTTATGATAAACTCCTCTCATCGTGACCTTATTAACGTTCTGGGGCCATTGACTATAACGTAGTGCTTTGGTCAGTGGCATATTAGCCTTAACCAGCCCTGACCCAGGGCAGCAGCCCAAGCCAACCTTCCACAACTTCCATCGTGATTATGGAGATCCAGAATATGACATCATATCTGGACGCTTTATGTCGTAAGGGTGCGCAGCACCTTGTAATGCATCCAATGGGTGCTGCTCTAGCTTGGCACAGACTCCATAGTGTAAGTGGGTAAATTCAGGAGATCAGAGGTCTCCCTTGTAACTGGTCCCAGCGGCAAAGCAGGGAGGCAGATTACCCAAGAGGTAGCCTTAGTTGGCCTAGGCCAGAATCTTGGGGCTTTAACTATGAAAACCACTTAAGTTCCAAACATTTTTAGATGGAGTCTGCATGTACTGTAGTGTTATAAAAACATACTTTTCCAGTATACCTAGTTTATTTTACTTTTCGTAAAGACAGAAGGAGTTCGATTCATTGACCCGTCTAAACCTTAATTAGTGTTAACGGTGGTTGAAAATGCACGGTTTGCGATTCCACTCCCCGTTTAAACTCAAAAGAGCGAGCAAAGACTCCGATTGCTTAAAAAAAAAACTCCTTGAAATCACTAGAAAAGAACTTCTACTACACGATTATACGCCGTTTATTAGCCTGTCTACAATGGAGACATTTTTACCCAAGTATTCCAGACCATAAAAATATTTTTAGAAATGTTTAGCTATGTCTAAAGAAATTTAACGGGCCGTGGAAATCTGACACAAACATCCTGCACATGTGCAGAGAGGTAAGAATGCAGTGTACCGGTGACTTTTTAACCCTATTCACCATGTTAAGATGTTGCAGCACCAGAGCTGTAGTGCCCCATCTCCTCCACCTTCTACTTTTGACATTAGGAAAGCTCTCAATGAACCCATTGACACCATGGAGGTCTACATAGAGTCTATGAGTCTGTGTGGCCTCCATAGATTACTGTCCGGCTCCTCATGTCTTTAAAAAGCAGAGCACCAGAATATGACATCATATTCCGCCACTGGGCCTAGAGCATTGCTGAAGATAGATACAGCAATGGGTTGGAGCGTCTGTTGAATTTTATAACCATCTCTACAAAGATTACAAGGTAATAGAAAGGCTTATCCTCTACTATAATGTCTACAGGCTTATTAAAGCAGACATGCTAGGTTTCGGGACTTTTTTATCCAGCACCATGGCTTTTTTTTTCCTGAAGTGTGACATCACGGGTGGTAAGATGACCTAAAAGACATACTATGGGATGTACACAGCAACAGAAACATGATTTCTACTGCAGGATTTTCCCCGGGAACTTTTCATCTCACTCTCTACTCACTTAAGATGGGAAAGCCTTGGAAAATTACATCTGGCTATGAGGAGCAGGTATGCAGAAGAAGAAATCCATTGATCTGGGAACAGAAAATGAAGTGGATCCAAATCAAAGCATCCATAAAATAATTTGTTGAGACTTATTTTGCCCACATCTGCAATAAATTAATGTACGCCATGTTTGGATATTTAAACCTTTCAGTCAATCACTTTAAAAATGACTTTTCTTTTTAAATATGATATTTAGAAAGTTTGAATGACTTATTTTATGACCAGACACTGCTAGTACGAAACTTGTAGCAAATTCTAATAATAAAAAAAAAAAAAATCAGAAAAAATGAGTAATTAAAGCTACATATCTGATATTAAAAATGTAAAATCTACTCATTAGGTATTTGCCTTACATGACATAAAATAGAATTAAGTAGCACTCAAAATAATTGAAGACGTGCACTTTTCAATGTATTGAAATAATGACTCTGTTTTCCTTATGTTTCCGCATGCGGTATAATTTACGTCCAAATAAATCATCACGTTTTTTGGTGGTTAATGCTACTCAGTTTGTGTAATGACCTCATAAAACAACCCTTTTTCAGGAAAGATAATAAAACATGAACAAAATAAACTGTGTGGGAATCCTGTGGGTCTCTTCTTTGGGAATTCTGGTTTTGTGGAGTTTGTAAGCGTAAGCATTTTTCTAGTTTATGATAGAATTGTATGGTACAATGTTAATTGGATTACATTTAAAGTCATATGGAAACGTACTTTATTCACATCTTTATCTAGAATCGGCATTTGTAATTAAGATACAGATCCTTAGTAAATACGGCAATGTCATCTACTAATTTATAGCAATTGCTTTGTCCCATTGACAATATGGTAGTTTATCTGCCTAATGTAATCTCTTTCATTATCTGACAATAGCTTGTTAAATATGTCAGGAGAAAAAAAGATAGCTGGAAATTAGCTCAATTAGATGATTTCCAGAAATCGGGCATTTCTCTCACAAGAAATAACAAAAATACTAATCCACTCCCTTGTGATATCCAGTCTGGATTATTGCCGCTCCCTACTAATCAGTCTCCTTCCCTCTTCCGCCTTTCAAAACTCCAATCCATCCTTAACTCTGCTGCTAATTTAATCTTTCTCGGTCAGTGTTCTTCATCTGCCGCTCCTCTGTACCAATCGCTCCATTGACCTACAGAGGCCTTACCAACTCCGCACCCCTTATATCTATACCCTCCCCGCCAAATACACCCCTAACCATTATCTCTTCCCACTTGACCCCTTCTCTGGACTTCCTTCTCATACTCAACCTTCAAAAGCTCTCTGAAAACTCACCTTTTTCCTTTCCTCCTAATACTCTCAGCCAGCATCTAAATCAAGCCATCTGAATGATCCACAACCTCTACAGATCATCCATACCCTATCAACTCATCCCCATCCAAGCCGTCCTCTCCTACTGTTTCACTTCCCCCTCAACCACCGACTAGATTGTAAGCTCATAGGAGCAGAAGCGTCTTTTCCTTTTGTACCAGTTTATTGCTGTTAGTGATTTTAAATGATTCCGGTGATTGTAACAGCGTTACGGAATCTGCTGGCGCTATATAAATAAATGTCATGTAAAATACGTTGTAAAATGACCCTGCATGCACGATGTATAAACATTTTTTTTCTGAAAACAAGGATCATATCTTAAGTGGTCGCCGATTTGACATGGAAGGGGAATATGATCCTGTGTATGAAATGCAAACAGTAGTGCTTTGGGTTCATTAAACTAGCCAACAGGTCTGATGTAATGTTATTTGATGCTCTAGGTAAAAATTCTTCAACCCCAAGAGCAACGTCTGTGCCGTGAGACGTGTCTCCTCCTGCAGCTTTCAGTGTGGCAATAATCACATGTTGGGTCCAGAATATGGTGAGTGCTCAGTTATGACATCATACCCACGCTCTTTACTTTTGTGTGAATGCACAGAGATATTTCTGAAACAGAGCAAACCTCTTGATCACCCCAGGTTCTCCAGAGTATCCTCTGGTCTTCTCACTTTGCTAAATGGAAAATTGAAAAAGAATGAAAAAATATATAATTGTGGCAATGAATAAACTCTTTTGCAACAAAATCTTCTAGAATATGGCTACATGAAAAATGTATTTATAAATGTTTATAAACTTGACAAATGACAATAAGCCAAGCACGTTCTAAAGTAGACGACACAGAAAGCTTTAAGGTGCTGGATGAGGATGATGTCTATTTGGAAGAATTCATGTAGCAAGATGACCGTAAAATGTAAATTTAATGAGGAAGACAGCTTTAAGGCCTTTGAAGGTTTACTTGTCTCTACATTTTTCTCTACAGTATGAATGATGGTCAACTAAAAGGTACAATATCCCCAAAGCCTTTGGGCCAGCATTGACACATGAAAGTGGTAATAACCGGCTATTAAACTAGAACCATTCATTTTTAATAATAGGGTATCTAAAGGTAGGACATTGAACAGCTTAGTAAATGGGCTCAAAACACTAAAGAAACTGAGACTGGAATATTACTACATAAAAAAATGACAACCCTATAGTCCCATGATTTGTGATTAAAAATAAGGGGTGTGCTGGTTGTTACAGTGTAGCTAACATAGTATTAATAAACTGTGCTGCTTTCTCAAAGGCTAATCATTACCAGCCAGACGTGAAGCTAGCATTCTAACTAGGATTAATTATTTGCATTAAAACCAACATTTATATCGTATTTTTAAAATGACATGGAATTTGTCCCAAATTTATCCAAGACAGATGATCTCCACCAAGTCGTAAAGGTAACACTTTGGCTTGCAGTGGGGGCCAGAGAAGCTGGGACGTCAGCGCCTGCCATGTGCAGTAGAGACATACATTGTGGACAAAACCGACTGCTGTGTTGGACAGTAACCGTCATTTTTTCACATTAGTAATGTCATTCCTTTGGAGGAGCAGCAGCCAGGAACATTCCGCGCGTGGATCAATGCTTTATTTATATCCTCTCTCGCTATGCATAGACTCGCTGCTCATACTTGTACAGTAAGGTTTTGTTCGGTTGCATATGTGCTGAACAGAACGAAACAGTTTAAATATATGTATTAGCTGCTCTGATATAATTAGATGTTATTCTGTTATTCAAGGCTGGTAACATTATGAGAAGTTACAGCATCCCATTGGAACTATTTGGACATTCCAGATGCTCACTTTTTTAATTTTTTCTAGAGTATCAGATGTAATTCCTGATATCTACACATTTTCTGTAGGAAAAAAGGAGAAATACCAGCTAATTTGTATAGGTTTATTAGACCATGAACTAATGAAAACATTTGGAGCCACACGCTTAAAAGACATGACAAGCAACGTACACAAAACATATTTTCTTCTATTTTTTTATTTTTAAGGAAATTAAGGCACAATATTATAGTTATTGAAACTTTTAGCCATATCTTGCTTTTTCATTAGCCAGAGCCAATCGGCGAATGTTAGATATACAGCCTGCAGCAGCATCCTGAAGAACCTCGTCGGTGGATCCAACCATGTCGATTAAGAGCTACAAAAAAAAAAAGGAAAAATATAAATAAAAGATAATAATAATAAAAAGAAAACAGTGATTCTCTTTAACCTCCTATTAGACAGAAATTCTAGGAGCATCGCACTGCATTGTGTCGGACTATAATGTACCCAGTACTAATTGTAGGATCTAGTAGTATTTTCAAAGACATTTTCGGAAAAGGTCGAGGAGCTCAGTTCTGGTGAACGCTCCCAAAATACTTTTGGACTGATGGAATGTTGAAAAAAGGAGGAGAATACATCACTGTCTGCACTGTATTTGGAACACTGACATGTAAATACAAATATTTCTAAATCTATCTATACCAGCACTACGTGAATATACTGCTGAGTGACTTCAAAGTCAATATTTGTATTTGACGTGTTATGTCATCGGCTTAGGCGCCGAAGGCCACTGAACATCAGCTACAATGAACAAAGGAGCCTGATGTGTTCCCCTGACCTGAACTATTGAGATGTTCTTATACTGAAGTCCACAGTTAAAGTGGAAGTGGGTTATACTCAGATGGGGTTCTTATTAAGATCAGAGATTACACAATTCACTGCTTAGTTCTACTGCGATTAACCGTTTGAGCCAAGTATCCAGAACATGGCAGTACTTTTGGCATGGCGTTATGATTCAGCTCCTTGACACAGAGGGTGGAAAAATATTCTAGAATCAGTGTTTTTTTTAACAGAGTACTTGGGGAAAATATCAGAATAAGAATGTTATAAGTACAAACTTATGGTGCACTCTGGATAATGCAGAATTCCTAGTACTGTTAAAACTAAAACCCTTCCATCAGGTGCTAAGCTCGCAGGAGATGCGTTCGTCTAGTTCCAGGAGGTCTTAGTAACCCCCCAGTGGGAGAACCTTCCTGCTGCTGACTGGCTGCTTCAAGGAGTCACCAGTAGTGATGTCCACAGGGTCTGAATAGACTGGAGATGCAGAGCAGGGCTTGGTCAGGGGGTCAAGTAAAGTTCAGTGGGGAGGGGGAGGAAGTGAGGGGGGTATATAAGGTTAGGGGAAAGGGGGTTCTGGGCTGTTTGCTGTGCCAGCTTTTTTGCTCCTCCCTACCTTTATTTTGAGATGCCGGGGGGCAGTAGCTTGCCAGGTAGACGGGGGGGGGGGGGGGTTATGTGGTTATTGCCACTGGTGTCAAAGTGTCTGTGGGAGGTTCCTGGCTGGGCGTGTTGCTGGAACCTCGGGTGGGGGCAGGGCCCTCCAATAAGGTGATGCTTACGGTTTGGCCCCCGTTGGTCCTGGCAAGCTAAGGGTGTTCGGCTTCAATTGGTTTTGGGTCATTGTCATGTTAATGCACCTTTTTATGTTCACAAGAGTGGTAATGACGCTAATAAATCATCTGTGGCCTTTTCCATCACACAGTGGTGTCTGGGGGGGGGGGTTTAATTCGGTATGACATAGCCCGTGAGTCGAGGCTACCCCTGTCATGTGAAAACCGGGATCACTGTGAGTACATTACGATTTTGGAGCTGCAGCTTCTCCGAAAGTGTTTTATTTTATTCATTTTGCATATTAAAGTACTACAACATATTTAAATATGCATTCTTTGTTGGTGGGGCTGCAAGGGGCACTAAGTGTCCCTTTAATTGCAGATCTGTCCATAGCATTCAATGTAGCATTTTTAGTGGCCACCAAATCTGTTAAAACCAACAAATGTTTAGATTTAGTTAATTGAATTAAGCCTAATGCCTTTTATTACAAGCCAGTCAATAACATTCTTTGGCCGTGTAATATAAAGAAGATGATAACAGGAATCATTGACATGACAGGTAGAAGAATCTATGTGTGTGCAGCATATATATTAAGTACATTGTATGCTGGGTTTTTTTAAATCTAGATCCAACATGATTGATGTATAGGTAAAGATAAAAGTATCATTCAGATCAGGTCTCGGGTAGAGGCCATAAGCATACGCAATCAATGAATAACACAAATCTCTGGAAAAAGATACGACATTGTCCACAATCCTCCAGAATTCAGGTTAGTATAAAGAGATATTTGGATTATAACAGAAAATCGCTGGCTTTCTGGATAGAACAGTAAACATTCTTTCTATTTAAAAGTCCCAATGAAATCCATCCTCTGAGATAAAATATGGCAGATATTAGACTCAAACTGACAGTGCGGCCGGTAACCACAAAGCAATCTGTTATCACTCATGTGAGCAGAATATTTTCATATGGCTAAAACACTGTTTGGAATTCTGAATCTCTGAATATATAAGGCAAGAAATTAAATGCAGCCGTTGGTTTGTATCTGATAATACATAACTTGTGGCAGAGATACACATGCAAGCACTCAGATCCTCGCTGTGCTTATTTTAACTAAAGAAAATGTTAGTTTTGGGGTAATATGCAAGACAAATTATTATGTTAATTATAAATTTTGTTCAGTTAGTATCATCTTACCATAAAATGACTGCATAACGCATGTTCACTGGTTATCTAAATAATCAAGCGTCAAATTACCGCTCACACCAGTAAAATAATTTACAAATGTTAGTTTGCGTTTCTGGGCAATTTTGGTTAATCGAAAAAGACACCTTCGGTATTGAAAATACATTTGCCCTCAGGTTATGGGAGCAGGAAAGTTTGTTACATTTGCTGCCTATAGAAAGCCAAATGTGTTTAAAGTAGTAAATATACGACTACAGTGTCTTCGATAGGATCTGTCACTTTTCCCCCAAAATTTGCAAATCTCTTTATTTGTATAATACGGAAGTAGTGATCTCACATTCTATTCTGAGGTTTTACATAATTATTCCTCCTCATTAAAATATCTGTGTTTCTTGTATGTGAACCTTATGGGAAGGGGTGAAAAAGAAAGGCGAAGTAATTTGTTGATGAAATTACACTCAATTACATTTTTAAAAATTAAAAGCTAATTTATTATGGTAATGTAGCTTTGGAACCACAAAGCCCCAAAACTGAATTCTTGCAAGCTACTGCAACATGCCAAGACCCGGAATACTTTTGTAGGTTTTTATTGTGAACAAACCCATACAAGAAGGCAAAATCTGGGAAAGAAACGCAGGTTTAGCTGCACATATTGGCCACAAAGGAACATTTAAGGTAAAGAAGAAACTGAAATCTATCCAGGGAATTGTAGGTCGCTGAGCTATATTAATGAGGTGTCTAATTATTCCAGAGGAATTTAAGGATAAACTGTTTTTATACACAGTAATGGCGTTTTAACACATCTTCATCTGAATTTTTGGGTCCCATAGACCAGAATTAATCAATCAGATCCTGAGAATGGGAAGATAATAAGATTGCTCCCGTAGTATACACATAAGGTGGGTTTCTAATACATATATTTTGCTTATTTTACTATTTATAAAAATAATTACAAAGGTTTATTTAATGTACAGAACGGCAACATAGAACTTGGGAAAAGTGACCGATCCACTTTAATAAAATCTAAAGTAAAAGAGTAAAAGTAAAGTATAAAGAGACAATTTTACATTTACAATTCTTGATGTTTGGGAAAAAATAATGTTCTTTTAAAAAAAAAAAAAATTCCCCAAAAATGATATTCCACGAAATTTACCAAAGCAATTATGCAATTATCTAGTAAAACGACAGGAAAGAACTCATCCGAGCGTTGCCTGTGAAATGTAAAATGTTTTCGTTTAAATTTGAGGTTTTAAAATGATTTTCTATTATATACGAACAGGTTTTAAGTAGTGCTTTATCTTTCTTTTTATTGCTGTCAAATTAAATATACATTTGTTATTCAGCAGAGCCGGAGCCTTGTTCAGTGCACGGAGCCGAACAATTGCAAGACGCTGCTCTGAGCATTTCTGCGGTTTGCCAAAAGAGCCAAGTCGGAAGGAAAAGACATTCCCTGCATTTTCTTGAAGCAAGATAAATACAGAAGAGAAATACAGATGAAAGATGAAGTTGCTAACAGCGGACACTGCCAGATTCCTCTTTTCTGGCGTTCTAACCTGGCAGACGTAGCCAGGAGCAATCTTTCTGTTAAACTGAACTGCGTATATCTTGCTTTAACATATATTTATATATTTCTACCCAAACTTGATTTTTTTGCCTCGGTAATGTCTTAATGATCCCTTCCGCACAAATAGTGGCTAACGGTGCAACCTGGAATGGTTCAGGGTTCCATGAAAGAACTTCATGGAGTAGTCACTGTCGAGAAATTCTAGAAAATTGTCTTCTTAGCACAAACTTCTATTTATAAAGGTTAAAGAGATGCTCAAGGGTTGCCAACAGAAGACCTTGTGCCAGTCTCAAAATACCCTAACGATCCTAAATTAGAGGCCTTGCTGCATATACAGCTAGGGAAAGATAAGCTAGGCTCCTTAGCTTAAATTTTCCCCCTGATGGGATCAGACAGACTATAATACAGCACTTGTTAAGTATTCCAAAAATCAAGTAATTTGATAGCAATAGATTTTTTTTTTCTTTGAAAAAATGAACTCCAGTCATCTGTCTAACTCACAAAGTTTCAAAACCTTCTTGACCTAAAAAAAAAAAATAGACGTGAAAACACATTTTTCTTTTTGGCAACCTTACACAGCAAACATCTCAGGCATGTAGGCACCGTTTTTCCGTGAAAGACATTTAGCTACATTGTACGCGAAGACGTTTCCTGCAAATCTTGGGGAAAATGTTCGCACCTGACATCCCATTAACATAGATTCAATTACCCCGAGGGGTTTTCGTCGTACGGTAGCCCTTCCAAAAATAAACAAACCCTCCAAGAAGGAAGAAGTTAAATGTGTTTGATTGTCTTGGTCAACTTTCTTATTCTGAGACAAGTATTATACAAAAAACAATAAGCAGTTGTGGAGATGATGGATTACCTATTGACCCTTTTTTGACATCTAATCATTAATATCAAGCGACAGGCATCTCCTTAATTTACACTCCTATAGTTCTGCATATACTATAGGTTTGCTCCATACTATATATGCTGATGTCAGGAGACACCGATGCGTACACATAAATCAATCTGCAAGATTAATAAATTATAAATTTAAGTAAAATTATAACCATTGGTGATGTTTAGGTTGCACAGGTGTGGGGCGGTAGCCTTTTTGTGATAAAAATGGAATTGTTGAAAGGGTTAAATTGTCCCTGGTAGGCAATGTTTCCATAGAACTCCTTTAGATGTGCCTTAAGATTTCTACACAAAGTTTTTTACAGTCTGGAATGCAGACATCTCTCTAAGTTGTGTTAATACTCTGCCCACCCCATCGCATTTCACACCTAACGCGGCTTTCTATCCATTTCAATGCAGCGTTTTTCTAGAATTTACGGTCTCTATTTGGGGTTGAGCCAGGGAGTTGGATCGCTGACCATGCGTTCTAAATAACCTTTAACGCCAATTAAGGTTGAGACAGTCATTGAATTGAGCTTGTCTAGTACAATTTTAATACTCAGTATGCGAATGGGAAAAAATACCGAGACAGAATAGATATTTACAATAATCATATTTATAATATTCTCTAATTTAAGTAACGATTCCAAGGATAAATTAGTAATTATGTCGTATCTGCTAACCAGGACCTATTTGTAGAGTACTTTATGGGTGTTTTTTCCCTCATCATGTGATATTAATTCTAGTACATTAAGCAAATAAACTTTAGCAGATCTGTCATTTTATTGTTTCATCTAAAGGTTTAAGTCACTTAAAGGCAACACAAACACTTAAGATGTTCCTATTTCGGGTATGGCAACCTATCCGTGCTTACAAAGTGTTCCCTGCAAATCATATCAGAGAGACAAATTTTTCATTGATTGAATAAGGGTTTGGGCAGTAGGAATGATGAGTCTAATGCTATATTTACGTTGGAGAAAGTGACGATGGGTAACTAAGTGTGGATATTGATGCAAACGTTAAGTGAAAGCATGTCGCTTTATTAGATCACACTACTTTAGCAATCAAATACTCTTAAAACTCAGCAAACTAAGTACTAGAACTATTATTATTCCACTTACCTTCAACTGTCATACATGCATTTTTTATGGAAAAACACGTGCTTATTTTATCTTTCTTTAAAACATCCATTTGAAACTCACATTTCTTTATTATTAATGAGATATAGAAACATATATTAGACTCAGGATAGCCTTTTGTCTATCTCATACATGTTTAAATCCCCTCACTGTGTTCGTCTCTAGCTTACATTACATCTAATCCTCTGACACTGGTTTTAGACTTTTTGTTCTAACGTTTCTCCTCTGAAATAAATTACACAAGCAGAGTGAATAGGAATCATGTAAATACTGGTGTCCCAGAGCTGTGTATATTTTTGGGTGGAATAAGATGCTAACATCTTTCTATGGTGCCATGAAAATGTGTTCTGTTGCAAGGAGGGCAAGTTGTAAGATGAGCATCTACAATATTAGTTGACATCACATTGTAAACGGTATAATCTGCCCCATTTCTATAAGCTGTGATCTTCATGCTACACATTAGCGCGAGCCACATACGTTTGATGTCTCTTCAACAATTTAATAATTTGAGTGAATTTACATTGCGCCAAACAGTGCTCTTTGGACTGGTTATCTTATTACTGGAACATATATCGGTTCATCGTTAGAGTCACTCACCTTTACAACTCCATTCTCGTGCATCGTTATGCAGTTGTTGGCATCTTCAGAAAGCTGGTATAAAGCTTGAGCCGTAGCTCGATGAACTAACGGGTCATCGGATTTCAGGTAACGCACCAAAGGGGCCACGGCATTGGCTTCTCCAAAAGCCACTCTGTTATTCCCCCACATACAGCAGCGTGCAATAGCCTCAGCTAAATGGCGTCTCAACTTATCATCCGTCTGCCAAATAAATTAAAAAAATACGAATAACAACATCATTTTTCCTTTCCTCCGTTCGTGCGATTCTTTCTTCCGTAGTTATAATTTTGTTTAGCGGTCCCTTGGTGGGAAAAGTAATGCTTAAAAAATATGTAACAGTTTTAAAGACTGTATTTAAGGACCAAGAGAGGTGCCATCAAATTGTTACGAGTGTAATGTTATCGTATGCTTTATTGCTGCCCCCAGCATATGCTCTCACTACACAGTATGGGGAAGATTCACTTGTTAAAAAATGTTCAACAGCCAGGTACCAAGGGACTCATTTTGGGGACTAGACATAGTTATGAGAATGTCTCGCTCTTCCAAAAACAAGACTTCTTTGTAACATTCACTACAGACATCTCTTCTGGTTTCATAAAATCATCAAATTTTAAGGGATTTTTTTACATTTAAAAAAAAAAAAAAAAAGATTAGTAGGCATTTTTCTCATTTGGTTATTCACCTTTAGAAACTTGCTCCATCTCATTACATTGACTTATAGGTCCGGGAAACAAAAGTAGCTTTTATTGTAGTTATATTTAACCGGCATGTGGCACGAGTAGAAAAAAAGGTCAGTTTCAGATCGGAAACGGGACTCAAGTCATAACTATTGGACTCGAGTGAAACATGCAGACACCAGGTGTGGACCTCTTTCCCTATTTAACTACAGCAAGATCATGGTTGCCTTAGTGGCAAGACCTAGCCAAATGTCTCAAGTGTTGCATGTTCTCTTATTTAAGTCATGCATATACCATTTTGCAAAACTGGCTGGATTGTCAGCAGTCTCCTACAAGATATAATTACTTAAAGTTGTATCTTTTGGGATATCCATCACAGAGCAAGCTTGAGTCTATAGAGTTGGTACATCTATGATGGCACATAGCCCAAAACATGCCATGTGAATAATTAATAACTTGGATTGTGATCAGGCCAGCATTATATTGAGAAGTGTCACACATTGTTTGATTGTCTTAGTTCAGCATCTTGGGCATTATTCCCCATTTGTAATTCAATGATAGAATAAATTCAATAAGTGTGTAAATTATTGCCAAAAGCAACGGCTAATAAAAATATGTATTGTCCAAATATATGAAGCTCTTCCCAACAAACTCTGGTACTTCTAAGCTTTAAGAAAATAATTTGTAAGGTAAGGATATTCTTGCATTTCTGTACTCTGGGCATGCACTAAAAAATACAATTGCAAACTAATTCTTGTGTGTTTCTTTTCTGTTCTTGGCTGCAGAGCCGGTACTATCAGAGAGCAGCTCTGCACTCAAGAACAGGGAGAAAGGGTGCGTTCTGAGGAGCACCACCAAAGCTTCTCCGTTGACCACAGTTTTGGTACATGGTATGTTTAATATGATCCAACATAAAAGGCACAGCAAATCTGCTATTTCATGACTTTAAGCTTTCCAGCTAACCGAGCAAACATACTTACCGTGTTAGCCAGTGCCGATAACATGGGAACCACGCCGTGATCTGTAATAACAGCTAAATTTTCTTCATCTTTGGCTATGTTCGTTATAGCAGCACAAACACTTGCTAGCACCTCTATGTGTTCAGATTTGAGTAAGTTCACAATCAGTTCCAGACCTCCGACAAAAGATCGCACCATCTCTCCTGCATCCTGCACAAAACACAACATATTACATGCTTAGACAAGAACATAAAATAGTTATAGAGGGCATCCGAGTCTTAAGGGGATGTTTGAAACATACCCTAGTCTGCTGTCAATGATGTCGGTATTATTTTAGCACCATATTTTGTGTAAACTTATTTGCTCACTAATTTCAATTGTACATGGCGAGGGGCTCTTTAACACAGCTTCCAAGGGGCACCAAAATCCCGTGCCACCGCATGAATCATGGCTCTGACCATAAAATTTTTTATTTACACATAGCATTACAAAGAAAAGCAGAAGATGCCCTCCCAAAGCAGTAGATAATCAGGAAACCTGTTGGTAATTGGTAGGAAGGGACCAAAGGAATCCCCCCCCCCCCCCAGGAGCTACCGGGGAGTTAAGATCACTGACTAAAAGGTACAGATACTGGAGATTTATTACACTGATACCCAAATACAACCAACACCAAACCACACAATAATGGGATCTAATATTCAGCCAAATGACCTGTATCTGCGTTACTCCCAAGTCTTAAGGACTGTCTTAGGAGTCTCGAAACTATTTTAAATAAACCAGATAATTCTCATTTTGTAATAGAAGCTAACTCAGCCACACTGGTCTGACAAAGGCTGTCTGACAAAGGCTTGCAATTTGCATATGATCATGGCATTTTTATCCTATCTTCCTATTAAATATTCACAAATATTAAGTTATTATAGAATGGATAAAGTTGAAGTCTCGAAGTCTGTGTATCAAAGTGTCTGGTCCTGAAGAAAACTGGCTGATGTGGCCACACATGCATCAAACGCCCAATGGAACTTGACACAAACACGATTCTGGTATAAAAAGTAAAGGTCAAAATGTCAAAAGGGGCCAAATCGGACCGATGGAGAACAAACACAATCAAGTAAGAATGATCACTGAGAGCACTGTGAGGGGCTATTAGAGAAAAAAAGCTGTTTGTACCTCTTTAAAACCAAATTTACTTTGTGGGGTAATTAAAGTACCGGGATCCGAATCTAGCAGCTGTCATATGGTGACCGTGAAACTATTAAGAACAGGTTTGGAACGATGAAGTGAATGCTTTACTTTATTTGTTTAAAACATGATTATTTATTGCTGTTTATGACATGAATTAATGTTTTGGGTTTTTTTTTGCTAAGTATCCGGAACATTTCCCTTTACAAAAACAGCATTGCTCAAAAATTGTCAAAAATGGCATTTACAAAAATATAGTGGGATAAATTTAATAGGGGCCAGCATGCAGAACTGCATCGTTTGTGCCAAGATAATTTCAGATTGAAAACCAGACTGAAACAAATGATACAGTAAAAATCTTTTTACAAACCCCCAAAAATGTACGCACTAATACAAAGCCATAATTTAATTTCATCATGTGTCCAAAAATACAGCTTAATTTATGTCGAGCTCCCAGTGTTCTTTTTGGCCCCTGTCTACGTGAAATGTATCACTTCGGTTATGTAATTTAAATTTCCTGCTTGGTTATGTAGGAGTGTCACCAAATGCCTTTTTTAATATTCTTCCAAAAATCTATAAACAGAATTCATAATTGGGCTCTTGTGAGACTCGGTGTTGGGATGACAATCTGTTCACTCAAACCCTCTTTTTTTAGGATTTGAATTCCCATTTGGTAAACAACACAATGAAAGCATAGATCCAAATGAGAATTTGTAAAAAAAAAAGTATTAATACAACACGGGTAACACAAAATGTGAGTCATACATGTACAGTACAGGCATACCCATTTGAAGGACATTCATAGGTACGGCACGTGAGCTCGGCCAGCCAATAAAATAAATGGGGCTGGTGTCCAATATTTCCAGGTCTGCTTTTCGTTCCCAGTCCGACCCCGTTTTCCCCATGACGTACACTAAAATATTTAAATTTTAATTGAACTAAGCAGAAGATTGATTTCTGCCAGGAAACCTGATTCTAGAGTTTATTAGTCTAACATAAACTAGAGGTATTACCGTTAGCAGAATTTATCAAGTTCCAAAGCTTAGCTTTCATATTAGTCATTGTACACATTTTTCAGCCATCAGGGGGAAAAAAATCCAGATTTCTCATAATATCCAGCTGTCGGGCACTCTGGGCATTATGCTTTAAAATGCTCTTTAAGAGGCACAAGATAAAATTAAGTAGACCTTGGTGAACACGTTTACTGAATAGGCAAGAAAATCATTCTACCATTAAGTCCTTGCCTTGGAAAAACATGGCCTTCTAGGTACATGACTGGTGGGATCCACACACTATCTGCTGTATGTTGTATATAATAAACTATGCTACCTTTACATGGAGAAGATATGGGCAGACATTAAAGCACCCTATATTTATTAATAATTTCAATGATTCTGGATTAATAGAAATGATTGTTCAGTTGAGACATGCCGGATGGTGATACCTGGCTGGTTATGATACACCAACTAGATAATTTATGTCTTTGAAGAAGAAGGTTCTTGGTTTTTGGGACATGTTGATCCGAAGAAGTATTTTCTTGCTCGTAAATTTCCAGGGGGATTTAGCTATTATGGAACAGACTGTTAATTTTTTTTTAAACATCATGTGGTCATCCTTGTATTCATTTTATCCCAGACTTAAATAAGAGATGTGCAGAGAATCACTTTACAGCAGCTAAGTATGAATGATTATCGATTCACTTTACACCGTCATAAATTATTCTTATAAACACTAACAAGGTGTCTCCGTCTAACTGCTATCCCCTGATTGACGTTTTGGTTTCCCAGAATAAGTTTCACAAGTGAATTATTTGTATTAATGAATAGTTTGAGATTCCTCGACCATATCCTAATTTATGTTTACTGATGTACTAATGTATTTTTCATCTGTTTTATTTTTTTACATATTAAACAGGGCCTCTACATCTTCAGTTACGTGTCTCCTATTCCTCATGTTAATTGCAGTTTTCAGCTACTTTTTCAAACTTTCCTAGGGCATCTTAATTAAATTAAGAGAGCATGGAGGGACAATTGCAATCCTACTATATAAAATACTGCGTTTGCTTCATTATAAGACCATATAAAATAATAATCTGAAAAAAGACCTTGTCTTATAATTGAGGTCATATTTTATTTTGGACTTCAGATCTTAGCAGGCGAATCAGCTAGTCGCCTACTATAGCCCTCAAAACATTATATGCACGCTTCCATGCTTTTAAAGACTTGCCAGACTCTGATCTGCAAGCCAATATAATAATAATAATATTTAATTAATGAATATAATAATATTAAGTACACATAGGCGCAGGTCATGTGAGTTACACGGCGCTCATGTGACCCCGCCACAAAAAATCTATGTATCTACATGAAGGGTATGCTGTTTGACGCAGCACAATCTCCCACATTCATTAAGTGGACTCCTGGTTTGCTAACTCCTGACTCCAATTAGCTTTTGTTGAAGCGATTATCCTAGGGGGTTCATATACTTTTTCCAACACGGACTGTGAATGTTTGAACGATATATTTAATATGGAAAAGAACAATACAATATTTTGTGTGTTATTAGTTAAAACAGATTGTGTTTGTTCCTTATTGTAACTTAGATGAAGATCATATCATATTTTGACATGATTTGTAAATATATATTTAAATATGTATATTGTACCTGCAAACATTTGAAATGACGAAAGAGGGACACTATTGTATAAAGGGCTATGGTTAGAGTCGTGGTTAGGGGGTATATAACTAAATAAATAATTTAGAATCTTTTTTTTTTTATTATTACACAATTTAATTTATAAACCAATTTCCTGCTGATTTTTATACACATTATTGTGATTTTAGGGTTGTTGAACACACTCATACCCAGCAAACATTCTGAGGTCCTGGAAAAGAGAGACATTAGGGTAGGAAATTGAAATTTGAGTCCCAGAAGATGGACACTTTGTAGTATGTAGATAAAAAGATAGACAGATGTTTGGAGAAAACTAAAATACACGTTACTAAGAGTTTTGGGTAATATTATAAAAGGTGAAAAAATTCCATTAAATTAATGTAATTAAGTTGATTGTTAAAAATATTAAAACGGTAACTACCAACAAATTATTTCAAAAAGTTTATTTCTACATCACATGACAAAATTGTTTTACTCTTTAATAAAGTGATATATTAATTTGCAAGATAATTCCTCTATTCTTGTATGTTTTTGTATATCCCAAATCTTAAATGCTTAGGCATCTGGAACAGGTTGAAATTGGGCTGTATGTGGCGTTTGGATAATCACTGAGACTTTATTTTGTATTAAAAAGTAAATGAAATTTAGGGAGATCTATTTTCCAGAAAGCAAAACCTTCTAGCTCTCCAATAAACGTCCAGTTCATCAATTAAAAAAAATAAAAAGCAAAATGAATTCAGCCAGGAAAAAATAATCCCTAAACTAAATCAAGATCTTATTTGTTTCCAAAACCAAGTATTTTTCTTATTTCATAGATTACGACTAAATAAACATACCAACACACAGTGTAGATAAAGGTTTTTTCATAGAAGTATTTTTTGGAAGGCTTATGATGTCAAAAACAGTTTGTCAGTGAAGAATTCTTTTGTCCAAAATGTGATGGTATGGTTGCAGAAGTAAACTTTGATTATCAACAAAAATAATCTTTATGCTACCTAAGGAAATTGGAAAAATATTCGAATACAGATTTTTCACCCCCCTTCCCTTTAGAGTCAAGGAGCCCCTCGAAACAGGAGAAATCCCCATTGTCCAAAGAATTATTGATTCTCTAGTAAAATCTACTAATCTCAGATTCTCAGGAGACTATTTACATAGAAACATAGAATTTGACAGCCGATAAGAACCATTCGACCCATCAAGTCTGTCTTTTTTTCCCTGATGTAAAGACTTAAACCTTAATCAGTCCTTGGTCTTAAGGGTAGCCATATGCTAATTGCATTAGCGTCTACTACTTCTGATGGGGGACTGTTCCACTCATCTACCACTTTCTACGTAAAGAAAAACATCCTACATGACATCTAAACTTCTGACCCTCTAGTTTTAGATTATGACCTCTTGTTCCAACATCTTTCCACCCTTGAACCAAATGTACCTCCTGTACTTTCTTTGATCCATTTATATGTTTTTTAAATACATTTATTTTGAAGATAAATGCAGGATTTTGTAAATTCCAATATGATTCATTATAAGTAAAAAATAAACACAATGCTGCATTAATTAAACTTTTGCTTGCCAAATACTATTCAGTACACAGGGATAGACACCATAGAAGAACATGTAGGTTTAAACATGGGAGACAATAATACAGACAATGTTAATAGCCAATTGGGCTGTATTTACATATAAACTAGGGAAATTTTCCTTCCATAAAGAATACTTTGAAATAACAAGTAGCAATCCGTCCCCCTGAAATCCGAGCGCAGGGAACCACTACAGTTTGCGAATGGTGTTATGGCTACATATGTGTCTAGCAGCTGTTTTACGTTAAATCTGTTTTGTAAATCCTAAGACTATATGAACCATTACAATTAAACTGGTTTTGCAAAACCCTGAAATCTTTTTTTATTTTAACTTTTTGGCAGAGAAAAGGGTTTAGAACAAGCTGGAGATCTTAAATATAGATTTCGAGATGAAGCAGCCTAAATTAGAGTTTGTATATAAAAAAACCTAAACTGACCGTTTCTGCACCTGTTCATAAGCCATTCTCTTTACTTATAACTATGCCGTTAGCGGTGGATGGGTTAGCAATGCTGTAACACACAAAGTTAACCCTTTTTGAACTGGGAGGACGTGACCGTCCAGCTAAGTATTCAAGAATATCTATTATTTGTCTTAATGTTTAACCCATATTTTACAAGATACACAATGCATCAGAACATAAAAGTCTGAAAATACACTCCAGTGAATGAAATGGGCCTATTTCTCTCTTTAGAGTGATTATTTAAAGCGATACTGGCTGTGAATAGACTCAAGCCCTGCAGAGAAGATCTCTATGGTGCTTCGAACCTGCAAGGATCCAAATGAGCTGCTATAGGTTTTTGCTATTTTACCACTGATCTGAGCCAAAAACCAAAGCCCAGCTACCTAAATTGGTATCTAAAAGTGGGGCTTAGAAGCAAGAGCCCTCCCGTGCTAACGACACCCAAAGTTTTAATGATAATAGGCCCAGTGTAGTCTTCACAAGCAGTAACCCTTTCTATGCTAACTGGACTCATTTAAGGCATGTGACAGCTGAGTTGTCCCTGTAAATTTTTAGGGGTACCCCTTGCAAATCCATGGGGTGATTCTTCTATCCCCCCCTTATCTATTCATCCCATTCCCTACTCTCCCCACTCACCACTAGACAGCTCCAGTCATGGCTTGACAATTGCTGTAAGGGGTTTAAAAAGATTTCCACTGACTTGAATTGGGTGTCCTTTCTGCTCTGGAGCTGCAGCTTCTCCTTACGGTAAACCATGATTTTTTTTTCAGGGTTAATTAATGGATATTAATATTTATAATATGCATTATTTTTAGGGGATTGTCTGGGACACTGGGGAGTCTCTTTAAGGACTGAGCAGTGTAATGCAAAGTATATTCCAGTAGGTCATGCGCTCCCTTTATTGCATTTGAAAATCATAAACAGAATTATTGTAGGAATATCGTCTTACTGTTAATTACCTCTCAAAAATGACTCCTAACCACAAGTGTCTATATGTATTTATATTTAACAGATTTAACAGTTTTTCCCTCCGTGTTTAACCCTTACAAGGCTTTTTTTTGGATGACCTGACCATATTGTTTTACTTGTTAACGTTTTTGCATATGTTATCAATATTACACACTATACTCCTTACCTTACAAGTCTGTTCCTGTTTTAAAGGCTATAATAATAGTTCCTGCCAGCAGAATAACGAAAACATGGATATGTGAAAATTAAGACCCTATGTATAGGTTAATCTGTGGATTACACAGAATACTTTTGAAGATGGAACAGAATGGCATTGTTTAGAGAATCTATGAATTTCTTTCCCTAATTTATACGTTTTGGGCATCTAATGTGATGACCTATTAGTTGTGTGCCCAAAGAAAATGTTTACCGCTCAAGAAAACGGTTATAATTTAATTAGTGGCCAGAAAAGGGCCTTTATATGACTTGAACCTACAAGGCTGGGAAACGAGAAGTAGATTTCGAGATTACCAGGAATCTTGGCTGGTATATATAAGTAGAGTTGACTCTAAAATTACATAGACATGGTTATTTTCTTCTTATTTTATTTTTGTTAGCCCCCTTTACCCCCCCTCGGTTTATAAATTAAATTCTAACATCAGGTTCTGGATTGTAGCCACCTAGAGCCCTTGACAAACAAGGCAAAATAATTATGGAAGTGTCAGATGATAAAAATAAATAAGGCTGTATTATAAAATAAATAAGGCTGTATTATAAAATAAACAAGGCTTGTGGAACAGGGTTTATAATACAGACAGCGTGCATTTTCTATACGGTCATATACGTTTCCACTTTTTACCCGCTGATGCAACTTAATGCTTTAAAAAAATCTTTCTATAGGATCTAGTGCTTGGGACTTTATTGCATTCTCTGTTTTAATATATATACAAAATTGTGGGTAAAGTTAAAATAAAATAATCAAATCCCTAAACCAAGGAGTATGGCATGGGTCCATTGAACCCCCCCCATGAGGAAGTCTAATATAATGAATATTAAATATACCACTGCGTAATATGAGGGCGCTGTATAAAAAAAGAAATAACAATAAGTAAAGGGTTTTCTTGAATGTCATTATTCTGTTATTGCACATTTGGCAAATAGTGTTTGTAACTGTGTTTAAATTATATATTTTTTTGGTGTAAACTGCTTTCATTTCCATACATTGCTCCGTATCGTAATGCTATAGGCAATTACTAGGGCCGCTGCGGTTAAAGGGACACAGAGGGCAGGTTGCTCTTCACTCACCTTTGCGTTCTCGATGCAGGGGCAGATGGCCCACGCTGCACTTGCTTGAACACCTGGATGTGGATTTTTCAGTAAAGACCACAGCAGGCGAACTCCATCCAGTCGGTCAATTATCCTGTCGTATGGCCGAGCATTGAAGAAATAAACATCGGTTACAGCAGATGAGAATGCAAAGGTTTCAACTGTACAAAATTTCACTACAGCCAGAACGTCGGGAGGAAAAAAAGAGAACGGCAGGATTTCTGTGCAGCTGACACGGGTTTGATTTCATTAAGAAATTTCATTGCCATATGTCAGATTTGTGGTTCCCTTTATTCTTATCATGCGTTAAATGTCAAGTGTGTTCACACAAGATAACATGACATACAGGATACACGGCAGCCTAGCACTGTTAAAAAGAAATCGTGTTTGAAAGACAGATGATCAATATACTAAGAAGAAGAAAAATGGTGATAAATGGCATCCAGAAAAAAAGGCTTTTATATAATTTGAATGCCCAAAGGGTTGGAAACTTCATTTCCAGGGTGGTGGGAACAGCCGAGGTCCTCACTCTCCTGGCATGGAATTGGTTAAAACAAATTCGATAGAAAAATGTGCAAGTACTGTTATTCCCATTATGTATCTTCCCACAGGCTTAAGGAAATGAAAACACAATTAATTATATTTTTATTACAAACCACTGCATTCGTTTATAGAAATTAAGATGAAAAATTGTTGGGTTTTTTTTTTATATATTACACCCTTAGTTTGCAGAGATTAGGACGGCCGCTTGTATTTTTATTACAGGTCTCTCTGTGGATTAATAGAAATGCTAAGAACTTGATGGAAAACGTGCTCCCCAAATAATCTGTTACCACCGTGCCCCCCAAAAGGTCTCAGTATTAAAGGGTTAAACAAAGACACTTTTGGATGCCTTCAATGAAAATCAGAATGGTATGTGTCAATTATGTCCATCCAAAATAGGTTATAGGCTTAAATCCGTACACCAGAAAACGTCTGCTATAATTACATACACCGGCATCAAACTACCGGAGAAAACCGTATCGTTAAATACGCCATATGTCTTGTGTTTGTGCATTAATCAGCATGAGGATCAAACATGCAGTGGGGAATTTAACAGGGTCACTTTTATAAATATACCCTTGTATATGGGGGAAATCGTACACTCAAAGGACATACTAATTAGATCACATCAACCCGACACATGTTATGCTAGGAAATGTTATAGTGGAACATAAAGTTTTATTCAAACTGATTTGACTATTTCTGCTATGGGAATCCTTCTCCAGTCTAAATAATAAAAGTGATTAAACTTCTAAGAAGCTGGAAACATGAGGTGGGGGGGGGGGGGGAGAGTAAATAACATTTATAGAAAATGATTCTAGTAAGACTGGAGCAATCTGCAGGAAAATGCTATGGCATTATGGTGATAATTTGCAGAATTCACCAATATCTAGAAATAAACACACAATTTGTCATAAAGAGGAACAGTCTTTCCTAATTCTAGTGCCTAACTATGAATATACAGTATATATATATATATATATTGTAGCGCATGTTATTGTATTCACGTAAAGATTGTGACATGCCTGAATACATTGAAAATAGGGGTCTACACTGCAGCGCATGACAATTCGTCATGACAACTCAAGTCAACTAATTCCAATATCTAATTATTTTGCTTTAGTGAGGTTAAATGAAAACACATTGGCATACATTGCCTCTATATCTTACATGCTTCTTTATTTTCATATAACAAGCAAGCAACACTTAATCTAATTGTTATTTGCAATACTTACGCCATATTCTCTGGCTCTGATGCGCATGCTCCTACAGCTCTTGTAACGTTCACCAGTAACGCCTGGTTAGTACCGGTCAGTAAATTAACCAGAGGACTTATGCCCCCACATTTGCGGATGATGGCTCGATATCCAGGTTCCTGGCCAAATTCTCCAAGAGCTCCGACAACGTTGACGAGGACTTCCTCAGGCTGATCAGCCAGCAGACTAACTAAAGTCTCTATAACCTTATATTCTTGAAACCTTAAAGAATGAAAGAAAACAAATGAACAGTGTAGGAGCTGGATAATACATTCATATAAATTAACGAGAATAAATATTCTATTGACAAGAACAGTCAAGGAAGATATTTTAAAATTGTAGAACCGGCTGCTTCAGCCTCCAATGTGCATCTTAACACTGACATCTTGGCGCTATGGAGAACGCTAGTAATCGATAAATAAAATGTAATATTTTATAAACATCACAGTTGTGTTCCTCGTATGGCACATTAGGAAAGCAATGTCATTTTACGCTACTCAAAAAAAAAAAGGAGGTAATTATTAAAGAAAGTGGTAGATCTATTGCTAAAAACTAGTGAATAGCTTAAACTCCATTGTTCCTTTAAGGCAGTAGATCCACTTTAAATCCAAATCAATTAACTTGGGCACTGTATCTTTGTGAGATTGTGGGAATTGTAGTCTAAATAAAGACCCCTGCATGTTCTGGCTTCCATGTGCAAATAGGGTCATCGAAAAATGTTATGGTATTCAAATTAAGTCATGCAACAGATGAACCGAGAAAGGATCGATGGCCATTTTTTAAAATGCTGCCACTTAAAACGAAATCTTCTTTATTTAAAAAGAAATGTATCTGCCTATTGTGCAAAGCAGCAATGTTATATAAGGACTTGATGATCTATATATATCTATTTGTTGTCCTCAGTTTTATCCAGCAGCTGCTTATCACCATGACTGATCTGTAAGCGATCCCTTTGGAGACATGTCGAAGTGTATAACTGCTCCGCAGAGGTGCTTATTGTGTCAATCTTGATGATATTTTCAGTTTACGCACCTTTTACCTAAGCCAAAGAACTCATTTCAGCTTCCTGCTACTTTCATTACCCATTGATCTTGTCCTTCCCATCTGAAAGAAATCCCTCGCCCTTGCCTTTCACCTTCTTTCAACTTAACCAGCTGGTCATTAACAGCCCCCCCCCCCCCAAAAAAAATACTTTTTCAAATTGAACATTATCGCTGTCTGGGATTTAGATAATGCAAAACACACAGCAATGACATTAAATTAAGAATAGACCAAATGAGAACGTGGCTCGTACTTTGTCACATTATCCCTGCTGATGGAACATTTCCAGATGGCTCCGGTCACCGCCGCTAATAGCTCCTTATTGTCGAACTGGCTAAGAAGCATGGCGAGCGGCTGGAGGCCCCCATGTTGTCTTACTAGATCCCGTGTTTCTTCATCCTCCGCACACTATATATATCACAAATAAAGAGCGACTTGAGGAACGTTCCCCATCACACACACAACATAGATTTTCCACGAGCTCAAGGAAAACATCATTATCTTTCTGTTTGTGGACAAAGTGCATAACTAATAAGATTTGCAGGCTTGGGTTATATGAATTGCCTTACGAGCCGGGGACTGGTGATTATGGTTTGCTTGTGGCTGCCGTGATGCTGCCAAATCATCCAAGTGCATGTTATCCATTTCATAACGCTTGGACATTCAATATGACATCAATTACAGAAAAAAAACGCCGCTGCCACTTGAATTATTTTTGTCTAGTTATAGAGACAAAGTGGATGACTTAAACAGCAAAGAATGCTGGCAAGTAGACTTAATCATAAAACCTGATGTCATAAACAATAGCCAGGCAGGGAGAAAAAAGAATGTTAACTACTAAAATACAAGCTATAAAATAAATAGCAAAGCCAAAGAGTATAACTTAAGAAAGCCAGGGGTACCTTATTTTAACAGAAAAATAGTAAAGACAAACGCAGAGGAATGCCAAGAACGGGGCATTGCAGACGTCGAAGGGAGAAAAAATGGAGCAACATTTTTGTCATCACTTAAACCGCAACATATGTAAGCTTCAAAATCAAATAAAAACATGATGTGCGTACACTGCGGTGTGAAATCGTTTGAAAATAAAGAAAATTAAAAAATTGCATGCCAAATGAAGTGAAAAATGTGTTTCTCTTAATTCACTAACATTTGGGTTTGGCGCTAAAATCCTGGTAAAATAAGGAGCACATTTTTTTAGTGCTTCTTACGGTATTGGATTGTTTTAAAAGAATGTTTCCCTTTATCAGGCACCCTCATTCTTCCTTCCGAAAGGAATGTGTTTGAATGCTTGAGCAGATCTATATTTTGGGTTCTTCATTAAAAAGATGACAGGATATCGCTTTGTAGGGGTAGCTCTTCATCTACACGTTGTGCTATCCAATTGGTTAGGAAATGTATCAGAAAAAAAGTTATTTAAAAGTTACTTAAAATATTAAATTCCTCTTCATTTTAGAGATAACCATTGTAAACATGGCAGTCGGGTAAGCATGGACAGCCTCAATCCCCTGCTCCACTATATTGTAAAGCCCCCAGGAATCGGCACTGGCGGTGATCAGGTAAGTATACGTTCAGTAGTGATTTTTGCTAGCATAATGTATATATAATGGTTTTTCAATTTGTAAATAAACACCAATTCAATTATTTTGATTACAATTTTTATATTTAACTCTTTAGCGTCATTGTGTGACATTAATAACATGTTCTGCTTATGTACAAATGAAACATTCAAGTAACAATGGAAATGGATGAGTGAACGAGGAGGTCGCCTTACCTTAAAAATTGCGCTGGCGCAGTGCATTTGCAGCTCCTGATTTTCACTACTAAGGTTTTTAACGAGATCCTCGATCATCTTTTCTGTTTTTATGGCAAGTCTGTAACTTGCCTGCATGCAAAAAAGAAGGTTATCAACAGGTATGTCTAGTTATATCTAGTTACACTGTGAACATGAATCATTAAGCCTTGTATTTGGCATAGAAGGATCTTGTATAAAGATGTTAATACGCATAAGGACCTTAGGCTTCTATGTGTAATCATGGTCAGCCAAATTTATAGGGAATTTAGGAGCCATGCAGAATATCTTAGAAGCCAGGAAGGGATGAATGCACAGAAATTGGTATATAACAGCACAAAAAGTTATACTTCAGCATTAAAATGGGAGCCATCACAACCTGGAAGTTGTCCAGCATTTAATGTAACGATATTTATGTTAATATGTATTGTTCCTAATAACTAGAGATTTTGCTAAAATTCACAATATTGTGCACTTTTATTTAAATAAAAGAAGTAATAGTATCAACTATGAAAAAGTGGAGGAGTTAGCAAAATATTTTAAAAAAGCACTATATATTACATAAATACGCATTTTATGGAAAAAATATAGTTACTTTGTATTAAAATGGTATCTTCTAGTTATTTAAAGAGAAAAATACAGAAGGGGAAAAAAATAAACAGAATGGCAAAACAATTAAAACTGCCCAATTCTTTTTCTCTAGCAATATTACATATCAATAGTTATAAGAGGGATCTCATAGATTTTTTTTAGTTATATGCCAGAAAATAAATGTAAAAAAAATGTTGGTACTGCATTAGTGTTAGTTTGGGAACTGCTTATTCAATCTTGTTAGTAAGATATTAGCACTGGGATCGTAGATAAAAAAAAATGCAAATATATGTATTATATTTGTGAAATATATATATATACACATAAATACATAAACACTATAATATATATATATATATATATATATATATATATATATATATAAATAATATTTGTTTTTACACAAGTAACTCTGAAAAAGAAAAAAATGGATTTTATTTAATTACAGATTTCTCACTCTCGTAGAGAGAAACTTATCAAATGGCATACGAATGTGAGAGAGTTAATGAAACAGGTGTGAGCGCGGTAAATGCTCATGCCATCTTTCCATTGTGGAGTATAATCATTTGCTTTCACTTATAATGATAGAATATTAAATATAAGACGTGTTAACTTTGCAGTCTCACACAGAAACATATGTTAGGAATATGTTGGCTAGTGTCAAGAAGAATTTATTGTATCCATTTAAGTCATGGATTACCATTCACACACCATTGAATCCTTTAGTGTTTTGTATTATGTTTTCTATTGATTTTAATGTGGCTTTTTTGTTTAGAGGCGCAGTCTTAAATCCACGATTGCTATTTGGGCTTGAATCCCAAACCATACATTTTCAATGAGCGCTGCCATTAATTAAGGCCAAGACGGGTCACTGAATCGATTCCCTTGCTTCGGTCACATCTCAAGGAATTTGGGAAACCATTTAAGTTTATAGCCAAGGACCCATGCTAACTTACATCATAAATCTAGGCGGATTCAGAAAAACAATAAAATACATTTTAAAAATCACAATTTTAAGTCAGGGTTAACCATTTTAAATAGAAAAAAAATAAGTTAAATCCTTCACTTTCTAGATGTGATAATGTGGCTTACTTCTGAAGCACATTCTTGGAGAGTGCCAACCACTGGTATTAGCATGTTGGAATGGGGTGATTTGAGCAGGCGTGCCAGTAGCGGTATGCCACCAGCTTTGCGTATTTCTTCTTTATTCCGTGTGCTTTTAGAACAGCTCCAGAGAGCCAAAGCTCCGCATCGTGCCACTTCAATGTCTTTCTCCAGCTCTGGGGTGAGGCTGGATGATCTCATCGGAACACAGTCCAACAGACCAACCTTAAAGAAAATCACTTAAATTAATAATATCACACAATATACTGACAAATATTAGCGAATCCTATAATAAATACCAATTTGTAATATTTCTGTATATTATTACATTTTCTTTGGCAATTATGATAAGGCTGGTAACCAATAAAACCATAAAAAAATAAAATAAATAAGTAATGACGGTTTAAGAATATTAAGAAAATAAGAAGCAAAATCACATTAAATAAAGTTTAAAATGCAACATTAATATTTCATCAATTTTTTTTCATATATAATAATAAAATGTTAGAAAACATAATGGTAGTTTTTGATGGGTAACCTCTTATTTATTAAATAGTAAAACAATAAATCTCTGAGCACATTTCCGTTAAGTAAAGACACTGTTGTATAATTTGCTTATTGAAACAACAACAGAACTCGGTCACTAAATAACATTTCTTTTTTTTACTCTTAAGAATATATTACATTTTTAAAGAAATAAATACATAGAAAACAGCAAGCTAGTATTCTAATAATTTTTATTTAAGTGATTTTTTTTAAAAAAAATTGTTTTATTCTTTTTTATTTGGCTTTTGAAACTGATTCTAAATGAAATCTAGAAAATGATTTCATTAATAGTCAAATGAGGGGGGAGTGTTTACTGATGTGTCTCAGTTCTTTGCTATAAGTTATTAATTCATTCTGCTCATAAACTTTAAGAGTTATAAATCTGCTGGTCATAAACTGGAAAACAATGGAGACCCCAGCAATTGTAAAAAAGCAACAAAACATAACTATAGCATTTTACACCGGTGCTGTCAATTTCATGAACTCTCGGGGAACTCTACAATTTCATGGTATGGAACCTAAATAGCCATTGCAGAAAATGTATTGATGATTATATATAGTTAAATTTTTTTTAAAATTCACTAATTTTTCAGTTTCATTTTTTTACATTTCAATTACATTTTAAAAAATTCTCAATAATTTTTTTTTTAAATCACTTAAGCATATTCTGCATTTTATATATATATATATATATATATAATTTTTTATTTCTAAAAAGTTTGTATGCACCCCTTGTATACCAATGTCTATAGCATTCCCTATCATATAGGCCCAAGCCACCTCTTGGGGTGCCGGTGAATTCAATAGCCTCATGAAAAAAACAATAAAATACACTTTTGTTGAATAGCCCTGAATGACTTGTTGTTCCAAAAAGAGTTTATGTTAGCATTTGCCATTGTTGTCAGTCATGGTGATTAACGTTCTAAACTCAAACACACTGTGCACTTTCTTTATGCACGCCTGAATATCATACTTTTGCTAATGATATCCCTTTTCCCGTAGACCTTAATTAGTTAGACCAAGACAGTTTCTATTGTTTTCAATATGATAAAACCCTTTTACTTTTAAAGCAAATAACTAGGTTGATAGGTACCCCTTTAAAAGGGTCACATAAAATTGATTAGCGTACATGTCTTTTTTCACCACCACCGCCCTACGGTTACAAAGAGGTCTCGTACTCAAACCAGGTGGTAATCCCTAATCAGTACTAGAGCAAGTTCCGACTGCTGAAAATGTACACGAGGCAGACATATGTTTGCAAATAAATAAAGACTAAACCGATGGGATTGCATTTACCAGTCTCTTGATGCCACCGTGCTGTCGAACTGTTCGTCTCGCTCGTCTAAACTTGGCAACGTTGGCGATTGTCTCTGCAGCCAGGCATTTTAAGTCCTTGTCTTGGGAATCGAGTATTTTGACCATGGTTTGTAGTCCACCAAAGTCAGCGATAGAACTTCTGATTTGTGAATTGTGACTTATCTCCTTTAAGATCTTTAATGAGCCGATCTAGTTTACAAGGACAATATTGAGTAAAAGCACAGAATAGGCTATCAGAGCCCAAAAGTAATATATATATAAAATACACATCCTGTCTATTTCAACCAAACCAGATACTACTGACTATAAAAATGCATAAACCCACATATCTGTTGTATAGGAAATCACTTATGAAAAAAACCCTGCTACAACTCAAAATCAAATATTGTGGACTAGACAGGGGTATTTAAAACCCATTCCACACACCAAGGAGGCTTAGTGAATTAACTGCAGTGACTAAACATACAGGAGAGGTTTCACAAGGCTTCTTCTATTAACACTCAGGCATTTAATCATAAATACTATAGGTAGCCTCAACAACACATAATCCTTGTTGTTTTTTTTGATTGGGGGACAAAGATCTAATTCTAATAAATTTGAAAAGTAAGGATGGCCCATGCATAAATATAGGCTGAATTTTTTTGACATTAGTTTCTATTGAATAATTTTTTTTAAATGGGTATTTCCCAAACCTGTGCATACAAGTTTAAAATGATCAAATACAAAAAAAAAACAAAAAACAATTTGATCCAACATAATATTGTCTCTAAAGGAGAAAGTCTTTAAACATAAACAAATTAATTTGTCAAAATCATTCATTTCATTCATCATTCAAGTATTTTCAAAATCAGGATAGCCTTATCTAGCTAATTTTCTTGTTTGTTTGTTTTTTAAAAAAATATTTTTTAGAGCAATCTTAGGTTCCCTTAGAAGTTTATTTTTTATTACTGCTTACTTTTAAATTATACCATCTGTGTCCACCGGACTTCCCTAACTTTTAAATAATCAGTTATTTTAAAAAAAGTGTTTTCTTCTCATGTATATTAACTCTTAATATATTAAGATTAAACCCTCATCTGCCTATGAAAGTGCAGCATCTCGGGATCTTCTCTTTTTATTACATCTTAATCGATTGTATACCAGTCTACAGTAGAACTCTATGCCAAAGTCTCTTACCTTACACTTGATCTCTTCCGTATTCAGAAGGTTAATTAAAACTTCAAGTCCCCCAACGTCTCTTATGGCCAGCTGGCAGGTTTCTTGTGCGAGGTTAAAATCCCTCATTGCACACAGTGCGATAACGGTGGCTGTCTGGTTTCCACCCTAGAAATATATTTGCCGTAAAGAATCATTTTGTGAAATATGTCCAATATTTTAATAAACCTGTATTTCTAAATGTATCTGTAGAACGTTTCCTAGGCTTGCAAAGCCAGATATTAAAATAAAGTTAAAAGGTGATTATTAAGCTGCATGCACATAGTCGAAACAGAATTTAATAAAATTAATATAAATTTGAGATATAATTCTCACGTTTCCATATATTAGGATACTTAATCATGAATGTATATTATACACATATACAGACAAAACAACTAAATCTGTATAAATGTTTTCTACAATTTAAGGTCTAATTTCATTTGCATTTGCGTCTGTTTGCACAAGCTTTTTACAATAAATACACGGTGTCTGTGCTTAGTATACACATTGGGAGCATGGATGTAAGGGCAAAGCAGGATCCAATGAAACAAAAAAAAATGTTAAAAGACCCTTGGATCCAGATCGAGACATTTTACTGCAGAAATTGTGAGAAATTGGGCTTATTATTATTATTCTGCAAAAGATATTTACTCTTTGCTTCTAGTAAAAACTGCAAATGCAAAAGTAACACTTCATATAGACAGCTTACATTATAAAATAAATACCAATAAAACTACATTTCCTAACTGAAAATGTTTTGTGACACTTTGGATTGTTAGGCAGAAAGTTCAACTGTTGAACTTTTTTGAAAGCTTCTGGTTAAAATGAAAAATGTATATAACATACTTAGAGCCAACTATCCGAAAGGTTTTGATATAGATATAACGCAAGCATTGAGTGAGAATGAGAATGTCACTTCCAGTTTTCAAAGGGAATTTTGAAATTCAGGCTTTATTGCAGGTTTCCAGAAAAAAAAGTCAGTACATACAATACGATATACGACACTGAGGCACAATGAGCAGAATATAAGAGTCTGTGATATAAGACTGTAATCAGTTTACTCAATGAAAAGAAAGGTAGAATGAAAGAAGAAAGAGAAGAAAGAAGGTGTTTGTAAGGTTTGCATAATTCAGCATCAGTGGACAGTCGGACTGACAGGATTGGTATTGCTTGGTATTAGCTCAGTGTCACTAATGCGGACATTAGGTCATAGCAGAGTACTTTGCATCGAAAGAGTTTTGTGTAGGTCAGACCGGCCCAACGCCAACTCTGGCTGTGTGAACCAAGTCCTCCATGAGGTGAATAAATTGTATCTTGTTCACCCATTCTGTATTTATAGGGGATGAGGTGATCTCAACTTCAGTGGAATAAGGACCTTGGCTGCATTAATTCAATGAAGAGATAAAGATTTTTTTATGTGTGGTAAGAGCTGTGTGTGGTATAATAATACTGCTGCAGGTAGGCTGCCTGGAGCCAGACCCGGACTAGCCATTTGGCACACCAAAAAAATGCTTGGTGGGCCATTGGCCAACAGCGAGTGCCCCATACAGTGGAGCTGCAGATTGAGTTCTGCAGTATGGGGCCACCAGCTGGCTACTCCCAGCAACAAGCTGTATAAAAATGTAACAAGGGCCAAAGGTATCCTTGTTGCATACAATGCTAAGTTGCAATCCCCAGTCTGGTCCTGTCTAAAGCTCATCTGGGCAATGCCATTATGAGGGGACAAGACTAACCATAACTGGGCGTGGCTATCAATGCTCAGGGGTGGGGTTAACCCCTGACAGCCTTAATTAGGTAGGGGTAAAGTCGCTGGGTTTCTCTGATGCAATCATATGTGAAAAAATGTTATGACTGCTCCTTTAAAACATTTAGATTTTAAAGGTTGTGGTTAGCAAAATATAGCAAAAATAGGGGCAACAATAGTGTATTTTTTATTATGACTCTTTATTCAATTTTAGGCATCTTTGTGGAAAGAATTCTTATTAGTGGAATCAAATTAATACTTTCTTTAGATCACAAAGAGGTTTGCTAAATGCCGAGGTCTCATGGTAATCCAAATAAAAAAAAAATTGTACTGGGGTAGATTTATTTTTTTGTTATAATTGTTTTATCCTATTTCCTCATAGACTTAATGTTTATGACCACCAATGTTATGTATTTTTTCAGTTTTAATCATTATCTTAAATATAATCACTCAGATTGAATGACTAAGGAAACAACATACATATTTAGGAGTCAGTATGTATCAATATAGCTAGTATGAGTGAATTTTCTGCGTATTGATACGAGGTCTGCTCTGTAAAATAATCCAATTTACATGTGACTGGTAGACTAAATAAATAAAGGTATCTTATGAAATTCCGTTCCTCATAGCAAAACCTATTATGACAACCTGATGCCAATTTACATGTCTAACATCTGCCGAGATGTTGTTCAGACTTTTGATTAGATTACACATGCATAGTTTAAGGACCAGTAATGGAGTCTAAAGGAACGGTGATTACATGCGTCGATGTTATTATATTAAAACATTTATAGCGTTACATTCAAACTGTCTAATACTCAGTTCATATTATTGGGCCTCAGAGAGTAACCTGTGTTTTGAGGCTTGGAAGCTGGCCCAGTGCTACATCTTTGGTCGGGTCATATGGCCAATAGTAATTTACGAGGTAACAGAATGAAGAAAAACAAGATTGTAGTTTTAAAAGCGGTAAGTTTTGGGATGGCATTTAGCTTTCAAATACACCCGTCTCCAAAGAAAAAACTATTTAGGTCATGAAAGCGTTTGTGGGTAAGTCTAAACTGCACACGCTTGCTTAAACAGAACATGCTGTGCCCATGGCATATCATGAGCTCATTCCACAAAATTCAATTACATAGTTATGGAAGGTCATTTTTCGTGTGTTGGAAAAGTAATACGAGGTGAAAGCTAAAACCTGAAACTTTATCAAAGGCTGTAAAACTGAGGTTAAAGACACTGGTTAGATATAAGGAAAAAAAGGTTAAAGCTCTTAAATTCTCTTTTTTTCTACCATCTTTTCACAAAGACTAGTCAGAAGCTATGATGAGAATTGTTTCTAGATCTAATAATCCAGCAGATCATAGGTGGGACAAATCTCGTTTGGGATTCCAATCCCTTTGTCCCTTTCCTCCCTGATGTAAAAAATGTAATTAAAAAAAATGTAAAAAATTGTATATATATATATATATATATATATATATATATATATATATATATATATATATATAAAACACTTTCAAAAAGATGGTCAGCACTCCAGGTCTTTAAATAGACAATTTCATTTTATTCAAAGACTTTGAATAAAATGAAATTGTCTATTTAAAGACCTGGAGTGCTGACCATCTTTTTGAAAGTGTTTTACATGGAAACTGCTGGTTACTAGCACCGGGCTTGGAATATTTGGAATGGTGTGCAATGGACTCTGTGAGTAAATATATATATATATATATATATATATATATATATATATATATAAAGCACTTGCTAAAACCAAAAATGAGTTTGAAATAAATTAATAAAAATAGATGAATAGTGAAAGAATAACTTGATGCTTGCTTTAGTGAGTAAAGTTAGGAAAAGGGACAGTTTATAATCCTGTGTGAAAATGCTAAAGTTATTGAACAGGGTGTAATACAAATAAGGGTTCTGTAGATTATTCATGCTAAACAAAGACGGTCTTATAGTGGAAGAGGAGATGATTATTGGCCCAAAAGTGCCCAACTGTAAAGATATTAGGAAGAAGAATAGGGCAGAGTATAATTTAGAAGATTACACATAATGATTGGAAAACCAACCCAGGGAATAGCACGAAATGTGCAGAGGCATTCAAGAATGTCACATGTGTTTCGATAAATGGTGTATACATTATGTAGAAGGAGAGTTAGGAAAACAGATCAAAAAGCATTTAGTAACAAAATAGGAAGTAATACGGGCAAGGATTAGTATTAATTGTACCATAGCATAAAAAAAGAAGACGTGACCTTGAAGAAAAGACAAATTATTCAGCTTGAGTTAATGAGTTCATAGAATCACATTTTACACAGAAAGAAAGGTGGCCAGGAAAAAGAATACGAGATACACCCGCCTGCACATGCACAAGGGGAAACAATTAAAAATGTAAAAAGAAACCCCGTGGTGCAGTATCTGAACATGAAATTAGTGGAAAGTATATGCTTTTAAATAATTTAGAGTCTCGAACGTAAGCGGAACCCCACGCAGAATGAACATGAAGAGGATACACCATAATTCTGTAACCGGTAAGTTGATAAACACATTTAAAACATTTTTCAGAAAATTAAAATATATGGAGCTTAACAGATGGAGGTTACATTAAATAAAATTAAAGATCATGGAGAGAGAGAAAATTGGAAGAAGTTATAGGGGAGCGGTCACCTGCACGTGTTTTAGTGTTATTTCATTCATTCACTAAAAGCTTGCCACATTGTAATTTAGGCTGAATAAAAAGACCATTAAACAGTGACATATCCAAGGCTAGACCGACAGGTCTGGGGCAGCAGTCCCCGTTACAAAACCAAGGCCTTCAAGCCCCCCGACCGGGATGTGCCGCTGCAAAAAGGATTGGTTACAGGGGAGATCTTTGATCTCCCCAACCAGCCTACTTATGCTATGGAGGCTGCAACAGCTCAGCAGAGCCTCTATAAACTGCATTAAAAGACTTGGTGCGCCTTTAAAACACGGTGCACTGGATTATGACATCATATCCCGGCACGCCATGCCTTAAAGACGTGCATCGCCTTTTAATGCATTCAGGGTGCTGACTGCGGAGGGGGGCGGCTGGGTTGGGTACAGGGCAGTGCCCAAGGTAATTACACCTCTGACATCATGCGCAGTATGTTCAATCATGCTGTTGATCCAGAAGAAGGACAAAACCCCACATCAAGTTCCAGTGGTGCCTCCAAAAAGGGGTAGAATTCCCTCCTGACCAAACTATAATTAATTGTATCCTTATTAAACGTCTTATCCCTTCAAATCCCTTCTTTGCTAGAAAATCATCCAGCCAGTAATTAAAGGCATCTATTGAATTTGATAGCATGTCTGTAGGTAGTGAAACACACATATTTTTTGTTCTTCTTTTATAGAAACCAGTTTGTAGCTGTAGAGAGTGATATATATATATATATATATATATATATATATATATATATATATATATATATATACATACATATATGATATATTGTATAATGTTATCCTCCGCTAGTCACCTTTATTCTTGTACTATTTTGGTTTTCAGACACTTGGTTTCATCAACTCAGGTAGCTAATGCTTTTAATCACAGGAACGCTGCACCAGAGGCCTCTGTATCCGAACAGGAAGTGGGCACAGCCATACTGCGGCTGTGTAATTAGCCAAACAGGAAGTGGTGAGCAAGCTAGCTACTGGGGAAATTTAAAGGAAATGGGCTGAAATTGACAGGGAGCGGGCATAGAGGCAACTCATCCCCCACCCTTATGACTGACACAAAGACTCGGCAATCAGCTGCCGAGGCAAATTCGGTAAATGTCCAGTTATTGTCATTAATGTAGATATCATTTTAATAATTTATTTTAATTTTTTTTACATTTTATATGACTTTTTATTTTAATTGTAATATTTCAATACTAGACTAATTTAAATAAAGAATCTAAAAAAAACATTTGCTTAGAAATCTAAAGGGAAACGCAGTCTTCTGAAACCAAGTCACAGTGAAGGGCATTCTGGGAAAAGTACATTTACTTTGCATATGAACATCACAAGGCATTTAAACCAGGTGTCAACCCTGTATATTTTTTCTCCAAGCGCCGTCCGCTAAGGCTTTTCCAGCACAGGAAACAGTTTCATTCCGCCACCATCTATCAAATACCAAAGATTAAAGAGTTCCAAGTAATAGGAAGCAACATAAAGGCTTCATTTCTCCCGAGCTTAAGCATTCAATGTAAAATGGTAAATACGTATTATATATTTTCCTCTGCAAAGTACTTATGCAACACTTTCAACAAAACCACAATAAAATAGTAGCATGGGTTTAGTAGCATGAGGTCTACAGGAAAATCACTACTGCGGGTGGTTAAAGCAGATATTTCTCGTCTGAGGACACGCCGCTTTTACCAGCTTCATAACACATGTTTTATTAAACATGGAAAAAGTTAGCCGACTATTAAATTCACACAGTATCAACATGTTGTTGGTAAGTCTTTTGAAATGTGATCAATTGAGAAATATTTATCCTGAAGTCTGATCGTAGCATTTTCTAGTTTTTTATTTTTCTGAAAAGAAACATACATTATT
Organism: Sceloporus occidentalis; assembly: GCA_023333645.1. Lineage (NCBI taxonomy): Eukaryota > Metazoa > Chordata > Lepidosauria > Squamata > Phrynosomatidae > Sceloporus > Sceloporus occidentalis. The sequence continues at coordinate 3,435,599 of JALMGF010000063.1, read as the reverse complement.
ATTATTATTATTATTGTTTATTGGTTTATATAGTGCCATCATATTCTACAGCGCTGAACAATGGGTAAGCAGGGCAATAGTGCGACATGATTTGGACGTACAGAAACAAATGGTGTGGAGGGTGCTGCCTAAATGAGCTCCGGCCCAACACTGTACTCCAAAGCTATATCTATTATGGATGCTCATAAGAGTAAAAGATGATGTAATAGATTAGGTCAATAAGTGAAATGGGAGACAGTGATCCTGTTCCTCAGATAGGGCCAATGTTATACAAACATGTAATGATGTTCCTCGCTAAACGGCCACTGGTTGTACTGGAGTGTGTTTATATTGTATCCCCTGTTGACTAGAATGGGATTCAAAGCATCCTCCACCCACTAGGGGTCACTGGTGTACACTAGTATATAAACAGGCTCCTGTGCACCCAGCACCTATTTATTGTACTCCATTGAATCTGTTTTGTCCTTTTATTTTAATTTACATTGACCCCTTTCCATGGGAATGGAACTAGGAATTTTTTCTAACATTTTTATTACTTGTTTAACTTGGGGGTTAATCAGTGAGTTGCTTGCTTTTTTAACTCACATCTCCTATAATCTGGTGTAGGCTAGTTGAGTGTTAATATTTGTCAGCGTAAAAGGCAAGTTGGATTTCAGTCCAACTCATTTGAGTTTGCGCTTGCAAACTAGTATTTTTGCCAACTCATATGCACTCGTTCTTTAGTAAATAGATCGCTCTGTCATAGGAATCACGTTGTGTGTGTGTTCCCTGCATTCTACAACATAGTACCCTGCCAAATGCAGGAGGTATAATTATCTTGCTCTCCTCGAAGCACTTCCCGGGAAGAACACACATCTTGCTTAATTACTTGGCAGCTGCCTGATACATTTTCCTTTTACTTTTTGCTATTAGCTAGACTGCCTGTCAGTCATCTGCAGAAACACCTGAGGTGCTCTAGTAGACCTTACATCCAAGGACCGAAGAGCAGACGTTTGCCCACAGCCCTAGTAATAATAAACATACAGCAAGACATGTTTCCTTGTATACAAACAGTGTATAGAAGCTAAACGCTCTACTTGTTAATTTACTGGTAGGGCAGCCAGTGCCGAGACCACATCAATATATTTAAATGTGGGATAAAACTCCGACAGGCTCTATCTACCGAAAGAAAAGGTGGCCGGAGCTCTTCATTCTTCAGTAAGAATTCTAGAATAGTGAGTGACCTTGGGTATGCCCCGACAGTGAACCTGGAAGCAATTTTTTAAATTGCCAGCTGAACGTATACAGATGAATTTAAACAGATGTAACCCCTTTTGTTTATTAAGTATTCTATAGGATGATGTGTTTCAATTAGTATTTTCACCAAGCTGTGCGAGCCTTTGCTTTCCCGTTCTAAGGCATTCTAGAAAACTAGCTATAAAGAAAAATGAATATTAATAGAAACATAGAAAGTGACGGCAGATAAGAACCAGTAGGCCCATGCAGTCTGCCCAACCTCTGAGTACTTTCCTTTAGTACTTGCCCTTATCCTATATCTAACTTGGCCTTATGCCTATCCCATGCTTGCTTAACCCCTTCGAGACAAAGGCTGATTTTACTTTTTGTACCCTTTGTGACAATGGCCTTTTTAACATTTCTGCGCTGCTTGTGTTTAGCTGTAATTTTCTTCTTTCCCGTTTACTGAACCCACACACATTAGATATTGTTTTTTTCAGGACAAGAAGGGCTTTCTTTAGATGACATTGTTTTGATTGTATCATATTATTTACTATTAAAAAAATTATAAAATATGGTGAAAAATTTAGAAAAAAATGACTGTTTCTAACTTTTAGTTGAAAAATCTTTTACTCATCTATAAAAGGTAATGAAAAAACCTGCTAAATAGATTCTACTATTTGTCCTGAGTTTAGAAATACCCAATGTTTTTATGTTTTTTTGCTTTTTTCTACCCATTATGGGGCAATAAGTACAGGTAGCGTTTTGCTATTTCAAAGCCATTTTTTCCAAATCTGGTAATTCTTCCCCCCATGTGCCATTTCGGGTATCTTTGAACCCGGCCAATGCAATTTACCCCATCAAGTCATATATTTTTGAAAACTAGACAGCCCAGGGTATTCCAAATGCTAGTATTTTAACTCTTTCCATGCACCATATCTACCACCAGTCTTTGTCAAACTTTATGGTAGTCATTTTTTTGCATTTGTTTTGTCATACACATTTTACTTCAGGTATGAATTAAAATGTTCTAGTTTATGTCACTATCACAAAACACCCCAATATGTGTTCAGCAACATCTCCTGAGCGCAGCGATACCCCACATGAATGATTTTGCCTGGCTGTTTGGGGGCAAAAGGGCCACATTTGGGGCATGCGCATTTTTCAATGTTGAACTTTGGCATTTGGGGATCCACTGCCCATGCCCTATTTGGTACATCTTTGAGCCGGGCCATTTCAGTGTGCCCAATAAACCCATATATTTTTGAAAACTAGACACCCCAGGGTATTTCAAATGCTAGTATTTTAACTCTTTCCATGCACCATATCTACCACCAGTCTTTGTCAAACTTTGTGGTAGTCATTTTTTTGCATTTGGTTTTCCACACACATTTTAATTCAGGTATGAATTAAAATGTTCTCGTATATGTCACTATCACAAAACACCCCAATATGTGTTCAGCAACATCTCCTGAGTACAGCGATACCTCACATGAATGATTTTGCCTGGCTGTTTTGGGGCAAAAGGGCCACATTTGGGGCATGCGCTTTTTTCAATGTTGAACTTTGGCATTTGGGATCCACTGCCCATGCCCTATTTGGTACATCTTTGAGCCAGGCCATTTCAGTGTGCCCAACAAAACCATATATTTTTCAAAACTAGACACCACAGGGTATTTTAAATGCTGGTATTTTAACTCTTTGTATGCACATATTTTACCACCAGCATTTTTTCAAAGTTTGCAGTAATATTTTTGTGTGTGTATTTTTCCCACACACACCTACTTTATGTATGAATTTACAGCTCCTGGTATATGCCGCTGTCACACGACACTCCATAATGTGTTCAGCAACATCTCCTGAGTGCAGTGATACCCCACATGCATGGGTGTGTCATTTTTGGGGGGAACTAAAAGGCCACATTTGGTACGTGTGCATTTTTCTAATTGGAAATTAGATGTGTGGCCATCCTTCCCCCCGTGTTAATTGGGACGTTGTTGAACCTGGCCCATTCAATTTACCCCATCAAATCATACATTTTTTAAAAGTAGACACCCCACGGGCATTTAATATGCCAGTATTTTAACTCTTTCCATGCGAGAATTGTTTTAAGCTAATATGCTAATTTTAGGACTTGCTCACAAAAATATATTTTTTATATATATATTTTTTTTTTTATTATTATTTTTTTTTTAAAAAAATTTAACATTTTTTTTCAACTTGGAGGTTCCCCTGATAGTGACATCAGTGGGAAATGATTTTTACATTTTACTGTTTTTTTACTATTTTTTTCTAATTATTATTAATTTTATTTTATTTTTTAATTTATTTTTACTAATCACACTGTGATTAGAAAGCTGGGCTCCATTGACTTGCATGGTGAATGCAGTACCTGTATTCAACCTGCAAGTGGAGCCAAAGTTCTCTAGATGGTCTGGACCATCTAGCGAACTTTTAAAATTTGTGGTTCCTGTTACAGGACGGCGGCCATCTTCCTTGATGGCGAAGATTGCCGGCAGCTGCGGCTGTGACCGCTCTCCGGAGCGGTCACAGCCCATCAAAAGGTTAGTGTTTGGTGTCGCTGGATGCCTCCTGATCGAGGCATTCCAGCGACACCATTTAAGTTTAGGAGGCGATCGTCGATCGCCTCCTAAACGCTTTTAAAACGGGCGTCCGCCGCCATACAAAGTATGGCGGATGTTGACGCCCCGTGGAGGGGCCAGAGATGGCCCCTTCGTGCCGATCGCGGCGTTGCTGAATGCTTCGAGGTCGAGGCATTCAGCAACGCTTTTTGGGTGCAGAAAGCGATAGTAGATCGCTTTCTGCACCCGTTTAAAGACGTGCCGGTCCTGGCACGTCAATTGTCGTAAAGCACATGCTTTTCCGTGCCGTGCCAGGACCGGCAATTGTCATTAAGGGGTTAAATGACTTTACTGTATTAACATCTACCACTTCTGCTGGAAGGCTATTCCATGCGTCCACTACCCTTTCCGTAAAGTAATATTTTCTGATGTTACCATTAAACCTTTGCCCCTCTAGTTTATGCTTGTGTCCTCTTGTTGTGGTAGTATTTCTCCTAAATAAACTATCTTCCTTTAAATGTTTCTATCATATCCCCCGTGTCACGTCTTTTTTCCAGGCTATATAGGTTAAGATCCTTTAACCTGTCCTGGTAAGGTTTATCTTGTAATCCATAAACCATTTTAGTAGCCCTTCTCCAACATTTCTATATCCTTCTGGTGATCCGATATCCAGTACTGTACACAATACTCCAAGTGAGGTCTCACCAGTGATCTGTACAACGGCATGAGCTCTTCCCTCTTTCTACTGCTAATACCTCTCGCTATACAACCAAGCATTCTGCTCGCATTACCTGCTGCTCTACTGCATTGTCTGCCTACCTTTAAATCCTCAGAAATAATTACCCCTAAATCCCTTTCCTCACACGTTGAGGTTAGGACAGTACCAAATATTCTATACTCTGACCTTGGGTTTTTATGCTCCAGGTGCATTACTTTGCATTTATCTACATTAAATGCCAATTGCCACAGCTCTGACCATTTTTCCAGTTTCCAATTAACAATAATTCACCATACTACAACAGGCACAGTTAAATGGGAACTGTTAGCATCCCAGCTTTAAGCATATGGAAAATTCATTTATTGTCCATTAGTGTAATTGTTATGATATTTCGTTTAAAAGCTAACTCTCCACCTAATGTATCGCTTTGTCTTAGTCTGTCAATTCTCGTCTTGTCAGACCCCTTGAATATATGTATTGTATTAAGCGCTGTGTAAATTGTTGGCACTATATAAAATATACTACTACTAATAATAATGATAATGATCTGCAACCAGGGGCAGAACCAGCATTATCTGATCCTCTGATGTCCAGTTCTGAAGTTATCCCCCATTTCCTTTTACAAAGGCTGCCGGGAATAAATAATTTAATGGGGAATAATAATGCAGATCGTCAGAGTATGAACATTCCTATCCCCACCGTACATACAAATATTTTTTGCATTCGTTGATCCACAAGAATATATATTTTTTTAGAGTACAGAACTGTAAAGTGTCTGTCTTGGTGACGGATCTGCTTTAATGCACACGCACATGTGGGTACAATTTGTATAGACACTTTAGCTTTCATACATGGCCCATCACTGTAATTTTGCTTTACTTTCCCATCCACCAATGGCTTGGAAAAGGTAGCTTGCAAGGCTGGACTACTGGGAACCATTAACCACGTTCTTACCTTAAAGTAGCTCTTAAAAAATACATTTTATCATCATATATCACAGTTATTTTTTCCAGAATCAAGAAAGCCAAAAATCGCTTTTTTTGTTAGCTTGGGCAAACGTGCATTGCTTTTTCATCAACTAATAATTAAAGCCATGTGCAGGTTGATCTAACAGTTCATCAATACAGTTTGCCTGATTGCTTGCGGTATGGCAGTATCTTTTTCCAACTGCACATGATGCTGGTTAGGTGTACTAGCTTCCATGTTCAAAAATAGCCATTTTTTGGGGGTTAAAATGGAAAAGCATTTGTCGATTTGTCACTAAATTGCTTTATTTGGTTAACTCTTGCATATTCACTTCTTTGCACCTCTATTGGTTAGTGGTAAAACTTTATATATTAAGGCAGTGCTTAATATATAGATCCTGTTGAGTTTTGTCCCAGTTATTTAAATAAATTATGGTGAAATAAATCTTTACAATTAGTAACAATATTCCAAAAGCTCTGCTTATATTAAAGTGTCGCACGTACATTCATGTTGATTTTTTTTTACATTAAAAAACACAGGCCCATTCACTGCCACTTTCATCATAGTTAATAAACAAACTTTTATGGAGGAATTCTTCAGACCCACCTTGTGTCACGGACCCTAGGTGCTTGGCTTGGAGGCGATGCCTTTGGCCGACCAAATAAGTCCTTTTTTCATTTTTGAAGAATGAATATAACAGCATTCACAGAGAATTGAAATATGCATTGTTCTTTAGTAGGGGTGTCAGGGACAATAACCTGTCCCTTTAAAGCCCCCTTTCTAGCCTGTGTGGCCATTTACAATCCAAGCTTAGAACCTCAGCTACGCATCATGTTATTACCTCTATAAACACAGATTACCATTTCAAAGTGCTTTTCAAGGATGTCATCCTTTTGGCTTCAGAAACATTTATATTCTGCAGTCATGACTTCATATACAAAACCGGCAATAAAGTTAGGAAACATATAATACTTCAATAAAACTGGAAAATACGAATGCAGATCTCATAATCCATCCAACAAAAAAAATGCACTTAGTATATAACATAAACAATAAGTACGTGGATCATTTCGTTTTACCTTTAGATATTTTACTAGTTTCTGAATTTGCCAGTATTCCGAAGGCAGGTCGGTGTTGCTCTCCTGGCGCCTCTCTGGCTGTTCCTCATCTTCCTCGCTTTCTGTAGAACTTTCGCTAAATTCATCTGATTTTGTTCCAGGTGTTTTACTACGGATAAAAAGCGTATATATATATATATATATATATATATATATATGAAATAGTTACATCACAATTTTACAAACGTTTTTTCGGTCCATCGGGGTTCCCGCTGGAAGTATAAGTGAAATGATAGAGTTATAAAATGTTCAATGTCAACATCTCTTATGATCTGTGATTATTTTTGGGTGCAAATGAGTATCATTGATTCATTTTTCAGGAAGTAAGGAAACAGGTATGAAAACACGCAAGGGATTCAGGTCTCTGAATAACATCCTTTGCAAAATGATACAATAATACCAAACTGCTAAAACGTTATAGCAACCGCAACCACTAATTATTGAAATAGAATAAACCTCATAATGTTATACATAACAGGAGGCCGTACAATTTTGATGATTTGATGAGCATCCTATGTTTGACATCCTGAGTTCTTTGAGGAGGGCTCTAGATCCCAAATAAGTCTTATGTTCAAATGTGTTATCGGCTGACTATCACATATCAATGTGTGTTCTGGCAACACGGGGAGCATCACAAACATTGGGGTTTATTCACTAAGTAGGAGTTAGTAGGAGAGTTGTGGTTTCAACTCCGTGAATTCACTATGCAATAGAAAGGAACACCTCTGGCTGAATAGCTGACCGCCCTGCATGATGCATAGTCCAGTCAGTGAGGTGTCTTGGAGCAGGCATTCACTAGGGTTGGCCTATAAAATAAAGCAAAGTCAGGGAGAGGAAACTGCAACTCTCCAGCCAACAGTTGTACCAACGCCCTCTTTAGTGAATAAACCCCATTAGATGCCATCAGATGAATCAGTGAAATTCTCAACATGGCATTTTCAACCAATCGGGGGCAAAACCTGCAGATACATACTGATCCGAAATACAACTTTTGGTATAAGTGAAAATTACATCAATAGGTATTATCTCTGAACTCTAACAAGTGTAATAATTGTTCATCCGATACAACACTATCCATACCAACTCAAAGTCACATGAGTAGGTAGATAACTCAGCGGACAGAAAAGGAACCCTCAACACTGTCCTGACGTTTTTTTCAAAAAGAGGTTTTATATAAAAAGTTAATTTGGCACAAAATTTCAAAAGTGTTCTTATAACCATAGCAACCCATGGAATGGCACTGTTGATTGGACCAATCCATGGGTTGCTATGGTGATAACAATTTCCAAATTGTGCCCCGGTATCACTTTTTATAACATTACCTAGAATATCTTCTCTCAAAAAAAAAAAGATGCCCAAGTACATCTGCCAACAGTACAAACAGAGTTGTTGGCAACCTCAATGGAGAACTCCATCATCTTGAAAAATGAAGAAGAAAAAAAGCAACCCAATGCCGACATTCATTAAACACAGAAAATTAGAATTTGCAAAACAAAAAAACAAATATATGACATAAGACCAGACTACCCCGTCTGGTCTGCAAATCATTTCGTTTTACTACATAAAGAAGATTTGATGAGACCCAGATAATTTATAATGTGGTTTCAAAAACACAGAATGTCCTTTGTAATGATTCTACTTTGAATTTTAATGATTCTTGTTTGATAATCTTCAATTGGGGATTGGGTTGCAATAATTGATTGAAATTCTCCTGTGTTTATAGGAAATATTAGATAGAGAAATAATTGCGTGAATACCAGCTACGATGTGCGTACTTTCATGAGTGTGACATGTGTTTCGGGTTACCTATACATCAGAATCAATCTCAGTAATACGTTTGGAAAGAAAATAGATAGATTTTTATTTGCTATTTCTGACATCTTGAAAAATCTAAAGCTTTACATTATAGAGAACAAAAGCACTCCTGTACAAATTACACAAATCACAGGCTTTGGCTTATTATCTGTTCAATTTATAAACCATCTGTTTTTGCTTGACATCAATCAAAGCTAATCTTTCAGCAGTAATCATAGCGGACATTTTTTTCTGTCTAGTGTCTGAGTGGTAGACATATTATGGTTCATCAGGACAACCAAAGTAAAACGCGGTTTCCAACGCCTAAAAAAATATTGATTCCAGATGGTTACTTCCTAGTTCATTACAGGCTTTCCAAATGTATACGACTTGTGTAAATAAACACTGGGCGAAAAAAAAAATGATGCCTTATTAATCAGACATAGACAAGATAGGTGTACAATCAACCACTGTACTTGTCCAAGACCTCATTGTACTCTGTTCAGAACCTAGCTTATTAGTCCAAAACGTGATGAGATCAAAAAAATAAATAACGAAATGCCAAGTAGCCTCCATTCAACTACTTCCTTGTGATCTCTCTTCCACATTAACCATTTAATTCACTCTTCAGCCAAGGATTTCCCGTAAAAACCAGTATGTAATCTTCTAAAATGGTATTTGTTAGGCATTGATTAACTACTACCGTATGTCCCTGTCCTTCTATATGCCACCTGTATCTATATCCCACCTGCCACCTTGCCCCGGGGCTCTTACTCAGGTGCCAAAATCCCGCTAATGCTTGTGACCAATCTTTTCGATTCATTACACTACATGCTTTATCATGATGCTTTATTACAAAGTTTTTTTTGTATCATTAGGAATTTTTGCTAAAGACGCATTTTGAACCATTTCATGCAGCGCCCGCAGCACGAATTCAGACCGACCCTGCTTTGGTGGTGGGAAATAATATTTTTAACTACTCTGACTATTGGTTAGCAGTGGGAATTCTAACATAATGGAACTGTGTATATAACTATATAAGAATTCTAACATAATAAGCTACATAATATTGTATCTACACTTGAAATAGTCGACTCAAATACAAATGACTGTCATATCCGTGGAATATTTATTTTGGATTATGATATAAGTGTGCTGTCATTTAATTCTGGGTTACAATAACGGTTGGTCACTAAAGTGAGTTTATTCACTAAAATGGGCATTTGCAGGTGAATCTTCCGGTGATTTTCAGTTTCAGCTCACTGCCTTCACTTTGTATTTTGAAGAGCCAACCCTGGCAAGCTCTTCTGATAAGTGAAAAGCTGGCCCCTTATAAAGTCACCATATTGATTTAACTATGCATTATACAGTGGCAACGCGGCCCTCTTTGCAGGTGAGCTTCCATGCGGTCGGCCCTTTATAATGTACAGGAAAATCGTTGTCCTACGTCCACAACTCTCCTGCAAACTAACATCCAACCTCTGCTTTGGTGATGAAACCCCACGGCGGTGCTTTTAATCCACAGACCTCCTTTTCTGCATGTAAGGACCATAAGCATTCATTGTGCTAGAATTGCATTTTAGACAAAATGTTTCTATAAAAACAGGACTGAGGATAATAACTGTAGCAATAACCTCCAAATGCCCTTGGAGACATTTAAATTTAGCATGCAATATGAAAATAACTAGATGGGCCATGGTTTACACACGGCGACCGCAACTTTCTTGTGACTCCTCACTTTTTTGTATAAACAAACCACTTTGCAATCGGTAATTTGAAAGCTACTCTTTAAATTAATATACTGTATATATACTGTATATATTATGTGTATTCCGTAGACAGCCCCAGTTAAAATACCTAACCTGTCTGCAAGCGGCCACATGCCTACAACAGTGTTTCTTTTCGTTTGAACAATTATAATTTTTTCATTTGCAGAGCAGGGTTTATTCACATTTTCCATCATAAACAATAAAAAACACAGTAAACAAAGCACAGAATGAATCGTGTGAATGTGGCTAGGCTCTCCCCAATGGGGCAACATATATATAGTAATATATACACCATATATATATATATAGTAATATATACACTATATATATATACATATATATAGTAATCAACAGCCTCTTATCCAATGATGAGTGCCCCCGCTTAGCTTTACCATGGTCATGGGCCAAGTTCTCTAAAGCCTTCATTCCTCCATATGTACCGGCCCCAGCCCCCCATATTCTATGTGAATTTTACTCATTTTACATTGAGTAGGATATGCAATATATGCGTTCCACATCCAACCTAGCTAACTCTGCTAGTCTCTTTGACAAGAGAGTTATTACAATTTTATTTATTATACTGTATATATATATATATATATATATATATATCGCAATATCACAACAAAATCCATATTGGTGATGAAATAGTAACTAGTCATTATCTACAGTAATGCTATATTAATGTTCTCTTATTTAGATACATATTGACTGAATAAAGACATGTTAGCTATAGGTAAGACTGAGATTACATTATTTTATAAAACTCAGACCAACCTGTTAAGTCTGGCGGATGGTTGAATTAATGTACATTAAACCTGCTGGTAGTATTTCAGTGTGTGATGCTGCATGCCATAGTTTGTATGAATGGCTTTAGTCAGCCAACAGATGTGAATGTTTGGATTTAGATGAAAAGGTGTTTTCGTTCTTTGGACATTCACTATAACTATAAATCATTTTGGAGCGGAAAGTTATGTATTATATATAGCACCTGTAATGCACGAGTTCCCGTTGGTAGTCTGGGGCAGTACATAAAGTATTTTTGGATTGAAAAGATTTTTAGTAGCTGTAGCTTCTCTTGCTCATCAGACAACAGCGACTCCACTGGAGACCCGGCTCACATAGAGCTCACCATAAAATGGATAAAAAGTGTACAGGTTTTCCTTTTTCACTCTTTGTACAACATAACTGCTATGTATATATTTTATTTTCCACTGAAATCCATCCTAAATTGCGGCTTTCCGCTGCAAGTAGCACGAAGATGGTTTAGATAGTAACCTCTTTAAACCCTCATTCATAATGCTCCCTCTCACACCCGCCAGCTTGTCATAATTATTACTCGCTTTTTTTAAGCTCATGATCTCCTAATGGCCAGTACATAGTGTCCCCAAACATGCTTAAGTACCCACTTTATGTCACGCAAGAACATTAAAGGGACACATGGGAAGGTAAGGACATACAAACAGGGGGTTATGTGCCTTTTTTCCCGAAGTCTTCTTATCGCCAGTGGAATGGACCATGACTGGATCATTTCACTGTATCGCAATGCTGCGAAAACTTTAAACCAGAATCACTTTTTATATACAACCCTCGCTCTCTGAAGAATATGATTACTTTTATAAATATTTGACAAACTTTTACACAATTTGATCAGTAGGAATTTATATTGGATCAGCATTTATTTACACTCGATCACTATTTCCCTAACTGCTAATTAAAGTTGTAATTGTATTTTTTTGCATTGAAGCACTAATATCTTGATCAGATAAGACGGTCCAATATGTAACCAGGATTGCCACATTCATTACCTTTTCATAGCTGAATGTCTTCTCAAAGCGGATGTATGGACGTAAGGCCGGTTCTTACTTTCTGCACTGGTGGGTTTAACTTTTTGATCTTTGCTTAGCTCTTTTCTGACAGACCTTTCCTCTTTTGTTTCCTTGATTCTAAAAAAAAAAAAGGTAATAAAAATGGAATTTAAAATATAGGGTTATCATACAAGCAAAAGTTAAGTCTAAAATAGGTACATCTCAGATCAGGAAAGTATATCTCAAGTTCAAGGCTGTCTAATTTGATTTTCAAGGGAACCTTTAAGATTTGATTAACATTAAATAATACAATTTACACACGACATTTAATATATGACTGTTTTTTTACGGCTTATTTTCATAATCCACATGCCTGAAATGCTCACCTTTACAGAAGCGAGTTCTAAGCTTTTTCAGAGAAATGCTACAGTACGGGTATTCATGATGATACACAATCTTCAGTTTTCCTAAACTTTCCACAAAATGTTTCCATTTACGGAATAACCAAGTCTAACTGAAATAATTTAGGTTCTGTGTATAGTTCTAGTTAATTTAAAATGTCTATAAACTATGTAAATTGTAATATATGAGATTTAAAAAAAAAAAAAACATACTCTTGGTAACCATTAAGATTAAGATTCTTCCATTTGAGAGATGGTTCTAATTTGTGCTTGTTAGTCTTGCTTTTTACAAGGGAATGCCTTGTCTTTTCATGTGCTTTCTTTTCTGGATTCTCATTAGACCAATGGTTTTGGCTTCTCTCACCGACATCAACTACATCCACATGCTGAGTCTTTGGAGCTACTGGTGGATCTTCAAATAATGCAAAATCCTAAGGGGGAAAAGTGGGTAAAAGTGGGTAAAAGGTATATAATATAATATCCATCCTTATTTTCATTTTTACAACAGTCCACAAAGGAGGATCAATACATTATTCCAGAAATAATAATATTAACAAAATGACAGAGTTTGCATGTTTAGGTATGTCTTGAATATAGGAGGTAAAAGTTAACTCTTGCATATCTTCCCATACATACGTAAGAAGTCTGGGCACATAGTAGTCACACGCAGTAAATTGTTCAAACTGCATATTCCTCAAGTTTTCCAGCAAAAATCAGAGGACTATTTTGGGAATCAATAATCTGAGATAAGGAGTGTTAATAGTGTGTAGCAATACAGTAAGGGAATTTCAACATGCATTGGATAAGCATATAGCAGGGGTGTACAACATGCGGCCTGCATGCCAGATGCAGCACACCGGACATCGAGGTGCGGCCTGTCCGGGGACCAAGCGGATGTATATATACGTCCTGTGCTAAAATGTAGTGGGTGCTCCTAAATAAAACACTTCTTGTAGGGGCTCAGTGGCAGAGGCTATCTTGGGTCAGCCTCGACCCTCCCCTGCTGCCTGATTGCTCTATGAGACCAACTGTGCAGCATTAACCCCTTCAACGCTATTAAAAAATCTATGATCCAATCACAGCATTTTAGGGGTTAATGTTCTGTGTCAATAAAAACCCCAAAAGCCGTTTTTTTTTTCTTCATGCAAAATTATCTCAACCTGATCAATTATTAGTGACACTTTAGGTCACCGATTATTGATTAGTCTCACCGATCAATGTCAGTGGCCTAAACCTGTCGCCTGTGATTAATTATTTTTTCATTTTTATTATACACACTGCATTTCAATAATACTGTTGTGCATTTTGGGCAGGTTGGGCCATATTGCGGCCCACATATATACATTTTAGATGAAATGTCCCCGCAGAAAAAACCTTGGACGTCCCTGGCATATGGATATCCTGAATCTAAGACAAGACTAATGACTGATTAAGGTCTCAGTCTTTACAGCAGACTAGATGGACCATTGCATTCTATGTTCCTAGTATTCTGTTCGTAAACAGTGTTCCCTGGTCATCACCCAGTAGCTGATGAACTAAAACTCCCATTATCCTGTATCTCAACCCTAAATCTGCATACTGCCTATCCCTACCATACACAGCAGGCAGGAGATGGCAAGCATTTATCAGTTTATAACACAATTTGTAGAGGCAAAAAAAAAAATGTCTTCCAGAATCATACCTGTTGACCAATGTTTTCTGCAAATTGCCGAGACTTCTCCTTCAAAAGCGTTATGAGGTCTTTATATATTACACTTTTTCTGTCATAGTCAATTTCGTCTTTATCCTTCATTTTACCCTAAAAAAATATAATGTGTGTACATAACTGAAATTTCTTCAAATCTTTCTGTTTATTGACAATATGAACGCCGACCAGTTAAATCACTTACCCCGTTTAAAAAAGCACCTGCCGTGCTGCATGTGACACAGAAGGGATCTGTGTCATGAGGGGTAACCATCAAGTAGCAAATCTCACCATGAACTTGTCTCCAAGGAGGAGCGCTGCAGCCATTTGTGAACTCGTAATCTGCAGTGAAGGTAAGAAATCAATAGTGAAGTTGTTTAAAAAACAGTTAATAGAAACAATAATTGTATAGTGTATCACAGATGACTAGCAATCCTTATATAAAATAAGTCTATTTTGATTCTTTTTAATAAAAGAACACTTTTGAAAAGTTTGAAAGAACCGATACTGACTGCTTCGTTGAAGCATAACGGCCAGTTGCCTGCTTTCTCCCAACATCCTTAACATTACTGATTGGGGCTGTCAAACCTGGCACCTTTTAACAATTAAAACCTTATTGCTGTCAGAGGGACATGGACAGAAATAACGCCTCTTCCTTTGCTTAAAATTATGACTATTTTAATCTATTCAATCATTCTAAACTTTTCAACTGGTTATGGGGATTCCAGACGTACCCCTCCACTTGTCACGAAACAGCTGACATAATGCTTAGCTGCCCTATAAATGGTTAAGCATTAAAAAATACACAGTTCTGTATAAAGAAATATTCTAGAGCAAAGTGGTAGAAACATCCGAGCAGTCAATGTGACGTTTACCGCCTTACTCCACGATTGCACTATTTACATATTTAAAACAATGTGTTATTGGGTGCATTCTGATTCTAAACCACACCGTTTAACGCATTAAAAATAATTCAAAAATAAGAACCTGTTGCGTATTCAATTGATTTCAGCACTGATTTTTCTTTATTGTTGCAGAAACGTCTTATCAGATCAACTTCGTTTTTAACTGCAGTAGGCGTTACGCGCACTTCTCTGAAATTAGAAACAGAAAGGCATTGTTACTTTAACCTCAAAACATCTGTCATGGTTATACTACCGCCGGCACTTCTGAGTAATCATTTAGCTCTTTGTGCTGGCAAAGGAGGGCGGCCATTGCAATTCCTTACCAAACGCAGCACACAAAGGGTATCAACATGAGCAGGACCAGAAAGGAATGAGTTTGATTTCACAGAGACGCAGGGATCCTGCCAAGTTCAATGGCAAGTGTGTTAAAAACCGAGCCGATGGAAATCCAATGATTCAGATCAGCATCTGGTGAGCAACTAACTCAACAGTGGCCATTACTTGGCCTTTAAAAATACACACTAGACTTCTAGATCTACAGCACATCGTCCCCAAAAGTGTGCATTCTAAAAATGTGCAGTATTCTTTAGTCATATGAAGCCAATTTTGTATTGCCTAACATTTACAGGCAAAACTCATTTATAAATAGCCTTTTTTTTTTTACTGTCCATTAGCAATAATAGGCTCAGACTGTCCGATGGGCACACTGTGCAGATACCTGGTGGGCCGGTGCCTTTCAGCGCCTAATATTTACTGCATGTCTCTGATATATCAGCCATTCGCCTTAAAGTGCCGATACTTCCATGCCAGTCCAGTACCGATCAACATAATACAGTAATTGATGTATTTTAAGATGGCTACACATCAAACTATTCCTTACCATAATACCATTCCTAATACAGTGCTAGAGAAGCCCTCTTAATTCTATTATGAACACAAAACATTACTAAAGCTAAAAAAAGAAAGAAGAATAAATGGAAAGATGTAAAATGGGAATCAGTGTAGGCAAATGATATCATTTCCAATAAACATTTTCAACCCTTATGATTTGTTTTGGTGAGTCTGCATATTTAGCGTTACTTTGAAATGCCAACACGAGGCTGGTTTTCAATATACTGTTGCACGAAACCAAAAATATGCAGATATTATTACCCCATTAAGTGGGGTTAAGCCTGAAATGCTTTAGTCAGGAGGTCTGGATTGGCAGAAGGAAACTGTATTCCTTTTGCTGGCTCGAGTGATAGAAAAGTGCTTTTGCCTGCCGATCGTGCCAAACCAATGTGGGACTGGTACATAACTTCTGCTTCGCATACACTGATAACTGCTGTGTCTCACACGGCTACATCAGAGATGTTCACATGTAATATTACTTAGCCACTAACCTCAATACGTCCCAGTAAATGAAATTGCTTCTCTACGGTATGTGTGGCACACACTTAGTAAATGCAGTTGGTAGTGTTGATTTAACAACTGGAAATATATTCTTTTTTTAGCAACTGGCAATTGATTGTATGTCAACTAAAATATTTTAAAATCATAACCAGAAATATAAAACATATGTACGTAGTTTGCATCCCAACCAAGAGTTGGAAAACAAACTTTTTTTTCCCCCACTTCAATTAGGTTCCCCTGGTCCTCTATGTTTCAATCAATAAATATAATGATTTTCATATCTTTCACCTTCCCTTCATTATTTTTTCCTAGAACATAAAAAGCAGATGTTGTTGGTCATTAAAAAGAAACAGTTTGAAATGATAGACTGGAAAAAAATTGCTGTTTTGTTAATGTACTTACTGTGAAATGTGTTTTAAAGAGCTGTTAAGCAGCTGCATATCGAATTGCTGAAGCAGGAGAAATATTTTCATTTTAATTTCGGTATTGCCATGATCATCATCATTTTGGCGCATTTTATCCAACAGCCGTAGCATAGTCATATCTTCTCCTTCAATAGTAGCAAAGCCGGGTCCGAGAATACGTGCTATAGGATCTCTGTTAGCTAAAACAACAGATAATTCGCAATATATATATATATATATATATATATATATATATATATAATATATTTATTATTATTTTATTATTATTATTTGTATTTATTTATTTTTATTTTTTAGCAATATATTAAGCTACCCAGTGCTCCCCACCTGTGCTACCTGTGAATCAGTGGGGCAAGACAGTCTTAAGTGGGCAGGGGGTAGGAAGAGAAGTGGGTAGAGAGTGGGCATGGCCGCCACAAAGCAAAAAGAAAGAGCCCAGTGCCCAAGAGACACGAGGAAGCAGAGATTTACCCAAACATTCACATTCCAGTTTGCCAGGCAGGGTTTGCAGGGCTGGTTTATTAAAATGACTTATTTAAGGATTTCAAGTCTTTGGTTTATGAATTTCAGAATTACTCCTGTTTTAGGGTGTCTCCCATTAGTGCATCCCAATTAGCAGCCAACTTTGATATTTTGCAAAGCCTAAGCCACTTCTTTAACTATAAAAAAAAAAATTTTTAATAATAACCCCTAAAGCCAAAGTTTGAAATGTCAGGAGACATGTTGTGGCATTATGAGGTCATTTCCCAGTGATTAATTGCTCTTAAAAACAGTAGGCATGGAATGCCAAGAATACACAAAGGGAACATCCCTGACGGCATTCTATAAAACCCCAAGTGGGCGCCGGTGGAGCTGCAGATGGGACACAAATACCGAAACAGGATATTTAGAGTATATCTGAAATTAGAAAGTGTAAAACAACTGACCTTCTAAGCAAGCCTGTGTTTCTTTTAATTTTTTGTCCTTTGCGAGCTGCAGGAAATTGGACAGCTGTTTAAAGCTAGATATTTTCACTGTAGATGAGGAGAGTAGGAGCAGCGGACTGCCATTTTTGTCAGTATCATCAGACTTCACAATTGTGCCACTGAAATAATTGAACAGATGTCAAGTTATTATTATTATTATCATATTTTATTTATATAGTGCCAACAATTTACGCAGCGCTGAATACATATATTCGAGGGGTATTGACAGATGACGACAAACCGATACATAAGGTTGAGAGGCTCGGCTCGCAAGCTTACAATCTTGAGGGAATGGGGTGACAAACATAAGGCACAGAGAGAGGGTGAGAGGTAGTGTGGAGGTTGTATCAGTGACAGGGAGGTTATGTGCGGCTTCTCTGAAAAAGTGAGTTTTGAGTTGTTTCTAGAATGTCGGGAGGGAGGGTGAGAGCTGAAGGTTCCTTGGGAGTAGATTCCAGAGATATGGGGCAGCTCGAGTGAAATCTTGTAGATGGGAAAAGGAAGAGGTGATAAGTGAGGAGGAGAGCCTTAGCCCATGGGAGGAACGTAAGTAGGAGAGTATTTGTTTATGAAGGCAGAAATGTATGGAGGAGCAGTGTTATGGGGGGGGGGGGGCAGTGTTATGGGGGGCCTTATATGTCAGTACCAGGATTTTTAATTTAATCCTAAAGGTAATTGGGAGCCAGTGGAGGGTTTCAGAGTGGGGAAGCAGAAGAGGAGTGGCCTGCAAAGAAGATAAGCCTAGCAGCAGCAGCATTTAGGACACACTGTAGAGGACAGAGTTGAGACAGTGGAGTGCCAACCAGAAGAATGTTGCAGTAGTCAAGACAGGAAATGATAGGTGAATGAACCAGAATTTTTGTGTATTACTGGGTAAGGAATGGGCGGATGCGAGAGATGTTTTTTAGGTGCAAGCGGCAGGATCTGGCGAGGGACTGAATGTGAGGGATGAAGGAGAGGTTTGAGTCAAGGATGACCCCAAGGCATCGGGCCATGCAGTTAGTGGTTTGCTACATCAAAGGGTGACCTAAGGCTCTGCTCATTTAGCCACACGCAAGACGATCTGTCCTCGATGATATTTGGTGCTAAAATATCTAATTTATATATAAGTAAGTACCAGGTGGCCTTAAACTTAAATGAGAAAACTATAATTCATAGCAAAGGCAGGGAGTTAAAACCCTCCATCTTTCCACAGCTTCCCTGCAAACTCACTAAGACTAGTTTAAAAGAACCTGTACTACATGATTAATGTGTATTGACTGCAGGGCCGGCCCAAGGCAAAATGCCGCCTGGGGCGAATTTTAAAATGCCGCCCCCCCCCTTTTTACCCTTCCTCTCCCTCTGTCCCTGCCGCCCCCCCCATATTATCTACCCTCCCCCCCCCCCCTTGTACTTACCTTTCAGCAGTCCTGCGGCGAATCTCCCTGTTCAGTCTCGGTGCCGGCTTGTAATGCTGAGCGCCGGAAATCTTCCGGCACTCAGCATTACAAGCCGGCACCGAGACCGAACAGGGAGACTCGCTGCAGAGGAGAGAGAGAGGGGCGCCGAGCGGGTACTGACAGCTTGGTAAGCGAAAACCACTTGGCGCCCCTTTCTCTCTCTTTCGCTTTAGAAAGAAAGAAAAAAAAAAAAGTGCCGCCTGGAGCGGCTGCCCCACTCGGCTCCATTGACTGTAATTAGTTGGTATGTTTCACCTCCAATCCTGTGGTTTAGTGAATAAACCCTTTTGGTGATAATGTATGATGTAAGGCAATAAAATGAGCGGTGTATTTCTACTTTTATTGCAACCCAAATACGAAATATGAAATTGGAAGAAAATACCAGAGCCCTTTCGGTTCATAAATAAAAAAAATCCAATAATTTGTGCTTATTACAGTACACTTTACGCATTGCGCCATCTTTTTTATTTTTGTATATCCTCACCTAATATCATAACCAGATTCAAAAGCCGAGTGATCCAAATTGGTTTTCCATTCCAGAGGTTCTGCGAAGACAAATTCTGCCTCTTCTGGATGCCTGGAGCTGAAAGCTCCCACATACTTTATGATGTCGTTGAGGAGAGATTCATTCAGAGGTGTGATTTCTAGCTTACCAGCTCCAGAACCGGCACTTGTCCACTGAGCCGCTCTTGTTAGGGCAACTCCCATTGTAACAGCGTTTTACGAGGATGTCAACTTTTTATGTGTAAAGACACCGTAAATTGATCTGCCAAGACATATAAAATGATAAACAAATGTAATTGCCCATAATATTTTTTAACCGGTGGAAAGTGACACTAAAATTATTGCCGCGCATGGTGGATTTTGACTTAAATATCTAAAAATGATAGACATAGATTTTTTGTTGTTTTTTAAAATTAAAACTTTTTTTACATTTTTTTTTTTTTACAAATTTTGTTTTCGGAGCTGTTTTCTGGGAACCCATAAAATAATTAGTAAATATGCCCATGGGGGTCATGCACATGGGGGTCTCATTGGACCACCTGGATATCTTGCCCTGTAATATTAGCCTGTCTAGTGTATATTATGAGCCACCGTTTTATTTATTTTGTAGCCATGCTATTCCCCCCCCCCCATAAATATTACACATGAGATATCACCCTAGAGGGTGCATTCTGAATTGAATTAATAATATATAAGCATTTTCTAGATTTTTTTTTCCACATTACGGTATGCTCTGGAATCCAGAGACATTTCTGGAGGAAAATATATATATATATTTTGGGATTTATTTTATACCAAATATAGCCACGTGGCAGATAAATATTTTGCGAATGTATATTTTGAGAATAGATTTCGGTGAAAAGTGCTGGGTTTTAAAGTAGGAAACAGGGCCAAGTCGGCCATTTAAATTCCACAGTATATACCTGGTGATAAGTTATTCTTGGGCCAACTAACCACTAAATGAAAGGATTCCACTGATTTATGTGAGCACTTTCTGTGCTCTCACTCAACACTCATCATATCCATTCAAATGTCCCTTTAACAGGACACATATAATAAATATGCACCAAGCAGGGCAGCACTGATCACAGCCCTCTAATATAGTTTCTATAAGCATCCCAGATAAGATTTGCCATCCAATACCCCATTCACTTACCAATCTAAACCAAATTACATGCAAGTTACAACTTGTCATTGGCCAGGAGGATATTTCTTCTATTACCATGGGAGCCGTTTAATGAGACTCTCAATCACCAAGATGCACCCTAAAGCTGCTGTGGCCCTTAATGAAGAGATCCCAATAGTATCCGGAACCAGAAAAATGATGAGATCCCACAACAAAGTATCTCATCCTTCCAGATACGATTTTAATTACTGTCTCTATTTAAAGGTCCTCCGGATTCGACAAACCGTTCATCGAGTTCTGTAGCACGCTACGCAACCTAACTTTACTAGGTATGTCCTGGCATTCTTTCCTCCACAGGTTTAATCGCATCAAAACCACACACAAATGTATAAGAAGCTTCTTCCGTTCATATGGCAACAGCCTATCAGAGCCTGCTTTTGTGCAATGCTCTATTATGTATTGCATTATTCACCTGTGCCAGGAATTACTTTTCTAAAGTTGCATTTTGTTCTAAAAGTGGAACAGCCCAATGAATCTACATAGAAAAGAGACACATTTAGCCAACACAGGAACATCCCTGTATTATGTGCTTTGCAAAAACATACAATATTAACTCTTACAGGGCCGGGGGGGGGGGTGTACAACGCATTGCATGCCCCTCTAGCACGTAAAGGGTTACATGCATGCACATTTTCCTGCAAACGCAATAAATATGACTCTTGTTACCTGTCTATATCGAGGAGCCGATGGGGTTAAATAACATTCACGGAGATACCAGAGGACGAAGCGTTGGTAGACACCCGGTAATTTCCACACACTGGGCACTTACCTGACCCACCGGGCGCCCAATATACCTGCAGTAGCTGCTTGTTAGTGGTTCCTATGGAGACGGAATCGCGCATGCGCGCTATGTTCCACACGGTTGCCGAGCAACGCTAGAAACCAATGGGGCGGGGCGTTCTACGCTCGCAACCCGCATTTCCGAATATTGCGGCGGCTGACTGTGCTTGATGTGATTCGTACTCCAATGAAGCTGCTGTGTCATAGGTCCGTTACATGGGCCCAGTCATATTACATTTATTTCAAAGCGACTCAGACTGCTGGCCTTGCAGTATATGGCGCCGGTTTCACCGGGGTGTCGGGGGATGCCTGTCCTGAGGGAGGCTACAATGTGATACATTGACTTCTGGGCTGAAATATAGGGAACTGATTCAGGGACAGAATTGTAATGCATGTAATAGCTGATTGGTCCCTTTACATTTTCGCGAATGTATGGAGGTGATTCAGAACCCCGTGGGCATGCGTAGAAAGCGCTCCATTTGGTTTCAATGGGAGCCGCTTGGCTGCTTCAAGTATTTCATATAAATTCCTTAGAAAATATGACAATAAACAGGATACGGGGTGTATCAGGGGAGTTCGGCTATAAGAAGGACCAGACCAGCCAATGGTTCCCCAACCGGCATTCTGGTCATTAAGCAGGAATGCTGATATTTCGCGGCCCGTTGGGATTATACACCGCTGGGTTATGACTGCATCGGCCGCTGAGTACGAATATCTTAACGTTTGACAGAAATGTTGAACTCGGGTTATTTAAAGTTAGAGCATATTAGTGAAATTCAACGTGTTTATTTTCCTATGGGATTGAGGATATTTTTCCCTCTTAAACATGAACTTTTTCTTTAAGTCAATATTAATGAAATTAAAGAATGTTGAAAGATTTCCGTAGAGTAGTGAAAGCAGGCGGAATGTTAGACAGGGTTTACCTTGAGAACCTTGCGCTGTTTTGTAAGTAAACCCTGATCTTCTCCAGTGAATACGTTTCTCTACAGATTCCACATAGCGGCCTGCTGGTTTGGAGCTCTGTCCGCTATGGACTATTTGACTTAAAAACTTTAAAAAAAAAACAACTTTTAGACTTACGTCAAAGATATAGTGTCTTCGGGTAATGCTTGGCCATCCATTTTTTTATAAAGTCTCAGGGTCATGTTCATGGGAATTACCCCCACTTTACCAAAAGAATATTTATAATCTTCTAGATTGTAAAATCTTTTGATCAGGGCCATCCTTACATTTTGTTTCTATACATCCGAATTGTTATGAGGGGCGTAACGAGAAACCACAGGGCCCAGGTGCAAAAATGGCACCCTTAACTTCAACAGCTGGTCTGTGCCATCATTGCCCCCAAACAACGTGTCTGTGCCTTCTTTGCCCCCTACCACCATACACTCTGGCACACATATCTAAACACACTTACACAAATTACAAACACTTTCATTCTAACACACACCCCACTTACACATCCATTCTCACACACAAACACCTACACATCTATATGAATCAATAAATAATATTATTAATAATAATACATTAAATATTATTTTAATAGCTTTCTAATTGCATTATTCAGTTTGTTTTATTAACTCTTTAACGCTGTCTTTGTTTATCCGCTAATCAATTGGAGCACATGAGATGAGATTTTTAGTGACACCCCCCATTACATCCTATAAGATTCTAAAATAATCCCCCCTTTTTATCAACCAAACCAATAATGTGATTTTTTTTTTATGCACCATGGTGCATAAGATTCACACAAGTATTTTTGTTTTCCTTATTTCAATACAATAATCTAGCAAACTCTAGATCGAGGGCTTTGTCTGCCTATAACCATAAGTTATATCTCTTATTGATATCCTATTGTACCTCATACGTCTTATAAAGTGGTGCTGATAGGTCAGACCAAGTCTGCTTTAGTAATGGAAACACAAAAGAATTATTTACCCATACATACTCTGGGACTGTCTGATCAACGTGGCACTAGAAGAAAAGAAGGAGAAAATACTTGTTTGCTGTCAGCCCCTGCTGTTTCTGACCATACCGGAGTCTCCGTGTGAAACACTGCTTCCCAGGATCTTTGGGTCATGTTCCTCCATCTCCAGGTAGGGGAGTGGTGTGTAGCCATATCCACTCCCCTACCTGAATAATTAGGAAAGTTCCCTACCCTTATACATTCCTTAATTTACCCTACGTTGGGTAGTTATGAATACATGCCCAGTGCTGTCCCGTGCATGGCTAGACATACCTATACAGCCAACTAGGCTAGCCCTCACCCTTTCAAAGTCACTACCCAAGAAGTGGTAGAGCTTTGTGTAGCCTACCCTGGAAAGTTCCCAGGTATGACCCTGACCCTTCTACCCTAAGCCCTGAATTGGTCGCCTAATCAAATACCACAGCAGGGGAAAACTCCAAGTAGGACCCATACAACATCAGCCTGGGAACTCTGGGGGTTTTGCCCAGAGACTCCAGGTGAAGCGCCGATTCTCTGGGTCGCTGGAGCAGCATTACAGAGACCAGTGGGGACCACCACTGACGCCAGCAAGACAGCGCACTGAGGTTAGCAGGACCTCCTAACTCACATCCCGCAAAGGGGGCTCTGGGTAGCCGGATCCAGAAAGTTCCCAGGTCTAAACATCAGCCAGATTCTACAAATTTGACCTCCAACATGTAGCAGGCAGCCTGATGTGTATTGTGCCACATCTGGAAAATGCTATGGGACCACAAAGAAAAGAAAAAAACATTTTCACTTGACTTAAATGTTGGATGTTACACTCTTATATCCCACATATCATTTTTCCATAAACTATTATTACTTGCCGCTAGCATTTAATACCATTTATTCCATTTCCCACAATATATTTTAATTCCAACAATGTATTTTTCTATTCTACAATATCTGTTGTTTTAAATATCCCACTGCTGGTTTTATTTTAAATCCGTCCGTAATTTCATTATGGTCTCCTTTCATGTTTCGCGTTACACGTCACCCTTGTCTGTTCGGACGCCAAAGTTTCATCAGTTGCAGAATTTTAATGACTGCTATCATGCTAACCTAAAAAAAAAGCAAAGAGTGTGATAGAAACAGAGAAAAACTTACATCTGTGGTTTGCTAAATATATTTGGTGCTGCTTTTATTAAGTTTCTGACTTGTAATCAGGAGCTGGTGATCAAAACAAACTGTCTAGCCTTCGGGGCTACAATATCCAGTAAGAAATAACAGCGTTAGCTAAAGGTCTTCTACTTACTCATAATCATCTCTGATACTCTTGTGAGTAGAGATACAAATGACCTACCCAATATCTACATTATTTGGGATTGTATAAAAAAAAAAAACTGGTT
Organism: Sceloporus occidentalis; assembly: GCA_023333645.1. Classification (NCBI taxonomy): domain Eukaryota; kingdom Metazoa; phylum Chordata; class Lepidosauria; order Squamata; family Phrynosomatidae; genus Sceloporus; species Sceloporus occidentalis. Next base: position 3,410,615 of record JALMGF010000063.1, on the reverse strand, counting down.
CTGGTGCAAAGTAGCCACCAGAGGTAAACAATAAAAATGTTCCTTCTGGCTGGACCTTTCTATTGGTTGCTATGATGATATGACAACTTTTTTATATTTCGCTTAATTTTAGTATTTATTTTATTGTTAATATTAGCACCACACTTGATTGTTGTATTTAGAATTTATAGAAGAGTTGTGATCAGCCTTTAAAAATGCCGTTCTTGTTGAATGAGTGAGAACATCAACCTTCTAGTACTACCTCAACACACGTTGGGGTTTATTTACTAGGAGAGCTGTGGTTTTAACTCCCTCCCGTAACTAAAACATTATGAAAGGTCAACCACAGTGAATTCTGCTGCAAGAAGAGCATGGCTCGCCCTTTATAATGCAGAGCTAACTTCCTTATGTGTTCTTATACATAATAGGACAATATGGCATGCTGACCAATCAGGAAGAACCATCAAAAGGCAGAAGATGTAAAACAATGACCTTCGTCTCACTTTCGTCTTTCAACTTTTTTTGTTTTTGTTTAATTGCGTGATTTGGACATTTCCCACACAATACGCAGCACTCCATGTTTGGAATGTATAATTATAATATTGTTATTTCAATAAGCCTTTGAACAATTTCCTCCTTCATTACGCCTGCATAATAATGAAAAACCTTTTGACTTTTGTTTGTACTTGTAAGAAAATATTTATATTGGCAAAGTTAGACTTTTTAAATTAGTTTTTCATTTGCTTTCATGTTTTACTTGCATATAAACATACTCCCGTGCCTACCTAGCACTACTCATTTTGAACTATATGTCTAGATATAATGTATATTTTTCATTTGGAAATAAGCCACTAGCTCTGTCTCTGCTCATTCTCTGCATTTTCAACATTACAACTATTGTTTTTTGGTGTAATAGAAACAACATGTAGGTATAAAGGCAACAAAGTAACCAGGGCAAGTCCTAGTGTTTTAAGTGCCCTTTTAAGGGTTTTTAGGCAAACTATGTTTCTTGGATGCACTTAACAGAGCAGAAAACCAGGTGCCACTGCCCCCTACTAGCTTAATGGGCCCAGAACCCACCTGGATCCCCTATATTCTGTCACACAATATGGGTCCCAAGCAAAAGCTGGTAGCTTCTATTAAGCCAACAGAGAAAAAGTTGTAGAGTTTTAGCTTGGGCCGCAGAGGTTTGTTCTTCCATCTGAAGCTTTTGTGACTACTAATTATATGCAATAAAGCCTTAAATTGAACAAACACGTTCTACCATGGACAATATCCATATGGACCTTCGCCATTCATATGGGATACCGTGTAACTGTAACAAAATTGGTATCTTAGAAATCAGGTAAGAACATCATACATTATCATGACAGGTCTTCTGTGTCTACATGTACTGGTATCCAATCACTTTTTAACAAAAAAAAGTAGGGTTTCAGACGAATGTGAAATAAAAGTGTTAAATAATAACAAAATAAAAGTAAGGCTATGAAAACCTAAGAAGTCTACTCACACCTACCATGCTTATTCTTTCGGGAACATGAGCTGTAGGTGGATATAAGGCTTTAGGTTCTTCAGGTCAGTTGTGAGCAGCCAGTCACATCCATTGTGGATCCTAGGACTTTTGATCCAACAAAGCCTACAGGGAAAAGAAATGCAGAATAACTAGTAGTAAGAGCAGACATTCTTTAAACCAATACCGGCACTAAGACATGCTTAAACTTCACTCTGCCGTATACATGGAATACGAACATTTTTACCCAAAGTAGTTTACCTAAAGAATGTTATTCCAAAGAAGCTGCTATTTTTTTCTTTGCTACTTGATTCATGGACATCATTGAAGTGTTATGTTTGTCTGCCCTGCACATTTTCAGAAGCTCGCCACACGTTCAGTAAGCTAGTGAGCTTGGAAGCTAGCCAGACATTTTACAAGAAGCAGGCTGCTTTTCTGAATAATTATTGATACAGATACTTGTGTAGTTAGATGCTGTGTAAATCTTTTGTGTAAGGACTTTTTTTTTGACTGCATCTGGCCTGTCTGTTTTATTTTTACATACAGCGGCTGTGAAATACATTATATTTCTGTAATTTATAGTAGATGTCTTCCTTAATTGAGTTTAAAGAAAAATCCTACTTGGCTGTTTTATGTGAAACAAAGCAGTTCTTTAAAGGTTTGAAACCTATGTATTTCAAGATATTGGATTAAGAGATCTTTGGGGACCTTTAGTGTTAACAAATTTCATGCTACTTTCACAAGCTAATAATCAGTTTTGTCCCACTGGCTATTGTTTAATTAAAAGGCATCTTAAGAATAGAGTTTGCCATTGCCCATATGTATTCTGGCATTGGCCAACAAGGCCTAGGGAAGCAGGTCCAAGTGGCGGTCTTCTTACTAAAAAAACTGAGGGACAGATCATCTTCTTGGTTGATTTGCCCCTCCACTGTACTGCTGCATAATGGACCAGTTACAACGGAGATCTCCCCAACATGGCCATTTACACTATGGATGCATTACAAGGCGCTCTGCTCCTTTAAAATACGGGGCGCCGGGATAAGACATGAGGATGGCAGCCATGGAATCTCTTGTTGAATTGTACTATGGATCATCAAAATTATTAAACAACTGAGAGGACACAGAACACTGGAGTAAAAAATCACTGATCAGGCTGAATGTTTTTTTTTACCATCACCTCACTCTTTATCTGAAAGTAAAACAACCTGAACATAGCACAGGCTTGTAACACGCTAGGGGGTATTCATTTGCTTCTACCTGCCAACATTTTCAGCATCATGTTTTACAGTTTGAGAAATGAATATCCATTCTACTCCTAAATTTCAAAGGAATCTTGTCAACTCCATTTTGTAGTTCTCTGTGTACTTTTAAGGCTAATTTCTGCTTTATGCCTCTGCTTCCTGCACCATGGAAAGCTGGGTCTGGGTGGATTGGTATCCATTAGGGGGAACTCAATTTGTAACAAAAAAAAAAAGTACCAAAGGGAGATGTAGTTCTTGATTAAAGTGGGGAAGTTATAGACTCTGCAAGAGTCCCTCAAGAGAATCAAGACCTCTAGCGCTCCAAGTTTACCTCATTTACCTCGCCTCTACTGGAAGCAAGCAGATATACATGGCCGGTGCAGGACTGACCAGGCCGTTGGTTGCTCACCCAACATAATCAACCTCTGGGATGTGGAGCACATGGGATGTGGTCTTCTTTTTTCTTTCTTTCTTTCTTTCTTTCTTCCTTTCTTTCTTTTTTTTTTCCAAGAATAAATATAAAGTGTTTTGATGTTCAATAAAGTGCCGGTATACACACATATAAGTGTATGGCTCTTTCCTTCTGGGGATGGGATGGAGAAACTCTTTATTACTATTTGTAACTAGATTGTACTTCACTCAGTGTGTTGAGACTAATGGCCATATATTCAATAATCTTTACTCCCCTTTTACTTTCTTAATTAGTTACTTTGTTTTCTCCGCAAGCCAACCATAACCTTAGTATAATGAAGTAAAAAAGCTGATGTTATGCAGCGCTACCATACACAATTAACCAGATGTTGGTTAAATAGTGGGAACTGCTACTAAGATATTCAAAGACATAAAGAGAAAGCGTAACATGTTTTCTTTAAAAAAGAAATGACTTAATTTGAAAATGACTGACGCATCCAGTCCACAGTCTCATGTACCAAATATTTCCTTCCAAACACAATAAAATGTATAGACATATTAAACAGAATTTACAGTCAGACAAGCAATGTTTTGATTAGTCTACGAGTTGACTGGCTGTACATTAATTAATTTACTTTAGGTTTTGCCCATTGGAGTATTGTATATTAAATACACAAAGACTTGGATATTAAAGGTTATGGGGGAGGTGTGATAAACACATGTTATTAAGTTCTGGAAACCATGATCATTTTAATACTAACTGAATACAAAACATATATGAGAATGTGAATTGAATAAGAAGAATGTGAGTGTGAAGAGTGAGGGACATCCTATGGATGCTTTAGAGGACCTACATTCTAATGAGAGGAGACATTGCACCTGTTCCAAGAGCCAGTGACAACATTGGCTTGCCCAACAATAAAAAGTGTAACCGTTATGTGTAAAGGCTCAGTCCAAACTGTACACCAGTAGGGAGTGAATCGTATACAGCTGGCTCATACATATGGCACTGGGCCTGTCATGATGTGAACTGGTTGTAGATTATATTGATTTAAAAACATATGAATCAGTGTTATATGTGTCAGGAAAGCAGCATTTGCTCCTTACTTGTGCAAGCCATGGTGAGTGGCCCTGATATAGTAAATAATTTTACAGCGTAACACAGACGCTTACCCCTCGACCACATTGCATCTGCATCTATGGGTTGTGCTGTGGGTTATAAGGCATTCAGACTGGTGTATAACTACTTAGCCTTATCCTGTAATGTATTCAGTTCTAGAATTTGCTGAATTTCCTTATTTGCTATAGCGGTATTGTTTTTCAGCAATTGAATTTGTGTGCAGATGCTCACCATGTTGAGTTCATCTGTTTACCGATACACAGTATTACTCTAACTAAACCTCTGTACCCCTAATCCCTGTTAAAGTGTCAGACTTTTCTAGTTCCAGGACTTTTTCTTACTGCATTCTCTTTTATCTTCTTGATCTGGTCCACCAGTCATGAAGCAAATATCAAAAAGACCATAGGTTACGACCTACCAAACTGCTAGTCTCATGGCCGACAGCAGGTATTACACGACTGTGTTTACTCACTTTTGTTTTCCACAATGTAAATGAATTGTAAGGGTATAAGGTACCCTACTCCCAGCCCGCAGGAAACTAAATCCAGCTGTACACCTTAGTAGCCCTATTTTCTACCTTCACATCCAGGTGAGACCACCTAGTTCCAACGTAGAAACCTGTGTGGCACCTCAATAGAATTTCAAAGATGGCAACTTCCGATCAACCTTTTCCAATTATCTTGGCCCTTTTTACGTCTCGCCCCTATTATGACTGCACATAGAACCTGTCTCACGCAACTTCTGGTGACCAACAAATCCTTTCCTCTACATGGCAAACTTTCCACCAAGATCCAGCACTAGTAGCGTGACAACATAGGGAAATTGAACACATACCATGCAGGGATTTTTTTATTATTATTACATAGTAGTCACATTATGCCTCCTCATTTTTCCAAACATTAAGCTTTCTGGACTATGTCACGATCCTTCCCGTTCTTACCTGAATAGTTCTGATGATAGCTTAGCTGTGGTACATCATAGTAACAGCCCCTTTACTACACTGTGTTTTTAAACAGGTTTAAATGCCAGGACTTTTCATGTCAACATAAAACTGATGCGGTGTCACTTTACTTTGCAGGGTACTTATTAAACATATTTGAGGTTGTGGGAGCTTGATCTGGAGTGGAAAGATTTCAAGGAGGTTTATTTCACCTCTAATCTTTTGGAAATGGAAATCTCCTGAAATCACTCTTCCATGTGAGTTTTTCCTAGACTTGTATATAATTTTCTGTTAACCTGTTAGCGTTTTATTAGCTTTATACACTGGATTGTGTGTTTTATAGAGAGAAGTGGCGATTACTAAAGTAATTTACATTTACCGTGTTTCAACGGGATGCCAACCACCCAACATATTAAGTCGTACAAAGCCCGCACTGAGATATAGGGGTAGGATACAGTAACCAGACTAAATGATGTATTAAACTATAATTATAAAGTTAGTACTTGAGAAGGGTATTTTGTTATGTAAGCAAAACATGTTTTACGTTTTCTCCATAAATTTAGCTGTGGGGTCACACAGCAGTTTAGTTATGTTCTTTGGAAACGTATATTAAAAATCAACTTAAAAAGAATCTGTCACCTGAACGGAGTATAACAATGTACAGTACACGCTGTTTTAGCCAAATTATAAGCAAATTGGTTACAAAATACATAGATCAGATTAAAAAAGGCTTAAAATATTACAGAAAATGCTCAAATTTTGCAGAATTTCCCTCATCTATATATTAACTGCAGTTATATATAGACAATTTTTATGATCTACATTAGCAGTATAATTATTGTGCATGTGGGACTTTTTCTGTTCTATTTGCAATTCCACATCTGTCCACTGGGGTACCTAGCATATCAAGAATTATTGATCCTTTCTATGCTCCTTTTATTGGAGCCAATCACACATATGGGTGGGGCTAGCCTCATATAGCCTCTAGTGGGGGGAGAATGAATGGGGAGTGGGCGTGGCCAAGTGTTACTCTTCTTCCCTATAAAACAAGACCCTGGAAGCAGAGCTTCAACCAGAGATTCCAGGTCAAACCTGGACAGTTGACAGGTATGGCTATAACAGAATGAGCTGTTTAATGCACATGAAGATGACATCTATTATCCTCAGTATTACCTAACTTTCCCTGAAAATTCTTTGCCTCTAACGTATTTGTAGCCATGGCTTCCTTGAGCCAGAAATCAAGTCACAACTTCTGACTACTGACCCTGATTCTCTACCAAAACCTCTGTAACTGATCTGCTTGCCATCATCCCCAATCTCCCAGTCTCTGATGATGAGCATCCTAACTTGACCTGCTAATCTCTGGCTGATGGTTTATAGCCTTGATTTGTGAATGAAAAGTGGCAAGTAACCTCATCATTAAGAAAGAGTAGCCAGCCCTATTTACTGCCTAATGATCCGTCTACTGCACAGCGTGGAAGCCATGATCCTGTGTCGTTCAGTTAAACTTTAATTTCTCTACTTTGCGGGTCTCCTTCTTAAAACAGAACATACTGGGTTTTTTTTATTTAGTGGAGTAGATAGTTTTTCTTATTATAATACACCGGGGTAGGGACACTATGCCAGACAGAAAACATAAAGCAGTCCCAGAGACTCATGATTTCCTAGAAAACATCAGGTGAGACCAGAAAAGTCATGATTCAAGTAATCCCTGAGGAAGGAGGTGTTATTTTATAAAAATGACTTTCTGTTTATATATTCTTCTATAAAAATGTTCTTTTGATTTGCTCCAAAGACTGATAAATCCTTCATGTCTTCTTCCAATATTTTAACAACCTTTTAATTTGTTCTTAGGTAGCATAAACATCTATGCTTAATACTTGCTCCAGATAAAAAAAAAAAATCTTCACAAGCAAATGTCTTTCAACAGAAAATAAAATATGGATTACTTGAGCCAAGCATACACTTTATGTGCGTTGATATGTCTCCCCAAGATACAGCATTCACAATAAAGCGTGGGCAACACATTCAATCCAGAGCCTTCCCTGGCTTTATAACCTTCTAGTTATAACTCAAACTAGACAAAACAGAGCAAACGTAAGGTGGAAAATATTATAGAAGATGTAATTAAATATGTGGGAACATTTGGCAACAAGTGACTAATATCCTTTGGAAAGACAATAGTGGAAATATTGACTTATTTATAATGATGCAAGAGTTAAATAGGAATGACTTCCCCGTTAATGAAACACATGAAGATAAGATAATTTTTATCTAAAAACATTTGTTTTAAATTCTCTTTGGATGATGGCTCCGGCTAGACCGTTTCTTCCAAATGATAACAGTTTATTACCATGAGAAGATTGTAGGCCATTATCACCGACTGCATGATAGATGGTGTCAAGTGAAACCATTTGCCTTTAGCTTTACAAATAGCTGGTGATTAAATATCTTTAATTTTGCTAATACAGACCATGTGAATTATAGTTCACTACTATATTCACTATTTAATCAAGAGTTCGTCTGTAGTGATACGTTGTGATCCCCCAGCTGACTTGTTGAACTCTTTGTAAAATATCTCAAGATGCAGAGCCATAAAACTATATAGGGAAATGAATATGTAGGTCACATGATCGGTTAACACGCATGCATTCTAAAATGTAATAATGAAATCAGAAGAAGAAACAAAACAAAAATACATTTTTGACTACACAACTAAACGTTTTAATGAAACAATCAGTTACATGTACTTAGAATGTTGACAAAGCAGCTTGTACTTTTAACTTTACAGGCTGCTTTCTCTACATCTTAAAAATGTCAGCTTTTATCTAGAGAAGCATTCTGAATCTTTTTAAATAAATTCCATGTGCTTGCCTATGTGTATATATATATATATATATATATATATATATATATATATATACAGTATATATGAATAATGCTTAAATAGCTTACCGTGTTTTTGCAGTTTCCTGGAAAAGGTTATTTACATGGAGAGTGATTTTAACACCCTGCGGATATCCTAAAAACCATTTCATCTGATTTGGAACACAGTGTAATATTATTATAAATGATTTCTAAGTAGATTAATGTACCTGGCGTATGTACAACCGCTTATTTTCAGCAATTACTGCATTGAAATAAATACGAGAACTAAAATGTCACCTTATATAAACATATTGCAAAATGCTACAAAATGCTACATGAAAGAAAGCATTCATTTTCTATTCTTCCCCCGAAGGATAAACTATTTTAATAACCGGTGTAAAATCAGAATATTAAATATTTTAGTTTATGTGACATGTTAATACCACAGTTATCAGTGTCAGTTATTTAACCCATTAAAGAAAATACAGATATATTTCTGGTTTTATAATAACCAGTTCGCCAGGGAGCAGACAGTTAAATGGCGATGAGATCAAACCTATGGTTTTCTTGCGGTTATAATCAGTGTTGTTTAACTTGTTTAGTTTTTTGCCAAAATGTTTTATTCTGGACAAGAGGCCATGCAAAAAATGGGGTATCTGATATCAAGTTTATAGTGCAGTCTGTGTTAAACTGTATTACGCTGGATGTTAGGGGGGCTGTTCCACTTAGAGAAACATTAATTGAATGCATGTCATGCATATATACCTTAGCAGATCACTCATCTTATTCTTTCCTGTGAAGGTTTAATCACATAAAAGTAACACAAACACTTTTAAGAAGATTTTCTTCAGTTTCTATCAGTATCTGTTTTTGTTCCCAGCAAATAAACTGAATTAGCAAAAACTTTGCATAATTGCAGAATTATTTCTGGGAGGGACATGGGCTTTCAACAGCACTAGGAATGCTATTAATAATCCTGAATTTGGTTTTATTAGCGTTAATGATTTCCTAGTATGTCTTTCTACTGAATGATAATGAATTCCACAACAAAGATAGAATTCACACAACTGTATTTTAACCAGGTATCTAGGTATGCATTTTTACCTCTAAATTTATTTTTAAAAGTGCTAACAATTGTATCACAATCCCACGAGTGAACTGCAAACTCATAAAGATGTGCAGACCTGGGAACTCTCTTGAGTCTGACCTGGGGGAGCCTCGATTCTCCAGGCCTTCGGGCTAAATTCTTCCTTCTCCGGGCAAGATAGTGGGGAAATCAATTAATCTGACTGTAACTTCTCACCCTACAACTTTATACTTTGTAACAGATAGGGGCACAGCATATGTTACAATAATTGACAAGCACAATGGGGAAGTGTTCATTTAGAAGGATTCATTGATAATACATAGCTGCCCAAATTACCAAATGTATTCTTTAAAGGGGACACTCCATGGAATAATATGGAATATTTGTAGTTCATCCATGAATTATGCCAAGGATTCACTGCTTATAGTGACGCAGATGCCTTCATCCAATTTTTTCTCTATAAATGACCTCACACAATGTCATCACTTGCCACTTGCCTCACAAGTCAGATAGTCTAGTCTGCGCTAGCTGTAGACTTATCAGGGGTAATTTACCACCTATTAAGATTGATGCTAAACCTGTCCTATAATATTAATCCAGAATTCAATATAAGTTGTAAAATGACACACAGAAAATATGTCTAAATAGGACTAACTGTAAATATATGAAATAATTATAAAGAATAAAAATAATTAAAGAGAGAGAGAGAGAGGGAGAGGAGTGGGAGAAAGAAAAAAAAAATCAAGAAAACACACACCCATGAAAATTAATCCTGATTGTGTTTTGGACATGTCAGACTTGTTTAAGAATTGCTAACAAAGCAGACATACGACCTGGACAATATCTGGGAGTTTGAATAGCAGGCCTTTCGTTTTATGTTAATTCTGTTAATTATATCCTGATTTATTTCCAGTAAGCTATGCCTAACAGGTTTCCTGAGATGACATTTTTTGTTTTATTTTTCCCTTGATTTTAATTCATTAACTTTGGACATTACTGAAATGTTATGTCATCCTTTGGTTAACTATTTGCAATGAAACTGTGGTTTTAATATATTTTACCACAATCATACCCATTTATAGTCATTAAGTCAAATTTTTAATTGGGCTTTAACCCTATTTTTGCCAGATAGGATTTGACTCAAGTGAAATGTAGCCAAGGTGTTTGCAGCTTATAATCATTTTATTATTTTTTCATTTAAGCCAAAGTTGCTACATAATAAAATCGATCCAAAAAATGTCTTTCTTTATTTGTATTTATTTATTTATATTGATTTGCACATTCACTTTGATTTCTCACGTGGGTTTTTCTGGTGTATTTTAAAGCACTAAATTATTTTAGCATAATTATTTTTTCATTCTCATATACATATTTATATTTGGTCTTGAAGTATTTACCCTCTGACAGTCCATTGTGAAGCTCTATATAATGACTTACCAAATGTGTTAACAAATTGGCTCTAAAAGTTGTCCTGATGGAAACCATGACTTTTATTTAAAGATACACTTATATGAGTCACCTGAATTCAAGAAGGAATATCAACCATAAACTATTGGCAGCAACAGCACCACTTAAGAGTCTCATATATGGTCACAGGAGTGTATAATAGGAAAGGCGTCAACTCCAGACTGCGTGACTCTAAGAATCTGCCCCTTTACCTTGAGATTGGGGCAAAAACCCTGAGACTCGTGGGTCAAACCTTTAGAGTTTCCCAGCCATGAGCCTGAGCTCAATGGGCAAGGTAGCCCTGGCCTTGATTTTTACAGCAGTGTACAAACTAAAACAGACTTACTTACCTATGTACCTGGGAACTTCTTGGCTCCTGCTACCCAGAGCTCCCCCTTGCTGATGTCCCTGGACACATGCTATTGTTGGAGGGAAAGTGGACGGGGAATGGGGCGTGCTGCAAGTTTCTGTGTAGTGACCCCGAGAAGCATAACTTTACCCGGAGTCTCCGGGAGAAACCCAGAAAGTTCCCAGATATGCCTGCCAGACATGGCCAAAGTCTTCTGCAAAGGTCTGTGAGGAGCAAAAAACTGAAGGGGATGCAGCTTCTTGTCAGGAAAGATCGAAGCAGAGTTGCATAATGGCTGATCATTTTTATGGAGCAAGACCTCCAAAAAACGTCCAGTTATATATAAAAAAAAAAACAACATAGAAAACACTTATCTTCTAGGTACTGCAAACACTAACAGGATTACCATTATTTTTTTAAGAAAGATATTGACATTAATTCCTCTTTTTATTTGAAAGAAAAATACTTGACAATTGATACATAATTAATTACCTTATATGACTATGCCAGATAAGGAAAGTAAGGCATAGCTTTGAAAATACCCAGATTTCCAGGTTATGTTATTCATTTTAATTATGCAAGAATTCCGCCAGATTGATATTTTAATCCAGGCTTGGACTGACCATAGGCCATATGGGGAACATGTATGGTGGGCCACTGAGCCTATTTTTTTTCAGTTGTGTAGAGCATGCAATCATTCAGTTTGTATGGTTGCTGTGCTTTCAACAAAGAGGGTTATTTTGGACCCAGTCCAGTCATGTTTTAATCCCATATAGTATGCACACAGAACCATGGAGCCATGTGCTACGTGAGGTTGTCAGATTAGGGTTAGATTAATTGACTATGTTTCTCTTGAAATCGATTTTTAATAGTGCTGATTTATTATGTTTTTATATCGTTTTCTGTGGTTTGTGACGTGTGTTTTATTTCATGATCGCACGTCTGTACTAAAAGGTTTTTAAATCCATTTATTGGCATGCTGTACTGTGAATGCCAAGTGACATATTCACACTAGTTTTTTCAGTCCCTTGGAACTAAGAGTGGTTGAAATGTACCAAAAAGATGGAGGATCAGCCATCCTCTGTACCTGTGGCGGCACCAATTAACGACATTGACAAGCAGACAATTTTTTTAAAAAAACCATAAAATCTAACATCTTTTATCATGATACAAGCAGAGTTCCAAAGAGCGTCGCAAAAAGTAGTTGAAGATCAATTTAGCATCTGACTGTACAGGTAATTTCTAATCAAATCAAAAACATTAATATGACAGTAACTGGACAGTCTCCACATCCAGCTCCTTAACAATATTGCTGGGAGGTCTTTCCTGAACAAAGTGCTGCATTTATGAGAATCACTTCCATATGCAGGGTATTGTCCCAGCGGCCCCCCTGAACTACCTTCTTGAGAAGGTTCTACACAGAGGAAAAGACACTACGCTGTATAAATAGACCACCATGTCCCTAGCTGGTTTCAAAGAAGATCTTTCATCTCCTCAACTTGCACTTTGGGAGCTGCCACTAGGCAGGCCCTTAGTAAACCATCCCAAGAACCCCCTACCCATGGATCTTTTCCTACAGGCCCAGTCAGCCTAGATCGGCCAATCTAAATAACAAAAATTCATGGCATTAATAAATTGTTCTGCGCCGCGGAAGCTCCGGAATTCTAAGCCTCACTGAATTCTTCAGTATTTGTTGGCTCTTTCTAATACGGATCTCATGAAGCTATAAATATGTGCTAATTTTGAATTTAATAATGCGCAGCATAATGTTTTCTGGAAAATGGGATTAAAGGTTCCTCCCATAGAAAAGCGATACTCTTAATAGTTTTAATTATTACGTGTTGGCATTTCACAGGTATTTCCAACATTGTGCCTAATACATTTTCCTTTGGCCATTCATAGCTTGTTCCAGACGTAAAGCCACCTCACCAAGCAGACATAACATATTCCACTGCACCAGTTACTTGACACTTAGAGATACGTGGTGAAAAACAAATTAACAATTCTTTTTTTATATCAAAACGTAGTTTATAATATAATAGAACTGAAAAAAAGCTTTGCATACCCTATTTAATGACTGTACGAGCGACCAACAGAGTCGCTCGTAAAGACTTTTAAAACCCAAATGCTGTAACTTACCCTGCAGATCCCACTGGTCTCCCTGTTTTATCAGTTAATAAATGATAGAACAGGGAGACCAATGGTATCTGCCGGACAAGTTACGGCACCAGGAGTTTAACAGTCTGTACGAGCGACCTTATTGGTCGCCAGCAGGGGGCTCGTCTGCCATCAACCAATGGCAGATGAGCCCCCTGCTGACGACCAATAGAGTTGCTCATACGGACATTTAAACTCCTGGCGCCAGAGCTGCTGCGGTACGCGTTAGCCCCGTATTAACCCCTTAACCGGAAAAAACAAAGAAAAACCGAACACGAAGAATGTCCACGAATATTCGCCCAAAGACAAGACAGGACCAGGGGAATATTCGCGGAATCCGAAGATATTTTTTTTCCCGAAGACGAACACGAAGAGCCTCCTGGTGCCCAAGTCTAATTTTTTCCAAATATATACTAATTTCAATGGATTTGCGGCAAACCACTTTATGATTCAGGAAGTTAAATAGTCAATGGATACAAAAAATAAATCTTAAAGCATTTAAAACTATACCTTTATTTCCAGATCAATTTTCTTTATATTAAAACTCACTTCATCACTTTAGTGGAAACATCTGATTTGTGAAATTAACATTGCATATACATGGCTGGAAGAATAATCCTGATTTCCGTCCCGTCTCAGAAACGTCTAGCCCTTAACAACAAGACGTGTCTAACATATTCAATTTAGAAAGGCTTTCGGGAACTAAATATTGTAATACAATTAATTGGAGAATTTAAACTTTGAAAGCCAGTGGAATAAGCAATGCTTCTGAGATGCTGTTACGCTACAGTCATTATCATTTTGAGAAATGCATGAACATTCCTTGTAGGAAATAAGCAGATCTGTTGAGATCATGTTGTACCAAACACATGATACTTGACTTGCAAATACTCTGTTAGTCTATGTTTAATTTATAGCAGAGCAATTTCCTTGCTGAATTTCAATATTGTGTTTCTGAGTGACTATTATGTCAAATTATCTTCTTTAGTATTAATGATCTGGTACTTAAACGCAAAAATTGGAATTTAAACTAAAAAAAAAATCAAGTAATTGCATTGTGTACCTGCATGTCAAAATAATATATTAAAAAATAGCATCTTATTTGCATTTGGACTTTTACATATAAGCTTTTTTTACATTTACATCTGAAGGATATACTCGCCACCTTTCAAAATATGTGGGTGTTTTTTAAATGTATTTTTTATTGGAAAAGGATATGGTATATGTAATGACCATAATATAGGCAAAACAAAAAAAATACCATGCAAGGTGCACATTTTACATAATTATGACGATATTACAAAGTTAACAGCCATAGTATTGATAATTAGGGGAGGATTATACATAGAGATTTAACATCATCTCTAGAGTTGGCATTGAGGAAAAGAAACATTATGAAAGGGGTAATTATAACCCAGTAACAATTAATCTTTGGATAAAGATGGAGAAGCTCGCGGGACCCCCGATCTACCCTGTCTAAAAACTCCTTCTCCGACTCTATCCTGGGGAGGTCGAAATCCTTTTATGGTATAAGAACCTGTTAATGTTCAAAGGCCAAATATGCTTTAAAAAGCATTATATAAGCAAAACATGCCTAATCTTAAACCCCCATAACTGATTTTTCTTACTTTACTGTTTCATGGTAGTGCTCACCTACCCATGATCCTCTGGCACTCTTCAATCTTGCCCTCACAACCTGGAAGCCTCCTGGAGATCAGAACACTCCATTGATTATGTCCCATTCAACATAGTATAAGACGCAATCAGATATAAAAAGATGCCGCAACTAGCATTCGACATCCTGAACGGAAGCTGTGTTTTGCTGAGAAAGGCTGGAAAAAAATGCATATTTTAGAAAATTTCCACATGGAGGTAATCACTCATTCTGAATTAAAAAAGGTTCTCAGGCCTAGGTGAACAATTTGGTCCAAAGTATGTGGTTTTTTATGTTAAAGCTAAAATTTTTGTAGTGGCTTTACCTAGTAATCTAAATTAATAGAATGATGAATTGAATTTGAAATTATTCCTTCATTTGTTTTATGGACTTTATGGATAACACTTATCTCTTGAATGTGTCAGCAACGACTTTGATACTCCTAGATTTGGTGCATTTAATTTCCCATTGTGAACAACCAAAAACAGGAACTACATGGTGTGTGCATTCCTGGAAGGAAGACATGCATAGCTTGGCCATAGGAAGGAAGACATGCATCACTTGGCCATAGGAAGGAAGACATGCATCACTTGGCCATAGGAAGGAAGACATGCATCGCTTGGCCATAGGAAGGAAGACATGCATCACTTGGCCATAGGAAGGAAGACATGCATCGCTTGGCCATAGGAAGGAAGACATCCATTGCTTGGCCATAGGACGGAAGACACTCATTGCTTGGTGGAAGGAAGACATGCATCGCTTGGCCATAGGAAGGAAAGACATCCATCGCTTGGCCAAAGGAAGGAAGAAATGCATCGCTTGGCCATAGAAAGGAAGACAGGCATCGCTTGGCCATAGGAAGGAAGACATGCATCACTTGGCCATAGGAAGGAAGACATGCATCGCTTGGCCATAGGAAGGAAGACATGCATCACTTGGCCATAGGAAGGAAGACATGCATCGCTTGGCCATAGGAAGGAAGACATCCATTGCTTGGCCATAGGACGGAAGACACTCATTGCTTGGTGGAAGGAAGACATGCATCGCTTGGCTATAGGAAGGAAAGACATCCATCGCTTGGCCAAAGGAAGGAAGAAATGCATCGCTTGGCCATAGAAAGGAAGACAGGCATCGCTTGGCCATAGGAAGGAAGACATGCATCACTTGGCCATAGGAAGGAAAGAAGACATGCATCGCTTGGCGATAGGAAGGGATTTTGTCAATATGACTGTAAGAAAATCAGTATTGTTATGGAATAAGGCAGGGAAGAGGGAAAGGTGACCATGTGATGCACCTCTTTATTCTGAGAGCGCCCATATTAAATAGATCTAGGATTTTTTACAAATACATCTATCTACTGTTCATTCTAGGACAGCACTGTATGTATATGGTGAGCAAACTAACCCAGACAATGTTGTCTTAATCACCTCCTACCTCGTCCAGTTCCCAGTATGTAGTGTGTTTGGTCTGGACATAAACTTATTTTTCAGACCTCTATATTTTCTGCTTGTACGGTTACGGTGATCACGTAAAATACCACGTTCCCTGGCTGAATGATTGACGGTAATTTATTCCTCTTTTTGTATGTTACCACACGTACACACAGTTTTTCCTTCTACAAAAACATATAACTGAAATCATTCTTGCATGATGGTAGTAATGAGTAAATTTAATTATTTCTCTTTTTTTTGTAAACATGTTTCTCTCTTTACTTTTTTGTTTGTTTCACCTTATTTTGCTAATCTGGTCATACATGAAATCATCAGTAAGATCTAGGAAGCCAAGTCCAAACAAAGTATATTTGTATAATTTCCTAATTGCTAAACTGTTTCCTATAACTTTCTGCTAAGATCAGTTTCAGACCACACTGAGCACTGACTTTTAAGCCAGGTGTTCCTACAGACGGACTCCCGAGCAGTCTGTGTTCTCCACGAACCAAGTGCAGAGATATATTACAGAGTACAGAAGGGACGTCTATTTCAAAGGAAGAGAAATGTTAGATTAAAAGGCAATTGTCTAAAACTAAAGGGTCAGAGGAAGTAAAACAGCCTCCCAGCAGAAGTGGTAGAGGCTAAAACATTGAGAGAGCTTAAATTTGCGCTGGATACTGTTAGGCTAGACTAAATAAGCTGAATTCTTCTTTTCTGACATCAAATTCTGTTTCTATGCTTTAAACACATCTTGCAATTAGAAAGCAGATAGCTATTTAAACTGGTATCCACTCCCTATCTCCTGAGCATGCATGATAACTGATAGGGTTAATAAAGTCGATTGGAGAACGCAAATAGTTGCATCTCCTTATTGTAGCCGGTGCTGGCGTATGTGTGCTGCGGCCTGCACTACTACATGTTACTGTTCATAATTGGCAGTCCGCACTGTCCACCGGTTGTCAAATCCATCGGCACCCCAAGGGCCTTCCTCCCTCATCTCCAAGCAAGTCGGTGTCATTCTCACTTGCCATCACTTCACCACGGTGGCCCGCTGACATAAGGATAGATGGAACTGGCTAATAGCAGAACGTTGATCCTTAAACATCAGTAGATGGAGGGAAGAGACTGTACTCTCCACCATGTTTTTTGGGGACTTACCCATAACTGATGTCATGCTGAAAACAGCAAAATCCCCTGTACAACCCACCCTACACATTGACATTATGGATTTACATTGCGTTTTTCTGACACTGAGCAACAGTGACAAATCTCACCTACAAGCAGATCAATTTCAAGATACGTGGTTACCTCTGGATTATACATGCTACTTGGCATGTATAATCTTAGTTTCTTTGTCTTTTGTTGACTTGCTTATTTTGTTATCATTCTTATGTTGTTGTTTTTTTTGTTTGATTTTGTTGTTATTTGGATAAGACTGTTTTGAAAGCCTAGCTAATCTCTTTCATGGAGTGAAAAGAACACATAATATATAATACAATACCTTTGTTCTTCATTTTCAGACTCGTTTTAGGATTCTATTGGTGTTCCAATAAAGGAGAACCTGCAATGATTCTAGATTCATGAAGTATATTTAGAAGTATGTTGTAGATTCCAGCATTTCATACTTCAGAGAGCATAATGGAAAGACGAAAGATATTATGTGAGATGGTCGGTTTGGTTATGGTACACATACTAAAAAAACATCTTATTTATACCCTGTTTGAAACAGTGATCTTGACATTTACCTCTCTGGATTTGATGATGGTTTCTCTTCTTATTTGTAACCTGCTATGAAGGAGGCAGTTAAGTGGAGTATTTTATTTTGGGATACAAGCATACCTGGGAAGTATCCAAGGTTTCGCCCTGAGACGCTGGGTGAAGAGCCGCTTCTCCAGATCTTGTCATGTCATTAAATCTTTAGGTTGTAAGTAGGCACAACCTACTCCCCGCCCATTTCCCTCCCACTCCCATACAAATCCCCGCCCATTGTAATTGGACACACCCACCTATGGCATCAGTCCCCCTTAGTATGGAGAGCTCTGGGTAGTCAGGGCTTAGTTCACAGGTATGGCGAAAAGTCCCTAATCCCTGGTAGCTGCCTATGGACGACAACAGCTGAGAAGCATGTATTTAACAATATGACATGAAGAGGTGGAGAGACAGATATAAATATTTCACCGTGGGCCTTGAGAAGTGTTCTGGTAATATTCTAGTTGTCAGATAGAATGTTTCAAGGATTCAGAACACAGAGTGTTTGAGTAATCTAACCATGGACATCTAACTGGATCCATATCACTTTGAAGCATTTTCCAGACTCCATCTCTCCCTGTACCTGACAGCAATATCATGAATCACAATGGCTCTTCACACTTTGAATCACCTATTTATAAACCACAGGAAGAAAACGATCTGTCATGTCTGTAGTTTGGCCAGACGCTCATCCCTTAAAATGTATTGTTGTTTTTATCAAATCTTTTCTTTTTTCTTCCAGGAGTACAAATTAGTCTTTTGTACCTTTCAGCTCGGAAAAACAACTTTCCACCGCAGGTCTGTTTTCAGTTGAAATGGATCAGATTTTAAGGATTTAAAGTTGGGAAAAAGTACGCATTTGGCCATAAAACACATGAAGCCGATAAAAAAAAATCATATTTTTATTGCAAAGGACCATGTGGTGTCAATAAAATAAAGGTGTGTGTAACAGGGTGATATACAAGGTAGTGCTCTTAAAACAGTAAAGATTTGTTCCCTGTAGCAGATCATCATTTATTCTTATTGCTTTTATTTTTCCAAGAACTTTCCAACATCTACAAAATATTACTCACTGTTTACGTGTCTTCTATCACCTACTAGTTTGGGAGACCATTCAATAAAAGTCGGGTTCTCAGGATTTACACCCACAGCAATTCTTGGGGAACTACCTGTTATTTATCACCTAAAGTGAGCCGAGGTCCAAGTAAGTGGAAGTTACCTGCTGATTGAAGATAATGTTGGTAAAGGCTGCTGGAGTTTTTATTTGGGGGTTGGGACCTTCCAACTAAAGACTCCATTTGCCCCTCTAGCCAACATGGATTAATCTTAATGAGTTCTAAGGACAATGTGAAAGTGGAATGAGCCACAGATGGTTATAACCACACACAGCAAACAGGGAAAGAGACTTTCTCTCCTGCTCCTTTTTCTCTCTTACTCTCCCATTTTTCTCTCTCTTTCATCTCTCTCCCTTTTCTCTCTTCCATCCTTCCCTCTTTCTTCCCGTCTGCTCCTCACCCCATTCCAGCCTCTCACTAAACACCTGCCCAATGGCTACCTTTCCTAATACATTGCAGTGTCTTCCCTACCCCATGGCCACCCTTGCTTTAACATCACATTCTCCTGCCCACTCCATACCCGTCTTCTTGTTCAATGTCACCATCTTCCTCCTGATACATAGCCACTTCTACTTTATCTACTACATCACAACCTCCTTCCCACTCCAAATCCCATCTCCCTGACACCCCTAGTCTGGAAGAAGTACACATTAAATTACTGTGAGCATTCCCAACCCTCTATGAGTACTTTAATATACATTTTTCCAGTACAGAATATGTAGCTGTGCTACAAAATCTTGTCTCTTTATCCATGATCCGAAATGTCTTGCTTCTGATTGGCTGTTTAAGCTGTCAATCAGTGGCAGTACAGTATTTCCGTTGAAATCAATGGGAAGACTTTACACAAGCGCACTGCAGTATTCGGCAGAGCCAGTGCTGGAGTTGGCAACATCACTTGCAGGGCATTTAATTGGGAGGTGGGTAAAGGGGCATTTGTATGTCTGATATTTGCTCTTCTGCCAGGATAACCACGTTGGCCATGTTTTCACATATTACTGATCAGCACACGTAAAGCGCAGCCCCATGCAGTACGAGGGATGCATGCGTTTCCGCCGTCTTATTTGCTATTTCTGTCTCAGTGAAAAGCGAGCAGAATTTGAGGGCTCAATAACCTGCTCTCCGGCTGCTGCCAAGCCACAATCTGCCACTGGTGTCTTTGAGACAAGCCAGGGTTCTAACGTCAGCAAAGGCGAAGGGTTTTAGAACTCTAGATGTTTTTTCTCTTACATTTTGCTTGGCCCAGGAATAATAATAATACTAATTATCATTATTATAAATAATAAGAATTATCACGACTGTTCCTTTAAACAGCCCCCTGGCTGCCTATGATTAAGGTGAGTTCTTGCTTTCTTGCTGTGTGTTTGATAGCATCTGCTTTTAGTTTTCCGGGCCTCTCTTGTTAGTTTGCTTAATTGTGCGTCATACAATACCTACTTTTAGATGTAGCTGTTTTATTCGTTACCAGACCTAAAGCTGACCACACAAGTCGGAGGATTCACGTGTACCGTTCTCCAAGTTGTTCCAGATGTCAGCCTTCCCCTAAGATCTGATAAAGAGCTTTCTGCCTTGACCTGTTTATACAACCTTATCACACCTTGCGTGACTTCACAGACAAACTGCAGCCATGATCGGGGAGGTAGACTTCAACCGTACGAGATTTTGAGAACATCTGAAATAAAAGAAGCATGTTTCACTTATTTAACCCCTCGAGTTATTTTCATATATCATCTTAAAATTAAATAGATTAAAAAAAATTTGCAGATTCTTTTGACCTTCAACATTGTAGATTAGGTGATCAGGGTCCTCTTCAGGTTTTGTTTCTGTAGGTCAAGAACGTTAAGTGATGCATTACTTTGTTATGTTCTATTTACATGATGTACAGCACTGCAGAATATGATGGCGCTATAAAAATAAATAAAAACTTCCACAGAGGTTTTCTGATTCTGTGTTTCGGAATTTTCTTGTGATTACATGCCATAAAAATGAATTTGTTCTCTAGTTACGGAATTACCTTTACATTAAACATTTTTTCTATTTACAGGTATGGAGTTATTTTATGGCGAACGTTGAAGGAGAGTTAAATTTGTTGAAGGCTCAAAACATTATTGACAGTATTTTTTTGTAATGTGTTTATCTTAATAAGTTTTTAGGGGAACAAAAGGTTAACTTCAAGAAAAAGGACATTAAACGCTACCTCAAGCACTCTTGAGTTTTGTAAATGGGGGTTACGGATATGCCCCACAAACCAGCAGACTTCCCCGGCCCACGTCTGCAAAAAAAAAAAAATTATGGAAAAAAATCCCCCCAAAAATCGAATCTTTCCCGGTAAGTAGAACATCAGTTACTTATTGATTAGTTTAGCAAAGATTTGTGTTTTGGAATCTGATATAAAATGCACCGAGCTGCCCTATTATAGTATTTCAAATCAGGACTCCGTTCATTGGCAGAAAGAAAAAGTGTTTTTAAAAAATGAAGTTTATAATCGGCTTCATCTAAGTGAGATCACTCTTATTTAGTCTAACCTCTGTTCCGTTCATAGTGTTTCTTAATTCTCACTTTCATGCCAGAAGAATTGTGAAATTAAAGCATCAAACGGCTACCAGCTGCGAGAGCCTTTGATATGTCTGTGTCGTAAGAGTCTGCCTTGAGTATTACAAAAACATGCAAAAGGGCTTAACGAAAGCCCGAGAGAGCGAATAGCAGAAAAGAATACCCAGGTGCTCCGAGAACTGTAAAATATAATAAAACATACACTGAAAAGACGAATTGCTCGAAGTAAAACCCAAAATCAAAAAAAAAAGGCAGTTTACAAGTTTAAGTATGTGTCGGCTGTTATTTATGAAACGGATCAGAGACGCTAGACCTGCTGAGAGATGTTGAGATGTTCCGATTGCGCACAGGGTCATTAATTGTCATCAGCATCATATAATATTTCCACATCACTTTAAACACAAAAAAAACCCCGTAAAGTTGGACACATGCACCTGATTGACCGGGATAACTCAGCGGGATAAGGTTTCCATTTCTACGACCTACATGTGGCAGCACTTCCATAAATATTTGTATCTCCGTCCAGACTGCGTTTCTGGATCTTATCTTAATAAAGATCGAGGATTCAGACAAATTTCAGGTTTATTCAGATATCATCAGAATACTTTTTTCTTTAATTCTCATAAACCAGAACTTGAGCACCGAGAGGAAGATCAGACGGATGAATCATTTGGAACGAGAGGCGCAGTTAAATTGCGTGGCTTACTACAATGTAGATCACAGCCAACAGAATGAACTATAGACAGTAACTTGAGTTGTTCTATGGCCCACGTTTCTGAACTCACGTAATCAGGAATACATGCCTAAAAATGACTCACTACCATCCTAGCTAAACCAACATCTAAAATATTAAAATAGACTAATATTGCTAAAGAGTTATTGCAGAAAAAGAAGCACTTTCTAATGTAAAAGTGATCTCGGAGGATTATTACAACATTTTTGGAAGCCGACTAATGCCAGACTATCCAGTGGAAATCCCTGAAGGGCCATCGTGTATGAGTAGCTCCTCGTTATTTTATGTTTTTATGGGGGCATCCAAGCTAGAAGCATTTAGACATGTCTAAAAATGGACATTCTGGCTGGGTTACATTATTAGAAGTTTGGTTCATTAAGGAGAACATGGCATAATAGAGGTCTTTAGATGGTATTAGGCAGACCGGTATTCATGGAAACAGACACTCATACAAGGAGAAGAATGTATATATATATATAATATAATGAATAGAGCACCAGCTAGCAATGTTTTTATTGCGAGTGCTCACTAGGAAGCAGAACTCTCGGCAATCACGTTGTGGCAGAATAGATCTGCCCCTCTTTACATGATTCCAGACTATTTCTCCTCCAAATATTAGCATTGAGAACATACTAGGGATCAGGTTGTATGGTGGACCATGGAGCTGTGGGCCCTGGAAAGAGGATAGTAACCCTATTGATACATTTGGACATAGGGGCAGGGTGGCAAGTGTTTCCGAGCTGCACTTATTTAAATATTTTGGGCCACTATCTGAAGGTTCTTTGTGTTTTAAATGCACTACCAAATATAGCCACCGGGGTATCTAGAACAACCAGGACTTTAGGCAGCATTTGTATGATGACTGCTCCATTATGTGCTCCTTTTCTGTGTATTTTCTTTGTGTTTTGGAAAGGACTAGATTCAGAGTCTTATAAAAATATATATTATATATTTATATATAATGAATCATTAAATATATTATTATTATTTAAGTTTGACACTTCATGGGATGGAAATCAATAAAGTGATAAATAAAATAAAGATGGAAATAAGCAAGTGTTAAGGCAGTAGTTCAAACAGCACTACGCTGTGTCAATTATTTCATTGCTCAATAGGACCCCGGAGCTGTGGTACGGCTTGTCCCTCTAGCACTGAAAGGGTAACAATCATTCGTAGTGGGGGCCGGTCACCAGTTTATTTGAACACATTCATTTCTGTTTTCATTCCTTTGAGTGATTTTACACGTCGTTGCATTCTTTTTTTATTCATACGGTTATGACCTCTCTGTAACACAGGGCTTCCAGCGCATTATTATTATAATTAGGCAGTTTGATCCCACCATCAAATTTTATTTCCCAAATCTGATATTTTGTTTTGTCGTCTGACACTGATGAGGTTTCATGGAAATAAACTGCGACTACGGAAAAGTCCTCAATGCGTTACCATCACAGAGACTAAAAAGACATTTATATCAGCACTGATAGATTAAAATAAGTAAAACGAATGCTCTGTAATCCCAGCTTGTCTGTATACCGTGACAGTAGCCATGTTAACTGCCTGTTCCCAACATCTGCATGATTATCCCCCATCAGGTATCCCCTCGTGCTAAGTTGCTGATTGTTGCTGATTGGTTCAGGCAGCCTTTGTAAAGAGGAAGGGCAGGAGAAGGTAGTAAACTTCAGAACAGGAAATTTATTCGATAATGCTGGCTCTGCCACAGGCTGCCTTCCATATGGTGGACTCTTACACTAAGTTAGCACCAAAAACAAATGCACGGATCGACAAATAAAAAGCGCAAGCTATGGGTTTTAGTAAATTAATATAGTTAGGCTAATGGCTGAAGCAGCGACAGACCCCACTAAGGTCCTGAATTTTAGCTTAAGACACGTTAGTAAAACAGCCTCACCGGAGGTAGAGAAAATGGGACTATTACCGTGATCTTATACAACATGGCGGGATATGCAGCTCTAGCGATACATGGCTGTATAACAGAAACTGTATTAAAATAGCAAATTCCATTTACATGCAAACTAATGTTACAGTTAATAATGTTCAAGGCTTATCTAACGCTGCTGAAAGGAAAACATGTTTATTGTCTTCTTCAGCTATGAAATAAATATGAAGCTATAAAGCTGAGTAGAATAGAGAAGCGTGATTAATGATGTTGTTTTCCATATTTATTTCTCATGTTGAAATCAATAAAAAGCGAAGGGTAACAGCTGCATACTTTATAGACACAAAGGCTTCTCAATAACGCTGCCAAGGACCAGAGTACCTCCGATAAAAGACAAAACTCTAACCATCTGCCGAGAGGTCAACAGTAAAAAAAAAAGCAGAAATTGCTGGCTTGGGGTGCCCTGCGCACACAGTCCTGTTCATTTTTAGAGGTGCTGTTCCACTTAGATAGAGCATTGAGTTCTCTAGTATGGTAAATTAATCTCTACGGGATCTATCATTTTATTCTTCAGTCTGAAGATTTCATTACATAAAATCAACATAAAAATGTATCTAAGCTTTTTTTTAATGTTTTTATAGCAACAACCCATCAATGCTTTTGTGTCGCGTGAAAAAAAATTACGAACAAGGCCAAATTTGTTATGATAAAAGAATCATTTCCACAATCAGCAGTACTAGGAATAATGCTTTGTGTGTTACATTTAGTAAAGTGTTACATTCAGCAGAGAAGGTGCGGAATAACTTTTATTAACAGCACCTGCTTTATTTTACATTACTTTGTGGTATTGTACATATATACACAGGGCCGGCCCGACAATGGAGCCGAGTGGGGCAACCGCTCCAGGCGGCACTTTTGAAGGGGCGACACTTTTTTTAAAAAGAGAAAGACAGAGAAAGGGGCGTGAGTGGTTTTCGCTTACCAAGCTGTCAGTACCCGCTCGGCGCCCCTCTCTCTCTCTCTCTCCTCTGCAGCGAGTCTCCCTGTTCGGTCTCGGTGCCGGCTTGTAATGCTGAATGCCGGAAGATTTCCTCATAGCCGGCACCGAGACCGAACAGGGAGACTCACCGCGGCAGGGACGGAGGGAGAGGAAGGGTAGATAATGGGGGGGGCGGCATTTTAAAATTCGCCCCAGGCGGCATTTTGCGTTCGGCCGGCCCTGTATATACATATGTGCCATTTCTCTCACATTTGGGGTCTTGGTAGTATTGACCATTATTATTGTTGTTTTCACTTTTTTGTATTGTTCTTATTCTGTGGGTGACATTTTCTCTACATATTGGGACATAAATCACAATGCACTCTGGGTTATTGCCGAGAGCCCCTGATACAGCAGGGGCATGGGTTTGATGCCCTGCTAAAGCCTTGTTGTATTATTGTCAGGCCTATCTTGCAGTAGACTTGGACTACATGGAAATCTGCTAATACACTATATGGCCAAATATCGGTACCAGGTGATGGGCTGGCAAGGAGGGCTGAGGGCTATTGGCCCCTGGGCTGCTCTACGGTCCACTGCATCAAATTTTTCTGTTCTGTTTGATGTCCAGATCCTTTCTGTGATCCTTTTATTGGGCTTCTGTGGATTCCATTTGTGTAAGAATGTTTTTGACAGGACTTGATGGTGCGCATTGAGCACGTTTTCTGCCAAATGTGTTCTGCTGCCTTATCTCCTGCCACATGGCTGTACCTGCCCCCCCGCGATGAATGGTGCATCAAGAGTTTTAGACATCATTTACACTCTAACTGGAACCTTTCATGCCCCTTTTATAGCTTTTTCTGTGTAGCTCCTATAGGTGTGCTGGACAAGAGCATGCACTGACCTCACGTCGTCATCCGTCCCTCACATACGTTATCTTTGCTGCCTCGAGATACATACGAGCTTTAGGGACTTAACATCATTGTGTAGTAGGTACGACAGCCAAACCAAATAGGTGAAGAAAGTACAACAAAACAAAAACAGGGATATTTATATGTGATCACCTCATACAAATAATAAATAGCCCACAAACCTGTAATGGGAGATTTATCTGGTCATTTTGATGAAACATTCACCCTACTAAATGTAAATTTTTCAGCAAACCTGATTTATAAAGTATACATAAAACACTTGTGGACGAATAAAGAAAAAAAAAGTACAACTGGCCAGGTTTTGTTAATCTGTACAAAAGATTTATTACAGTAAAAAGTAAAAGCCAACCCTTATGTTCAACTCATCAAACTCAGGATGAATTAACTTTTTTTTAGTTTTTTTTTTAAGCTAAATTCATAACGTGTATAAAAATTCCCTTTCAAAGAATTGTCACATTAATCTTTGCAACATTTCTTATTAAAGAAAGGGATGCGTTCTGTATTCCATCACAGAAGCAGCTTACAGTAGAAAGATTTCGATAGATTTAATATTAGATTTCAAGGAAATATGGCCTGCGAGGAATGCTGTCCTCTTCGCTTCTACTGTGATGGACGATTCAAGATGGAGGTCACAATCCATATCGGGCTTTGGGATCTTAACCCCTTAAGGACAATGGGCGGTCCCTAAACCCATTGAAAACAATGCACTTTGAGCCCGTACATGCACAGGCTTTGTCATTAAGGGGTTAATATACATCTCTTATTAGTATTCACCACAATGGCGGGAGAGGACCTTGAATGGCATTTAGACACTTCTTGTTGTCCATGTGCTAATGACAAAAATAGTTCAAATTTTTTTAGCCTTTTATGCTTTTCAGAGACAAAAGACCACCTAAAACGTCTACAGTTTGTTGTCAGTCTTTGTTGTTAAGTCATTTGAGTTCAAAGATATAAAATGCCGAATTTGGAATGAAGTCGCAGTGCGACTTTAAATCCCATCTTTTTTTTTTTAATTTTTAATGCGGAGGAGAGAGAGGGTGCGGCCCGCGTAAGCTCGGCAGCCAGGGCAACCGATCTTAAGCAGGCCGCACCTCGAGCCCTGCTACAACAAGAGCCCTGCTACTTACCTGTGGGAGGGTCTTCTGTACTGCATAGAGGAAGCGGAACCTAGCAGAGTTCACGTGACATCACATGACTCTGCTCCAGTCCTGCTTCCTCTGTGCAGTACCAGAGAACGCAGACGGAGGCCGCGCCCTCTGCTGAAGTCTGTGAGCGGCATCGAGGAGCTGCAGTGCAGGTAAGGGGGTGGGGAGGGTGTTTGAATGAGTATGCGTGATTGAGGAAATTAATCTGTGAATGAATGAGTATATGAATGAATGAGTGTTTGTGTGTGTGATAGCATGGATGTGTAAGTGCTGGAACCTAGGCATGATGGGACTGTGATTGCTGTTAGCAATCACACTGCTATCATGCCAAGTCAGCCAGCACATGCTGAAACCTAGCTAGCTGCCCCCCTTGTGTATTGATGCTGCCAGCAGTATGGGGTCCGCACATCACTTACAGCCACCCTGTACCAGCATGTACTGGCTGACTTGGCATGATAGGAGTGTGATTGCTAACAGCAATCACAGTCCCATCATGCCTAGGTTCCAGCATTTACTGGTTGGATGTGTAAGTGCTGGAACCTAGGCATGATGGGACTTTGATTGCTGTTAGCAATCACACTCCTATCATGCCAAGTCAACCAGTACATGCTGAAACCTAGCTAGCAGAGCCTGTCCTAGGGTGTGTGTTTGGGTGTCAGTGTGTCAGAGCCTGTCCTGGTGTGTGTGTGTTTGGATGTGGGTGTGGCAGAGCCTGTCCTGATGTGTGTGGTTGTCTGTGTAGCAGAGCCTGTCCTGGTGTGAGTGTTTGGTTGTCGGTGTGGCAGAGCCTGTCCTGGTGTGTGTGTCTGTGTAACAGAGCCTGTCCTGGTGTGTGTGTGTTTGGTTGTCGGTGTGGCAGAGCCTGTCCTGGTGTGTGTGTCTGGGTGTCGGTGTGACAGAGCCTGTGTTGGTGTGTGTGTTTGGTCATCTGTTTCCTGGCACTTAACTTACAGTAGGAATTATTTAATTTATATTTATCCAGAGATAAAATGCCCTCCTGAAGTTGTAGTGACTTCAGGGGACAAAACGTTCAAGGCCCTGAAATCATTTAGTGGAAAAGTTATTTATTGTGTTATAATATTTATTTCAAGGATTAGTCGCACTCAATTGTGGCTTCAGGCTTCCCATATTGAATGATCAAGTATTATTTTAGCCCAATAACAAAAGTATAATTCCATAGCACATTACGTTTGGAAATTATGAATGCCCTCCCAGTTTAACTGTGGTATCTTGTGTGCCCCCCCTATATATTGTTTCTAGAGTCGCCACTGTATACATTATAAAGAATTTCTACTCAGTATTGATGCAGCTAAGAGGGGTGACCACATGCCCAGGTATTATATTTTGGGACCTATCCCGCATCCTCGGCGACTCGGTTTGGGGACAATACACTGTCCTGGAATAAATATTTGCGGATCACAATGGAGAGACATCTGAGCAGCGAGGAGCGCCAAGAACATCCACACACGGCTGATCAATTAGCTATATATAATACATGAGTCTTGTTCAGACTAACATTATGTTAAACCCCTGCGCAAGAAGAGATGAGCGGATCCGCGCCGAATGATGCAGAGCTGGGCGCTTCCAGTTCCACCAGTTGATTAGTGATGTGTCTTCGTGGCACTTTGTGGCAGCGATCTTTGCCCCCGCTGAGCGTTTGGAGAATATGGTGGAGCTGAATAAAATCAGACTTTGATGAGTTGACAAGCACTAAGCTACATCAATCTGTCAGTACCATCATGATTTATTTTATTGCCTAGCGCATGAAATCCAAATTTGAGATAAATGATGTCCACACATGTATTTAAGCTTAAAGTTAAGCACCAGAGCAATTTATGATACTTATACAGCCATGTTAATGGATTATTGTGGATTAAAATCAAAAAGCCATTTCAGGTTTATGTTATATATAAGCACATGCGTCTTAACTTCAAATAAAATATATATTTAAAACGTTTATTATAAACAGCTTTTTGAAAGGGGCCCCTGGACTGGAAACGATTGCCTGCCACAAGTAGGATATTAGTGAGCAGATGTATAAAACGGACGTGCAATAAAAATAGTTCCAGTATTTCGTTTTAATTAGATAAACCATTTAACATTTTTTTATCCATTGCCCACGTGGACCTGTTATAATGTGTCCTTTCTTCTTACAAATTCTCAGTTAAACATCTTTAGCGTTCAGTGCTGGGGAACCCGACGTCTTAAAACATAATTGCAAGTCAAATATTTTAGGAATCTGGAAGTGAACCAAAGATCAGGGGGTGTCTGTCCTGCAACCCACCTACTTCACGGTGCATTAGATACGGCTTCCCTTGGCTATTTCCCAGTAATCAGGATTCACCCATCAGCCAGACCCCACCAAAGCCACACTCTGTCCCTGAAACACAAAACGTAGTCACGCTATTGCTATGACACCACCATGGCTCAAAAGCCATTCGATATATATATATATATATATATATATATATATATGCGCAATATGGACAAAAGTATTGGGACACTCACAATTATTGAGTTCAGGTGTTTCCAGCAGAACCATTGCCACAGGTCTATAAGATCAAGCACCTAGCCATGCAGTCTGCATTTACAAACATTTGTAAAAAGTCAGTTCATGAAATTTCCTCCCTGCTAGATATTCCACGACCAACTGTAAAGTTGAAGGGTTTACAAACAGCAGCAGCTCATCCACTAAGCGGAAATCCACGTAAAGTCACAGAGCAGGGCCATCGAGTGCTGAGGCGCATGGTGCGTAAAAGTCGCCAACGCGCGGCTGATTCCATAGCTGAAGAGTTCCAAACTTATCCTGGCATTAATATCAGAACATGGGCTTCCATGGCCGAACAGCTGCAGCAAACCTCACACCACCAAGTAAAATGTCAAGCGTCGGATTAAGTGGTGTAAAGCACTGGACTGGAAGCAATGGAAACGTGTTCTGTGGAGTGACGGATCTCTCTTCTTTGTTGGACCGTGTGATGGGAGAGTCTGGGTTTGGCGAATGCCAGGAGAACGTTACCTGCCTGACTACATTGTGCCAACTATAATGTTTGGTGGAGGAGGGATAATGGTCTGGGGCTGTTTTTCCAGGGTTGAGCCCCTTACTTACAGAGAAAGGAAATATTAATGCTTCAGCGAGACAATGCTATGCTTCCAAGTTTGTGGTGTCAGTTAGGGGAAGACACGGTTGGATGAACATCGAACACCTTTGGGATGAACTGGAACTGAGATTGTGAGCCAGGCCAAAATCAGTGCCTGACCTCACAAACGCTCTTCTGGAAGAATGTGCAAAAAATCCCACCGAAACTCCCCAAAATCATGTGGAAATCCTTCCCAGAAGAGTTAAAACTGCAAATGAAAGTCTATGTTTAGAATGCAATGTTATCAAAGTCCATTTTTGTGTAATGGTCAGGTGTCCAAATACATATATATAAAATATTAGTTACATATATACCGTATTTGCTCGATTATAAGACAAGGTTTTTTTCCCGAGAAAATGCTCTGAAAAATACCCCTCGTCTTATAATCGGGGTCGTCTTATAATCAGACCTCAAATACGTCTGATTATGAGACGACTAAGATCCAGATCCCCCTTAGCTGCAGGGGACCTGGATCCTCCTGTCTGCCCCCGCCCCACTTACCGGTACTTCTGAGTCCCCGGTGTGTAGCTGGGGCAGCGTGTGCCGCACCGGTGCGGGGAACTCTGATCTCTGACAGCCGGCGAAGGTCTGCGCAATGGACGCAGACAACCCCCGCTGCTAGCCACAACTCCTTCTGGCTGCAGCATTAGTGCATGGGATCTACACGCTGCCCCGGCTACATGACAGGGAAGTCAGAAGCACCGGTAAGTTTGGGGGGGGGGGGCGGAGGAGTGTTAAATGGGGGCATAAGGCATTTCTAGAGGCAGAGTGCTCTGTGAAATGCCTTTTAACCCCCTTAATGCCACTCTGCCTCCAGAAATGCCTTTTTAACCCTCTATACGCCACTCTGCCTCCTGAATGCCTTAAACCTACCTATATGCCACTCTTCCCCATAATATGCCTTTTAACCCTCTAAGTGCCAGAGTGGCATATAGGGGTATAAGGCATTTCTGGAGGCAGAGTGGCACATAGGGGGTCAAAAGGCATATCATGGGGCACAGTGGCATATAGGGTTAAAAGGCATATCATGGAGCACAGTGGCATTTAGAGGGTTAAAAGGCATATCAAGGGGCACAGTGACATTTAGAGGGTTAAAAGGCATATCATGGGACACAGTGGCATATAGGGGGTATAAGGCATTTCTGGGGCAGCTGTGCATAACTGGGGGGCAGGATGGAAAATAGAAGGAAAAAAAACCAAAATATTTTTCTCAATCATAGCTTTTATAAAAATAAAAAAAATAAAAAGTTTATCCTATAGGGTCGTCTTATATTCAGGCTTTTTCTTTTTTCCTAAATTAATATTCAGATTTGGGGGGTCGTCTTATAATCAGGGTCGTCTTATAATCGAGAAAATACGGTATACATATATATATATATATATATATATATATATATATATATATATGTAACTACTATTTTTTTATATAGTTGAATATACCTCAAAGACACAGACTACAAATCTTTAACATTTGGCCCGGAGTCTCTGGGTAAAGCCATGTTTCCCTGGGTGAGTTTCTTCTTTATCGTGGGTGGGAAGCACTGTTTGGCCCACTTCATCTAAACGGGACGTTCCCAGGTATGCTGGGATTCAGCATTCAGTGCTATTCTACTGGCAGACTTTAGTTGCGAATATAAGTTTGTATTTGTTGATTGTAGTCACTATGGTTGAGAAAGCGTTGGTGGTATTTTATGTCACGTGCATTTGGTCATATTCTGCATACGGATTAAACAGCTTTACTAGAAGAAAAGAAATTCCCAAAAAACAAAAATCTTTCTTTTACCAATATTTTCCTTGTCCAAGAACCTTAAATTTCTTTTTAATAAAAAGCCTGGTGATGAACCCATGGCTCATATTCAGCCGTTTTTATATGAGGGAGCTTAAACAAAAATCCCTTTAATATATTGTCATGGACTCAATATAGAAATGAAAACCAACAATGTATCCATCTCACTCATTCCATTCTTCGTTCAGCTAAATTTCAGAACTACTCAATACAAAGCACAGGGAACATATTCAAAATGAGAATGAATTCTATAGGGTCAGAGGCATAGATGTTGTATAAGAAAGTATTACTTCACTGATAATGTAGTGAATACATGGAATCACCTTCCGAGTGGCAGGGTGGAGGTTGAATGTGCTGTTCTACATCCGCTGCTAAACGTAACATCTTCCTAACTAAACGTTGCATTAGAAACACTCCTGTAATCATGCCTACCAAGAACCTTCCGGAACTCTTTATTCTGGTAAGATTTTGCCATATGCTATTTTTTACCGGGAACACTTGTCACCTGACTTAAAAGCACACTGTGATTGGTTGCCTCTTTAGGAACTGGAACTGCTTCTTAAAAGTCTGTTTCAAGGTTTAATAACTTAAAAATAGAGATAAGAATACATTGACATTTCTGATGAGGTTTATTTGTGTAATGAGCTATAAATTATCCAAGTGGAACAGCACCTTTAAAAACAATCTAAAGCCTATAAGAACCCACTACAGATTCATAAATACGTTGAGTTCATGGTAGATGACCAAGAATGAACAATCATTATCTGCCGTAAAAAGGCCCATTTACAGGACGGCCATCCATCCTCCTACTTTTACAGTCAACCTGGTTCTTTTAGATAACAATAGGGCCACTTCAAATATTATCACAAACATTTTATGTTTTATATTACTATAAAATATGTATTTTTTTCACTGATGCTTTTGAAAGTATATTACATTAATATATTATTCCATATTAGATCCATCTACTTTAATAAAGTCTTTTTTGTTTTCTTACAGACCATTTCTTGAATTTGGGTCAAACACTATAAAACATGTATGTTCCATTAGAGCTGTGTTTTATGTCACTCCGTAAAAAAAAAATAAAAAAAAATGGAAATTTGCTGTTGATAAGCCGCACTGTTTGTTGTCATCAATTTTAATGTTCATTTTCTGGAACACCCGTCCAAAGCATTACGACGTCTGGCAAAAGTTCCTTCACAAGATGTGATTTCTCTTTCATCAGGTTATTTTCTTGGCAAAGGAGGTTTGATGCTTGATGGAAACACTTGAAATTTAGATAACCTCGTTTCCAATCCATTAATTTTTTAGAAGAGATCGTGAATTTTCAATGCGGAGTTTAAGAACTAAAACATCTCCTCTACCTTCCCACTCAGCAGAATGTAACACCAGGTTGGGTTGTTGATTCTAATGCTCTTGGTGGTAAAAATCAAATTTAGCAACCCGTCAGCCTGCCCGACTACCTCTGTGTGCATTACGAAGGGCCATCCGATTTAATGTCTTCTGCAAGAATGGCTGAGCTGGTCCTGCATTTTTATATGTATAAATATATATATATATATATATATATATATAGTAAAATGAGTGTAATCGGACCGCGCGAGCTAAATATTGAAGGAAAAGCTTGCGATGGCTGGGCCGTCATAATGCATGATGTGCAGCTCGTGCAAAAGCCTGATGTAGCAGAACATAAGATTGAAAAAGATCCATCTTGTAAACTATTTTAAGTGTGCATGTTGACCTTGTATTCCCCATGAAAAGACATATAGCTGTTATCAGGGGCAAGCAGTGATAACCAGTAGATGTTCCTGAAGAACCAGCAGGAACTTTACATTTGCGTGCTGTCCATTCCGCAGAATCTACATTTGGATGTGTTTTGGTGAACACAGCCGTCTACTTCTTGTCTTGCTTTTTCTTGTTCTTCTGTCTTCTTTCTTGGTCAACTTCTGCCCGCTGTCCTGGCCTCTTGTGAGTTCTTTCACAAAAGGTTAGAGCAACGGTGCGTCCCACAAGAACGGCCTCTCCCCATTCCTCCAATTGGGATAGAGGGTGCGTGGAAGAGCTCCAGGAGGCCTGGTTAATAGAGCTGAGAAGCAGACCAACAAAGAAGACAAAAGAAAAAGAAGACAAAGAAGCAGAGCTGCGGGAAAAAAGACAGGGACACCGAAACACTTGGCAGAGAAGGTTGGAAGATATTGTGAGAGAACGTGAGGTGTGAGAGAGTGAATGAGGATTAGTGACAACAAATTTAGTTTCCAAATGGAAAAAGCCCTCCAATTTTTTCCTGATCTGAAAGTGCAGGAAACAAAACTGAAATTGAATGACCCAACAGCCACATCTGGCCCCCAATAACACGGAGGCGGTAGGAACCCTGAAAGAGTCCAATTCCTGCCTCACCCAGCTATATTTGTAAGGTTTACAAGTACGATGGTGTATGATATACAGTCGATAAGGTCCTGAGTCACTGTTAATAAAAAAAAATTTGACAAAATAAATTGAGAAGAATTGGGCAGAGGCTATAATGCCACCCTGCCTAAAGCCCCTTTGAGTCTTGATGAGGTGCTTGCGTAGTATGTGTTCGGGGAAGTAAAATAATACGACCAGTCTACAAACACCTAAGTCAATCATTGTTTTGCTTTTCTTTTAATAAGAAGTTGAATTCAGATTTAAAAACACAGTGTAAGCTATTAAATTAATAACAAGTTCAAGTATGGCGATGACAACAGGTCAAAACACGAACAAAACATTTCTCAATTGTGCCGAACAGTAAAATACAACGTTGCGCAGGACCAGGTACCATATTGCAATTTGACAAATGAATATTTAAGACAGTGTTTCACCCGACACCTCCCAAGAGATGACATGGAACCAGTTTCTACAGGAGATGAATGTACACCGCGAGCCTCTCCGCACAATAGGTCCCTTTTCTGCACAATTTTCGTCTTGCAGATTTCACAAAGTAGAATTTATCACAGATACAGTCTCACAAAAATAATTAAAAAGAAAATAGGAGCATTTTACAGCTGCGTTCTTCCAGTATTTTATTTCCATAGATTTAGTGCGCATGGTGAGTTTGCAACGCGCTCTCCTCAATTCCACTTCCTTCGAGGGCATGTTTTCTTTGCATAGTAATCCCCAAACAATGGGGGGTACCCTCTGGCAATCCACCTCCCATCACACCCAGCCATCCAAAGATCAATGACCTCAAACTATGGGTTTAGCCACAGCTCCTCATCCGTCTCTGTGACATCAGAACAACTACCTTCCCAACACATCGTCTTGTGTACTACGCCTTCACGAAGTGCGCTTCCTTTCTTTAATACAATAGTCAATTTGTTTAACATACATTATGACCGCTGTCCGTTCTGAATCTTATTTTATTCCAAAGTTTTTAACTTAAAATGCACAACAAATAGACTAGAACAGGTAAATCCAGATTAAGCGTAAACTGTTACATTAGGGACATGAAGGTAGAAAAGAAATATGGAAACAAAAATATATTTCACCTTTTCTGTGCCATATAAATGGGATTTAAATGCTTCTCCCCACAATGGCTAATGCATTAGCTGGCATGCAGTATGCATTCTGATACGTGTATATATATATATATATATATATATTTACAAGATAAAACCCTGTGTGCAGAATGTTTTGTTTTTCCCAGATACTTAATGTGTGCGTTCTACAGATTTTCTCTCTGATCGAGTTTATAAAATGTGTCTATGGTTAATTAACTTTCCTTTTAAAAAGATGCCATGCATAAAACAGACAAGAAATCTTTACATGGAATGTGGAGATTGATTTATGAATAAAGATCTTTTTTTTTTTTATTGACTTTTATACTCATACGGCCACGGCTCACAAAAATGAAATAAACCTTTCAGACCAGAGATTATATATATATAATATATAATATATCTAGTTAAGGGAGTCTGCCTTTGCACTGCTTGTGAAATGCAAGGAAGGACAAAAGCCCCACATTTACATTTAACGGAGGTACGATTTTTGTGAACATTTAAATAAAAATAAGATCATTCCATAAGATTCTTAATTTTAACGTTTGACTAAACACTGTATTTTAGAGCTTTGAATGCTATCCATTACATTTTTTCTTTTGCAGTTAGAATCAACGGAAGCGAAGGACAGCGGGCTCACCGGATGGCGGTAAAAAAAACAAAAAAACTGCTTGCCATGGCACTGGAAGGGTTAATCTATTAACATTTTTCAGTTTTGTGAAAAGTCTACATGTGATTAAATCAGTCGGGGAAACAGAAATATTACAAACGATCAGTAACTGAATACAAAACACTGCGGCATTAAACATCAAAAATATAAAGACGACCCTGGCTGCTATCTCCATAAAGATGATATCATACAGACAGTATAAATACACATTAAATCAGCGATGATGCTTTGTTTCCCAAAATAACTCTGTGGATGTCTGATTAACAAACCCTTCTTCTTTCCCAATATTCTGGAATATTCATACCCTCAGCATTTAGCCAAAGCAGCAAAGCGTGCCCGAGACCCCCGGACACCAGTGTGAGACCGTTCAGTGCTGTCGTGTCTATATGTATATATATATATATATATCTATACATATATATATATATATATTTATATATATATATGTGTGTGTGTCCATGGTCGGCACGTCGGCCATGCAGCTGTGTTTTAGGCAGATACCTAAAGCTGCAGCAAAGGTTCTCAGTGTTGGAAGAAGATCAGTAATTTAGAAACACGTGATAGATTTGTACTCCATGTTCCATCCTTCCTTTAAACAGTCATCAGCCAAACAGCGTCCGTCCAAGAGCCCCCTAAGGGGTCACAATGCGACTTTACAGGGGCAATTGTATAACCAAGTAATTATTATTCCAGGAGAGACGATACTGAACCTTAAGAGTTAAACAGAAAGCAAGGATATGGCAATCCTGAGTTTTATCAAATGATTAAATGCTTTGACGTTTTTGGTAGAACAGGTTCAGGTAAATCACACTTTGGTGCTGATTATATAAATTAAATCAGATTGCCTTTTCCAACAGTTTTGAAGTCTAGTCCCTTATTGAGCTGTATTTATGCCGGAGCCAGCGCACAGTGAATATCCTACCTAGATCAGTGCATACACCTAATAGTGTGATTATGATGTAATACTACGTCCGATGGAGGCCTGCAACTTCCCGATCCCGAATGTCCATGTCGCAGTATAAAATAAAAATAAAAAGTGCTCCCCATTCCACATCCTCGTAACTAGTGTTAAGGAATTTAGTGTTTCCCGGGATTAGTAATCCTGCCTCGGACCAGCTCGTTATTAATGGACAGAGTGAATGGCGTCCCTAGTGAGCTCGTAGAACAGGGGTAGCCAAAAGAGATCTCTCCAGCTGGTACAGAACCACATATACCAGCGTGTGCAGTGCATTATGGGAAATACAGTTCATATACATAATGGGCAGCTGCAGATACGCCATTTGCCAGCCATTGACCTGAAAATGCCAGTCTAGCCCCGATGTGATGTCAGAGCCGCTGATAGAAATTATGGGATTACGAGGTTCCGTGGCTGTGCTGTTTTTTGTAACACACTCCATACAAACGAGCTTTTGAGTATTTCCAGCACATTAGACATGGTAGAAAAAATATGAAAAAAAAAAAATTAAAAAATTATAAACATTAAAAATAAAATAAAAATGACCACATTTATTCCCAGAGCGAGGCTACTTTTTCTCATTTCCCGTTAT
The DNA here is from genome assembly GCA_023333645.1 of Sceloporus occidentalis. Lineage (NCBI taxonomy): Eukaryota > Metazoa > Chordata > Lepidosauria > Squamata > Phrynosomatidae > Sceloporus > Sceloporus occidentalis. Next base: position 3,372,674 of record JALMGF010000063.1, on the reverse strand, counting down.
GTCCAAATTAGCTTTTCAGCAGGTAACGTTATAGCCTGGAGTACGTACTGAGTGACATCACCCCTAAACCCCCCCCCCCCATACATATATATATATATCACCATATAGCCAACATATATTATTCCAGTGTAAATTAACCACTTGTTACTGCAATAAAACAATAGGTATTATCCCAGGAAGCACTGATTGTCAGGGATGAGTAACCTGTAAATCGGTTCCAACTCCCATCACTTCCAGCCAACTGCCGGGAAAGATTATTCAACCCTGGATTAAAGCACAGCGAGTGCCTGTCCCGCATCCTTACAAATGTCCCCGTGGTATGAATTTATAAAGACAATGAATGCTTTTGATCACAGTTCACTAAATGACCCCGTTAAATCCTAACAATATAGTACTAATTTAATGCGATCACTAGAATATTGGTAACATTTTGGTTCCTGGCATCCTATGCATTTGCTTGCTGTAGAGGAGCCACCAAGAAAGCCATTAAAAGTCTTCTTCTGTGAAATGCATTACATGGTGTCTGTCAAGAACATAAGGCCAGTGTTTAAAACAAAGTCAAGCAGAACAAAAACAAATGTACAAAAATTTAAAAAAAAATAAGAATAAAATAAAAATCTGTTTGGTGTCATTGGGATTGTTCATGAGTGCAACCAGCTTACAGGAACCCAACAGCTCTCAGTCTCCAGGCCGTCAAGGGTTAATTTCAGTTCATTGTAAGCCGTCGTGAGGTCATCGTTTATTACGACTTTATCGAAGAGGTGGCCGTACTGACTTTCCATCACTTGTGCAGAGACGGTCATTTCTTCAAAGTCTTCTTCCTAGAAAAAAAAAAAAGCAGCAGGTGAAGTTTTTTACTGTATTTTATTACCGCATTTCCTGGGGACTGATAAACGGCTTTTAGACGCGGTCTCCTCTGAATACGGTCTGGTGAGTATGATCCTGTATTCACGCGAAAAACAGCGGGAACGCACTAGGATGACCTCAGATCGCGAACCTCGTGTCCCCCACTAGGCAACGTGCTAACATCATGCTCGAGGAGGGCTGAGCTGGCCCTGTCATGTGACCTCCAGTAGCCCATCACAAAGATTGTACGAAGCGGCTCTATTACCTGTCCTCACGGAATTCATTGACTTTTCATTAGTTATAGCTTTAATTGAGTCACCTGCATTCAAGCAGGAATATCAACCAAAACGTACTGGTAGCAAAAAACACCAGTCGGCTGTCCTATTTATGGTCACATCAGGGCAGTATAGGAAGGAATCCGTTCCAGACTATGCCACTAGTGCACAGAACACAGCCATGACGCGGATGACCTTCCTGTAAGATTATTTTTTCCTAGTGCACCTTAGGGCCCTCTCAACAGTGAAGGATGTAGATGAGTGCAACAGCCTTCCAGCAGAAGTGGTAGAGGCTAATAATGTAAAGGGAAAATAAACATGCATCCAATAGGAAAAAAGCTCTACTAAATCTAAGACGGAGCCAAAGACTAATCAAGGACTCTGACGTTTATAACGCAGGACAAATGTGCAGACTAGATGGTTCTAATGGTTATTATCTGCTGTGAAATTCTAATTCTACGAAAGCAATCAGGATCTTTGAATTTGTAATATTCCCGTTATCAAATTATATGACGTTCACATTTTCTACATATGCTGCGTGTGCTATGTGCATAATGTGTGCATCCCGCCGGTATTATACACACACTTTGCGGTTTTAATATCAGCTCAGCACGGAATACAATTATCCTACACGTGTAAATGAATTGTACGATCTACATCTTGGTCTCTGAATTGTATTTTTAGTGAAACGCTCCGGTATGAATCCATTTTGGTTTCCACTTAGTTGTTTATACGTCACGCTGGCTCGTGTTAAAGTCTTGCTCCCTTGCGCTGTACGCTCCCCGTGTGTTTCAGCGAGTCCGGGGCCAGCGAGTCTCAGAACATAGCCTATTCTTTGATGCTCTTGAGCTCTTGCTGGGTTCCTGTGCCTCATTAGGACCGGCTCAATGCACCCCTGTCCACGTTAAAAATCTCTCTCTCCTGTTTTAAACTCAATCTTAATGAAAACGTAAAAAAAAATATATATATAGAACACCAAACAAGACCACACGCTGATATTATGTATACGTCTTCTATGTCAGGGTATTTTTGTAAGCCAACACAAACGAGAAGACATTTCTGGCACGGCCCCTTGTTTATAAACAGCTAGGACCAATAAAAATATGATTTGCATGGACAAACCAGCGGTCAGAGAGGGTTATAAATCACTGCGGAGGATATGACTACAGATGGGAACTTTTACTGAAGCAAGACTGGATGTATTGAGCTCCTAATGTCAACGCTCACACTTTCCTATTGGTAGTATTTATCCAGGAGGAAAGGAAGTAAAAAGCACGCAACACAAATACATTAATATTTAACCTTAAAAAAAATTAATTATTAGTGTCAAAATGAGTTATCACTCGGTAACGTCAAATTCCAACAAGCAAGGACGGGGAAAAATGGAATGCAGTTGACGCTGCGGCAACGTCAGTCAATGCAAGACAAAGAACCAGTTGAACATCGTAGAATAAACCCAACTTAAGCTTTTATATTTATGGAGTGCCAAGTTTCTTTTGCTCCTGCTGAAACGCGTTTACCCTGAACTATAGTGCTTTTCATATCACCAATAAATGCAGAAACACACAGCACCGGGAGCGAAAACCTGCTTCACACTTGGTGGAATGGGACACATTGTCTTGATGCCTCCAAGTTGTTAAATGTTTTAAAGTCTTATTCATTGGTTACTGCCTTATTGCGAGTTGAAAATCATTTTCACCTCAATGATTTAACTATTATGACAAAGAATTTCTCCTGCAAGAACCGGCCCCCTATACCGCAGAGCTCATTAGATGAAAGTCTATCTCGACGCGACTCGCTGTGCGTAGATCTTTCCAACGTCACGATTTATTCAACATCTTTTGCACATGTACACTTGCAGGAAATGGAATTTGTACAATGCTAGTTAAAGTAAGAGCTGAAATATAAATAATACATTATATTTTGAAAATAATCCTAAAAGCAATATTCTTACTGTGAAGACTTTTGTAGATCCTCTCTCGTCTTTGCTGGAAATGACCCTTGCATTCTTCCTCGTCTCTCTCAGGCGCTCAATAGATGGCGGTTTAATAAATATAACGAAAGGTTTAAATTCAGATGTCCGTAAGTGTTTTACGCTCTGCAAGGACAAGAAGGGAAAAAAAACGGAGAGAGAAAAAAAAATAATCAGATATCTGTCTGAGATTAAAATAAAAAGACATTTAGTAATAGGAAACATATTACATTTTTCAAATATGTCATAGAATGCTAACATTTCCGTTAAAAACACTTACTGTATCTGCTAACTGAGCGCTGTTATTTCAATGGTTAGAAGGCTTTTATTTCCACCTCCTCTGCCAGTCCTGGAAAGTCTGATCAGCTTGGCAGCCGCGGCCCTTACCACAGCCAGTAGGCAGATTTTTGCCCAAAGCGTACACTCTGCTTTTTGCGTTTGGTGGCAATTATATTTTTACCAGACCTACATAAACACACGGATTCCGTACTAAATCCAAAGTCAGTTTGTTCACAGTTAACCGCCGTTACTCTCTTTTAATAACAGCTATGTGGATGATGTCATTATCTGGACCCAAAGCGACATTAACAGCAGCAATGAAAATCCTGGAAATATATATTTTTTTTCCTTCTCTCGAGGTGCTTAAAAAAAATTATGTTTCATCAAGTAGACATAGATGCGCCATTTTTACTGTAAGGTTTATTTAGCGAGAAGATCATATTTTCTTTTAATGGAAATTGTCCTTTCGGCTGGAATCCTCCCAATTTAGTTTTTTTTTCTTTTTGGGGAAAAGTAGGTCAAAAAGCATGGCCTCGTTTACTCCCGTCCCTTCATCATTCTACTTCACACGGCTACCTCGGTCCCGAGCAGAACTAGCGCTCACCGCTGAATGAGGTGTGATTAAGGATTAGGAGATGTCTCACAATATTTAGGAATCCAGAGCCACGAGTAATGCATCCTATAGCTGTGGTCTTCTTTAATGTTCTAACGCAAGAAACGTTTCCAGAAGACTCCTTGTGATTCAACGTGACGCATCGCAGCCTAATCTACAAAATAACCGATACATGCCACATCTGGCATTGAACAACATTACTAAATACAGGCTCCGCTTCTTGGTCTACTTGCTGGGGAAACCTCAAGGAAAACCCTAGGACAGGGAAACATTCTGGAGTGTTGTATCAGATCCTTTTCCTGTTGTTTGTTTCAGTAAAAAAGGGTTGGACGGACATGCCAACCACAGCGAGTCACCTCAGGAGGTTCGCTCCTCACGTCATGAAAGAAATAATCAGATACAGCATGATTGTGGGGGAAAAAAAGTGTTCGTGGACCTTGATGGCTTTTTTAAAATGTAATTAAAATAAAGAAATAATATATATGCCTGTGAGAATATGCCACAAAAAATGGACTGACACGGCCAAATCCATAAAAAGTGCACAAATGGGGTAAAAAGTGTACATGCTCAGTGCCGACTTAATGGGGCAGTCCGCCGTTTTTTGCTTTAATGTAATAAATGAATGTTTACTTTGCAGCCTATGTATGCCCCCCCCCCACCACTGCTAACAGCACTTTTAGGATCAAGAAATGCAATCCACCCATAAAGACGAGTATTAAACAGCACAAGAAATCGGCACAGAACTAAAAGGCTACCAGTTATTAGTCAATGAAACCCACCAAGAGCTGTTAGCGCCCTCATATATAGAGTCCTCACCAGGGAAAGCTGGAAGAAGAGCTTGGGTTTTAATTTTCTATTGGGTTTCTATTCATTATAAAGGGCCAGCACTGGCAGGTTTTGCCAGCAAGAAGGGTTGAGCTGACCCTGTATAATGTATAAGGCAAAGAAATCTTGCTGATTTAACTATGCATTATAAAGGGCCAGTCAAGCGCTCACTGGGGTTGGACCATCATAATGTAAAGAAGTCAAGGAGCTAAACCACAACTCTCCTGCAAACTCTCCCTTTAGCGAATAAAGCCCTTAGTGAATGCAAAAAGGTGTCCACCACCTTAACCAGTTAAAATGCCACGTACTCCTCAAATCAAAACACGATAGACCTTCATCCAGTAGGTATTACTGTGTTTTTAACAAGTAGTAACAGGAATTACATTGCAGACCTGGTTACACCAGAGTTACCTGCAGCAAATGATTAGTATACTGTAGGCATCAATAAAACAGGACGAGATACGAGAAACCTCAGGATTATTTAATTATTTCTTGTATGGAGAACCAAGGCCATGTTTGGGGATTTGGACAGCGAGGACTCCAGGAACTGGAGAAATGATAAGAAAAATAAAGGTAGCTGGATTAGCTCAAGATTTAGTCTTTAGTTGGAGTTGATACATGTTATTGGATCAACATAATAAAATATGTAAAGTTCCATAAGTTATGTGAACCGCTGAGGTCTCTTGATTTTCTAGAGAAAGGACTTCTGAGGTCCCAAAAACAACTTCATCAAAAAAACTGGACAAAAAAAAGTACTGTTTCACTTTCCATAGAAAGGAATTTGGCTGGCAAGTTATTTTGCACAGAATACAACTGAATTTTATAACAGATAAGAACTATTCAGCTCAATCAGTTCTTGGTCTCGTATTATATTCAGGATCCATATGCTTATCCCATGCATGTTTAAATTCCCTCATTGTATTAACCTCTGCCACTTCTCCCACTCTTCCAGTTATCTACCACACTCTCACTAAAGTAATACCTCTTTACATTAAATAGAATACGGCAATAGTTTGAGATGTGATATATGCCTGAACCGTGTGTGTGTGTCTTGTAAAGGTCTCAAGGACCTATTCCATCCCTTGATGTGGGAGTGCTAACCTTCTCTCCACTTCCAGCAGTATTTTTGTAAATGGTTCCAATAGGGCCATAACAACCCCTGTAGTTTGTACAAGACAAACATCTTAAAAACACCCAAAGGGAGACATGGTTTAAACATTTTAAAAAATTACAAAAAAACCTGAAGGATATCTACAAATGGAATAATATGTATTTTCATCATTGCAATGCTATGTGGCAGCAGCGTTCACACACAACACCATCCAGCAGCCCCTCTCCTGCCTGCAAACACTATTGGGCAATCTCTCTCCTCCCTACACAGGTAAGGTGGTAGCCTTTGTATGAATTATTGATCACACCGGGTGGGAAATACATAAGTCCAACTATAGGGCATTTCATTTTGAGCCCCACATCACCAAGTGTCAAGGCTTCTATATGTATATTTAAAAAGTAAGAGGCTAGTAAGTTTGTCCAAACTTACAGTATTAATCCCATTGAGAGGGCAGGTCTGTGGCATATATGAGGAGGCACCGGGTATGATTCTCTCTTTCTTACATTCCAGAAAACAGCACAAGGCAGTGCCTGTTCTTAAGAAGCCCACAGTGGAATAGCGTAACGTTCAGCCTGTAGGTGAGCATTTTTTTACAGCACTGTAAAGGGGACTCCAAGGGAGTACAAAGGTCTGGATAATGATAATTTAGCCTTCAAATCTCTGTCCAACGTCTTTGGCAACTTCAACAGATACTGCTGAGTAAGTAAGACCGCTGTTACAAAAGGAGACCGACTCAAGCGGAGTCAGGTGGGCATCATAAAACTGAAGAATTGTGCTACGATAGCAATAAAAGGCTTAGTAAGACTAAATTAACAGCCTCCCAAGTGTGCTATTAGGAGGTAACCGTTTGAAAGCTTTATAAATAGAATAAGAGGATCAGCCTGGATCATGTGCGCAAGTTAAAAGTACAAAGTCCTGCTAGGTGGTCTTCCCTTCCCTATGAAGGTAAATCAGAGCTGCTAGATGCCACCGCATATAACATGAGCTGAACGGAATACAACTGTTTGTAGGCCACGTAACACAGGAAGGTAGCGCTAAAATTGTTCATATCTTTTAAGAGGGCAGGACCTAAATGACATCTGCCAGAAAAGCAAGACGTTTTGCTTAGTTTTATTTGTTTTAAGTGTTTATTACTATGAACGTGAAGTTATAATCGAACAGCCACGGGCAGGGGCGTAACTAGAAACCACCGACCACCGAGCCCCGGTGGGAAAAATTGCGGCAGCCCCCCAACTTCAACAGCTAGTCTGTGACATCATTGCCCCCACACAACATATTCAAACACACTTACACATACTAACACACACTCCATCTCACCCCACTTACACAAGTACACACGCAGGCTTTCACACACACACAAACAAGTGCAAACACAAGCTCTCACACACACACAAGTACAAACACACGCACACACACACACGCACGCACGAACACACAACCCCTGTAGTTGCGCCAGTGGCTGCGGCAACCTGGCACATTTCAAGGACAACAGGGCTTGGTTGGTCCTCCAAAAATCTGCAATTGAATTGGTAGGACTTTAAAGACTTCATGGGACATTTCAATTTCCCAGACAGCCCCATCAACAAAGAATGCATATTAAAGTTCATTTTAAACCCTTAAATAATAGTAAAAAAAAATATCTGGCATCAAAGGAAGCGCTTTCTGCACACGAGCATGAGGACGCTTCATTAGACCCCCTGGAACTACAGTATGAGCCAGAGATGGAGCTGCCTGGTTCGCACTATTAAGCTGGATATACATTTTGCAAGCCGAGGAGCTGGAGGTGGCAGAGAAAGCGGGGAAAGCATAAAGGCGATTCTGAAGAATTCTTCCATATATCTGCAATAGGAAAAATCTTAATATAAAGGAGGGACTCAACTATCCAATATATAAAATTTACTGAATTAACCCGTGTGGTTAATTTCCTTTATAGAATGGCCAGATATATCAGACAATTATTGCAACTCACAAAAAAAATCTAAATATGGAAGAAAAAAACCAAACACCATGTATCTGGTTCACCTAAAATCAGAAGTGTCTATTCTGCCCCAGAAGGACTTAAACGACCTGAAGAAGGACTCCTAACATCTGCTCCCCGCTGCTAGCTGCTGTCACTGGACGGAGGAATGTGGAAGAAAACAACTACCAGAAACGTCTGCAAAATGTAACGGAGGGGAACGATGTTCTGGATGGGTTATTCATTCCAGTCTGAGTATACTCACCGTTATTTAGCAATCACAAGAAGAGCTTCTAGCTCTGTCAAGTAAATATAGTGTATGAATCCCACTAAAATGTATCACCTGCCGCTGCTGAAAAACATCCTTTATTACATTTCAAGATGAAAAAACAAAGTGTTCTTTCCTTAAGTACTCTGGCGCTGATCAAACCGCGTGCTGTTCTCGCTGTACGACTTCACAGCGGGACACAAAACCATAAAGCGTACGAAGACCTAGCAGCAACCTTACCAGGCGCCGGGATTCCTAAACTTGGCATCTTTTTCACCTGAATCTCTACATACCTTTGCATGCAAAAAGCCCATTAACTTAAAGGCGAAACCACGTTATCATATACATTAGTGTGTGCCCCTTTAATACCGTTAGTGGGACGTTTCCACATAGGGGCCCTGCAGCGTATAGACTCTCCAACCAAGTGCTTATGTTACTTATATAAAAGTACCCCGTCTGGGTTTGGATCGTATTAATACAGAATAGGCGCACACTGCTAGAAATCAGAGACCCCACATTTAAGACACCGGTTAATTCACGCACACTCTGCTTGGAAAGCAATATTTTTCCCATTCAGTTTTCTTCACTTCACATTACATAATACAGAGCTTCTGCTCAGAGAATATATATTATATTATATATAAGAAAGACCTTTATAAAACATACTTAATAATCTGATTTCTCGGAAGACACCTCTCACTGATCGAGCTACACATTCGTCAACAGAGAAATTATCCAGGGATGGCCCATTATAATGGCTAGTGAATTCAGGGAATTGAACCCACGAGTCTCAAGCAGACTCCCACTTTAGTGAATAAACCCAAAAGTGTACATTATTTTTATTTTTTTATTTTTTTTTAAACAAATTACACATGCATTATACACAGGTTACAGTTTTGATCCAAGTTTGCTTCTTACAGCAAATGTTTGAGTTCTGTGTGGTTGAAATTCAGCATTTGCTTATGTATGTTACTCAAGCACCGATAGATATAGTGTAATTATTTGTTTGCAGTGTGTAATTTAGGTAAATTCTACTTACGTGTGGCTGGACATCCAATAGACACACTTTATTCTTTGCCAGGACAGACCGTATGGAGTCTATATTTGTGCCGTAATAATTGTTTTTATATTCGCCATATTCAATAAACCTTATAAGAATAAAAAAAGAAAAGAAAAAAAAAAAGGGGGGGGGGGAAAGGAGACCGGTTAGGTTCAGAGTAAAAAGAAAACCCTGGGTAATCCTTTCATAAAGTTAAATTAGAAACAGAAGTATTTATATGCAACATGTTATCTTTAACATGTTTTAGAAAAGAAGTTCTGCCAAGTCCTTTAGCGTGTCATTTGGGCTTTTTTTTTTTTTTTTTTTTATAAATCTTGTATTTTAAGTTTCAAAATCAGTAACACCTGCTAGTGTTACCGTTAACCAGCACAGAGCAAATACTTCAGCCTCAGAGAACACTAATAATTTCCATCACCTCTGATCTAATGCTTTGTAATAAAACAGCGGAGAAGTTAAACAATAGGAACTACTGAAATTTCATTGCACGCTGAGGTTATATTTGGCTGGGTCTGCCAACGTCTAAAGCGGGAAGCTTTCTACCTGTTGACAGAAAGAAGATGGTAGATTATCTTGCCGTAAAAGCTTAAAAACCAAAATAAGATAAGGCAAAATTTCTAACATCTGAGCTATAAAATTCTTTCCTTCCAACAAGCCTCACAAAAAGACGTGTTTTTTTACATTTTATTTATAAATGGAATTATGAATCAAACTGTGGATTTACCACATTGAACCTTATTTCAAAAACCTCACATTGGAATAACAAAAATCTGACTGCCTTTCTGATTTCGCACGCAGAACCTGATTTAAAGGGAGAGTACCGTAATCCATGTATACTATTTTTCATATTTAATAAAAACTATGATTGAGAAAAATGCATTTCTTGTTCCTCTTATTTGCCAACCTGCCCCCCCAGTTATGCACAGTTATGCACACCACTCAGCCCCCCAGACATACCAATGCCTCCCCAGCAGGGCCAGCTTTTGGGGTGTGCGACCTGTGCGACCGCACAGGGCGCCACACTTCAGGGGGCGCCGCCGCGGGGTCCGACGCTGCCGCGGGGTCCGACGCCGCCAACGTAGCGTACCGCTGCCGCCAGCAGTGTACCTAGCGGGTCATGTCCGCCGCTGGAGGAGCAGGCTCGCAAAGGGAGCGGTATCGGAGGTCTTTAACAGACCTCCGGCTCCCTTGAGTGATTTTAATCCGGTTCAAGGATCTCCCTTGAACCCGGCTTAAAATCACTCAAGGGAGCCGGAGGTCTTTAGGTACACTGCTGGCGGCAGCGGCACGCTACGTTGGCGGCGGCGGACCCTGCGGCGGCGTCGGACCCCGCGGCAGCGTCGGACCCCGCGGCGGCGCCCCCTGAAGTGTGGCGCCCTGTGCGGTCGCACAGGTCGCACACCCCAAGATACCGCTCCCTTGTGATCCGCGCGGCAACAGCTGCTGTGCGCCGGGGTTTGTTGTCAGATCCCGGCGCACAACACTGAAGCCGCGCCCACCGCTGTCCGTGCCCTCTGACCCGGAAGAAGACAGAAGAACTGAAGAAGAGGAGCGAAGAGAAGGAAAAGAGCTGTAAGGAGAAAAGAGGAAAGGTAGGAAAGCATTCAGTGAGAGTGGATTGGTATATGTGTGGATTAGTGTATGTGTGGATTGGTATATATGTGCGGATTGGTACGTGTGGATTGGTACGTGTGGATTGGTATACGTGTGGATTGGTATGCGTGTGGATTGGTATGCGTGTGGATTGGTATGCGTGTGGATTGGTATGCGTGTGGATTGGTATGCGTGTGGATTGGTATGCGTGTGGATTGGTATATATGTGTGGATTAGTATGTGTGGATTGGTATGTGTGTGGATTGGTATATATGTGTAGATTGGTATATATGTGTGGATTAGTATATGTGTGGATTGGCAAGTGTGTGAGAGTGATGGGTGTTATGCTGTACCATTTCCAATGTCTTTTTCATTATCTAATTATGCTCTAAAAGTACATCATAACTCCCATCATTCTATACTGTTCCATACAGAGCTGGGAGGCAGAGGCCTTGCACCCCCACCGCAGGACTCCTGAAAGGTAAGTGAACTTCAAAGAGGGAAAGGGTAGATAGTTAGGGGGGGGTAGATAGGGAGAAGGGAGTGAGACAGGGGTAGATAGGGCAGAAGAGAGTGAGAAGGGGTAGATAGGGCAATCATACTCCTATCATGCCAAGTCTGTGAGTAAATCCTGGAATCTGGGTATGCCTGGGCATGATAGGAATGTGATTGCTGTTAATCATATATATATATATATAATATTATTTAATTGTTTTGTCCTATTTTGGTGTGTTACTTACTTTAAATAAAAGTGTTAGATTTTTTTATGGTGTGTGGGGGGTCATATTCGGTTTTGGCCAGGTAAATGCTGCACTTTCGGTTTCAGTCCAGAATTTGTTTCGGTGCATCCCTACTACTAAGCCAGACAATGGTTTTGTTACAAGTTTTTATTCCTTTCTTTTTTGGGGATGGGGGGGGCGCCAGAGGAGTAGTCCGCACATGGCGCCAGAACACCTAAGGCCGGCTCTGCTCCCCAGACTTGTCCCCCATGCTCCAGGCTCCCTGGAGTCTAGCGGGGGCAGCCGGTAAACGTCTGTGCAATGCGCATAGACAAGATCTGCTTCTGTCCGGCCCTTCAGCCGGGGCTTCTATGACTGAGCACCGGAAGGTCATGTCATGTCGGGGCTCCGTCATTGCAGCCCCTGCAATTGCACAGACACTCACTGGCTTCCAGAGAGGTACAATGTTACTATTCAGAAAAGTCAGAGTGTATTTTAGATATCAAATGACTATTAAAACAAGCTTTTTCACCTTAGAATTATACTTGAATTTTTTTAAAACATAGAAAACAATATACTGCAAATACTGTTGCCCATTTAAAAAAACATAAGTAATGGTTTCGTAGCAAAGCACTGGGTCAGATAAAAGACTGACTGTGATAGAATTTTAGAACAAGTGTGAATTTCCAACAGAAAAACAAAAAAAAGCCCTATTATCCTTATAATAATAGTAGTGAGAGCACTGTGGAATGGAAAGGGTGAAAATGTGCTGGCCAATTTCTAAAATGAACAAGCCACACTTAACACTAAGCGGTCAGTGGGATAAAAAGCCCCGCTTGCTGGTGTCCTGCTGGAAGCCGATCCGGACCTATGTTTGTGTTACACACAGTGAAACTCATCTGTGCCCCCGGTGTACGGCTGCCAGGGTCAACTTCCAGCTCTGGATATGTGCAATTAATCTGAAAAATAACACCGAACTAGCCCCCGGTCTGTATCCTTAACTACCTTTCCCCCTCCTGCGGGCAAAGATCTCCAGGCCTCCTTAAGACGCGTCTAACAGTAGTGTATTTATATGGTGTGTGTAAACGCTGTATTAAACTAAGAAAACAATATTCATACAGACCCCAAATTTCTGGCAAGGGCCCCGGTGGATCACAAGCAGCCCTTACGGGGCCCGCTGCCCTCTTGGTATTCCTAACACTGCCGCTCCAGTCCGGGTGCTAACAGCTAAGCTGCGCCATGAAGGAAGCTGTTTGAGAAAACCTGGCAGCTTCGTTTCGGACTATTAACTTATCTGGCAAAAATAAGCATTGGGGTCGCTTCCAAAACGTACTTGTTATTGTGTATGTCGGCCTCAAACAAGTGCTTAGAGATAAATATGTACTCCACACCGTCACATTCCTGGTTCCTCTTCCCTCTGGTGGTATCTGTGAAAATGGGTTAAATGAAGAAAAAATATATATATATTAAATGATACATTTACGGCTCGAATAGATTAGGATTTCAATCTCTAGCATCCTAGTCTGCAAGGGAATGAAAGGAATTGTAGAATAGAAATTGATATAGGGGATATTTTTACACCCCCCCCCCCATACACACCATGTTCCTATTTTGGACCCATATCCCTTAGTCTATTTTTTCCTCCTCTAATATCCCTTTTTCCATGAGCTCGAAATGCTTGCGGGGTGTGAGTGCATCACAGTATTCTTTACAGCCATAAAATTCACAATGTGTATAGAAACAGCAGAAACCAGGTTTTGTATATTCATTCTGCAAATAATACATTATTATTATTATTATTATTATTCTACATGTATTAATCAGTTACACAAGATTAAGGAAAAGGTTACATAGTTCAATAAAAAGTGTCTTTTTAAAATGTTTTCATAAAAAATTATCTTACGTATATGAATCGTTTTTCAAAAGGCCCTACATGTTCCAAAAATAAAACGATCTATACTTTATTTAGGTAGATACACTAAATGACAAAGCGGGCAATATCGTTTGAAGAAAGACAGCAAAAAAATAAAAAAATTTCTCTGGTCCTATGGTGTAAAAAAAAGTCCTGTTCCTTAAGGGGTTAAAATACTCAGAATGCATTATTTTGCATTCTTTACTAGTGACTGTCCCTTTAAGTGTAAACTAAATGAATCAGAGCCAATGTACAAAGACTTTACAACCGGATTATGAAATGTTTTTTAATATACAACCTTATATCTATGATGTCACCAACAACGATGACAAAAAGCGTTACATTGTAACGGCGGCTTCTGTCCTTATTATTCACTTAATGGGTTTTACACGACTACAAAAGCTGCTCAGGAATTAGAACATCTGAAAGTATAGTTTTGGAAAAAAAACAAATACTGTTTCTAAAATCTCATTTAATTCTGTTTTTGTCATAAAGAGTAGTTTTTCCATCTCTCATCCAGTGCTCTCGCCTACTGCCTGCGCATGCTGCCTAATTGACAGCAGAGGCCGAAATCCCGACGGGATAACATATGTTAACCTGCGTTAAACCTTTAACCTCCCGCGGCACTCAGAAAGGTTAAAATCCCTCAGAGAAAATCGTCTCTATAAAAGCGTCTCGGGCAGAACATTTTAACACGTGTAAGGATGATGGAAGTGGAATCCGCGCAGACTGTTAAAGATGGCCGTGTCCGTCAGACAGCTCACTAAAGGGATTTGGTGTCAAACATACACTTTCTGACAGAACGGGGTATTTTTGTTCTTTCCTTACGGTGTCAGCCTCTACGTTTAAATTGAAGTCAGTCTGAGGATGTGTGATCGTTACCTTCTAATTGCAAAACCAGAAGTTCCGTATCCAGAAAAGACGGCTGGAACGCGGCGATAACGTTATGTCATTATTATTTTTCTTAGTCATGTAATTCGGTTGTATTCTTAATTACTTCATTCTGAGTTAGTCTTTGACAAAAACACACAAAATCGTTTATTTTTTTTTTGGGGGGGGGGAGTTGCAGTTAGAAATTCAGAGACCCGGCTGAAAGGAAGCGAGGGTACGTATGGTGTCAGAATTCTTTGGAGAAATGTATTGCCATTTTTTTTTTTTTTCTCTGTTAAGGATAAGGTTTCCCGGCCCTAAATCCTTTAAACACATCCTGTGATCTCAGCATGGCTCATCCTCGCTGCAAAACGTCTTCTGCTACAAACAAGCTTTCCATTATGGGGATTATGAATACAGGCCGCCCGTTTGTGTGGGGATGGGGTGATATTTCGTTTACAGAACACGGATGATATCCCGGTCATTTGGTACGCATGACACTAACAGCATGTTCTCACGAGGTACATACAGGCTCTTGTTTTAAACTTTGATATTTTACATCAAACTTCTGGAAAATAAACTTATAGTCCGGATCTATAATAAATACAACAGTGCTGGGAGTTTCGATATTCGGCCAACATAAATTAAAATTATTGTATTTTATTCATAGAGGACCAGCAGATTCTATGGCGCTATTACAATAAGAGATGATAGAAAATCAACATAAACATTTAAATTAACTATATATATACACAATAAGACATTTTTATACAGAAGGAGAAGCTTACTCGCTATCAAGATTAAGATCGGTTAAAATCGATCTTCTTGAGATTTAAGATATTTCTACAGGAATGTCTGCTCCAAGTCGATTAACCGGGGACAGCACTTTAGTAACAGCACTTTGGGATCTGCTGACGCTCCATTAAAATAATAAGAACGTAAAAACATTGACAAAGACTCCGTGAATGGTGCAGACTCGGAGTCACTTGCAGATCGCGCTCATATTTATGTAAATGATCGGTGGATAAACTGTATCCATTTCCGGGCACTCGCCAGCGTGAGGACTTTACAGTAACGTCTGTCCCAGAGGAGGAAGAACGGATATTTAAATATAAGTGAAAACATGAAAGCAGCTGTCCAACGTACAGGATGAAAAGTAATGATCAACGTATGGGGAAAACGTATTCATCTAAAGGGAAATTAAGTTAACGTCCCATGTCGAGAGCCATAAATATCGTACTCAGCAGATATAACAGTAGATTATATGGGGTCATGCCTATAAGTTTTGTACAGATGTGGCCCTGATGGACGGCTATATTTCTAATTAATTAAGGAAATAGAAATAATATAAACAGCACTGATAAAATGTATGGTTTAAATCATTTTACTTAGAGTGTATTTAATAGTACACCACAGGGCTTGATGTTTGTGAGATCATATTATAATATATTATTATATATTATATATTAGTGGCTTATGTTCTGGATCCATGGTGCTTCGTGAGATGAGGAAGACGCCAGCACTCACTGATCATTGCTTTGTGATTATTCATCCAAACTTATGGCAATACGAGGCAGACAGAGGGCTAACATACATGGCTTTACTGATTCGCGGTCGGAATACTGTTTGATGGCACCGTCAGAAGTGTGGGGGACAGTGGACTTGCCAGACTGCATTTGCTTATGTTCGGGATAGCCTTAAGCTTATCTCGTGCAGGCTTCAACTCACTAACTATTAATCTCTACCACTTCAGCTGGAAAGCGGTTTCAATTACCCAACACCATTCCATTGATTAAATACTTCTTAATCTAGATAACATTATATCCATTTTGTCTAAATATTCTTGCAATATTCAATCCCTTGATCTTTACGGAGTGTGCAGTGCAAAAGAGCTGGGAGACCATTTGTTGATTATCCTTCCCAATGAATACCTGATTTTAGAAATACGTTTTTCTATTTTTTTAAATTTGTTTTTTAAAGTAAACTTCACTTGCTTATTCACATTTCTGTCGCGGAAACAGCAAGTTAAATGACTAAAAGTAGGTAAATTACAGAAAACAAAAGGGAATATGATTTTGGTTTTGCCATCATCGCACATAATAGTCTCCAAATACTCCCTAGAAAGCACCAGTGTTATTAAACATGAGTTTGAGTCTGGATTGTCTGGAAAGGTCTTTTTAAATCATTGCGCGCCTTCCGGATTGCCTACTCCAGAGGATATTAAAAACACCCCAATTCGGAAAACCGTTATCAAAACCTTTTAATGTAACAGCTGTGTCTGGGAAAAAAAGGATACTCACATTTATGGCAGTCACTTCCTTAAAAGCAACAGTTTAATTGTTGAACAAACCTTTTTACAGTGTGTTAAATGATTGCTTTATTTGTTTTTTTCTACAATGTAACACTCTAGAAATATTGATTCGGTGTCGGGCCTCTGAGAATTGTTAAAGTGGCTTTGTCAGTTTCATTGATGATCATCTGGCAGATGGAGACATCCACAGAAAACGAAGACAGGATGTTTGTAGGCAGAAGGAAAGAGCTGTCCCTCCGACAAGCACGCAATGCGGCCTGATCGTCACAAAGCTTTACTCGCTGCACAGTAAATTTCAGCCAGTTTATGAAAGCAGAGAAAACACAGACACATTGCTAGCAGTAGATTATAGGACTTTTAGTTCAAGAAGTACGTGTGAGCAAACAATGGTCTAGATATTGTGGTTTATTATAAAGTAGCCATTTTTCGGTTCGTTTTGGGCCCATTCGATTTGGCAAAAAAATCTGGGGGCATTTTAAATTCAGGAAAGAAATTTGTTGCCCAGTGCCCACACTCACTCGCTCTCTCTCTTGCTCTCTAAATGTTTCCCTACGTTCTACTTCCGCACGTTCTTCCTTCTCCCTTCTATCTTCAATCCTTAATCTTGTATCTAATTTCTTTGTCTGCATTTCAACTGACATAACCCGGCTACATCCGCCAAAATGGTGGCGCTGCGGTGCCGTTCTCCCCAATCCTCCAATTGAGGGAGAGGATGCTCCGAGGGCAATATGGAGGCACTTTCAGTGAAGTCCTCTCCCCTGATTGGAGGATTGGGAAAGGACGTCACCACAAGCACCACCATATAACCATCGTTTGTAGCTTTCAGTGATGTCCTCTTCCACGATTGGAGGATCGGGGAGGACGGCAACGCAGTGGCGCCATTTTGGTGGATGTTACCGGGTCAGAACATGTCTCACACTGGCCTTTTTCGTACATCCCAAAGGTCCTTGTGAGTAAAGAGTGGAAAAGTGAAGAGTTAATGACAATTTAAATTACTCCTACCCCCAAAAACGAAGATGATTCCCCTGGCATCTGCTAACTGCTAATATCTTCCATGTATGATTGTTTTCTGGCCAGTTACTGGTTCTGTATCTCACTCAGGGGAGAGTCTACGGAAATTGGAGTCGATCTTTTTCTAAGCCAAAATCAGTCACACGCGCTCCCTCAAACATAAGTACTAACCTATGCTTGACCACATAATGTCCTCATTTCACATCACCTCAAGTTACAGATATTTATCATTTTAAACCTGACTCAAATTACATCATTGCAGACCTGGACTTAATTTGCTTCTCATTATTATGGTTTTTGACCACTATAAGTAGTGCTGCACGTTTTATTTACCCAAACTAATTTACAAAACCTTTCCTGCATTATCTATACACATAATTGTGGATTTTAGGGCTGTAGAACATTGTGATGCACTCAGAACATTCTAGAAAATAGGGAGATCACGGGAGAAATACTAACTGAGGCCGATAGAGGGAGAATACCCACACACATGCTTTTCCACCCTTGCACAGAGTCACATAAAGCTGTGACCTCATACATCCGCGTCGACATGGGCAATTACACATCTTTCACCAATAATAACAAAGTAAATACCAGCAACAGCCAGCATGACCTAATTTTAATCTGCAGTATTGTGGGGCAAGTACAAAATGATTACGAATGTCCCCCTCAGCCATCCTAAGGGAGTCATGGTCCAAATTATAATCAACAAGTCATCCTGCCTGATCCAGGTCTCACACATTCGCTATAACCACAGCCATAGTACCTGCAAGATTAAGTACTCACGTGGCACGGTCACTCCATAGTGCTGACTATCGCTGATTAACACCTTCCTCTTCAGTTCATTGATGCCAACTCCTACAGGACCTGCAAACAACATAATATTTGAGAACATTCAAAGCTAGGAAAGAAGGTAAGCCCAGAGGGAGGAGAAGAAAAATTACTTATGAATGAAAAATTTAGAACATTTTTTATTTAATTTTTTTCATCTCACATCAGGAGCCTTAAGCCTCTTCCTTCCCCGCATATCTGGGAGGAATTCAGAAATTCAACAGAACTAGGAGTACAGTTTCTGATTCTGCGTTGAGTTACAAAAATTTTACATTTTGGGGTCATGTGGAAAAAAGGCTATCTATGAATGGTGTTCATTTTCATCATAGCAAAATAAACTTATACACTGGGAAGGTCCATGGCATAAAAAAAACAATATTTTCATAGTAAATCCCGCTGTTCTATTTTCCCAGGAACTTATATATATATATATATATATAAAATCTACAAATCTTTCTCACTATTTTTTTTTTTTTTTATTATGGCACAATGTAGGAAGAAACAGATTTTTCTAATCAATTTTGGAAGCTATGGTACTATTAAAATTCTATTTTGGTCCTGTAACCAGTCTGTGGGATCCTGCACTGGGCAGCAGTTTGCAGCCTTCCTGGCCGGTCCAAAAATATTTCAGATTTAGATTTTTGCAATTATTTGCTTTACAAAAATCCGGGGAACACCTTGCCATTTCAAATACAACCGCGCACAGAAGTTCTTCATTTTGAAACACAATTCCAAAAGACATTAACTGCACAGTGGAAAACAATAATATCTTACTATATATCTGCTAACACTGGGGGCTATTTAATGAAAAATGCCTGCTGTATATGTATATATATATACATATATATATATATATATACATACACACACATATATATACATACATATATATATACATACATATATATATATATATACATACATACACACACACACACACCTGGGTTACATATGCAAAAACATGGCACTCTACAATTAGCACTCCCATTAATTACCATATTAATTTTGCCTTATGTTTACAGTTAAAGTAACAGTCAATCTCATATATATATATATATATATATATATATATATATATATATATAAAGTATATCTATAATTTTACTTCACTGAGAGGGTGGTAGATAAGTGGAACAGCTGCTTAGGAGAAGTAGTAGAAGCTAACACAGTGAGGGAATTTAAACATGTCTTGGATAGGCATCTAAGACAAGACTAAAGACTGATTGAGGTCTGGGTCTTTACAACAGGAAGAACTGGCAGAATAACGGCCCAATGGCTTATCTGCCGTCACATTCTATGTTTAATATACATTTACTACACGTAAGATCTTTCTCAGTCTCTAATCTTCCCACTAGCTATCAAAGCAGATTACTGTACTTTAAGATTTTTTCTTGGGCATCTTAAAGTATTATTGACCACCCGGTTACAGGAATCTCTACTGCCCCTCGCACATGGAATTTACACAAACATCACATGTAAGGAAGCATACACGCCGATCAGCCATAACATTCTGAGCACTGACAGGTGAAGTGAATAACACTGATAATCGTATTATCAGGGCACCTGTCACTGGGTGAGACATGGTGAACATTTCGTCCTCAAAGTTGATGTGCTAGAAGCAGGAAAAATGTCGTACAGATCTGAGCGGCCTTGAAAAACAGACGAGCTACAGAAAAGTTATTGCTGGTTCTGATAGAAAGCTGTTAGAACACACAGTGTGTTGCAGTTTGTTGCGTATGGGGCTGCGTAGCCGCAGACCAGTCAGGGTGGCCATGCTGACCCCTGTCGGCTGCCAAAAGCACCTACAATGGGCACGTGAGCATAAGAACTGGACCACGGAGCAATGGAAAAAAACGGCCGGTCTGCTGAATCACGTTTTCTTTTACATCACGTGGATGGCCGGGTGCGTCGCTTACTTGGAGAACACACGGCACCAGGAAGCAGCACCACACAACTTATAGGACTTAAAGGATCTGCTGCTAACATCTTGGTGCAGATACCACAGCGCACCTTCAGAGGTCTAGTGGAGTCCGTGCCTCGATGGGTCAGGGCTGTTTTGGCAGCAAAATCGGGAACCTACACAATATTAGGCAGGTGGTCATAATCTTATGGCTGAGCGGTGTATGCACAATGAATCTGAGGGTTACTGTAACTCAGAATAGCTGGACTTACTCACAATTTGCAATCACATTCAACGTATCTAACCCTCATTTTACTCATACTTCACAACTGTCCCTATTTTCCTAATCTTCTGATTGTCTGAGGGAGATCAGGGAAGGAGAGAGTGAGAGTGATTTGGGAACCAAAGAGGGACTGGCACTCTTAATCAGACAGACATCTAAAGCCAGGATCCTGCCTTGGTGATTATTATTAGTGTAGCTTGTGTGATATTGGGACGTCACAAGCTCTCCCCCTTGAGAGATTTAAAGGACAATGCATGATATTGTGTTATATAAGAACACATGAAACTGTCCGCAAAGAAATCGCACATCATTCGCTGAACCTCAAAATAACACATTATTTTAAGCCTCCTTTACGATACCACATAACATTCCCAATACAAAACTCCTTCAGTGCCATTACCCGCAGCACTGAGGTCTATTAAAAGTTACGTTTGGCAAAACTCTTAGTGATTAATCATATTTCCTAAAGACTATAACTCGCTACAATGGAATAATCCACTGCAACAAGTTAAAATGGCCAAAACAAACTCCCGCTAGTTTTCCTTTTCATCATGAATTAAATGGGATTGTTATTGGGATCTCAGATGCAGCTAGATCTCTGCTCGCAAACCAACAATGACTTCATTTTACATGCATTTATTATTATTTGCAAAGAGTTTGGACACTTAGCAGCTGCTGCTGGATACAGATATTTAAACGGCTATGGGTAGTTATCCTCCTTATTCGAACAAGAGGTCATAAGGTAAAACCGGAAGTCATAGGCTTAGATATAAGGAAAGGAGGTTCTAGCTTAACAAGTGGGTGGTAGATAAGTGGAACAGCATCCAGGCAGAAGTGTGATAGACATAAAGCTATCCTATATCGAAGACAAGACCAAGGACTAATTAAGGTCTGAGTCTCTACATCAGGAAAAACTCTAGGTTTCTATCCCATAAAGGCCACAGTATATTTTTGACTTGGTTTAACAATTAGCCACGTGATCACATTACGCTATTTTTATTTACCCGTTGAAATGTAAAGTAGCTGGTGTCACAGACTGTAAGGGGCATGGTCCGGTTACCCTTATTACTAGATAAAAATACATTAAATTACAGCTATGAACACTCAGATTAAGGTTCAAATTTTGGATGAAATGAACTTGAATACATGTGCGCCACAATCCAGTGCTGCGGACACGGCAATACATGCAGTAAGGTCACGTGTGCGGACAGGTTGCGTTGGAAATTGGCTTCGGTTCGAAAAAACACTTCTTTTCAGTGGCTTGTAAAGTGGTTTTGCAACACGGGAAGGTGCTTAATGGTATAAAAGCTAATTAGCACACGGAGACTTGAATTCGTTTTTCCTGCTGCTCAGAAGAATGGCTTATAAAAATGATGACATACCGGCAGCGTTAGGTTTCACACGTTGCTGGAAACGGAGTCTGAATGCAGTGTGTGGGTTGTAATAATTTCCCTTTAACTCCTGAATCCTGGTTGGGAAGCAGCCCTCTATGCCACTATTCCAGCTAACGTGGAACAAGTTACGGTGTCAATTTAAAACAAAGTGAGAGACGTGTTTTGGCTGAGAAAAGAAATCGCAACCAAATGAGATATTGTAAAGATTCCCTGAAACACACAAGGCCTGGGCTTAGCACCTCTCGGCTGTGCTAGCCAACAATTTGTAAGAGGCATCTGCTATGTGTGCTAAAATAAAGGAACTAATTCAAACAAAAGAAATTAACAAGGAGCATGTCTCCATTCACACTACTCATCAAACCATGTAACACCTACGCAATGTAACTGCTATGTTAAAGCGTGATTGTTATATGTCTTCTACAGGAATCCTGAATCTCTCGTGATGAGGTATCCAAACCTGGGTTTTTAACCCATGATCTACATTAGAGCTTGGGGTGAATTTCCTGGGAAGACTGGCAATTGTCTTGAAAGTTTTCCACTTTTGCATTATCTTTTTTCCACTGTAGAATGATGGACCGGTTTGGAAGTGGCCTTATAACCCTTCCCAGATTGATGGGCAGCAACAATTGCTCCTCTGAGATCATTACTGATGTCTTTTGTCCTTGACACACCTGAATGATCCAGACCAGCAAACTGCTAAAACTTAGGCTTTTTTTTCTTTTTAAAGAGGTGATCACACTTGATGATGACCATTTGATCAAGGACATTTGGTTACCTGTCTGCTACTTAGCATCTTAATTCCTATGAAAGCAGTAGTTTTTTTGTTGTTTTCTTTACACATGGCTTCTCCATTTTGGCTTTATTTCTGTTAAATCATAACTCCGTGTTATATGTTATGTGTTGTTGTTGATCTGAGGTTATGTTTACCTATTTTTCTAGAACTGCTAATGAACAGATGATTGTTGTTATGCCCTGATTTTGAAGAGGGTGTACTGTCTAGGTGCATTCACCTAGAATAGTTCTATTATGGACTGTGCCACAGGCTTTTACCCCCTGTGTTGCCACCTGATACTCTAAAAATAATAACTTACTTTGAAACTCAATTTTCTAGTCTATATTGTACTGTGAGGTGCTAATAAATAGTAAGTAACCCCAGAAAAAATAAATACTCTGCATATATTTGCAATCTAAGACTCCTAGATAATGTTATCATACTTCAGCGGCTGCTTGGAAACCAACTGAACTGCGGGACCTGAATCTGAAGACAGACTGGAAAGGCCCTTCTTAGCACGACAAGCCTTGGCCATATGTGCAAAAAATAAATGAACAAATGTAGTTGCGATACTTAATTTGATGCTTTAGCTCCGGGGCAACTCATCATTATTTATGGAACTATGGATTACCACCTCCCATAAAGAGACATGTAGATCCTTACTAGTGATCTCTGGCTACATTGGAAAAAACTGTTTGCGGAGAGCTCTGGGCTAGGAGATGTTTGTGTCTTCATAGTAGATCGTGTCTCTATCTAAACAATAAAATCGGTTTCAGATTTATTGTAACAAGATTCTAAGTAGAATTGGGCAGAAAAAGCAGGAGCTAACATTTCCCAAACTGAGAGGCTCTCAGCCCATTGATCCACAGCTAATAGCTCTGTTTAAACTTCATAAGAGCTGTTGAAATTGTGGAGTATTTCTTCAGCTGTGGTGGTTTCATAATAAACGAGTGGGCTCCCTCTCTGTACAAGCCGCAGGAAACACTTCAACTAAAGACAAGTCGTTTTAAGTGGCCGAACACTTTAGAATAAACACTTTGGATAAAACAAACCTAGTATTCACCAATTTTAATTTTCTTAAAGGTATGCTTTTACTTTTACGCGAAGTAATTGAAATGATATGAAAACAGATCCTGCTTAATATAAACACAGCTATAGCCTGTGTAAGAAGCTGAATCCAGCGAGCAAGAATTTAGCACGTATGGTTTAAATCCCATTCTTCTCGCTTAAAGCTGCCCTTAACCTCCTCCATGGTCCAGTGGGAGAACTGTGCCTAAGAACTTCACACTCCTAACCTTTCTGCTAAATACATAATTCCTTGTGCATAATTCCATCGCGGGATATACAATACCTGACTTATTTCGATACAGGAACCAAAGGAAAGAAAAAAAGATCAGTATTATTTATTCAGGAGTACAGATATAACAATAATTAGCTCAATTTACAGCCCAAACACACAATCTTCTTAAAAGCATTTCCCTTTTTCCCTTAAAGAAATATGAACAGGACATTCTAGTTCAAGTCTTTAAACCTTACATCTTCTTGTTTTAAGATGAAGGATCTAAGCGAAAAACAGCATCCTCTCTGCATTCTTTGGTGAAACAATGTAATTTTAGTGAGAAGATAGGAAGGAGAGCTTAAAAGTGAAAATGAAAAAGGGTACACCAGTCTTCAAAGAAAAACACATCTCCTGTGGAGATTATTCATACGGAAAGCACTTGGTACATCTACCTTAGGCTAGGGAAGATAGCAAAGAAGTGTAAAGAGAGGTAAGAAATACACAAGGTGAAGAAGACTGATGTGTCCAAGAAAGGACAGGAGGAAGACGATCTAAGTATGTAAGTACTCTGCTAGTATTTGAGTAAAAATATTAAGTAAACTTACAGCTTGAATACTGCCACAACCTGGAGACCTGAAATAAGTTGGTACCCATTTCATGAACTCGATGAGCCTCATCAGATCCAGGTTAAGGGGGAGTCATCCCACCAACTTTAGCATGTTGGTCCAATAAAACCTGTGTAAATTCTAGGCTTTGAGAGTAAAAATTTAGAGGGAAATAAATCTCCCAAGTTATATGAGACATGTCAGTTTAGGAAGAGGAGCAGAAAAAAAGAGAATTCCAGCCATGAGAACAATGGGAACTGACATTGCAAGGGGAAAAAATACAAAACGCATTATAAAAACTCAATGGTTTCAATATCTACTGCTTTTATTGAATGTAACCGGACAATACACTGGAATCCGCCAGCTACTGCAAATCCCTGTAATTTAATACCAAATAATATCAAAGTCCTGTTCAGCAGTAGCAATCGCCTTGACGTGGCAAATTATAAGAATTTGCACATAGACAACGACAGATATCACTGACACGCTCAATGTTTTCCTTCATGGATGATTAAACATGAAGTAAAACTTCTGAAGTGTCCATGACATCTGTCAGCAGTTCCATTTTGATAAACATTGTACTTCCCAGAAGTCTCTCTGCAGACCATACCTCCTCGACTTGTAAAAGGAAGAATGATCACTGGAGGGCTTCTATCACCACCGCTTTGTATAATCGTATCAATATTTAAACATATGTAGACGAGGCACGGTGTTCCATAAAAGTTTAAGGTTGCATCATATTCTGAAGTATTTTTTTTTACTTTCTCCTGTCTGTTAAAGTATTAAGGTAATTGATGAAGTGAAGTCACAGCAACAGTGCTTCCAGATTTCAATGTTTTATTCAACCAAAACACAAAGTATAAAAATGCACAAAATGCAAAAAGTGTTGGCGTATGCAGCTGAACGCCTACCCAGTAAGTACTTCAGAACATCCTTTTTTTTTTTATCACCCATGGCAAACTCTCTAAAGTTAGGGCAACCCTCCTTACATAAACTGTAGAGGTATACTCGATTGGTGACATTTTAAAGGTGGAAACCGCTTAATAACACATGGACCCTTGAGGCTCATCATTAGAATTGGGGGGAAATAGCTAAAATTCACATATACAACCAACATCATCCCACTAAGCTTACATAAAATGACATCTTTCTCCCTTATCTCAAAGCTAAACTTGCTAACTTCTATAGTTAGTCAATTAACATATAGTTTACATTTTTTGGCATTTTGTTATGTCCCGTCCCATAAAAAAGCACAGAAATTAGCAGAAGGTTGTACGACTGATGGGAACCCTACAGAAGAATATCGCTACTCTATACGTAAACATGGTTAGCTACAGCAGTCGGTGGAACCTTCGGCAGGTGCCTTTATGAATGTTTGAAAACACTTTCTCTGACAGTAAGAACAGCAATTTAGCTTCCCACCGAGTTGACTTTTAGATAACCCCGTTTTTCCATCAGACGCTGGAACACTGACTGATTCAACTCCCACACATGCAAACACTATGCGTTTTAGCTTATAATATCAGATGCTATGTTGTTTATTCATTGAAAGTATCAAAATGTCAATTCCAGGTGTCCCTCCGTCTGCTACACAATGGTAATGGAAGACACCTCTGTGCACATTTGGAAATGTTTGCACAGGATAGACTCACTAGAAGGTAACATAACTGGCAGGGGTCTTAGGAACATTGATGGTTTTTCGGCGCAGGGAGGGATAGGGAGTTAAGCTTTTCAATCCCCAGAAATCATCCAATATCCTGGCTGTGGAGCAGATATAAGTTATACTATTTATTTGTTAAAACTTTTTTGCAGATTTTCTGAGACTTCTCTGAGGTAATCAAGGAACAGAGGCAAGTGCATTTTTTTGTTCAAAGCAGCCTGTCACGGAAGGACATTCTTTTGTTTTGTAAGGGTGTTATACGGTCTGATAAAGGCAAAGGACTGGCATTTTAAGCAATGCGTTGAGGCTTCCAATGTGCTAATTTTCCAACCCTTGAGTCATTGTAGCTATCTGGGAACATTCTATGTATGGAATGGTTTACTACACACAGCTGAGCAGATAAGAACTCAACACAAGGGGAACGCTCAATCGATTTTACAATCTAGAGGGAGTTAGGGTGTACTACACAAGGGGGTAAAAGTGCCACTGTTAAGGATAGTCCAGCCACATTGGTATAAGTATCGTTCGACGGCAGGAGAGAGACTAGGAAAAGTGGGCGAAGGAAAATGGGATGAAGGACGTCAAAGTGGGTCTTGAGAGATTTTTTGAAAGACGGAAAGCCCGGGGAAAAGATGGAAAGGCCGGGGAGTGCATTCCAGAGAATAGGGGCAGCCCTTGAGAAGTCTTGTAAGTGTTCGTGAGAGCTAGAAACCAAATGGAGATCATCGGATAAGCGGAAAGACCGGGCAGGAGTGTATTTGGACATGAATGAGAAGATGAAGAGCCATTATGAAGAGGTGTTCGTAAAGCGATGGGAGAAGAAGATATGTCTGGCAGCAACGTTCAAGGTATGAGGTACCCCAGCTATGATAAGGTTACAATAATCGAGGCGGGAGCTAATGAGGGCATGAACAAGAGCCGTTGTGCATCTTGTGTAAGGAAGGGACAAATGTGGCAATGTTTTTAAGTTGTAGACGGACATTTTTTGAGAAAGACAGGATGGGGGGGTGAATGATGTCATCAAGACAATCTATATTCTAGATGCCAAAATATTATTTTCCAGATATACCGTATTTGCTCTGAAAAATTCCCCCCGTCTTATAATCGAGGTCGTCTTCTAATCAGACCTCATTCTGCTGGGGCCAGGCTGCTTACCGGGCTTTGATCGCGAGCAGCGTCTCTGCTATCAGCAGCAGAACAGGAAGCTAGCAGAGTGTCACATAACTCTGCCTCCCCCTCCTTCCTCTGGGGGCGGGGCCAGAGAAGTTGCTCGCACAGCCGGGCCCCTGCAGAAATCTGCAAGTGGGAGATCTGCAGTTCAGGTAAGGGGGTGGGGGGTTTGAGCGTGTGTGTGTATGTGTGATTAATGGAATGAATGAGTATTTAAATGTTTGTGAATGAGTGTGTGTGTGTGTGATAACATGGATGTGTAAGGTGGGTGGGGGTGGTAGCATGGCATAGGGAGGCTGTAATCACACTTCTAACATCCCCAGGTTCCAGCATGTACTGGCTGCCTTGGCTTGATAGGAGTGTGATTGCTGTTAGCAGTTATATATATATATCTCCAGAAATGCATTTTAACCCCCTATATGCCACTCAGCCCCATGACATGCCTTTTAACCACCTATATGCCAGAGTGGCATATAGGGGTATAAGGCATATCATGGGGCAGAGGGGCATATAGGGGGTTAAAAGGCATATCATGGGGCACAGTGGCATATAGGAGGGTATAAGACATTTCTGGAGGCAGAGTGGCATATAGAGGGTTAAAAGGCACATCATGGGGCAGAGTGGCAAATAGGGGGGTATAAGGCATTTCTGGGGGCAGAGTGGCAAGCCTGGGGGCAGATGTGCATAACTGGGGGGGGGGGCAGGTTGGCAAATAAAAGGAAATAAAAAATATATTTTTTTTTCAATCATAGCTTTTATTAAATATGAAAATTAGTTTACATGAATTAATATTTACTAGTAAAACTTTTTTCCTATAGGGTAGTCTTATATTCAGGCTTTTCGTTTTTTTCCTAAATTAATATTTTGATTTTGGGGGGGGTCGTCTTTTAATCAGGGTCGTCTTATAATCGAGCAAATACGGTATTTATACTTCTAAGCAGCTCTTCACCAGTAACAGCACCTAAGGGGATAAATGAACTCTGGCAAATGACACATCTTGATTTAAATACATGTTTGTTTTACAAACTACCAATCATTAAATGGTGTAACATGATGTGGCTGCTAGCCTGGCTAATTTAACCTTTTTTTGGGACAGTTTTCTTCTGCCAATTGATTCGAACAAATATATTAAACAAAAAGTAGAATGCACTTTGCGCTCAGCACACATGAATATAATTAGTATGATTATATTTTAATGAACTGCACTTGATTCCAAAAGGAAATGTGCTATATGCCAAACATTATCTTTTGGCAATAGCACCGAATGCATTTTCACAATCACCCTTTAAATTTGCCAGCACATGTGATAATTTTCATTAGGGTTGTTGTTCCTGACATGTGACAACAATTTCCAGGTACTTCATTTGTTAGGTGGCTAAAGATTCAATTATGATCTCCCTGTCTCAATGCAAATCTTTTAACAATAGCACAATGCATTCAGGGGCTCCTTTCCCTTAGTGATATATCCCTTCCACTAAATCCATAAGGTATAGAGTTTGGGCTCTTGTTGGCTCAATGAAAAGGTCAATACAGTGGCAGACCCATCTGGATGTTTGTTCTTAATCATCAGGGGAACTTTCTTAATAAGCTGACCCTGACACTTTTTCAATATTCAACCAACTGCGTTAACCAAATGGCTCTAATACCGGTCCTCATGTAAACCTTGATTTTTATTATTTAAAAGTACACTTAATTGAGTAAGAGCTACGGTCAGAGAAGTATCCATTGTCTCGGTGAAGACCTTACTGTATAACAATATCCAATGGGATAGTAGTCGACATGTACTGTATGTGTTAGATTTTCCAACCATACAATGACAAAATTGTTGTTTTGGCTAATAAAATACAGAAACAGGAAAACGTTTTGGCAGACAAGAACTGTATGGCTCATCAAGTCTTCCCTTCCCGTACCTAAGGAGACTTCATTTCTGATGTTGGTTCCTACACAGGGCAGTCTTACGCCCATCTCAAACATTCTTAAATTCATGTAACTTAGAAAAAAAAAAAAAAAGTTAGCTTTCAAGTGTGTGCCTATTAGTCCCTAAAACTTAATTCCAGATGTATCCCAAATTTTTTTCCAAATCTTGTTTTTTTTCTTACAAAGGACGATAGACAAAACTTAATGTATGATTGGAAGGTGTGGCTTTTCATCACTAACTGATTAGTACAGTAATGCGATGACACTACTGGAAAAGTTTAGATGGTGTCAGATTGTCTGATAGATAACCAATGGAACACCATTGACGTCCAAGCCCTGTTTTGGCAGAACCATTATCAAGTTCACAGTCTCAAAAGGAAAGACCAAGAAATCACTTTGATTCCTCCTTTCTCCAACCCTGGCTCTCTGTGTTACCAGAAATTAATGTCAGAAAAGAGTTTCCAGCTCAAGAATTATAGTTCCTTTCCATCTGAATGCTATTGAAGAGATTACTCTATTTTAAGGGGTGAGGGGTATATTTCTGAAGAAAAAACAGCTCGCTCCAGCTCATTCGCAGACTTTGGAAAGTGAATCACTGCAGATAACAAAAACCATGGCAAAAAATCTCTACTTCTATTATTTCAAGGTTACGTTTCAACACCTAATCATATTTTAAGCAGAATAAACAAGGTTCGTATAGTATTACAGCTTATCAGTTGAAGCTTTGTTATTTGTGGTTTTGTCAATAGTTTCCAAGCTACAATGTGACATTACATTGGCTTTTTTAACACCCAAATCTGGAGCCTTTCAGCAATAAAACTCTGAAAATTGTAAAAATAGTGGAAAATTATTAGCAGATGCAGTACCATAATATTTGACATCATAGAAAGGGTTCTAAGCAACTCTATTCATAACATAACGATTGTTAGAAGTTCCAACAAAGCTTGTCTTTTACAAAAGATCCATACTCACCGACCAGGACTATCAGTCTGTATTTCTCATTAGCCGGTCGCTGATACAAAGCTACCTCTTCATAGGTCGGCACATCTGCCATATCGTATTGATCGCTCTTCTTACATTCATACATAAATTTATTTGTTTTTCTGTCCTTCCTGCTGAGACGAAAACTTCTCCTAAACCCAGCTAAATAAGGAAAGAAATAAAAAAAAAAAAGAAAAAAAAAAAAAAAGAAAAACACATTTTTTAGATCAAAACTTGAAAGAAATCTGGATGGATTTACCTTGTTCAGAAAACTTTCATAATCATCATATTCATAAATATTTTAACAAATGTAACAGCACAGAAATCATTACAGTATAACCAGAAAAAATACAGCCGTGACTGATTTTACTTCTGTACAGTTTAAAGGCACCCTCTGAACTATTACTTATTCCTGTCTCGATCTGGCCATAAATCCAAGACAAGTTATAGGAAAAACAGGACTTACAATATTCTAAAGTAGTCTACAGGATTTCGGACTTTCCAAAAGAGATACGGCTCGAATATGGGTTTTTCTTTTCTAAACCCTTACCTTTTTTTTTAGATTATTAATTTTAGCTCCTGTAAAGCCACTTACTGTATATTAAAAAAGAAGCAATCGTAACTTGAAATAACCGAGCTTTGTGAGGAACGTTACATGTTTTTTAAGCTCTCTGAAACCTTCAGCCATTAAATAGCTGGATATTTATTAGGCAATGCACATGTAAGGTGGACATAAAAATGAGCAAACATTACGAGCCCAGCTAGTAACGAATAACAGAGATGAACTGTAAAACCCTCGTTACTCTGATGTGAATGTCTATGTACTAAATGTCTACACACAGAAATACGGTTAAATTCCGTTTTCAAAAAGAAGGCGTTCTTGGGGTGCTATGATACTACTCAGAATCTTTGGCTCCAACAGAAAAACACGTGTAGTGCGGATAGTCATTGTACATACCACCCCAACATTTTAGGGGTCCAAATCAGGATATCTGTCTTGGGATGTGTGGCGAGAGGTGGGGGGGGGGGTGGCTACCTACCAACGTTACTCAAAGAGCCACCTTGTGGCCCTAAGCTGAAGAGCATCTCAAGAAGACCGTGCAGAAGCTGCAGTGGGGGTGTGCAATGGTGCTGCAACAGCTCCCTAGGACCTCCCCGACTGTCCCATGATGCCCACAAAAGTGGGACAGTGCCCCAGGACTGTCCTGAGAAAAGTGCAACTGTTGGGAGGTGTATATTATTTAGTAGTTAGTAAATCTTAAAGTATTTCAAAAGGCAAAACCAGAAACCCAATATGTTTTACAGATAAATCATAAACAATGTTAGCTCAAGTTAATTTCTGATCAAGTAAAAAAATCTGCTAGTAAAAAAAAACAAAGCAGGAATTGTTAGTGAATGACATCTGTAAATCTGTGAACAAAGCACATAACACTGGGGGTGCTTATAGAAAAGCATTATACAGGGCATGCAATGCCTGCAGGTATACCCTCTTTGTCAGCTACCCCCCCAGTCGCATGGATGTTTCAGGGGTGCTATTGTATCAAGGTTTTTTGTTCATGTATGAAAAGATTTTGTAGCATAGAGCAGTAATAGTAAATACTAATATGAGTAACAATATGGGCTACTGTAGCAGTAGTATTATTTTGCCTCTATTATAATGCTTTTTTGTATGAAAATGTTAGCTTATCATTATTTCTGTCTGTCTGGTAAAAAGTAGAGGTATAACCATGTTATCATGCATCAGTGTCTTTGTACGCTTCCGTAAAGGGGTTTATACGCAGTGTGTGCGTGTAGAGTTTTAATACTACTACTACTAATAGTTAATAACGATTATCATCATCATCATTACAGACAGCCTATTAAAGCCCAGACCGCTGCCTCCCTGCTCCGAGATTCCCGGTTATAATGTGAAAACCTGTCCCTTTCGAGAGAAACACGCAGAACATTGAAAGAGATGCGTTTCTGAAGTCTGTTCAGTTAAAAATAATCTTAATTATATGTGAAATTGTGTTTAGGATCAAAGCACCATGCCAGGTAAGCGAGCAGAAGAAATACTTGCACGGTTTAACCCTTTCAGTAGTACAGGGGTTTACAAGAAATAACTTCCACTCATGTTCACAGAACACAAATGTTGCAGTTAGTTCTATAGCTCTTATATATTATATTAAAGCACTTTTTAAAACTCAAAATCCACAACAAACTCTAATCCGGAAAATATTTACTAATCTACAAGCAAACCCATTCCCCTCTGCTTTCATTACGTATGATTATGGAAACTTTGGCTGCACTTATAAAACCGATACTTTGGTTGACAAACAAGAGGGAAAAAAAGATCATGACATAACAACTTAATGGGATGAGAAAAATGATCGTGTTTTATTACCACAAAGCGTTCCAAAGCAATTACGGTCTTGAGAAGGTCAACTCAATTGACAGGTTCAGTTGAAAATGAACATTTGTAAATTTCCTAATCCAAGGGAAGGTGTAGTAATGCAGGGTGCCACTAGATGGCGCACAGTGCAAATTCACTACTGATTATGCCCCCTCGCCCTGTTACGAGTCGGGTCCCCATTTGGTTAGTCTATTGGTGCAGGCTTGTAGGTTAAGACATTACAAAAATGATTGCCCTTCTTCCACAATCTTTTTTGTAGCTGTTGTAAGATATACAAAATTCTGTGTGTTGAGGGGATGACTACTAGTTATAAACGTATCATGAATATGACACAGGAAACCGAAAGCTATTGTTTGCAGCCATCCAAACCAAGTAAGAACATGAATTTCCAAGAAAGTACATATGATAAAGTAAAGTTCTTTTTGCATACGTGACATTTTCTGGAACAGATATAAACAAAGTGTTCTTTTTCTGACACTTTCTCCCACCCATTCGCTGCAAACTCAACACCACTTTAAGGAAAACTCCATCCATCATATGCACTTTAATGCATGTACATGGACATTCTGCAGAAGCTCTCTACAAGCATTTGCCCCCTTTTACGTTATCCAGCTCTTTGCTGTGCTGGAGTAGTCTTCGGCCAAACACATATATGCCACATGATACACTTACCACCATTCTGTAAGCATTCCAGGTAATGTATGCATGCGCAGAAAGCGCCCCCCATAAATTCAATGGGAGAGTTTTCCTATCACTGTCTGGCAGCTTCAAGCAATCAATCCATGGCATTAAACTACCTTGGAAGCAGTGAGGAGCTTCAGCTTCTCCTAAAGATAAATTATTTGTAGGTTTGATGACATATATTAGTGCATTTAAAGTACATTACTTGTTGTGATAACATATTTCATGAAAACATAGCTTTATAACTATTCATTACTATTTGTAGATTCAGGAGGATGACCATGGAGCGATGAGGAGAAAAGGTATTTATCAGCTGCAAACACACGAACAATAAAGACATGGAAAGAATGATTATTCAGTCAAACCGGTGTGGAAAAAAACATTCCTATAACACAAGCTAAACTTGAGGATCTATGCTGTAACAGGAGACATGTCTGGCTTCTCGAATAAATGTCAGGGCAGAGGCCATAACTGATATTATCGTTACAATGTATCTGTAGGACACGGTGCGTGGGTTCTACACATCATCACTCTACACACTCGCTAAACGCAGCGGATGGATCCAGTGACATGGTGATTCACAGGCTAAGCAGTTAGCGTAACACACTTAGGAGGTTAGGAATATCACATTCTAGATGAATTACATATCAATCACATACTAGCCGGGGGGTTAAATACATGTTTCACTTACTGTAAACTGGCTTAATATATTCATCTAAATAATAAATTAATCTTCGTTCATTAAACTGGCGAATGCCCAACACATTCCTCTCTAGTTCTTTATAGTTGGGAAGAAAATCAGATTTTTTAATAATATATA
Source organism: Sceloporus occidentalis (assembly GCA_023333645.1). Taxonomy (NCBI): domain Eukaryota; kingdom Metazoa; phylum Chordata; class Lepidosauria; order Squamata; family Phrynosomatidae; genus Sceloporus; species Sceloporus occidentalis. The sequence goes on along the minus strand of JALMGF010000063.1, from coordinate 3,338,370 downwards.
ATAAGAAAGTCTTAAAAAAAAAAAAAAAAAAAAGACAATATCATGTTTCTATCCAACTGTTAATTCTGTTCTTATTCAAATTGGCACCAATAAACCTTGATCCATTACAAATTGGTAAAAACAAACTTTTAAACTGATCCCCGGTGAATAATGGTTGTAAAGTGAAGAGATGTTTATGATTTTAGGAAATATTACATGAATGGTAGGCAAATATTTTGTGTCTCAACGGATAAGCAAACCGAATCTAAACATATTCACATATAAATCAGAAATAAAGACCTTTAAGGTTGCTAAACATCGTTCCAGAGATTAATGACCAAATCATTGTGATAGCCGCAGCCTCCAAGGGCAAAACCAGAGCGTTCCAAGGTATGGAACTTCACATATAAACCAGAATAGAAACTACGAACTCAGCACCAGTACCAACAACTAGTTAAATGGCAGTAGGTTTGGGTAGAGGTGGGTAACACAACTATTGCAGCAGCTAGGCATCCATAGATCCTGGAATTTCACTGCGTTACGTCAATTGAGATCTTTATAAAGTATCTCTTCAGCTTGATTGTTTTTTCTCCCTGAATTCCACACAGATGTGTCCAGCGCAGTCAACTTTCTAACCGTGGCCAACTTGATTTCCAGAGTCATGTTTCCCAATTCAGTGCATATTATTATACCAAATGTTTGGTTTAAAAAAAGCCGTTTGTAAAAGACACTGCTGTATTTTGATAAAAGAAAGAATAAAAAAACCATTCTGAGAGCAGACATCTTTGTACACCAAGTAAAATCATCTCTTTGGCCGCTGCGAGCTCATGGATACTTTAGATCGTGTGATATAATTGATGCGAAAAGAACATCAGTTGTACTAGAATTTATTCTTGACACAAAAGGAAATCATAAAGACAGATAAAGATGTACAGGTTTAGGAAGGCAGCGCGGTGTGAAATTCCCTATGATGTATGGAAGTATAACTTTGTCTAAAAGAATCAGAAAGGCCCCAGTTACACCGTTTTAGGGCGATCTTGAAGATTTTAAAACCTAAAAAAAAAACTTGCATGCCCCTTATGAAGATCAAACACGGTGCAAGGACAAACCAGCAAGCTTAGCATTCGGATAGGACTTCCGACATCTGCGTGATCCGGGAAATAGAAGGAATGGCAAGGAAAAGTGACTGCTACCTCATTACTGGCAGCTGCCTTCTTCTGCACAATAGATTCTTGCTTGTGGTTTCTCTTTAACAAAACGACACAAGCCAGAGTCGTCACAGCAAAAACTGTAAATCTTTTGGGCTTTAACAATGAGTTCCTAACATTGTCTTAAGTGTCTCGACTGCTCCCAAAGCACTGCATTCGATGGTTTACCCAAAAGCGTATCCTATTTCTTAAAAACGCAGCGCAGCTAACAGCACAGGGCACAGGGCACATCAGAAAAGTCTGGAAAGCAAGACAGGAATTAATGTTGTCAGATCATTAATTTTCATATACAGAACTGCCAAAGGAATGCAACGAGTTCCTGCTCCCTGAAAGCAGTGTCACGGACCAGATGACCTACAGAACTCGTTTTATACAAAAGTGTCACTTTTTGGGAATTCATGTTTTTCACATTTCTTCCTTTTTTCAATCATGTATTACTTTAAAACTCATAAATGTATTACTATCAAGGAGGTGGCCAACTCATTCTTCTCTAGTTGGCCTTCTTATTACGGACACATTGTTCTACGAGCTCAAGGTCTTATGTCTACCAAAAAATAAAAATGTATAACATATTGAGCATCACATTTTTTTATTTTAGCACTAGAAACACTGAGGACATCGGGAACGTTTTTAGAATGGTAAAAGTTATATATACCAAATTAATTTGGCTTGCTTAGCATTACACTGTGTATTGACTACCCCACTTTACTGAGACACTTCACTTTGAATTGGAATAAAGAGTGGCTGCATATTCTCAGATGTCTCTGCCATCACCGCGAGCAGAGGAACATCCGGGTTTCGTACACGTCCGATGTCCTCAATTAGTCGGCACAAACGTAGTGCAGACTCCACTTGTTTCTGGAGTAACTCCCAACTTGCAGACTTAGACCGCATTAATAAAACCCCTGGGTATGTCTTCTGTGTATAAGAAAACATTGTCGAGAACAGCAAACAGATGATTTTCATCCGCGTTCACCATATGCTCACAAAAGACTCTTTTCAGAGAGCTATGAAAACGGCTTTGCTAATGAGGACATGTGTTGTACTCGAAGGCTTTTTATTTTTGTTTTATCAGCTTTGGATCGTTTTTTAATAATTAAGAAGACTACTTAAAAGGAGAAACATTGTAATGTTTCTCTTTTAAGGCTTTGTTAAAACATTAGACAGCCGAGCACCGCATTTCACCTACCCTGTCTGGCAATCACAGACTTGGCTAAGGGTGCCACGGGGAGTGTTTTCCATATACTTCTGGCTTGGAATGAAGTTACTACAATTGAGTGGGTTGTCTGTATTGAGGCAAAAAACGTTTATTGCAACTCCAAGAAAGTGACTGGTGTCTGTGGAAGGTCAGACTTAAGATCCACAATGATAAGCCTTGGAAACTAAAGCCGCTGCATATGGAAAATTGGGGACAAATATGGAAATTTTAGGAACGAAAACATGTTCAGCACCAACAGTGCATTGCAAAAGATTTCCTGTTTTCCATGCTTGTTAAACCTCAAACCCAGCATGCACGAGTTTGTCCAACCTCAACTATGCATAGAACATTGAACTGTTAGGAACGAAGACATATTACACGTTAATAAAAAAATAATGGCTATAACAGAAACAAGAATGCCTTGATCCTGTTAAGTTTTTAAACCTATTAGATTCAATTAAGAGTAATCGACAGGATCTTGGACAAATGCTTATTTAGTTGCAGAGTTGACGAAGGAGATGCAGTGGATTTTTGGTTATGGTCCTTGAGAGCAACAGTTGGATATAAACAACATTGACATCGGTGGCTCATTTTCACTGGCATTATCATCCTTAAGCAGATAAAGCCTGTTGGGGTTGAGACGATGAAGAAGGTTTGAGTGGTCCATGCATATGGCCAACCAACCATGCCAAATACAAGGTGAAAGTTCTGAGCAAACCCCCAGAACTCAAGGGTATAGCTGAAGTGACTGTAACCGCTTCATGTGAGGGAATGTACTGGCCATTTTATTCAAGACATACTCTGGAGCATAGAGAGAATCTACTACCACAAAGTGGGGGCATCACATAATTAAATTAAATAATTGCATGAAATGGAATGTATCTCTTAAGGCTTCATTAACTAGCCTTAGAATCACACTTTCACCTTCCTCTCCAAAGACACTTATTTCAAAAATATCCCACTTATTCCAATAACAAAAATACTTTGTCAGCTACTCAATGCCATGGTTTAACAATTCACAGTCTGGAAAACCATTAAAACATTTTAAATAATAGCACAAATAAATATTATGTGATTATAAGTGATAGAATGTAGAGGGCTGTATCGGATAAATGTCGTACTGTCCAGGGGGAAGCCTACCTGTGGGGTCCAAACATTTTCAAACGTCTTTGATAAAAAAGAATACTATGTTTCTGTCCTAACGAAATGGACCTAATTAAACAGCGGGCAGCGGGTTTGTGTCACCTAAAACAGAAATATTTTAAGTGCTTTTTCTGCCGAGACGTAGCATCACATCTGCAACAGTAAACGTGTGTATAAAATGCTAGCTCAGTATACGTATCTTTAAATCTCAATGGCGCAGTTCTGGAACCTTAAGAAACCATCAATAATGTTTTCATGGAAACTGTCATTTGTTTTCAAACAATTTCAGAAATTTAGGAGACCTGAAAATATCTCCGCTGCTCTACACAGGTGCATCAAATCAGAATAAAATGATTTGTGTGTTATTCAGACGTCGTAAATATTTTAAAATGCTTTATACCACAGAACGTATTTGTTGAGGGAGGATGAAAGGTGTACTGAATTCGGTATTAGTCGTATGAAAGACAATAAATACATTAATCATGGTGATCCACGACTTGAAAATTCTTTGTATAGGTACGGATCCTTTCTGACCCCAACATATCCCTGCTTACATGAACTCATCCAAAATGCATCTTATGCTGGAAAAAAGAAGTGAAATACCTTGGCAGGGTTGCTAGGAATTGTTGAAGAACAGTTTGAAGTTAGGATGAGAGGTTCAGCACACAATAAACTGCTCCTTTGGCAACTTTCGAACAAAGCAAGTTCACACAAGGGTGAATAAGCAGTAGGCAAAGCCACGCCAACCAACCTCATTACATGCAAAGGAGTGGAATGGAATAAAATGACATTAAAATGAACACGGACAAAAGATGTGTGCATCACACGATCTGGGAAACAGAAGCTCAATCTTCTGATGCTCATCTGCTTTAGAATTTTGAGTAGACTTTAGCAGATAATGTACCCTAAAACCCGAGCAGCAGAACAGGGATAAGAACTGAATTGTGACAAGGAACCTTTATTCGGTCTTAAAAAAACAAGTTGACTGGCAGAATACGAGCAGTGGCCATCACCTAAGCCCTGTGATAGTCAAGGTGAATTTGAGAAGAACATCTCAATTTCAGTCACTGGACATTAGAAGGGGGCACTAGGACATATAACCGTAGTTAATAGGTTAAATATGAACAAAACCAAATTACTAAATCTGTCATGGAGTCCACTGAATTGCTGAAACTTCAGCATCCCTATTATTATTATTATTAATTCTTGTCACACATGAAATTAACATTTGGAGAAAAATAACTCAATATTTTATGCTCTGAATACTGAGCGAGTTAGTAATTTATTTTTTTATATTCTGTATTATAATGTAGTTAAATACACTAGTGCTTACTGAATTCTCTAACACAATATCGCCATCATGTTTCACTGCATCACAATGCATGATTTTTCATATTTCTCCAAATTACACAGAAATGTGATGGCAGAAAGGGATCATTTGGTCCATCCAGTCTGCCAAAATATTTGATGTTCAAAATGATTAAAATTAATGCCGTGACATGACTTATTGAGAGATCCCAACATTCATTTACATGAGGACAGGACATGGCGATGCGGTAATCACTGCTCCTACCTTTATCTCTTCCTTCTGCTCCTAAAAGATGCAACAAAAGAAAAGACAACAAAAAAAGAGGAAAGAACGAAAGACAGAAGAAACCGAAAGAGTATTTAAAATGGGGTAAAGACCAAAATCTGTATCCAATTTCTCACCTAAATAGGTCCCCGTGTTATGAGCGTCATATCCTGCATCTTCTGGATGAAGTATAAAAACGCACAGACAAAAGCCAAGAAATAAAGCAGAACAGTTAGAGGGCCAGCCACAAGTGCAAAAAAAGAAACTTTTCTTATAAAAAAAAATTAAAAATAAATTAATAAAAAAGGAAAGAGAAAGACATTTTGAAGCACAGCATAAAAACACCAGAAATCAGATTTTCTGTCTGCGATAAATGCAATATTTTCCAGTGTGTTCAGTGAATGCATTTTTTTTTTTTTGCATTTTGCTGCAAATGTAAGGTTTAGACTAGTTTTACCTTTTGGTAAAAAGTAAGGGTATTTGTAAATGGAATGGCAGCATCTACAGGAAATAAACAGGCGCTGCTTAGAAAAACGTGCGTCTTGTAGGATCAGATATTGTTCTATTGTTTTGTAATTTTTATTTATTTTTATTTTTTTTAACAATCTGCTTTCATATTCATAATTCCCCCAAGATAATTTTTCCAGGAATAGGCAAACCAGCCATTTGAAAAGGATATATTACACAAATTAGCAAACAGAAAAACTATTTTCTGACTTGAAGTCTGTCCAAACAACAGTGCACAGTTACCAATTTTGCCTGCGAGGAAGTGGCTTAATTGTTTAGGACAAATATGATCTCACTGCTTAAGGTGAATTAAGGTTATTTTTCTGTTTTTTTTTTTTGTTTTTTTTTATTCTAGATCATCTCCATAATTTCCCTGCCCTGTCTATCTTATTGGAAAAGGCTATTATTTGGAGATTTACTACTATGTAAATTGTGGCTTTTTATTGGCTTAATGCACTTCAATAGTGTAAAGCAGATTTATAACATTATAACAATATTATTTTTATATTTTCTACTATTTTATTTTATATTATATTTTAAAGACAAATTGGGCCATATCCGACTTTCAAAGCCACAGAAAAATATTGCTATTAGGGGGAAAATATATATATATATATACTATTGGGATGCCGTATCTTTTCTCTGCAATCTGGTTTTCATCTGAAATGCACAGTGGGTCACTGGAGGCTGCACAAAATTTAGCAGAACAGTAAAAAGAGATTAACAGCCCCAGGTGTTCTGCCAAAGGCACCTTGGATTTTGGAAGACGCGTTACAGTCCATTATCAGTCAACTGTCTTTAAAAAGCTTCAACCAGAGACACAGTCTTTTAAAGTAGATTTAAAAGATCCCAGCTTGGTTTGTGATCGTAGGGATTATAAACAATAAAAGAAGTAAGAATTAAAGTCAATTTGACGTGAAAACTTATTTGTTAGAAGAACAGAACACGGCTATGCGCCTGACATGAAATCACACATTTGTAGCTTTCCACATGCAGTCAACTCTTTAAATTACTCGAAACAATATTGTCCTAATAAGAAAATGACATTATTTTAGTACAGTAAAGGGTCATTCTGCTTTCTTTCCCTTTTTAAATCAAATATTTTGACCCCCCTCATAGGAAGCACTTTCCAGGACACCTAATCCTGGCTTTTTCACGTGCAATGTTTACATTCTGTAGAAGGATAGCGTGCAAATTACATGGACAAAATGATTGTCTATCACAGGTTGCCTCGTTAAACCCTGCAAATAAAAATGTGGGCATTACTGGCCCTTTAAGACGGTGACTCTGGGCTCTATTTATAGAGAATAAAGAAACTCCAAGAGCTTTGGTTATTTTGAACTACGATGTCACCTACAATAAATCTAATCGCTAATCAATACCTAGAGACCCACATATCTGTACAGGGTAATTTCATAAAGTAAAATCTGAATTCATATTTCATGTAACTTATAGATTTTATTTTTGAACAAACATTTACTGTTTTATAGAACATGTAGGAATTATATTCTACATTTCTATTTGGTATCTGTCCTGTCTTACATATCTAACATGTGTCCTATTAACATTTCTGTAACTAACGGACCTAGGTTTGAATTTCATTTAAAAGCACAAAGACCAGGTAGGGCGCTTAGCATTTTTCTTTATAAAAAGGGGTAACAATTTTTTTTTAAAATATATATATATATATATATATATACATATATATATACATATATATATACACACACACACACACACACATTTTAAATATAGTTTAATTTAGTTAGAGGAAAAGGTTTTTTCCCCCGACATATAGTGATGTATATTTTATTCATGTCTGCTTTTTATTATTGGCTGAAACAAAGAAATTAAGTCTTGGTAAGCTTTCAAATTAATAACTGGTACACGAGATGCACAGAAATAAAGCAGAGAAAGAAGAATCAGAATGCAAAGACCAACTCAACACAAAAAAGAAAGGGATTTTTTTATAGCACTAAGTTATTACATACACCACAGTATAAAGACAACATAAGAACAATGATTTTAGCCATTTCAAAGGAAGTATATTGAAAATCTGTAACAATTGTGTTTTGAGCAAGTTCTGAGCTAAATTCCCAACACATGTTGACTAAATGGAACTATTTTTGGCAAAGCAAAGAAACATTTGTACATGTACCTTCAATTTCCTCTGAGATGCACAAAAAAAGGAAAAAGGGAAAAAGAAATTATTAAAATGCGACGAAATATGGCAGGGGAACAGAAAACGTTTTATCAATAACAGAAACATCCACCTACCATACTCAACCGTTTCCTCATCTTAGAACAGCCAAAAAGAAAGAGACATTATTTATAAATGCACAGATCTATTCATTTGAAAGTGTACAGATATAGGTTAAATAATTAAACCAAATACCGAAGTAGCAAAGAAATATATTTAAGCACCGTTATTGTTGACATGTGAGAAGATACAGATTGTCCTCCAACCCCCAAAGCCCACTGCGTTCACCCGCATAAAACCGTAAAGACGCTGAATGATTCCAAAATGTATCAAAGGGGCTGCAGCAGCATGTCATAGAGGTCAGTGCTGAAGCAAATAAATGTGCCGTCAATTATATTTCAAGCTTCCTGGACTTGGAGTTGTAACTTACCAGAATCCAGCAACAACTAAGGTCCTACTAAGGTCTATGCTAAGGGATGAAGGGTTTCGTTAAACTCAAGATCTCTTAGTTATTTAATAGTCTGATGGATTCCTACGGAGATAGCTAATGTGTCCAAACTGTCCATATAGAGTCACCAGCTTGTGAAAGTTGGTGGCTATGGTGCTTTTAGTAAAATAACCACCATAAGGCTGAAAACTGAAAGTCTATTTTAGATTTAAGTTTATATAATGTTTGAGCCAACCTGGGAGCAGTTTAGGTTCCAAAACAATAGCTAAAACCGAGACTTTATGTGAACAGAGCCCTCAGGTGAGGGTCCCAATGATATTCTAGAATCTTGTTTCAAATCATTCTATAGACGCTATTCAGTCGGCGAATGGGTCCAGCCAACACTGTTGGCCAACGACATTATTTGACTTAATTACAGCCCAAGACTGCGTCAGGCAAACAATTACAATGAGAAGCGCACATCACTTGAAGGGGATGATGATGTCCATGAAAATGAAAGAACTCATTAAATAAGAATAATGATAACAAAGATGCTGATATACAGAGTGGTTTTAGCCTTTTGTTTCCTTGCTGGTGGGTTCTAAAACTTTGAATACTACATTCTATGCACCTCACACAGCAAGTCAACGGCAGCAATATCTGATTGACCTTCCTGTACTTAACATTTCAATATTCGAGGGACTAATGTCCCAAAATCAAAATTGCGCATCTACTGAGCATGCACGGCTATGAATTATAACAGGTTATAAGCCACACATGGTAAACGTTCTTATAAGCGCGCCGTATCTTTATATATAGGGTAGGTGGTAAGAGTTCCAGAAAGCACTATTAACTGGAAGAAACGTGGATTTACTGCAGCTAACATCCTATCGCTTTGCTGAGCTCGTAACCAGAGATATGATTACACAGAGCCCACGGGAAGACGAACAAACAAGATATGTTTCTTATGAGTGACTTCATTCTCATTCTGACGAAGGGCGCTTGCCTTGTGGAAAGGCTCCACGCCAACTCGTTGATGATTCACCAGTGGTCCCAGCTCTGGTGCATGACTACATTATGTGGTAGCGCAATCACCTTAATCCAATTTCTCTCTCTGTGGAAACGGAATTCAAAGACTATCTCCGAGGGACACTTAAAAGAGGGTACAAAAAAACCTGCCACTGCTAATTAGAATATGCACACTGATTTCACATTAAGGAGATTGCCATAGCAGCTTCGAAAACATTGCCTGTTTTGCGAGGCAAAAACAGGACTAAGTGGGTGGTTATTTAGATCGGTTTACATAAGCTTCCTTTAAAACAAAAACAGCTGTACAGATAGACCGTACGAAATCAACCTCATTCTATCCTTATTAGACCCTGAATGTCTTGTAACGCTGCTCAATGGTTTCATTCATTACGTACCAAACACAAGTGCGGAGGCTTAGTAGTATGAGAATTACTTGCACAGGTTACTTCATGCTCGTACTTTCTATAAAAGCTTCTCTTTCCTTGATGGAACACAAAACGATTCCCTTGGTGGACTCGGTACTTAACATGTCTCAACACGCAGACTATCGGTAGGGGGCTCGTTCAGATAAAGTCTACTTTGGCCATCTGTATCACTAGGGGAATTTAGACTTTACAATCTGCGCATGTAGCATGTTTCTAATCCAAAACACAACATATTTTCCATAGGATGTCCCCCCCCCCCCGTTCGCATTTATATTTGGCAGACTATAACGCAGTGATTTTATTTACATTTTTGCTAATATGAACCTTAACTATAGAAGAGACTAATGATGCCACATACCAAATTTATGGAACGTAATGCTTAATAAAAAGGGCATTTCATATCGCTCTCTTTCTTTTTTTTGTCAGTGGCAAATGTTAGCAATTTGCAAACACAGGCAATGGATTTTTTTTACTGTTTCTATTATGTTTTTATATTCCTCCAAGCTATGCTTCCATAAAAAAAAAAAAAAAAGAATAACATATGTTTTAGTGCCTGCAGTTCCTGCTTCTTCTTCATTAATGCCGACCTGACAGTGTAGCAGATATTAACCAAATATCTCAGAGCACATTCTCCGACAACACAAACACACTTTAACGCAGAACCGCCACACAAGAGCCCTGTTCTAGACAGCCTCGTGGGAAATAGTACATAGAAAAAGCACACCAATGGTTTAAAATAAACGTTTGCTGTTTGACATGTACTATGCAATTCACAGTTACTATTATTAAATGCTGGTAGGTTCATTAAAGAGACTGAAACATTTGGAACAAAAGAATTATTGAATCACAAAAACCACCCATCGTGTGTTATTGTTTTTTTATTCTAGGATCCATTCTTAAAATTCTTTAGATTTAAATCTTACAGATACCATCGCACCTGTCTAAAGTCACCTCTATTTGCCATGATGTCCCAATAAACATTGCACTGGACCCCTAATTTCATCCCATGCGGGACGTTGTACGTACTCATTTAATTGTTTTAGCAGACGGTTCGTACATATCTAGTGCTACAGACTGTTTACAAGTATAGTGTTCCTCTGTAAACCATAACATATTGGTATTAAAATTGATTAAAAATGATAAATATGTAACATGCAGAGGTACAGATTCAGTACATGGGCTAATCTAGAAGTCTCTCTCTTCTTTGTCCATACATCAGTCAGTATGATGCCCCCAACTCTACACCTCAGCATGCTTTAACTCATTGCATTTTATCATTGCTTTTGGTTTTCTTGGTCATAGTTCTCTCCGTTCTCTGATGTCATTACTCTAACAAGTCTCTGAATGATGTATGTGACTCAGAGCCTGTGAAAAGCTAAGACCATTTGGACACTGTATGAAATGTGTACCATGACCTATCTTGGGCAACATAAAATATTTAAGATATGATTTTTTTTAAAAACTAGCGAAAGAATAAACCCCAATTCTATGCCTAACTTACACTCTGGATATAACTTTCCTTTCTAGGTTTCGTGCCATAATTGAGCCAATATAATTCTGGTACAGGGCTCACTTTTCACGAGCTTCTTTTAAAACCAAGAAGTAACAGGGCAAATAAAAATATGTAGAAATACCTAAAACAGATGTTGGCGTAATATTCCAGTGGAAAGAAAATATTGATTTTAATATGCGCTTTTTGGTGATTATCCCCTCCCGAAGAAGCCAAAGGTGATGTTGCCGGAGGGTTTTGGAGACTAAAGTCAGTTATTGACTACTGGGAACCTGCTGTGATCTTGGATGAGATTCTGAACCTGCCCACGTAGCACCTTATGGTCGTTCCATGTGGAGTGATATCTTTATCGAGTAGTTTAAGAAAGTTTTGTATGCGCTACCTTCATGATAACATCAATTAGGCTTTAAACGTCATTAAAAAAGAGAATGATGATGCGCAGGTATTGGGACGGACTTGGATGTGACATTGCATGATCTATGGTGTCCCATTGTCAGCAACACATAGGCTTTGAACACATTTAAAAGAATGTGTCACGATCTAGAACACTGCTGTTAACTTTGCACACAATAAAAATTCCGTTTTGGGTCATCTGAGTTGCATTGTGTGATACCACAGGAAGACTGAAGAAGTGTTACTCGGGCTCAATGCGTAATGCTTTGCAGATTTTAAATGGAAAGAAAAATAAATCTTTTCTGCGCTAAACACCATAGTTACAGAGGTTTTAAGGAGTGAGTTAAAGTTTTCTTTTACATAAGCTCAGGCCCACAAAAACTCAATAACATCATATAATAATATTTTCTATTTTCATTCATTAAATGGAATTGCACCAAAAATATATAAATGTATTTATGTGAAGCCTTGTAGAATATACTACAATCTTGTATAAATACACTTTGGCTTTTTGAACCTACTCTGTGCTTCTTGGCACGAAAGAAAAAAAAACTTTGGTGGGAATAAAATCATGACCAAGCATGTGCCCACAAATTTGGGTTTATTCACTCAAGAGAGAGTTTGCTATTTGAACTCGCAGACTTCACTACGCATTATGATGGGCCAGCCATGGAACGTTTCTCCTGCAAATAAGTTGGGATTGCCCTGGCCAGCCGGTGAGGTGAATTCTAAGAACTCTAAACTATACATTAGACATGGGCAACCAAACTGTTCTTGCAGAAGAAGCTCATTGGAGTTTGCCCTTCATCATGTATAGTGATATCAGAAAGTTGAAACGTTCGACTCCTGCAAACTCCTAACTTATTGAATAAATCCCAGTGATCAGAACCAGGAAAAATGACCCAGTGTGCGATCCACCAAAACACACATGTTACCTAAAGCATTCAAATGAGTTATTTACCTGTTTGCCCATTCTCAGCTTACACATAATTCATACAATGAAGGATTTTTACACAACTTTCTTTAGATTGATTCTTTTTCCATTCTTTCTTAGCCATATAACCCATACGTTTCCCACACCAGCTCCATGTATCTAGCCTTCTCTATTATCAGCTGAGGATCCTGAACGTCTTCATGTCTTTGACTGTATTTCACCACCCTGGCGTTCTTGCTCTACTACCAGACCGAGCTGTGGGCGAGCCAGATATAGCACGAGACGACCCTTGGTGTCTGCACATGGCAACCAAGCCAGCTTAAGCCACTTTTGAGTCTGGCCAAGCCAAGCTTCCGTGTACAGCCTGGAGATTGCCAAGCCATTGTCTCTTGACAACAAGATTCTTTGATAATTTTATAAAATAGGAAAATATACTATCATATGCAAAATAACTACCAAAAAAAATATATAAAATATAAAATAATTGCACAAATAGGAAAATATAACTCCACAACGAGTGAATAATTCTTTAGGGGCAACAGTAACCATAGCAGAAGAATACATTCTGTACAAATATCTGTGGATCATAGGTTTATAACCCACCTATATACATACTAATCTACTTGTGTGTATTTACGTATATATATATATAATGTATTTTTTTTATTATATGTTAACACCCCCCCCATACATTTGGCAATTTATAGGCATACTGAAATCAATGGTTTATGTTTTATGTCTGCTCACTGTTTTTCATAAGCATGAAGTATGCTCTAAGGAAAGGTATTCCAAATCCTTCTCAGGCCATTTCGGCCTTTAGGTAAGCTCACATATATTCCATCCACCTGTAACAGACTTACATGATTTTCTGTTAGGGGCTTTCTGCGGCTGGTTCAATACAACAGGTTTCCTCAGTGCAAATCTCCTGTAAGGGAAAAGAGCGTACATAAAGGCCAATGAAATCCAACATCTCCATTACCGGATTAGAATTTTTTATGAAACACATACTACAGCTACTTTGGATATTTTTTTTCTTTTTATTTTAAAAAAAGTCCACCGGAAAAAAAAAAAAAGAAAGAAATCCGACGCCTGATCAAATCTATCCAATAAACAAAACGCAACCAGCGGTTCAAAATATTTTCCCAACACCTGTCAGTAGTCCAAAATAATGTTGCAAAACATATTCCAGCAATGGAGACTGAGATTCTAAGGTTCTATTTTCCATATGGTCGCTTTCCAATCTGGATCGCAAAAACTACTATCATATTCTGTCATTAGTCTTTTTTGGCCAGACAACAGGAAAGTCTCAAATATTTGTGAAAGTTTCCCTGAGTTTGTTTGAAGACGGTCACGACCCTGCTATTTGCGTGTGTTTTGGTGAGATACCTTCTGTATGGCGAAATACAACATAGCTCCCTAGAAGAATGAGAGTCGGAGGGAGAGAATTGAGTAGCTAACCTCTCCTGGAACTGTTTTGAAGGAACCAGGCCTGCTCTGGGATTGGCGTCACCTTCGTGTTTGGCTTGCCACCAAGTTGCATCATCCTGGCTCATGATCTGAAGGATATCTCCCTTTTGGAACTTTAGCCCAGCTTCTTTACAAGGAATAGCTTTATCGTCATTAGGATAGTAATCAAAGAGAGCTTTAACAAACATCTGCAAGATAAGAGCACAGTCTATTCAGCTTCAAAACACTTGACAAACACTGCCTAGCACACGTCCGATAGCCCAGTACTGAGACTTCAAACTGTTCAATCACAATCGGCCCATTACCTTGCCGTCATTGTTTGGCGATTCCTCTTTGATGCTGGGTATGATTTTAAATGTAATTGCACCTTGTGACTGGGCCTGAAATATTCAAAATAAACAATAAAGCAGATAATGTATTATATATAATTATAAGCTGTACCCAAATACAGTAGTTTGGTTACTTGGTTCATTACTGAACACAAAGAACTTTTATTCGTGAAACAACATTTGCTAAGATTAGCATGATACCTACACATATAACATTGCAGAGTTAAATAAGAGGCAAACTGTATCTCCCCTTCACATCACGAGGTACTCTGTATGATTTTCTAATTTGTTCCTATTGTGGCTCCCTTACTACTTATTCCAGTCATTTTCCTTTTTCTTCCTGCTCCTTCCTTCCCTTTCAATAACCCCTCTGCAATTAGAAGGCCACCCACTCCTGCATGTGACTTCCACCCCAATGAAATCATCCTTCCCAGAGCAGTCCCTTAACTTCTGTCTGTGTGTACTCATACTCCAAATGGACTGTAAGCAGTGGCGTCGCTACAGGGGGGGCAATTCCCCCCTAGGTTATTCCTTGCCCCCCCGCCGAATTTGGAACCATCCAGCGGATTGCCCACAATGTGGTGTAATTGTCCCGCAATGGGACTTTAAGTCCTGGGCAGCCTTTTGGGGACGTGGAGGAGAGAGAGGGGCACCTAGCAACCGCTCAGCCCCCCTCACTCTCCTCCACCTCCGCCTCGGTGCCGGCGTTTCATACTGAGCTCCGGTATATGACATCATATCCGGCGCTCAGCAGTGAAGCAGCGCGAACCGCGGCAGAGAAGGAAGACAGAAGCCTCGTTCTCCCGCCGCAGGACTTTAAAGGTGAGTGAAATACAAAGGGGGTGAGTAGGGAAAGAGGAGGGAGAGGGGTTAGAAAGTGATAAGGGAGAGAGAAGGGGTAGAAAGTGATAAGGGAGGGAGAAGGGGTAGAAAGTGATAAGGGAGAGAGAAGGGGTAGAAAGTGATAAGGGAGGGAGAAGGGGTAGAAAGAGATAAGGGAGGCAGAAGGGGTAGAATGAGATAAGGGAGGCAGAAGGGGTAGAATGTGATATGGGAGGGAGAGGGGGTACATGTTAATGAGTGAGTATGAATTAATGTGTGGATGCACTGTGTGAATGAGTGAGAGTATGCATTGTGTGAATGAACTGTCTGAATGAGGGACAGCATGCGTTAATATGTGGATGAATTGTCTGAATGAGGGAGAGCATGAGTTAATATGTGGCCCAGCCTGGTGTGTGTGTCTGGGTGTCGGTGTGACAGAGCCTGTGTTGGTGTGTGTGTTTGGTTATCTGTTTCCTGGCACTTAACTTACAGTTGGAATTATTTAATTTATACTTATTCAGAGATAAAATGCCCTCCTGAAGTTGTAGTGACTTCAGGGTACAAAACATTCAAGGCCCTGAAATAATTTAGTGGAAAAGTTAAGGTATTGTGTTATTTATGCTATAATATTTATTTCAAGGATTAGTCGTACTAAATTGTGGCTTCGGGCTTCCCATGTTGAATGATCAAGTATTAAGTTAGTCCAATAACAAAAGTATCATTCCATAGCACATTACTTTTGGCAATATATATATATATATATATATATATATATATATATATATATTCTCGGTGGTATGATTTAATGGTGGAAATTATGAATGCCCCCCCCAGTTTGACTGTGGTATCTTGTGTGCCCCCCCTATATACTGTTTCTAGAGTCGCCACTGACTGTAAGGTCAAAATAGCAATGTCTTCTCGTCCAACATCTGTGCCTGACCTCACAAATGCTCTATTGGATGAATGGGCAAAAATTCCCACAGAAACGCCCCAAAATCTTGTGGAAATCCTTCCCAGAAGAGTGGAAGCTGTTATAGCTCCAAAGGGGGGCCAACTAAATATTAATGTCTATGTATTTAGAATGTGATGTCATCAAAGTCCTTGCTGGTGTAATGGTCAGGTGTCCCGATACTTTTGTCCATATTGGATATATAGAGATATAGACCATTAAACCATAATGTTTATTATATAGTAAGATATTGGAGTACATAACTAATATATCAGTAATTTGATTCATATCCAGATTTACCAAAATATGTATAATCTCTTCAGGTTTCTTATCTTCCACGGAAATTCCATTAACTTCCCTTAGCTCATCACCAACATGGATCAGACCTACAAAACGAAAAGCAAAATGAGTCATTTGAATGCTCGTGAGAAAAGAACTCGTGGAATGAAAAAAAATGAAGTCTATAATCTCACCACTTCTGTCGGCAGCTCCACCGCGCATTATTCTTGCCACAACAATTGCCCCTGTGCGTTCATCTTTTTTAATCGTTGCTCCCTAAAAGAAAAATAGATGCACGCTTTTGAGAGCCAGTGAGATGAGCCATACTGAATGTAACGCCTTTATTCACGGAAGTGTAGAGAGTCGCTGTTTCAATTTCCTGAATCTCTCATGATTTATGAAGTGGCCCCCGATGATTTATGAAGTAGTCACTAATGTAAGAGACCAAAACCGTGCGGACTGGTCATCAGGCAATCGTTTGGCATCCTAAATATGCCGACTGTGTGATTTAGTGTGCGATTTAGCATCTTGATACACACCTGCATAGCACACAATTATAAGACAGCGGACACAAAAATGTCATTTATCGGCCACTCGCCCTAAAGTGCTTGAAGGGGCACAGACACTCCTCGCACATGCCCCAAATTCCCTTGTGGGTGCGCTGGGGCAATTGTTAGAGCTCATATTTACCCTCAGGGAAAGGTGCTCATGGCAGGAGGAACGCGTGTATACAGAGCTGGCTCTAAAGGGCTTATTAACGTATCTGCCCAGCGTAACTGGGAAAAATACGCTAATCCAGTCATCACCTTTTTCTATCTCACCCTTTCGAATAATATACAATTTTATAACACGTTTCAAAGTTTTAATTGGCTACTAAACCATAATTAGAGCAAATAATTAATCCGAGTAACTCTGGCCTTACATGTAAAATAAATAATCTTTTAGCAGACCGTGAAAAGAAAAAGAAAAAAAAAAAACCTCTTTGCGTGGTCTTGGTGCGGATATTTAACTATACCCTGGAGCGCAAAAAAACTCACTAAATACCAGAGTTCAGTTCTCGCTCCCCGACGCCTGAGTTCCGCCAAAGATGTCTATCTAGAGACAAGCTCTCACTGTATGAATCACAGAAGCGTGGCATTTTTTCATCTGCGTACATTACGGTTCTCAAAAAGTGACTTTGCAGACATCTCTTCTCACTTGCTCCTGACAAAAACAAATATTCTACACAACACGGATAGAATTTCCAGGATATTTGCAAAGCAATAAAAAGGAACAGCTATTAACCAACAGCTATTTGTTTAACAGCTTCACAGCTGGACGAATCTTGAACACAGACTAAGGTCAACACATCGCAGAAAAGGGCCAAGCATGGAAAGTAGAGTAACGCGCTCATCTTAAGTTTGGGAACATCTCCGTAATACATACCCTTGATTCCGAACGTCACCTTTTCCAGATATCCCAGTGAAGATATCAGCTTTCTGCTGACGGTTATTCAGTGTTCAGCATGCTCTGGACTAATTTCCAGCTCGATACACCTACTAAACTCAGTGGGTATGCTCAAACTATTTACCGCTATCAATCATAAAGCTGAATGGGGAACTCGAGTTACATATTTTCCACCGCTGGAAGAACTAATCTGAGTTCAAGAGACCCTGTGGGGTGTGACAGGCCCTGCTGGAGTCCATGAAGACCCTTATGCTGTCTTATCACATATACAGCGATAAGGCATGCAGGACTGCAGAGCGCTTCTTTCTGATCATTGTACAATCAGCTACAGGGGAGAAGAGTGTTAGACTGAATTTATACCTCTTCCAAAGAAATTAAAGTTGTAATAAAAAAAAAAGGAACCTCATTGATGTCACCATCAAGCAATGTTCCATCTAATTTTTCTTAGGTGGCGTGCGCAGAAAATTTATCTTGTGCAAAAATGTTCCCAGAGCCAAAATTTTGTGCGCACGATATCCGCGCTGCATAAAGTATCAAAAAAATATTATATATTTTTTTTTATTGGGAAAAACTGTTGTGCGCACAATTTTTAGACGTGTGCGCTCCTAAAAATGCTATGTGCGCGCGCACAGCTTAGAGGGAACACTGCCATCAAGTCAGTAAAAAAATAAGAATAAAAAAAAATGTAAACGCATTCCAATATATTGTAGCCCACACAACTAAAAAAAACCCAACAAATTAACAGATTAAAAAAAATATCCCTCTGCCAAAAGTACAAAAAAAAAAAACAAAAAAAAAAAACCTGTAGTACATACAAAAGTGTTTTGGCCATCCAAAACATAAAAACACAGCAACAACACTAAAAAAAACCAAAAAATTTGCCTTATTATGCTTTTTTTGTTGATTAGGTGACTGCAGGGAATTTACTAAATTGGGGAATGAATTCAGATTTTTTTTTTTAAATATATCATAAAATGCAAGTCCCAGGAATGAGCGAAAATAAATAAATGAGACGTTACCAGGGGCTCCCGGTTTTTAACCAGTCGGATAATTTTCACGGAGTCTTCATCGCTGTCAATATCATCAGGCATTGGGGGGAGAACGGGATCATAACTCTTCTGGGCCACAGTGTCATGTACGGAGAGAAGAGCCTGCAAGAAAATGACAGTTTAGCTCACAAGTCTCATATTGGCTCAGTGGAAATCATATTGCAAAGTTTTGGCTGTGAAATAAATAATTATTTTTGCTATTTTTACGGTTTCTAAGCCCAGGTGATTCGGGGGTTTTATGTCTGCGGTTATTATCCAATCCTAAATTTTAGGAGAGAGATTCAGCTCCTATAGAATGATTAATACAATGCAATAGAACAATAAGGGCCCTATAGAACGTTCTGGAGGGCAACATCCAACTCCTGATCTTTGAGTTGGACTACAATGCTCTAGAACCCAAGCTGAGGTCGACATGTCGGCAGCGGATGGCACCAAACAGTTTTACTTTATTATGGATATGAAATCAACTATTATAGGATTCCGTGAAACGATCCAATGTTTTCTTTCCTAATATATTTCTTTTAACTAATAAGAAAATTAAACAAAATCAATGGGAAGATAAACAGCGGATCCAATGTTACAGATATTTCCCTTACAAAATGGGAAACTGCCCAAGTACTATAAATCAAATCCGAAATAAAATGGTGTACCAGGGATACTGGCGAGGAGGCGAGCAGAAGGAATCCGGTTTAATTATAATCTAGAATGCCAATCATTCACAAGTTGTGATTGTGCCAGAAAAAAAAAAAAAAAAAAAAAAAAAAAAAAAAATCGGGACAACATAATTGGCCCAAGCCAAGGGAAATAAGCAGAATTTAATTTGATATTTATTTAGTTTGGGAAAATACGGTTAGCCGCAAGCTGGATAAGTCGGTAAAGCAATCCAGACAGGAACAACTAAGTTGATTTGCTGTGAAACGTTAGACACAAATTTATTTGGAAAAAGACTATCTTCTGGATATTGTTCAATTATTGCATTTACTACTGAATGATCCCTCTTCAGCACATCTAAATTATCCAAAATCATGCTATATTTCTACACAGGCATAATTTAGAGGTATTCTGTGAAATGGTATGTGAATTTTGAAACTGTGTATTTAAGCGCACTATTTAACTAAAATGTGTGATTGGCTGAATAGCGAACATAGGGGTTATTCATTAAAGTGGGAGCCCGAAGGATGGTTGAACCCGGTGTAAAGGTTAAACTCATCCGCCATCATTCTAAATATATTAGCCAAGGACACCGCCGCGTCAGCAAACCTTCACCCCAACTTCAAACCAAACACTGCGGCTCATGCAACAGGCGCCCCAACAACGAGTATTTCTTTAAGGTTGTGTGTATTTGTGCAGAAACACTGACCGTGTCCTCTGGATTCAAAGAATACATTGTATAAATGTCATAATAATGTACAATTTAAAAACATACTGTATGTGTATGTAAAACAGAGAGAGGAAACATTATGATAAAATAACAGACAGCGCGGGTTACTCTTGAAGTTCCATCATCTCCGATCATCAGGAGGGATACTAAATCCGCAGCACTTCTCAGCTTTAACCTTCCTTGCAGCAAAATGGGTCAGTTTAATGACACCGAGTATATTGCGTTCTGAAAATGTATCTGGTGCACATATGTTGACTATGAAATCAAAATATTACAAACTTTTTGACCCTGCCCAAAAAATTGCTAATACATTCTTTAAAAAACTCTCTCTGAATTAACTATGCATTATGCAGGGCCGACTCAGTCCCGGCGGCAGAAAAGGTCTCTGGTGTTGGACCATCAGAATGCGCCGTGATATAGAGGAGTTGCAAACAAGGTGTGTGTGAAATTATAACAACATGCGTACCCGCAGCT
This sequence comes from Sceloporus occidentalis, assembly GCA_023333645.1. Lineage (NCBI taxonomy): Eukaryota > Metazoa > Chordata > Lepidosauria > Squamata > Phrynosomatidae > Sceloporus > Sceloporus occidentalis. Next base: position 3,317,648 of record JALMGF010000063.1, on the reverse strand, counting down.
CCTCCTTAGTACTCCTCACAGTGCTATTAAAACAAGAATAATGGATACCGGTAGGGAAGCGCAGGGTAAAACAATGTGAAAATATCGTATCCAGGACAATCTAAAATGCAGTCCTTTCCAATGATCTGTGTAAAAGAAATGATACCATGACAGTATAGCAAGTAAAAAATGTGGCCCCTATTTATTGGAGCAACTTACAAGAAGTGAAGGCTCACGAAGTGAGCTACAACAGCATAAAAGCCAAGGCAGCCCACGAGGAATCCTCTGGTAAGTGATATTAGTGGATGGAGATTCACCAGGTGCTGTCCTGGCTTCCTCAGGAGACAAATTTGCTGACCAAAAATAAATAGTAGTGCCGGTTACTATTAATCGATTTATTTTTGATTTTAACCCCTTAAGGACCGGGCTCATTTTTCGTTTTGTACCCTGTGGGACCGAGGCTGTTTTAATACTTTTGTGGTGCTTGTGTTCAGCTGTAATTTTCTCCTCACCCATTTAGTGTACCCACATAAGTTATATATTGTTTTTTTCAGGACAAGATGGGCTTTCTTCAGATACCATTATTTTGATCGTATCATCTTATTTACTATAAACAAAATAAAAAAAACATGGTGAAAAATTGAAAAAATACACATTTTATGACTTTTATTTGAAAAATCTTTTACTCACCTAAAAAAGCAAGTAAAAAAACTAGCTAAATAGATTCTACTACTTGTCCTGAGTTTAGAAATACCCAATGTTTTTATGTTTTTTTGCTGTTTTTTGTAAGTTATAGGGCAATAAGTACAAGCAGCGTTTTATGATTTCCAAACCTTTTTTAACAAATCTGGTCATTCTGCCTCCATCTCCTCTTTGGAACATCTTTGAAGCCGGTTAACTCAATTTAACCCATTCAAATCATATATTTTTGAAAACTAGACACCCCAGGGTATTCCAAATGCTGTTATTTTAACCCTTTCCATGCACCAATTATAGAACTACACTTTGTCAAACTTTGTAATAGTAATTTTTTTTTATTTTTTTTCACACAAATTGTACTTTAGTTATAGATATACAGGTCCTGGTATATGCCACTGTCAAACAACCCCCCAATGTGTGTTCAGGAACATCTCCTGAGTGCAGTGATACCCGACATGCATGGATTTGTCGTGTTGTTTGAGATTTAAAATGCCACATTTGGGAAGTGCGCTTTTTTTGTCCATTTTGGTCAGTCTGTTTTTACCCCATCAGCCATTTTTTTTAATTTATTAGACACCCCTTGGGTATTTGAAGTGCTTTTATTTTAACTCTTTGTTGAGATTTTTGAGAAATTTTAGCACTTGCTCAAAATAATAAACTTTATTTTTTTATTTTATTTTTTTAATACTTTTTTTTTTTATATTTTTTTTTACACATTTTGCTGGATGGTTCATCTAGTGACATCACTGCATAATTATTTTTAAATGTTAGCACTTTTAATTTTTTCCATATTTTTTTTTTTTTTTTATATTTTACTAATCACATTGTGATTAGAAAGCTGGGCTCCATTGACTTGCATGGTTGAATGCAGTACCTGTATTCAACCTGCAAGTGGAGCCAGAGTTCTCTAGACCATCTAGCAAACTTTAAAAACTTGTTTGTTGCTTTTACAGGGCGGCCGCCATCTTATTGATGGCGAAGAACGCCGGCAGCTGCGGCTGTGACCGCTCTCCGGAGCGGTCACAGCCCACCCAGAGGTAAGTGTTTGGTGTCGCTGGATGCCTCCTGATCGAGGCATTCCAGCGACACCATTTAACTTTTAAAACGGGCGTCCGCCGCCATACAATGTATGGCGGTTGTTGACGCCTCGGGGAGGGGCCAGACATGGCCCCCGATGCCGATCTCGGCGTTACTGAATGCCTCGACATCGAGGCATTACAGTAACGCCGTTTAAGCGAAGAAAGTGATCGTTGATCACTTTCTAAGCTTATTTAACTTTTTGACGGTTCAGGACCGTCAAAGGTCATTTAGTGACCTTCATGTCATGACGGTCCCGAACCGGCAAAGGTCGCGAAGGGGTTAAAGGGAAAATGGGCGGGGAGTGGGGCGTGTCAAGACCCCCTCCCGCGACCCGGAGAAGCGATCCAGGATATGACATACGATGGACATGCAATGCCGGGCAAAGAGTAAACTATGGAGGACCGTGCCGACTGATCTCCCTTTCAGCAGCGGAGTTAGAGGTAGCCTGGTCTTCCAACAGGGCAACAAGCGAGGCACAATTCACAATATGCCACACAGAGGCAAGATGGCAGCTTCTATACCCCAACAGATGTAACTTTTATATAAACAAAAGCAAATGACAGTTCTGCTTTCATTATTAATATTAGTCCCTAAAAGGCATAATAAACTGTAAATAAATGAATACTTTAATGGGGAGTTTCTGTAGGTTAATTAGCATACTAATATCATACATTTTTATAATTTTCTATTATCTAAGCCTTAGCGTGCTGTTATAAAGTGGACATTCTGTGTCTTAATCCCAGTATTATTTTAGACGGCTAAAAGACATTACCATACATCTCGGCCTCTGCCTTTTGCTTATTCCCCGTTTACATTTCACTAAATTGTTTGTAACCAGATATTTTAAAATACATGACATTTTAATAACTTTTAAAAACACTGGCTATTAAAGCCGAAAAAGCTTCTATTTTTTTTTTTTATAAGGAAATGCAAGTGAACCGCTGGTTTTAGCGCTGTTGAAAATAAATACTGCCCAGAAAATGTCATTTAGCAGAAAAGATTCAGTCCATTTACAGTCAGCGAAAATAAAAAAAGAAAAACTCGAGTTACCCCTGGATACGAAGTGGGGTTTGAAATTACAGATCACTTTGAAGAAAATGTATTTCTCCATACAGTCCAAGACTGAAGCCCGAGAACAGTTCAAATATTAATTGCGGATATAATACAACAAAACATGTCCAATGCCTAACATTATTTAACCCACTCAGTGCCAGAGGGGTAAACGCACAGGAGCTACTGATACTTGCTCTAGCACAAAGCCAATAATAGCAATAACCAGTATTAAACATTAAGGTGCAATAAATGAAAATAGTATAAATTATATACTTTGTTTGCCCAAGACAAGTAGGTTCATTAAAGAGGCAACAGAGCTGCTGGCTGGATGATAATGAGAGAGGGCATCGACGGATTCTCCGTAAAGCAGCACGAGAATCTGATGGCCATATATCCGTCTCTTCTTCTACTAGAAGTCTAAGATTTATTTAGTGATTAGACCATGGGGTCAGTATTTTTTGTATCATGAAAAGAAGAGAGCTGTCAAGAGAGGCAGCATTTACACCATGACTGGGCCATTTCTATGCTCATTTTATGGGTTTTCTACGGAATGCTTTTCGGGGAATGTGCTCTACATGATGGGTAGGGTACATTGACTATGTCGTCCCCTAAACATACCCTCAGACTGCTTTGGCTATCTGGCTGGGCTTGGTCCGAGATAAAGCAGTATCTGAAATGCAAGTATGACCGTTGGAGACTATGGCTATACGCTGCCGATACTGTCTGACGTGACGTATATCGCGTCTCAGAAATGTCTGGGTTCTCAAATCATGTCTATTTTTTCCAAAGGGTGCAGGATGGGGGGCACGTGTTGAATCCGGTGGGGCACACACTCAACCCCTGCACAAGAAAAGTGGTAAAAACCCTTAGCTGCCTGACCTACCCTTTAAACTGCCCATCTGTCAAACAATGGTAGTCTGTAGCTTTAAGGAAAAGGGCAAAGCGTTTCCATCTGTTCTAGATGGCAAGAATATAGCACACATTTTTCCTTTAAATACTACATCCAGATGATACATTCATAAGCAGATGACAGCTAAACATTAACGTGAGTGCTCGCTCTCTTTTATAAGTTTATAAAAACATCTACCTGGTTATAATTTTAAGACGTTAAGCGTCCATCTAATTGTGTTTCTTTTAATAGCAACCTTATGTGGTCCAGCTGTGCACCTGTCATCGCTGGTTAAATGATACAGCATGAAACGCAGCGACTCCAGGGTTCTGAGCACAAACGCAGCATTGTTCCATCAGACCGAGGAGGCGGATAAGGCACCGGCCAGACGTGGATCTCTAGATCCAAAATGCTCAGGTTGGTATCCGTTGTATTATAAAGAGCCGCAGAATGTTACACAGAACATGTGATCTCGGTCATGCTGGTTTGCTTAATCCCAGTACATATTAAACACATTATTCTATGCATTATATTATCTTTTTCTCACAATCAGGTAATTCATCGCCACTCTGCCAGCCATTGCATTTCTGCCCTCATGCTGGTCAATATTCTCACTCGTTGCGTACTTGGCCCTGCTCTGTTCTTCATCAATTATAAGAATGCATACAGAGTAACTAAGCTGGGGTAGATCGGTATATTGAGGTTAAACTTGGTGAAAAAGGTGATCATTCTCACATAACAAACCAGGATTTATCAGAAAAGAAACAAGTTAAACCAGAAAAAAAAATTGGTTTCTTTTCCAAACAAAACATGAGTCTTCTTAAACAAAATGTGTGATTTCCGTGAATGTAATTTCACAGCAGTTTGTACAGAGCCCTCGTTCTGAAGAGCATATTCTGCCCAGATTTTTTATAATGGTTCAAAACCAGATATTGTATATCCTATTTGAGCTCGATATGCGTTAACAGACATCTAGCGACAAAGTGAATCGGCACTTGTCCCAGTTCCACCATTATAGACCCATACAGTTCCGAGTAATGTCCTGACAGAAGATATTACGCAGAACTAAAATACACATTTAAAGGGTATGGTAACATTTTCCAGTAAAAATAAGTCTTAGAAACCAAAAAAAAAAGTGACCACAGGAATTTCCCCTGAAAAGTCTACAATGTAGCTGGATATAATGTAGCTGGGGATGTAATTTACTCGTATGCAATGTTCTAAATGAATCCTCACCACTTATCCATTTTAGAAAATAAAAACTACTGATTAACGAGATGTTTCTGAGTCTGGGATATGGGAGACCTTTGAGAGGACCAATGTTCACTGAGTAAAATGTACCACGCAAGCTTTCAGGACCTTTGACGTAGAAGAAGGGTATGGAATGGATATCTGAAGGTACCTCTGAAGTTTTGAAGGCTACCTGCTGTTGGTTTAGATAGTCACCTCTAAAATTTTAGTTTCACAGCTCTACAGATCTGGGTCACTAATATTTATCTCAAGTCAACAATAGCTGACTTGCTAGTGACATCACCCCGCTACACAGGAAACACCGTCACTTCTTTTAGCTACAGCTACGTGGGTCTCACCTTGAGTGAACCGCGGCGTATGCTTATTTTCAGAAGAACAAAAAACAACTCGCATCAAATCCACCAGTCCAAACACTCATATTTTCTTCACTGGCTGAAATCTGTCACAACATATTAATTTAGAGGTTACAGTCCATCAACCGTACGTTATTTTGGGATGGATATGGAAAAGCGATCTCTCTCATTTTTCTTTTTCAAAGGACACAGTACCAAAAAAGAATAAATAATACAGTTGGCTTCCAAATAAATAATCCACTTTAAAAGAGAAAAAGAATTCAGTTAATGGACATTTTGTGTGTGTCTTGCAGGTGTAACGTGTCCTCACCTTGAGATTTGGTTTTGACAGGAGTTTCAACAGTTCTCTGATCTCGCTGTTCAGCGGTTTGCTCTGGAGTTCTTCAGCCAGCTGTGAACGAGACAGAATTGACACCAAGAACATTAGCTGAGTATTGTCTCACCCGGTGCCTCTGTGACAACCGAGAATCTATCTTGTTTGAGATTATTGCTTTCCAGTGTGCTCAAACAGAAGCCAGCATGAGCACAAACAGACTATTAATCATTGCTTTTTTCTGTTCTGGGCCCCTGTGGACCTGACTGAAGCCAGTTCTTTCAGCTGAGTTTAAGTCAAGTAATCGAATCTGGCACCGGAGTAGTCAGATCACATTCTGATTTATGGTTACAAGGGCAAAGCCCGGCACTTCATTTAGGTAAATCGTTCTTTGCGTGCAGACAAAGGCCTGCTTGTAAAACGACTGGATCAATCTTTGACACTGACTGTTCAGACACAAATATAAAGAAGAAGCTGCTTCTGAATGAGGTGGTGAAATCGGCTCTGCTTCCAAAAAGCCACAGAGGATGTGCTGTTAGAAACCCAGGTAAGGAAGAAAAATGCCCCAAAGATTGAGAGCTCGCTGTCTCTCTTGCTATGTTTACACGTACATGTAAGTAAAGCCATGTAACAGCAGGGCAGTTCCGACATGCGCATAAAACGAACCGGCTTCAGGTCCTGTCGTTTCCAACCCTTGGCTCCTTTTAACTTTATCTACATTTAACAAATTTAATGAGGCCCCCTCTATGTGGTTAAAATCTAGATATTAAGCAAATACAACACTTTAGATGTAACCAGAGGCAGAGATTCTACTTGCTGAGCACAAAACTGGATCTAATCCACTAGAAGCCGGTCACCGACCATACAGGAGCCAAGGGAGCCAATACAATGCAACCAGACCAGCGGTGTTAAGGGAGGGGCCGACAGCACCCTATGGACACAGTCTGGGGGCTCTCAGACTCCGGTGGCCCCCGGTGTGTTACAGCGTAACATAGCAGCAGGAGGGTACGAGGAGTGGAGCCTGGCCGCTAACCTTTTTGTTTTGGTGGGTGGGCGAGGGAGCGATGTACCTGGGTGTGGAGAAGGCTCTTAATCTGGCACTGCCTGTCTGTCTCAAAACTATGAATAAGCCTCACTATCTTATTACAAATAAACATTTCCCGTAGGTATCAAATATCCCAGTGGAAGTCTCAGACGGAGATACTATTTTAAGGCTTTTATCCAGTGAATACAGTGTCATTTCTATGCTTGCTCTATGGTGGGTATGCCCGTTCCTGCAGTCCTCCGTGATACAGCCATGCTCTCTCTAATTACAGATTCCTGGCTCTGCTTGTAAACCGCATGTTACTGTAACCTCTCTAATACCTTTCGAGGCTATAGATAAAACGGTTCATGTCTGCACGCTGCTACTAGAATGTACTGGCAAGTCACACAAAGCGCATTCATCCAGGCAGACATTTTTCCTTATAATGGGCAAAATTTGTCCACCTTTTTGAACACAGTGGAATGAGTACGGGGAGGGCGATATAATTCAAAACCAACATTTCCTGGCATGTGGCAAACAATATTTCATATGGAATGTGTGTATATAACACAGCGCTATGTTATGGGGATGATGAAGTTCATGAATGGAAATGTGGCTGTATTCAGAGTTGGCTATAGCTCTGCAGATATGAATTTTTAAACATAAATGAAAGTCCGAAGAAACAAATACCATTCGTTACATAAACAACACGTTTCCAATGCAGTTTTTACCATTACTAGGGTTTTTAAAATGAGAAGCATTTTGAGCTCCAGAAGGTATGTGACATGGTGGGTTATCTCATTAACAGTGAGTTTTATTTAAATAGGCATTATAACGGGTCAATAGAGTCCTTTATGCAAGAGAAACTCTCCAGCGCAGGCCCCTCACTGTCTAGTGAACAAGCTCCATATACTACAGGAAAAAGGTGAAAGCCTCTGGGAGATGCTTAGGTTATTGACATTAGTATGTGTGTGCGCGTGTGAATGTATATGTATGTGTGTGCGCGTGTGAATGTATATGTGTGTGTGCGCGTGTGAATGTATATGTATGTGTGTGCGCGCGTGTGAATGTATATGTATGTGTGTGCGCGTGTGAATGTATATGTATGTGTGCTTGCGTGTGAATGTATATGTATGTATGCGTGCGTGCAAACGTATATGTATGTGTGCTTGCAAACGTATATGTGCGTGTGAATGTATATGTGCGTGCGTGTGAGTGTATGTGCATGTGTTTGCACGTCTGTACATGTCCGCCTGTATGTATATGTATGTGTGTGTGTGCGCACGTGAGAATGTATGTGTGTCCGTGTGTACGTATATGTATGTGCGCGTGTGTTTTAAAAGGTGAATAGCTCCTCCACTGAATAAATCCATGTTTTATTTTCTAATTCCCAATGACAGTAGACCCCGATGTTCATAAATATACGTATATATACAGCATATGTAATTGTTTTGGATTAGTTTACTACTTTCAATCTAGGAGGTCATGGAAAAATAGAAATATGAATTTTAAAAATACATATGATAAGGGCTAAAATTAAACCACAACGTAAGCCTCTCCAAGAACCGCAACTGGAACACAACTATAAATTTTCTCGGTTGTGGATTACACGGGATTTCTTTTTCTAATGGGTTACGTCTAAGTCTCCGGCGTAGGAACGGTGTCCGGATACATGCCAGGGGGATTAGATCCCTGTCAAACCTTTTAAATAGTTCAAAACAAACACTGACCCCTCCAAGCTTGAGATGACCGCAAAACTTTGGGGAACTTCCCCTTTAGCGCTCGTAGAGTTAACAATAATTTTTAGGCAAAAATGCCAAGTGCTATTGTATTACTAGGAGAACACCAATTTCCATGCCTTTGACCAACATTTGTGAACGAGGCCAATTCTACGAGGGAACATATTTCTTCTGCAGTTTTGTGAGCTGATTTAAGAAGCTGTAACAGAAGATGTGCAAAGTCGTCAAAGTGGTTGATTTTTTTCCCTCTTTGAGATGTTTTATGTTCACTAATGTACATGATGTTTTGTTTCTTAATCTAGTGTTGGATAGTCACCACTTTGTTTAATCCCCGGCTGTCCCTTGCCAAGAAATGGGGGGGGGGAAGGATGGTAAATGGATTCCAATATATTCAAGCATTACGTAATTTCAAAAGATATATGAAATGTATGAAATAGACGGCTGAAAAAGAGAATTTTGAATTGAAATATATGTATATATACATACACATACATACATATGCGCACACGAGGGTGGTAAATTAATGGAACAGCTTCCTAGCAGAAGTGGTAGGGCTACCATTGTAAGGGAATTTAAACATGTGGACGTAAAGCTATCCTAAATCTAGAACAAGACTAAGAACTGAAGAGGTCCTAATCTTTATAGAGTAGACGAGCAGAATGCCTCATCAGTCATCTAGTGCTATAAGAACAAGGAGGTCCTCTTTCTTCTCGATTAAGGGTAGTCTGCACAAAACATCCACGAGAACAAGTAGGGGATCCCTGCACTTCCAAAAAATATCAAGCATGGCTGGCGGATTCCTCCGATACGACTAAACATACGATAAGAGATCAGCGTACTCGTGGGACGTGGATAACCCAGAAAGCATGTTAACAGATGCGAACATCTATCCTATACAGATGACTCCATAAACCAAACCCCTGCTCTCTTCTTTTCTATTCTACTATGTTGTCCATGACAAGTGCAGCTGTGTAAGGATAAGGATATGATATGTTCATTAACTAATAAATGTATCCTGTAATAGTAATACAAATTAATACATTTTAAAGTGTGTTAAAAAATAGTATAGTGCGTTATACTGCAGGGCATACAAAGAGTTACTATCTTGTTAGCTATGGATTCCCAATATCTTTAGGTGTTTTCTTGGGGGCGATCTGCACTCTATCTTACATGGATAGGATTTCGATGGACAGTTCTCTGAAGACATAGCAAGACCAATAAGATTATAAGAGCAGGGTCCCCTTCTCCTTCCGTACCCGTTTGTTTTAATATTTGTTAATCTTATCGATTTCAAATGTTGTTGATTTTCACTGTAATGATAATAACACTCAGCTCTCAAGTTGCACCTGGGTATGAGATTTACTATTCAGCAGGAATATCAGGAGTATATCTCTCTGCATCCAATTTTATCTGATTCCCCCAAAAACGGATTTACTTACTAGGGGATATTTTCCTTACATACTTACGTGCCGTTTAATATCAGCGTAAACATGGCTTCTATCTTTATTAAACTACAGACCATATCTGACAAGTCTTCTCCCTTCACTGAAGAACTTACATGGATATTTTATTTTAAATTTTTTAAACTTTTATTTATTTATTTTTTTAAAGGCTTACCGCTTTTTTCCATTTTAGTCGCCCCACGTTGCGCACAACCTGTGTGTTAGAGATCTCCCCCGTGTGCAATAAAAAAACGCTACTACGACGTGACAGGTGTGCTTTTTTTCTTTATTTTAATTGAATTATAGGCACAGGAAATTGACTACTCCATCACTGCCGACGACCTCTTGGTTGCGCAAGGTTTTCGGATTGTGACAGCAATTTGGAAGCCGGGCTGCGCATGAATCACGGCTGATCTGCCACACCAGGCGGCTCCGACAACTCCCTTCTCTGTGCTTTTTATTTACTTCAATTCTCTAGTACGAGCTGTCATTTTTCTTGCACTGTCAGCAAGAGAGACATTTCATTTGTGTGTGTTTTTCTAAGACATTCCTCTTGTCTATGGATTTCTCCAAACACTGTGAAACGGCAGCTTTTGTTCCCTCTGCGGGACTACAGCCTGTAATTTTAATTATGTAATAACTAAATCAGAACAGACCTACAATACAGGGGCTTTTCTCCCCACTGCAAGCCATTAAACACAAATCAAACCAAAGTCACTGCATGTATGTGACAGCAGGTTTGGAAATATGTTTTTGGCCCGATAGGGTTTCTACCAAGAGGACGGGGGCAAGCGTACTGCCGCAGACGGGTAGCGTATACTTACGTCATCGGCCAGGGAAGTAGCGCTGTGGATCACGGGCAACGGGTTCTCCTTCTCATAATAATGCAATTTTTCGTGTATCTGAAACACAGAAATGAAAAGGTTAATAATGCATTTGCTGCAGAGTTAAAAGAGGTAACATGTTACACGCGGCTGGGTATGTAAATGCTGGGTGCATTCTGGCCAAGTACCATCAAGTTGTTTTAAGGGCATAAAACCCCTTCTGTGGGATGCGTTCTTGGTTTTGTCACAGACTGAAGAACACGGAGATCAGCTTAAGTGAGAACAGCACAAACATGTACACGTGTCACATAAAGGATCCTGAAAAGCATACGTCGCAAGGACGCGATGGTGTATAAGAAAAGCAAACCCCCTAATAGAATACTGCAGCTCAGGCATCAAACGTGGCAGGAAACGTAACTCCAAGATTGTAAGCTCCTCTGAACAGGGCCCTCCTCACCTTTGGGTTCTGTAAGTCCAAATTGTTACACTACCCCCTAACTTTACGTTAACCGTTGTTTTTATAGATACAATTAAGGAAAAGATGTATTATTCTTCTACTAAATGTTGTAGAAATAACTGAATATGTAAAGTATTGTATTTTATTATTATTATTTCTGTTATCTATAATACCGGTAATAAAAATAATCCTTTTTTTTTCTATATACACTTCTAACCATACCCCCCCCAAAACAAAAACAAGTGTCCCTTTAACCCCTTCAGGACTGGGACGTACCTGGTACTTCCTGGTAATACGTCACCACCAGACCGGGACGTACCAGGTACGTCATCGATGATGCGCGATCAAGCGTCGCTATGTCCCCAGCTTTCCGTAGCAGCCACTCCCCCTCAATTCCGTGCACGTGATCGCTTTGAAGCGAATCACGAGCATGGAATTAAAATATTTAAATAAAACTGCAGTCTTCAAGGGAAGACACAGTACGTGGACGCCGGTCCTGAAGGGGTTAAACAGCCATCATTAGAAACGTCGGGATCCTGAAAGCCTGCCACGACGCACATTGGTAAAAAAAAAAAAAGGCATTCAGGGATATTAGCAGATTTTAGGTTTAAATAAAGCAGAATGAAGGACAGACATGCAATGTGTGATTGTAAATAAATTTAACAGAGGCAACAAAATTATTTTATGGCTCTTGAGTGGGGGGGCAAGGTGCGATATACAATGGAATAAAATGCTGTACTTTCAATTAGGATTTTAAAAGAGGTGCTGGTACCTAGTATTGGCGACGCAAGAACAAAAAGGCCACAAATGTATGTTTCGGGGGTTTTAGAAAAATCTAGATGGGCTGGAACTGGGGACGCACACGGAGCTACGCTGCTGTCATTGCTACGCTCTATGATAGATGTCTCATAAATAAGTGTTTTAGGGAAATTAAGGTCACTTTAATGCAACCCTTTCAGCAACGTATTTCCTCTGGCACTCAAAAGGGTGAAGATATTTACATTTTCTCCCAAAGGGTAACATTCCAAGATTTATGGGGAAGGAATAACATATATATATATTTATATACACGACGTACATATCCTTTTACTGAGCTAGCTGGATACGGTACACAAGAGTTACCTGGTAGGAACCTCACACGGGAACCTCACCAAGTCCGATTCATCATTAGCGTCTGCTGAAGTGTTACGTGAAGTCATATGGAAAAAATGTTTGGTATGTAGATCAACCCGACGAATAACAGAACGTGTGTGTATTCTCTGCAATGCCACCATATTGCAAAAGTAATCATTTCAAATATTTTGTCTGAAACTAGAACACTTTATGGCCCTTCGTCCCAAAAATAGTTGTAAAGAGATTACCACCTAACCCAGCAAGCGTGCTATTATTTTACATACATATGTGTATGTGGAGACTGTACTTTTATTCGGCTGCATTACCCATTCAGTCCTAGAGAATGACTTCCAAGGTTTGAAGGTTGCTGTTCAGATTAAAATTCCTACCTTGGCCCGGCTGGCGTGCCGAATATTACGTAGTAACAAACTTCTGTTTGCATCAGAGTCTTTAACGCTTTGACGTCAGGGCCAGTCTCACTAGTTAATCGCTGGGCTCCCGAGGATGGCTGAATTATGAGATAATCATCAGATGATCAGGGACATGTGTGATGATACATGAAGGATCCACCAGTATTCGCCCGTGAAGCTTGGTGTTTTTAGTCCAGTTTCAGGTTAAAAGGGCATATTTTCAGGGTCACAAGTTTGGAGGCAACTTGTTCATATTCTACTCTTATTTAACCCCTTCGTGACAAAGGCTGATTTTACTTTTTGTACCCTTCGTGACAATGGCCGTTTTAACATTTCTGCGCTTCTCGTGTTTAGCTGTAATTTTCTTCTTTCCCGTTTGCTGAACCCACACACATTAGATATCGTTTTTTTCAGGACAAGAAGGGCTTTCTTTAGATTCTTTAGATCAATCGTTTTGATTGTATCATATCATTTACTATTAAAAAAAGTATAAAATATGGTAAAAAATTTAGAAAAAAATGACTGTTTCTAACTTTTAGTTGAAAAATCTTTTACTCATTATTATTATTATTATCTTTTATTTATATAGCGCCAACAGTTTACGCAGCGCTTAATACAATACATAAATTCAAGGGATATGACAAGACAAGAATTGACAGACTAAGACAAACCGATACATTTGGTGGAGAGAGCCCTGCTCGCAAGCTTACAATCTATAAAAGGTAATGAAAAAACCTGCTATCACAGATCACGGATCAATTTTTTTCACCCGTTTTAACAAATGACGGTCCTGGCACGTCATTTGTCGTTAACGACTTGTTTTTCCGTGACGTGCCCGGACCGGCAATTGTCATCATCAAAGGGTTAATGAGTGATAGATACCTAGAATAGCACCTCACCAGAGGTAGAAGAGGCTAAAACAGTGAGGAAATATAAATATGCCTGGGATGAGGATAAAGCTATCCTGTATCTAAGACAAGACCAAGGACCAGTTAAGATTTGGGCCGAATGGTTCTTTTCTGATGTCACATTTAGTGGAAAGTGACCCAGAGACAGGGCCGGCCTTAGGGGTGTGCGACCTGTGCGACCGCACAGGGCGCCATGGTTGCAGGGGCGCCTGACTGGGACTTAGATTAAAGCATCGTTTTGTTTTTTTTTGTGTTTTTTTTAAAACTTTATTTAACATCATTCATGTTAAATAAAGTTTAAAAAAAAAATGATGCTTAAATCTAAGTCCCGGTCAGGGGCGCCGAGCGGTTGCTCGTGAAGTTCTCGGCAACCGCTCGGCGCCCCTTACTCTCCGTGACTCCGTCGCTGTGCCGGCATCTCATGTTGAGCGCCGGACTATTCCGGCTCTCAACATGAAATGCCGGCACCGCGGCAGAGAGAGAAGACGGATGCCTCCCGCTCTCACCGCAGGACTCCGGCAACAAGGTAAGTGGGGGGGGGGGTGTAGTTTGAAGGGTGTAGTTTGAAGGGGCAGAGGGGGGGGTGTAGTTTGAAGGGGCAGAGGGGGGGGTGTAGTTTGAAGGGGCAGGGGGGGTGTAGTTTGAAGGGACAGGGGGGGTGTAGTTTGAATGGACAGGGGGGGTAGTTTGAAGGGGCAGAGGGGAGGGGTAGTTTGAGGGGCATGGGGGGGTAGTTTGAAGGGGCAGTGAGGGGGGCGCCAGAGGAGTAGTCCGCACAGGGCGCCACAACGCCTAAGGCCGGCTCTGCCCAGAGATGTGGGAAAGGAGCACGTTACCAATAGTTTCTGGGTCAAACAAAAAGTTTCCAGGAAAGCACATTACGCTCACTTACACATGATAATCCCTACTCATCCATCAATACATACCGTGGCACATTAAAGGGCAAACTACTACTCACATCAGTGGGGAAAGGCATTGCCCACCTGGATACACAATGGATAGAAAATGAAACCATTACTGGCTTATGGTGACTCAAGAAACTGCCTCTGATCGCACGAAAACACTCTATATACATCAATAATAATCAGACACAAACCAGATATAAAATAACCCAAACCATCTCTACAAAAAAAACAACATATGGATTACAAACTAAAAACAATCACGTTTATATCCAATAGTTAACCTGACAGAGTGATGAGCGCTCACTCCCGTAAGCTGCTGCCAGCTGACAATAGCTTTGCGTTGGAGCTGGTAAAGTATTCGCACTTCTTAAAAACCCTTTTTTACGCTGTTAAAAAGTGCATTAGCCTTCTGTGACTCACTGACTCTGAAGATGTTTGAAATGTAATATAAACAGTGTTTTAATGCCTGCGAAACGTATTCCGACGGAGGCTTCAATAGATGCTGGTGGCCCATACCAAGTCTTACTAATGTCTGGCACGGAGCGGCTTATTACGAAGAGCACAGGATAAAGATGACAGCATTCTTTAACTCGAGATTACATTAGCAGAGACTGCCCGGAAACCTTTCAATAACATCACACACAGGACCACGCTACGTTTATTCAATACCGTCTGGCAGAGATCGGATACGGACACGTGAACGGCCAACGGTCATGCATCTAAAATACAACCCCGCATACTATAAGTATTTTACTATGTCCACAGCTGATCAAATTAATTTATACATACACATTGTATATAGACACAAACAGAAATATGAATTGACTCCAGATGAGAACCATCATTCTGACCATTTTTCCTAATGTAGAGAACTCAGATCTAAAATCAGGTTCATCAGCCATATGCCTATCCTATAAACGTTTAAATTCACTTACTGTATTAACCTCTACCACTTCTGCCGGGAGGTTGCTGCACATATCTGCCACTCTTAGAGCATTTCCTTAATATGCATTGAAGCTTCTGACCCGCTACTCCCAGACTATGACCTCTTGCCCGAGCAATTCTCCTCCTTCGAGATGCAGTGAATCAGTTATTCTCCATTAACTCGCGCTGTATTGCTTTCATTAAATATTATTACTATGGTATTAAATAAATCAACGTTCTGCTTTGTGAAATTAAAACTGCAGAAGAACCCCGCAGCTGGGATAACCGTTAATGAAATAAATGAAGATATTAAAGGAGGTGGCAGTGAGAAAAAGGAAACGCGCCATAAAGTGGCAGTCGGTGCGGAAATGAGTTCACCGGTACCTGGACTCACACTCGCTTTCAGCCCTTTAATCAGCTCCCTGCCGAAGCCGTCCAGCTCCGCCATAACACTAAAGGAACACGCGGGGCTCTTACGTTGAAAGGTATGGAGGGCTGGGAACCACCACAAGATTTACAGATTACGGTAACGGGGCAAAACTCTGTGATAAAGGTGCAATAATAGTTAACGCAAGGGGCTTTTCATTTATATGGAAACTAACCCCTTAAATCTTTCGTTAAATACGGGCTCTGATCTCAGTTAAAGATGATGTTCCACCAAAAAACATTAAATGCGTTTCTAACAGGAAAAGCAAATAAACCCAAACAGATCCGTGTTTTTACTCTTTGCTGGTTTGGTAAAAACACAGAAACTTTTATGATCCTTTTTCATTTTCTAAGGCAATAGCCTATGAGCACCTGCTTCTGTGTCACATGACAAGTTATAAGATCATGATATAAGTTTTTCTGGAATGATGTATATCTATACATATCTATATTTAGTGCCATAAGTGTTACATTCAGCAGTTGATGCACTCAGCGGGTCTTCTTTTTAGAAAGTTTATTGGCTTAGTAAAGGTCCAACAGCTCGGCTCTCGATGAGCCTCTCTCAAGAACAAGTCAACAGTCAAGTGAGTGCATTACATATCTACACATATATATTTTTTTATACACACACACACACACACACACACATACACACACAGACACAGAGAGACACATACATAGATCACATTTTTATAGCGCAGCAAAACCTAATAAAAGTGTCAGGAGGGTGAGATTTATGATTTGTGTATTATTCTGGCTAATGTGTAACTCATGAGCTATTGAGCTTCCGAGTTATGTTGGAGGGACACATTATGGATGGGATACTCGATACATTGCGCTTCCAGCCAGCACCAACGTCTACAACTCCAAACTTCAGAGAGAGCATACAGGTTAATACGCCTGCTTTCAGGGCAGCCATTGCTGTATTCCACCCACACGCCTAGCTTGAGTACCGATGGAGTGGACGGGACATGAAACACAGGGGCCAGGAGGGCGCTTTTTCTGGGACCAGATGGGGTGGGCTTACAATAACCTTGGAGCATTTACACCGCTGGCCAAGCCTCATGAGGCTATCGGGACCACAAATTTATGAAGGTGACCTCCAAGTCCGCATTCGCTCTCCATCTCCTTAATCCCTTCTCCCACCGGACAATTCTCCTAGTCTAGAGAACCGAGGAGCTGCCAAAGACACACGAGGATGAGACACGAGGATGAGACACGAGGATGAGACACGAGGATGAGACACGAGGATGAGACACGAGGATGAGACACGAGGATGAGACACGAGGATGAGACACGAGGATGAGACACGAGGATGAGACGATATCGTGTATACAGACCTTTGCAGAGAAAAGCTGCTAGCGTGGAATTAACATCTTTAATGAGACCGGATCCTGCAGCCACATAACAAGTCTGAAGGAATACGCAGCCCTTATACTATGCATTAAAATGAGGTGTTTAACACCAATAAATCAAACAAAATTACAACCCAAACAGAACGTATGATTATAGGCTGTGAAAGTTTAGAAACAGTAAGATCAGCGGAGCATGAAACCACTCAATTAACTTAATTAAATCTGTTCTAAATTGCATACCTACAGTCTACGCAGTGTTTGTATAGTGGGGTCCGCGCGCGTCCCAGAAGATTTCCCCAAATAACAGGGCAGAACGTTATAAAAACTATAAAAGCTGCAGATTTTAATTAAAATCAGCTACACTCGTGCCCCGTTAAGAGAATAAAAGCCTTGATACATCCAATAATCAGTAACTCAAACATCAAAGCCTGGCACAGATCGCGCTTACACACCAACTTCTAGGGTCCATTTGCTGCCATGAGTCCTGACACTTCGGGAGAGCTGCTTGGGATAGAATTCCTGCTGTTGGGACTGTTGGCACTTATACTGGGGATTCTCCTGACTCTGGGATCAGTCCCTCATTACCTATCCCGATCATAATAATGTATGATAGAATAGCTTTTGTTTAGAGGTAACGCGTCGTTCAGAATGTGCGGCATTTATTAACGAGAACACTCGCTCCGTCTCGCCATAATACAAAAATATTACAATTACTCCCAAAGTAATATGAGCCCGGGTCACAATCAGGCTTTTCATAACATTTCAATTACTCTACTAGACACGAACGGGCCAGATAAGCAATTTAACCTTTTCGGTGCCAGGGACGCATCACTAATGTTGCTGCTGGAGATTTACATTATATATATATACACAATATATATATATACAAATATATTATGTACAAAGTCTAGTATGGACTCTGGTAAATTACACAGCCTGCAACATTGTATCAGAGAGACTTTATTCACTAAGGAGAGAGTTCACAGGACAGTTAGCCCCAGTGAGCTCCCCCTACTAGAAGGGCTGAGCTGGCCCTGTATAACACATAGGTAAATCAGCGAGGTGAGTTTAGGAAGGCTCTCATATTACCTATGCATTATGCAGGGCCAGCTCAGGTCTTCCTGCAGAAGCTCACTGCGATCTGCCCTTGAAAATGCATAACGATATAAGTGACCTGAAACGTTCAACTCTCCTGCAGACTCCCTCTGTAGTGAACAGACCCTCTTTGACTTTGTTGGGAGATGTTGGGGGGGGGGCACAAAAGTCTCATTAGTAACGTGTACTAATGAATGAATACATGCGCAGGTACGCATACAGAACTCCGATGTGGGTTTTAGAAATGTTAAGCACCCAGGTGAGCCTCCATTATAGTGTACATTGTATAATCTGTATAATGCATCACACTGCCTATAACACTGCAATATACTACTGTATAATGCAACACAACGCTGTGCCTTGTTCCTTGCGGGCATATTACGTTCCAATTTAACTTTATTTAAAAGGAGCATAAGTGTTAGAGGTCACAATCTAAAACTAGAGGGTCAGAGGCTTACACGTAACATGAGGAAGCTTTACATTACTGAATGGGTGGTAGGTAGGTAAGTGGAAGAGCCTCCCAGCAGAACAGGTAGAGGTTAATACAGTGAGGGAATTTAAACATATGGCTGCTGAATGGAAGATGAGACCAAGGTTTACGGTCTGAGCCTCGGGCAGAACGGGCTTTAACTGCCGTCATATTCTAGGTTTGTATAACCTTTATCCTTCTTAGAGCCGACATCACAAACATCCAGGTTCTGCCTTTAGTCTTAGAAGAAGTACAAGAACAGGAACACAAACATAAGAACGCTCAATCATTTGTGGGCCAGATACATATTCTGCCGTTTTCCTTATCCCCCAGCGTGCCTGCTCTGTAAAATAATACGTATTTGGAGGTTTCCATGTTGTCCGATGTCTATCGAGCCTCTCTGTGGGAGGCAGAACAGCGGCGGCACTCAATCCATCTTTCTGAGTATCCAGAGCCTGCCAGCTTACGTTACGGTCGCTTGTGTTCCAGAAGCCGAAGATCAAGAGATCCTTCTCCGTGTATCAGATCCTCGGCGCTGGACTACTAGAGCTGCTCGTTACTCCTCTACAACAATCTCCGCTTACAAGCGACAGGGAGAACGGCTATCCCTGCGGTCACAGAAAACATATGCTTACAATACATCACCTAATAGTCCTAGAATATATATATATATATATATATATATATATATATAACCCCAACTGTCTAACGCTGATGTGATCATACATCCCAAGTGTCCCTTTTAGGGACTGAAATCCCTCCGTCACTCTTTTGTGCAGGAGTGTGTTTGCGGAGTATGCGGGTACCGCAGTTCTCTACAACGATAAAGTCACAATAATGAGCATAGAAACAGAGATTATATTATATTATTTAAGCTGGTCACAAGTTCAGAGTAAATCACTGTCCCATTAGCCATACCTCTAACAGCCCACCGTGAAAAGTGCCATTTTATTTAATATTTAGTCTTATTGTCATGGCAACGAATGGAATGATCCAATCAGCAGATACATCCTAATCACTGCTATGGTGATAAGACCACCTTTTACACCCAAATCAATTTTCAGACATGGCCTTCTTAGTTTCTCGGAGCAGATTATGTGACTAAAAGCCCTGCTGCAGTCTACTCTAAGCAATCTATACCTTACTGCCACTGCCCATGAATTTATTATGGCATTTGGGGCGCAGAGCATCCCCTGACGGGCATTTGATCTGTAAAAAGATGCCAAAAAGTAATGGAAATATCTGATGAAACAAAAATGAGAATACAGTTAATGCAGTAGAAATGCTAACATACCTAGTTAGGGATAGTGTGACGGAATCCCCAATATGTATGCCTTAGATAGGTGCTTTGATATTTTTATTATTTTATCATTTATAGTATTATTAAATAATATTTACTGGATGTGCCCTCATCTATTGAATATTTTTATTATTTTATCATTTATAATATTATTAAATAATATTTACTGGGTTTGCGATCGCCTCTTGCTTTGTTGTCTGTACAGGTTGGTCATTTCAGCCGCACCCCGGAATCTGAATGTGTATGCTTTGTAGGGTGGTCATCCATTTCTATACCGTATTTTCTATATCACTATTCAATTTAAGGTTAATATTTAATAAAACATTTGGTGGACATTTTAAGAATGACTAATTATGGAAGATATTTTTGTGGCTTAAGATCCACTCACCGGGTTACTTTTTAATTACATTTTTGTAAAATTTAGTTAAAATGTCAGGGTATTAACCAAGCACAGCAGCCAGGGGGCTTGTACAGCGAAATGGGGGCTGGACACTAGGCTATGACAGGTGAAAATATACTTAAAAAAAAAAAAAAAATGAAAAATAAAATTTTAGAAAAAAGACAAAATGAAGATGGTTTCCTGGGTGGTCTAAAGAAATCCAAACGCCTGGCACGGCCACCAAGTGAAATCTTCTGGCATTATTCTAGCCAGCAGCCAATTACGCCGCTGCATTATCCGGCATTTCCAAGCGGATTGGATTTATGGTCTATTAAATATTTTGAAGTCCTTGTAAAATGGTGCTTGTCATGTGAAGCTTAGGAGTTGCGATTTGGTTTTTGTTATACGTGTCACACGCTGGTTATGTCTAGGCGCTAGTTT
The DNA here is from genome assembly GCA_023333645.1 of Sceloporus occidentalis. Lineage (NCBI taxonomy): Eukaryota > Metazoa > Chordata > Lepidosauria > Squamata > Phrynosomatidae > Sceloporus > Sceloporus occidentalis. Next base: position 3,296,820 of record JALMGF010000063.1, on the reverse strand, counting down.
GCCAATCTGTGAATAACCAGGAATTTTCAGGAAATGAGGACATTACAAGAAATGTACTTAAAACTCTTAATTACTCTAGACCGCCTGGCAATAGTTTACATTTTATTTCTTGGAGAATAACACAATCAGCGCTGGAAGGAACTAGAATAACAAACCCATGATATACCTATACGTACATTGCTAGCATGGGGATTTTAAGGGTGCTGATTGAAGAAATATTGAAAGGGTTACAGGGATATGAACTGATTATTCCATGGAGTAAATTACACGCTTCACTGGGCATCTGTAGACAAGTCAAACATCTGGCCTCATCGCGTTCAGTATGCATTTTGAAGGGTCCGAGATGGCCCTTTAAATTACATAGTAAAGCAAACAATTCCCCCGCAAACTGCCTGTATAATTCTATGTCTATATGTCAAACTGGACATTTGGGTTCCATGTCAAATACCCAGGGGCTGGGGAAGGGGCAAACATGTATGGGGGGGGGTGTCCGCAGATCCCCTCCATGCGTTTGCAAGGGTGACACGGTGGAAATGTAAAGAGACCAAGCAGCAATCATATTCATTAAAGTGCATACAATGGCTGGAGTGTCAGTTTAATTTTGACGAGCCAATAGGATTTGGTGATGAGCCAGGACATGGCCATAGTCAAAATGTCAGGCTGTAACTTTAAAGAGACACAGGCGGTGTCTTTTGGCAACCGCTACGAGCATACGAGTGAAAATAAATACAGGAACATCATAAATCCCAAAAGCAAGCTGCGAATGTGGTGCATCTATTGCACTGCAGCCTGTATGGATAGAATAATCCCCGTTTAAATAAATGCGAGATTCCATGTCCAGACACTATAGCGGCTGCATAAAAGGCAATGAACATTTAGTAATAGAGCGCCCCCTAGTGTGCATTATAGCGAACTGACATCCTTCACTGAGCCCATAGTACTTTACACATTTTAGCTACTTAGATCTTTCTTTATGTATTATCGTCGGTGGCTCTCCAAGCGACCAATATATCACACAGAAAGGAGCTGGAGATCTCTGCTCTCTTGGCCATTCTAAAAGGTTTAAAGAGAAGCCATGCCAACAATCAGTGCTGTACAAATAAATAGCGTGCGTGAAGAGGGACCGTTCTGAAAAATTCAATATATAATTATTAATTAACAGACTATCGTATAAACTATTCACCTACATAATTGCTTGCTGTGTATTCTTTTAGGGGATCCCATCCCACGCAGCCTCTTCTGGGAGGCTCTTCCACTTATCAACCACACTATCACAGAAATAAAGCTTCCATACATTAAATCTAAGCGGCTGTTTCTCTGATACTCATTCAGTTCACGTAGAAAGTTCCCAGGTCTCACACCAGCATGAAATGTTTTCCAAAAGAAGACGTTGATGATCAGACAGCGCTGCCTGCATTTTTCTGTAAGTACAAATAAAACATAACTTGCAGGGGTATATTTATCCACTCTAAAAGTAAGAACTGGGACCGTTCTGCGGTGAGGTTAGTGCAATACTATTCGCCCTTTCAAGTTATGCAGACGCATATTAGAACTGTGTTTTCAGAACTACTGCAGTCTGGTTTCCTATGAATCTGTGTATTATCCTTAATCGTTACCAGAAGATACAAATTCCTGGCTCGGGGTTTGCTTCAATCCCTTAAATCAATTAAACTTTCCAAAAAGGATGCCATTTGCATTCTATCCATTTTCAATTGCTCCAATCAGCATGACTGTAATGATTTCTGGGTCATTTTATAATCAGGATGGTGCATACATTTTTTTGTATTAACAATAAAAAAAATACAAAATAAAAAAAGAACCGCAAGATCGTCCTAATAATAGTAGGAACAGAACAGGTCGTAGCATATTATTCTTACAGAGAATTAGGGCAAATATGATTGCTACCAATCATATTAAGAAACTTATGATTATTACAAAAAACACACAACATATATAATACCAGATTACAGTCATTACAAATATTTAATAACATAATTATAAGTCAGAAGGTTCACTACAAACCCTATGTGATCCCTTTAGGACAGCCTTTCACCCCTCTCAAACGACTTGTTCTAAGTGGACCTGTTCTAATTAAGTCAACCAAAAACTAAACTCAAAAAGCATAGAAAATCACAAGTACAAATGTTTAAATGCCCTTATTTACTAAGAGATTTTTCTCAATTCATTTGGAATGGAAGGTTGGAGACGCCCAATCTTTTGCAAAAGCGTAGAACGAGTGGTGACTCTCGCTTCTCATATTCTGTTTTCTACCTCCTGAAACTATACTTTTTTTTACAAACATTATTAAACACAAAACCTTTTCAGTGGTTCTTCCCTCTAAAGAGAAGGCTCATTAAATATATCCGCTGCCTTCATATTTTAGCAGTGACGCCACCGGAGAGACAGGAAAGCAGGTGGCAGAATGTGAAAGCATCTTATGGGGCATTAAGAGCCAGGAAACGTATACCATCAACCCCTGCCAAGTGTGTGCTTAGCAGCCTGCGGGTAGCAGGAACGGGCCTAGTTCTCTCCCGGTGCCAGTGATAGATCCAACTTTAGACGTTTTACGAAGATTATTTTCCAGACATTCTGCACGGAGTTTATAGTTAACATTTCCGTATATAAGTGTACAGTTCCCGTGCCGACATTGTTAAAATGCCAAAAAAACATTTCAGGTAAAAAAAAAACAAAAAAAACAAACACACCAGATGCCTTGACATGTTGGGGCCAATTAAGCATTGTGACCGCGGAATAAAGAGGTGGCATTACAACATCTGAGTTCTGCCATCACTTTGGATTTGGTGTTATCGTCATTGAGTTTGCACAACGAGACTCAGCTTAGGAACAATAGAGTCTGAAACCATATACTCTTTAATTCAACCGGAATTAACAATCGAAAGCCAATTTTTACGTTAACGAAATGCTAGGAAAGCTACAAAGGGAAAAAATAGAACTCATTCAAAAACGGTAGTCATTGTTAAGCCAATCGACAGGTTGAAACACAGCTCTACAAAAACCCGGCAGATACCCGATGTGGAAAAAGAAAATAAGAAGGACATCTCACAAGCTGACCAGGCACTTGGCCAATGACGGTGGCTACCAGGGGCCACAGCAAGTATCACAGTCTTGGCGTACTGGCTCCTTATATGCCATCTACAGTGAGTATTCAATAATTTATACGTAAATTACTGTAAATATTTCTCTATATGGTAAATATATTAAACTCTTTCTCCATGAAAGAACTGTTGGAGATGCTATAGTCAGGACAGTTATTGCAACAAAGTAAATAGCCAAGAGACTTTGGAGGAGGCTCTTCCGTTTTTAGGGATTGTTGCTGCTGTCTTTGAAAAAGCGCCATCATAGGAAGCCCTCATTAGCAGCCCTGCTACAAAAGCGCATCCGCAGCCAGTGATATCTTTGGGACAGCGAGGTTCTGACTTGCACCGTTCCCACTTGTACGCAACATTAAAATCAGTCGGTTTTGGGGACTGATCCCCTTCTGAGAATGCAAAGCGGGGCAGGGAGATACCCAAATGCAGTCTCCCTACACCCATCGCATGAGATGGAATAATTGTTAAATGAGGAGCCCCCTGGGTTTAGGAGATCTCCGGTTCTACACAATAAGAAAGGTTCAACAATCTATTAGACGTCTCTCTGTAATTAATGACCCATTCTCTTAATTTCTAAACGTTTTAATCCCTGTCCAAATCTGATAAAAGCAGACTGGGGAATCCCTACAAAAATGCTTAAAAGAAACTGAAGACCAAGAAAACAAAACCGCTCGCATGAAACTTGGAGGCATATCTACGGTACTGAGTATTCTGGTAATTTGAAGGTCTCCTTGAATAATATCCAATACCTTCACAATTATATGAGGTGTTGGACGATCTCTTTGGAGCAGATCATCGTCAGGCATGCCAAATAACTTGAGCGAAGCCCTATAAATTCTTTGTCTTTTTCTCTGCAGGTTTGGTCCCCTCTCAAGACGATGGGTAATTGCCAGCTATCCCCGGCACGACAGTGAGCAGCGACTCCAGCTCCAGCCAGGTTCTGTTAGAATTACCACGACGTGACGCGCATGCCATTTTAATACTTTTTCAACTACAAGACAACAATTATTTTTATGGAGTGATTCTGGTACTAGCATAATTAAAAAATGAAACAATTTACTACATATACACTATAAAAATTCAAGGACTGATCTTGCATGTTGGTGAAGAATCATTATAGAATGCTCTATTTATGAAGCATTCTTCTGGCATACTCCCAGACTTCACATGATTAACTTCACTGCTACAATATGCTACAGCACGCCATCCATGGGTCCGGATCTCTTGGGAAAACGTCTGTCTGTCTGTCTGTCTGTCTGTCTGCTTTTACTCCCATTATGCCTCTAAAGCTAAAAATGCTTGTTACCTGCGTATGTTTCAAAGTGTTCTACAGCCCCAAAATTAAACTAAATACCATGTATATACACAAGGTATTAAAACCATTCTTCTTCTGAATGCCTTATTCAGCTGCATAGCTATCGTATATATCATATCTATGCGGCTGTTCTTTTGTACTCTTCCATTGAATCGGTAACTATCCGACTACAGGAACTCTGACTTTTTTTTTTAAATCACTCTGTCCCAAAAGGTTGCGTAACAGCAGTGAGTTTGTGGCTAAACCTCGCCGTGTACAATATCTGTCATTTCAACATGTTATCCATAATTTTCAAGACCGCTGTGTTCTGGGATGTATTAGAATAAAGTTCAAAAAAACATCCCTAACTATAAATTAAGACTTCTTTTTGATTTTTATTTATTTAAATACCAACAACTGGATTACGCCATGATGATATGTAAGTGGAAAGACTTACAACACTCGTAATAAATTACAATCCCTATAGTAATAAATAAAGATGTTGTGTAAGTTGTAGCGGGTTTAGCTTTCTATGTGACGTAACTTTACCGAGTCCCGGGCAATCAATATTCCTTGTTGGAAACTGTGGCATCTCTATAGTCAAAATTCCATCAGACATTATAAATGGGGAATTAATAGCTATCAGTCCACAGTCTGATTCATTTCAAATGAAAAGAACAGACAAAAAAAGCTTTTGACAGCAGAAAAGAACCACTCGTATAGTCTGCCCATTTCGTTTTGTTTTTTTTAATCTTCCATAAGCCCTCCAAACTTTTTTGGCCCATGGTCTGGTCTCACGCCTGTTCCACAAGGGCTCAGAATGAAAGGCTATTCCACTTATCCATAAGACCCTAAGCAAAAGGTATATATCCCCAACCTTCCATCGTAATTTCAAAGCTCAATCATTTACCCAATGTCTAGTGAAATGATTGCTTTCTTTTGGGCAGTTCCCCAAAAAGGATTTTACATTCAAGAGCAAACTTTTGAACCTAGACATCTTATCTGTGATAGTATAATTATAGCAACAACCCCGACAAGGGGTTAGTACAGCTAAAATGTTATGGCCATATACACTCGCTGGCCACTTTATAACGTACACCTTGCTAGTACCAGGTTGGACCCCCTTTTGCATTTAGAACGGCCTTCATTCTTCATGGCATACCTTCTACAAGGTGCTGGAAACATTCCTCAGAGATTTTGGTCCATATGGACATGATGGCATCACGCAGTTGCTGCAGATTTGTCGGCTGCACATCCATGATGCGAATCTCCCATTCCACCACATGCCAAAGGTGCTCTATTGGATTGAGTTCTGGTGACTGTGGAGGCCATTGGAGTACAGTGAACTCATTGCCATGTTCAAGAAACCAGTTTGAGAGGATGTGAGCTTTGACATGGTTCATTATCCTGCTGGAAGTAGCCATCAGAAGACTGGTACACGGTGATCATAAAAGGGATGCAACAATACTCAGGTAGGCTGTCGCATTTAAACAATGCTCAATAAGATACTAAGGAGCCCAAAGTGCGCCAAGAAAATGTCCCCCACACCATTACACCACTGCCAGCCTGAACAGTTGATACAAGGCAGCATGGATCCATGCTTTCATGTTGTTTACGCCAAAGTCTGACCCTGCCATCTGAACGTCTCAGCTGGAACGGAGACTCGTCAGACCAGGCAACGTTCTTCAAGTCTTCCATTGTCCAATTTTGGTGATTCTGTGCGAATTGTAACCTCAGTTTCCTGTTCTTAGCAGACAGGAGCGGCACCCAATGTGGTCTTCTGCTGCTGTAGACCATCCGCTTCAAGGTTCGACGTGTTGTGTGTTCAGAGATGGCATTCTGCATACTTTGGTTGTAACGAGCGGTTATTTGAGTTACTGTTGCCTTTCTGTCATCTCGAACGAGTCTGCCCATTCTCCTCTGACATCAACAAGGCATTTTCATCCACACAACTGACGCTCACTGGATATTTTCTCTTTTTCGGACCATTCTCTGTAAACCCTAGAGATTGTCCATGAAAATCCCAGTAGATCAGCAGTTTCTGAAATACTCAGACCAGCCTCAACTTCAGGAAGTTGTCTTGACCACGTCAACATGCCTAAATGCATTGAGTTGCTGCCATGTGATTGGTTGATTAGATATTTGTGTTAACAAGCAATTGAACAGGTGTACCTAATAAAGTGGCCAGTGAGTGTATTTGAAAAGTGAGAAAGCCACCCATCACCCTCTGCTAAACCTTGAATAATGGAGAGCTCAAAGTGACAAAGAGGTGGTTTACCAAGTTCACACGAGTTGTAGCTGTGTATACTTTCGGCAATCTACTCCCTGGGGTTTAATTAAATAAAATAATAATCGGACACAGACAAATATCGGCAAGGCTTACTTGCCACAACAAACCGAGAGCAGATATGTATACAAGTGCTATAAACGTTGAAGAGTTTTAATTCATTTTTTTTTTTCTCACTAAGCACTATTCCCCGGTGGAAGTTTTCTGCTCCGATATCAAACGTGATGTATCATGAGATGTATCACAAGTTAAAAATACATGCTTTGGGTGAAGTGTTTAGCATCTGTTTTTAATGGCCCTAAACAGCCTGATTACACGGCTTAAAATAAGAGAAGGCCAGTTTTGTGCCTGCGGCTTGTGTTTAGTGGCCTTCCTACACAGCAGCGGGTCTCTGACATCTATGTGGATCAGGCCGTTATAAACACAGCCATCTTTCCAGGCATTCTCAAAGCTTTATAGAACGTTTCAAAAACAATATTTTCTTTGATAACAAACAGCAGACAATACTTCACACAACATACAGAGGCCAATCTTTTTGGACAACCATCGCATTACTGCGTGGTAAGAATAGCACGAAAACAACCCTTAAAAACAAAAAAACAAAAAAAAACCCCACAGTGTTTTCAGTTAGATGGATTACTCTGTTAGGTGCGGAGCAATTTGGGCTAAATATATCCACCAAGCGTTGTCTTTTCTAAAAAGTATCTTCCTTGGCGTGACAGGCCAAGACACGCGGAGCAAAGAACGGCTCGGATTCTCTTTTTGCATCCAACATTTCTTTAATCTGTTGGAACATTTGGATTTCCACAAATAACGTTTTCAAAAATACGCCTCGCCTTCTTTTCCAAAGTTTGTCATTTGTAACCGATACCCGACACATTCCATGACACGGAACGGGATGTGTTTCTTTTTTTTTTTTTTTTTTTTAAAGAACGTGCCACTTTAGCACTTTGCATAGCATCTCCGAGCCAGAGGGTGTCCAAATAGTAATGTAACCAGCAGGCAAATAGATAAAAATATTTCTCGTCGTAAACTAATCATGTTCTCCTGTCCAGCCTTAGGGAGACCTTGCGGCACTTAACCATGTGTGAGAGGTGAACGCTAATGTGTTACCCCCACATCGCCCTCTTTACTTTCAACTGAAATTCTATTTTCATATTTTCTTGCTACTTTAAATAGGATCACTTGACATTTAGACCTCCTTGGTATATCAAGAGAAAGAACACATATTTTCCTTACCTAACCACTCGCCGAATATATGAAGCAAGTGCGATGTGAATAATTTGTTTGCAATGTGGGAAAAAGATCAAACCTACTGATTTCACAATCTCTTTCAGTCCCAACTCTGCACGTTAGCCTCCCAATAAAAATACAAACGCATTCTTGCTTAAAAAGCTTTTTAATCCGTCCGCCCTTGTTAAAAAAAAAATATCTATTTTTTTTTTAAACAAAAAACAGCCCTTATTGTGTTAAAGTGAACAAAGAAAATATGAGCACAAAAACTCTGCATTTTTACTACGCCAGCTGAGATACAAGTTAACGGACAATCCATTTTATTAATACAATAAACAAATACATTTATAATGCGCTATTTGATCTTGAGTAGCGAACAAGACATTTGGTATAAATGCGCATGAAAGCGATTGCTAGCAAAAAGGGAAACTAGCAACGTGGTTCCACGGAGGCAATTCTTGGTGGTTCGCATTGAGCGGCTCTCCAAGGAATTTCCGTCCACCTTGCAGACGGTAGCCTTGATCTTGCAGAACGGAGCACCACAATCTCCTAATCTTAAACCATTTTTGGTGCAATAGTGACAAAGGAGAATTACACGGGCCTGAACTTAATTCTGAATGGTCCATATGATGTAAGATATTGCAGAGCCATATACTAACAAGATCCATTCTTATGTATCAGTGAGGCTTTCTTACGGGTCCATTCTTTAGCACGTGCGAATTAAAAGCGAATGAATGTGTATGAAAGAATGAAACCTACAATGAAGAGCCCTACATTTTCGACACTGCAGCCATGCTTTACGGCAAAGGAAAACCCATGGTGTGCGTGTAAGCGACGGCAAAGTTAATGCTGCTCCGGAAAGCAGTAGTATGAGCTACAGAAACATAACATACTCCTGTTTTCCAAAATATACCAAAGCCAACGAGGTACTATGTGAAAAATGAAGAATTATTCAAGCCAAAAAATTATGGTTTTGCGGTAAGTTGGATTTTTTTTTTTTTACACAGACAGTCCAGACGCTGTGGACTGCCGCTGTTATGAAATGACTGACCGTGATGGGAGTTGTAAACTAAGGCATATAGGATGGGTTGCTTTCATGAGAAAGCTTTCATTATCCGTTTGCAAAATGGTCATTCGGCGTATTCTCATAAATAGCAAATATAAAACTCGTAAACCGCATTCTTTTAGAAGAGATCATTGCCTCTACACTGCGCCTCTTGTACATGAAAGCAGTGTTTTTGTGGAATATAGCCATCAAAAGAAACAACTTACTAAAATTTCAGTTGACTTTGTTAAAGGAAATTATTTTAAATGAATGTGGCTACTGAACTGCTGCCATGTGGGACCTCAAAAAAATACATATATATTCCTTATAATTTTTCTCTGTGAACATTTATTTATTTAAGCTTAACTCCAAGTTCTTAATGCTAACCATGCAAAGGTCTGCATTTTTCAATGCTACTTTTTTCAACTTCTAGATCCCACCAAACAAGGGCAAGAAAACATAAGGCTTGTTACATAATCATTCATGGGCAGCCTAGTTCCCGAGTTAACCCATTAGATGCTGCTGGGGGCTGCAAAGGTCATGATTACAAATATAAGTAATGTTCTGTAAAGTCACGGCAAAGACTGTCTGAAGTCGGCATTTATACATTTCTTTTACGTGTTATTTCAAAATGCTTAACAAAACATTTATATCTATTCTTGTAGCAAAAACGAAGACTTCAGACTTTTCTGAAGGTACAAACCTTTTGATCATTTCTCTGCCTACAGCACTAAAGTAATAGAGGCTCTCTTGGTAAATGCTGCATAAATTCACCCATTTCTCCCCATTACTAGAATTAAAACCTGAATGTATACTTGTGTCCTTTCCCTCCTAAACTATTGTAACTACACCTGTTAATCTACATGTCACCCACATCACCTTCTAAATACGCTTACTTTGTACCAGAACAAAACCTATTAGCGCCAACCTATAATCACTCTGCTGGCTTCCCATCAAGGAAAATATTACAGAGATGGCTGATCTCTCTAACGCGGCAGGTTTCTCTTGGATAATTTAATACGAAAAAATAAAATGCGTGTACAAAGCGTACTAATTTGCGAGCCAATGAGGAGTGTTTATACTGAGATCTAAAAGCTAGCGAATTGGTGTCTGTAACATCTACCCACTTTATTATTTACTAAGGTATCTACTGATTTTGATAATTAAATTCTTTTTAGAAGAAAAATAAAATGTTTGGTCAAAATGAAAGCAAAACACATGGTCAATCGCAACATATATTTTAAACAGACACTTCAGCTCTGGCTTGATATATATATATATATATATATATATATATATATATATATATATATATATATATATATATATCCTTGTCAGCGACGGGTTCAAATCAGTACAGGACAATTAGACATGCAGCATTCTCACTATTTTCTCAAAACTGCCTGGTACCCAAAATATTTTACTTTGGCAAGTTCTGGACATATTCATTAATGACCTATAATAAATGTGTTCTTTGACTCCAGAGGAGTATTTAACTATGGTTTACCTTCACCAGTGAATGGAGGCTTTTTTCACCAAACATATCCCAAAGGAAGGTCAGATCTTCCTGGCTGTCCACATGCGGCTGCAGCTGGGTCGGTAGCGTAGCCAAGATCTCATACAGACCTATAAAACGAAAAATAAAACAGAAAATGTAATCTTATTAATTGCGCTTTACAGATTCTGTGCATTCATGCGCCTGGAGAATTTTCACTGGTCTCTGGTCTTTCTAGACAAATATCAGGCAAGCCATCAGACGGGACTTCAAGGATCAATAAATAAGATACATATTATTAGCAGTGCGCCATTCAATGATAATGGCTTTTCATTAGACATGGGCATATCTTGAAAAAATTTGGTAGAAATTTGTATTTTTCATTCTTTTTCATAAAAAAATCTAAGGAGGCAAAAAAAATAAAACACACATTCCGTGACCTAATTGCTTTTCCATTTCCAGTGATGCCAGCCAACAAATTAAATGACTCACTAAAAAGAACAACTTCCAGAAAAATAAATGGGGTGGTCCGTCGAAAAAAAAAAAGGACTACGGTTCCTTTGAAATATTCCTTGTTTTAATTTACTGCTCAATTACAAGTTATGTTTTTGAACATATCATTAAAAAAAAAAAAAGGAAAAAAATCCAGGCCATTGCGTGACGACTTAACAATGTAGAGGGAATGAACCCGAAGTATGAAATCTCTGTAACAAATGTTTAATACTTGCCTGTGGCGGTGTATTGTATACGTATATGTTGCCATCTAATGAAAAGCCATTATCATGGGGCAGGTAATGGTTATCTGCAGCATGCGTCAACAGACCTCCTACATAAACAGTAGCGCAGTGTTCCCTAGTAGCACGCGGTGAATGATACCCATCATGTACACAAGCTATCAAAAGCCAGCGCAAGAATGAAGTAGTCCTGCCAGCACGAGCTCTCCGCAGGGAGGTAACTTGGCACATAGTGATATCAATTCATAGCACATGTTTGATTTTCCAGTGGGATTTCTCGGGGTAAAAAGGACAGAATACCTTTTTTCTCCTGTCTGCTGTCTACCAAAACACTAATAATCTCCGGGGATGCACTCTACACGGTTCCGCTATTATTTTTAGTCTGAAAGAGTAGAGCCGTTCATCAAAAGGACAGCCTTTACACGATGTTTAACCAAAAAATGCACAGTAACATGATAAGCTGTAAGCTGGGAGGCCAAACTGTGCGTGTTAATCTAAATATTTTATTAATGAGATGTAATGCCAGCGCGCCCGTGACATTCCGTGTGCCATTAATAACGTAATTCTATCCTATAAAAACTTAGTGTTCGGACTTGTTTTTCCAGCGGTTGGCATCGGGCATAAGCGCCCTCTCGCTAATATATAAACATGCTCTCTCCTATTACACTTTGTTTGCGGAGGTCAAAATATTTGGAGATCGGTATCTCCAGTGGTTTCTCAAAATCTTGTTCATAAACTTAGAATACGATACACACGGCTTCTTGAAAGTAGAGAAGAGTCTTTTTCTACTCAAGTAAGTTTGTTTTTTTGTTCGCGTGGAAATAAATGTGCCTAGTGATTTGCCAAATAGTGCTGTGGCATTAGTGGTAGTACGGAAAACCCAAGGAACACACCCAGAAACGGCGCAAGCAGAACCAACAATTCACAGCCGATGGGTGCCTGTATAATGCAAGGTCAGGTTAACACGGTACAGTCCCCATTGTACGTTCCTCTACACCGATCTAAAATGTTTATCTATCTAGTTATTGGCTGTTACGGTCAGCCAATAGGAGATACGCAAGGCAAACACTTATAAGACGTATACCACAAGTTTTAAATGGCTAACAGAAAAGAGTTCAGTTTACTGTGTAATATGCAGTAATTGCAGTTTGGCTATAATAAAATTTTTATAAACCTCTCCCTTTATTAGGGCGATGGCTTTGCATGGAGGCAGCAATAGGAAGGTATATGGGGCAAGGGACCCCGACACCCGGGGAAGCAGCACTTCACCCCTGAGACTTTGGATCATACACAAAGAATTCCCAGGTATGCATATGACAACACACCACAATAGCGATAATTTGAGTGTGAACAGAAAGAGCCGGGGTTCTTTCAAAATGGCTCGCTCGATTTCTTTAATAGAAAAGTCACCTAAATCATTTTGGTAAAACTCCACCCCCTGGCCACGCCTCAAATCACACCCCCGACAAATGCATTTCCTTATTTGGCCATCCACCCTGTATTGTGGGGGAAGGGCACTTGTCCAAATGGTGCTATGCTATTAAGAGAAGGACATCCATCACAGTTGACCAGGCTCGTTCTTTGATGAATGGAAGGCTGGAGTCTCACGCCACCAAGTTCACACAACAAATGAAGGTCCTTCTTTAGTATCCTGCTAAACAGGTATTTTAATACATTGGATTGGATATCCTACAGAGAAACTTCACAAACCCAAACAAGAATTACTTTTATACTTGATCTTAAGGAAAACAAAAATGATTTAATCCGAACATTTTGGATTATGCAATTTCAAAAAAAATTTCACGAAAGGAAACAACATGATACATCCAGGAAAACGAAAGAGTTCATAATTGTATCCCTCCAGTTCCTGTCTACAGGAATCAGGTAATGCGACTACGGCTTGGAGCAGGATAAATATTTACGTCGACCAAATCTCAAAATGTTTATAAAAATTTGAGGGGTTTGAACTGCTTGGAATTTAGTCCTCCCTTTCTGACATCTGTTTGAAATCAGCGTGACATAGATCCAAAATCTCTTCTGTGCAAATAACACGGAATATGGCCTCCCTTCTGTCCATTTAGTTAACCATGCAATATAATCATACTGGACCTAACATCATTCTAACATGATGAAAAACATCTGGAAAGCAGGTACACGCGTATTCCTAAAACAAAATGTCATGTGTAGCTGCCGGAGACCTGCTAGAAGGCATAATAGTATCTCGAAGTTAGTGAACTGATCCTTAAAGGCTTCTGGAGAGAGAGAGAGAAAGAAAAAAGAACTCTGCAGACAAGCAAATGATTGATTCATAAAAGCACGATATGCACAAGTGCACAGAAATGCAGACAGCGTTTAAAGGAACATGATCGAGAGAAACATGGCTTAACCCTGTACCAGCAGCTACTCACGTAGTAAGCAGGAGCAGGCTGCCGGAGGATAAACGAATCGGCGCAGGATGGCAGTGTCTTGATTCCTACGTTATTAAACTAAGCGCCCGGCACAGTCGCCTCTGGCTAGACCTTAAAACTAGCATCCCTCTTTGACCATTGGAAATGTCAGGAGCGCTACAACAAAGGGATAGAAGCGGAGCGGACATTCCATTATACTGTATCACCTGAATACAATGCCAAAATACAGGCGATGAGACGTGGATCCACAAGCACTGCATATAATATAGTAATTTAAATACTGGAGAACTCTCCATGTTTGACCTGGAGTCTCCGAGTGAAGCCCTGCTTCTCTGATACAATTATTTATCCCTGACCACGCCTATTCCACGCCCATGCCCCACCTACTTTTTGTTGTTCCCCACACAGTCCCCTCCCACTAAAGGCTTTTGGGGGGCTAGCCCTGTTCCCAGGGATTATAATTTAGTGTTGGCCATATATATACACATTGTTTATCTAGAACACAAGGCAAAAACATAAACTTTATTTATTAACCCCAAATTCACTGAGAAAAACCTCACGGCTACACTGTGCATTTTTTGTGAATTGAATGGGGAAGTGAAATATCGCCCACATTTTTTTCTGGCACTCATTACATATTTCCCCCCCCCTAAAATCTTACCTTACATTCCAACGTTTTATGTCATTGGAAAGCTCTCCTTTTTTTCTTTTTACGATCTATATATTTTTTGGCTCAATCTATACTAAGTCTGGCAGGTTGTGAAACTTAAAAAATGTGAGGGTTTTCTTTTTCTTCTTCTTCAAGGGAAATGAAACATAAAAACTATTCAAAGAGGGGGAAAAAATGGTACTCGCTAGAAAGAAAACTGGTGTTCTCCGGCATAGTAACAAAATGAATAATGTGAAAAATAATAATCCATTCTAAAATAAATAATTTCCAAAGAGGTAATGAACGTGCGTCTGATGGGAACACACTTACGCGACGGAGCACTAACTCCGGCCAGCCACTGAAATTAAAATTATTACGGCGGCTTATGGCAGTTTATGGGCACATTTCTATTTGTCATATAAGAAAAATACTGTCACTCCCATAAAGGTAGAATAACTACAGTAAAAGATCACTAATTTAATTAAGTATTGGAAGGGTCTATGTTTTGGGTTATTATTAGCCGTCCTCAGATGTTAGAAGCCCTGTGTTAAAGCATGTTATTACGGGGACTTCAATAATTCAGTCCTTTGCAGGCCTGTCACTACAAAACCAGTCATATTTGCCATGTTCCTCCATGACGGCCGAGAACTAGATGGATAACCGATCGTTGGAAAAACTCAGTTTTATACACTTTTCATTCCCTAATCCATGGCTCTACAAACACTCATTAGAAGAGCGAATACTTCGGACTCCGAAAGCACACAGTTTTCTTTGGATTTGATTTTTAGTACGATGTGAGAAATATGCACTTTAACTGTAAAATAACTAGCATTCAGGTAGAGATTAAAGGGACGCTCCAGCCATCGCAGTCACGTTAATGTGTGATAGCCGAGTGGGCTCTTACATTTTTGTGATATCTCCCCTTGCAAATGCGTGTTCTCCTGATACACGATATAATAATAATAAACAGATTGGCAAACCTTGGGGGTATAGGGTCTTGGTAGACCTTTAATTGCCGTAAATTTCGGACCACTGAGGAAGTGGGAAGCTGCAGCTCTGGAGCTGTTGCTGCTCACTATAGTAAATAATTATTATAACTTTTTTCAAGCATATTAAACCACCCAACAAGTACTTTAATATGCATTCTCCTTTGGGACAGCTCTATGGGACATTACCCTGGGCTTTTAACAGCAACAGGCACCATGTTTTTTCACTGGCCGCTGGATACTCCACGGGTATTTAGCATCCTACTGAAAGCAGCAGGAACATGGAGCGGGGCATGGATGCCACTACTTCATTCTTAAGTGTAAGTATGATGAAATCCAAAGCCCCGCAAGAAAAAGCAGAAAAATAATCAAGTAGGTGTCAAGTGAAGCTGAGAGCGTGATGCTAAGACAAGGAACTGACAACTTGCTAACGAAATGAGTGGACTGAGAACAACTAAAATTCTGGAATTCTAATGCACGGTGGATTATTGCATAAAGCTAGGAGAACGTTTCAGGTTCTCTGATCTAAAGGGAATAATACAGACAGACTCATCAGAAGGAATGCTCGACACACACAGCAAAACCACAAGGCTGTGGCGGATCAATTATTACAGGTATGGAAAGATTCCCAGTGTTAATGTCTCGCTTTACGCAGCAAATGCTCCATCCAACATGGATTGTTTTAAGCTGGTTTCATTTGCACGGTGACAGGAGCAGCATGTGAAACACGGTATCTTTATTACACGGATGTTCCTCCACACGCTCCGCCGTGTTTCTAGATGAAATAGTCTGCAGGGCTGCTCTGCGGCTCCCATTTTCGTAGTACATGGCAGCCGCACGGAGAGGTAGTGGTTGGGTTCTGAACCGAGCAGAGAGCGCGCTAGGAGTATATAAATGGGAGCCTTCGGGTACGCGTTATCAAAAAATGTCTCCCTGAAATGCTGCTTGGACCTCACTGCTTGGTTTGCTACAATGATTCGCAGAAGAGAGGAGAGAATGAAGCATGGCTGCCCCCATTGAGCCACTTCTTTCCTTATGGTGGAAACCGGCATGCTCCGATACTAGATACATGCCCCGGTATGCTTTGTAGGGGTGATTCTAGAAACGGGGCAGGACCCAGTAGTAGTGTTAAATATACAGCCGTCACATGCACTTTAACTCATACAATCGCTCGGCGGTCCCTTTAAGTCTGCATTACGTCCCCATTGCGAATGCGTGGGGAGATTCTGTAGAATCTGGTCTGCATTTGCCCCTTCCTCCTCTCATGCATTAGAAAAACATCCCTCGTTTATTTCCAATCAGTGGAGAGAATCATTGTAATTCATTAAAAATAATGCATATTAAGCTGTTCAGGAAGTACTGTACTTATTTGTGAAAGATCTCCCTGAGACATTAAACTGCCCCTTCCACTGTTCAAATGTCATTTCATTCCTCCCAAAATTTCAACTGCCAAAGAGTGTCACCTTTGATTTAGGGCATGTCGTTTCCCGAGGCCGTTTCTGTTTTGTGACCCAATAATATAGGTTTATGTAACATTACGAATAAATGTATTGTATTCACACATTTCAAATTAGAAATTCATTCATTTAATTTCCACTGTCTGTATACGCATTAATATGATTCCCAGGGCTGGGGAATACTCATACGCAGAAAACATTCAAAGCTCCTAAAAAAAAAAAAAAAAAAAAAAGAGAAATAACAGGGGTGAAAGAAAGAGAGGGACTTGAGTCCAAAACAGGGACACTTGGGTGGTATGCCCCAATCACTTACAGCCTGCCAATCGGGGAGTCATTCTCCAGTGGTAAAAATAGTGAAATATTCCATCACAAATACTACATTAGCAGGAGTACTATTATTATTATTACACATTTAATGACTTGTTCGTATGGGAAGGGAAAAAAAATTAAAATACAAAAATATGGCAGAAACCTTCTTTTGAGTAACTACCCCCTCGCCCGGGCTGCAGTTTCTAGAGGCTCGACATTCTTGACATCAGAGTGGAAAAATTTACTGTCGGTCTAGAGAAATCCAATATTGCCATTCTTGTCATATCCCTCATAGCTTCATTAATGGGACATGTCTGTGGAAGCCATAAAGCCCTGCTAAATGATTAAAAAATCTGGCCTTTGTGTTACATCACTTCTACATTCTTGAATTCACTAACTGTCTGTAAACATAAAACGAATGCCTACCTTATAAAATGGGAACTCTGTGTGTATTTTCATTAAATAATTGTCTGTATTTGTGCAACAAAGTCAGCTCGAGGAAAAATAATCCCTTTACTGCAACCGAGGGGTCTTAAACACTAAAGAACATAGATCCCAAAGCCCAGAACAACACTGTAAAGTTTAACGGCATTCATAAAAAGGACAGAGCAATTCTTGCATTTTCCATTCTATTCTTACATGTCAGAAGTCAGAAAATGAGACGGATTCAGGCCAGATTGCTACACGGACCCCAGAACCCGGCAGCGCTCCCGTCTGCGCCAGAAACGCAGTCACGCGCCGCAAGCGTATGCTAATGATGGAGCATTTGATTAGCATATGAGGCCAAAATTGGATGGTCATCGACTTTCAGCAGTAACATTAATGTTTGCTTCGGAATTGCGATCAGACAGTAAATGCATTAAAAAATTATATAAAAATTAATTAAAATGTAGATATTAACCAAATAACTAATTAACTGAATTGAAGGAAGACATATTATACTAACCATGCCTGTAAGGAAACCTACATACACCTTCATTTACGGGACCTTGTGCATTCAAAGGGCCAGATAGTGTGTGTGTATATTATATATATATATTAGGACTGAAACAACGAATCGATAAAATCGATAATAATCGATAACGGAAATCGTTGTCGACGATTTCCGTTATCGATTAATCGAGTGATCGATTCGTTGTTGGCTCCTTTTACTTACCTCCGCGAGCGTTCCCTGCTTCCGCTACACGCTCTGCACTGCGTGACGGATGTGACGCGTTCCGGAGGTAAGTATTCTTCATGTCTGTGCGAATCGCTCTGTGCGAGTGGCTCCGTTCGCACAGAGCGGTTCGCGGGGGTGGGGGTGGGGTTTCAGGGGATGCAGGGCAGAGGGGGGGTGGGGTTTCAGGGGATGCAGGGCAGGGGGGGATGCAGGGCAGGGGGGGTGGGGGGGCAGGCCAGGGTAGGAGACTGAGTGCAGGACAGAGTGGGGGTGGGGATGCAGGGCAGGGTGTGAGCGTGGGGGCAGGGCAGGAGACTGGGTGCAGGGCAGAGTGGGGGTGGGGGTGCAGGGCAGAGTGGGAGACTGGGTGCAGGGCAGAGTGGGGGTGTGGATGCAGGGCAGGGTGTGAGTGTGGGTGCAGGGCAGAGTGGGTGCAGGGCAGAGTGGGTGCAGGGTGTGAGTGTGGGGGCAGGGCAGAATGTGGGGGCAGGGCTGGGTGCAGTGCAGAGTTGGAGACTGGGTGCTGGGTGCAAAGTGCCAGGGCTGGGTGCAAAGTGCCAGGGCTGGGTGCAAAGTGCCAGGGCTGGGTGCAAAGTTCTGGGTGCAAAGTGCCAGGGCTGGGTGTAAAGTGCTGAGTGCAAAGTGCTGGGTGCAAAGTGCCAGGGCTGGGGCAAAGTGCTGAGTGCTGGGTGCAAAGTGCCAGGGCTGGGTGCAAAGTGCCGGGTGCAAAGTCCTGGGTGCAAAGTGCCAGGGGTGGGGCAAAGTGCTGGGTGCAAAGTGCCAGGGCTGGGTGCAAAGTGCTGGGTGCAAAGTGCTGGGTTCAAAGTACCAGGGCTGGGGCAAAGTTTCTTGAACAGTAATAGTCCACCTCTTTTCAGAATGTTTGGGGTTATTTTGTTTCATAAATATTGTGTTTGGGTTTTTGTACTTTGAAAATATTGTTTTTTTATTACATCATAACAAAATAGGAATGTTAATGTAAATTGTAAGTTGTTTTTTTTTTTTTTTTTAAACATGTTTATTGAAGTCGACAGCAATACAGCGAATGGCGTAAAAGAGAAACAAACAGCCAGTCATGAAATAGCCATCATGGTCCATACGAGAATACAAAAGACAGCAAAAAGGGTAAAAGCCCTCCTGATACAGCATTAAGAGATGGTACATACAAATACGACTGGCACGGCAAACATGTATACAGCACTAAAATATAAAGAAAACGGAATAAACAATAGTCGACAGTATTTTCGGATTTTTGGTTGTTGGTGATCTGGTGAGCGCTCGTGCAGAACGTCAGAGCTGTCAAGCGGCGCCAAAAGCGCCGAAAGACAGCGAGTGCAATGGCATAGGCACTGTAGAAACAGCAAATAGCAGCCACAGGGAGGGGGAGGGGAAGGAGGGCAAAAGACAGGGAGGGAGCAGGGAAGAAGAAAAGAGAAAGGAAAAAAAAAAAAAAGTTCCCAACAGGACAGACCGCACACCAGCGGCGAGTCAAAGAGACACCAGCGGCAAAACAGAGCTCCCCTGGGAGAAGGCAGCAATCCAGGGGTCCCAGATATCGGAGAAACTCTGCATCTCATCATGTAGTTTAGCCGTAATCCTTTCCATAGAGATGATATGCCAAATATTGGAATGAATTTCAGCATCTGTTGGAGGGACTCCCTTCCACCTCCTGGCCACGGCTTGTTTAATAGCGGCACAGATCCGATGAACCAGTTTACGCCCAGGTACAGACAGCTGCCGCGTCGACACATCCATGTTCAGCAGAGCCGTCTGGGGGGAAGCAGTCACCGGAGTGCCCAATGCCGTCGAGATATCCCGGAAAAACCTAGACCAGATAGACAGGACAAGCGGACAGGACCACCAGGCGTGAAGATAAGTGCCCACCTCTCCACAGTGGCGAAAACATTTGGCGTCAGATGCAGGGCAGAGCTTAGAAAGCCGCACCGGTGAGAGATACCAGTGAGCAATAACCTTATATGACCGCTCTCGGATAACGGTGTTAACAGTAATGCGATGTGTGTTAGTCGCCGCTCTACACCAATCATCGTCCTCAAAGGTTTGTTGCAGGACCTCATGCCAGCGTGCCTGATACGACGGGGGGTGTGCGTATGTCCTGGTCAGGAGGTAGGAGTAATGAAAGGAGACAGAGCCCCGTAGTCTGCGGCGGGTGAGAAATCTTTGTTCAAAGGGGGTCAGCTCGGAGACCCCGGCGTCACGCAGGAGAGTGAGCACAAAATGTCTGATTTGTAGGTATCGAAACCTCTCGGATTGGGGGATGCAGTTGTGGTCGAGCATCTCCTCAAACGAAAGCATGCGCCCCCGTCCCACCAAGGCCCCCAACCTACACAGGCCCGCCTCAAGCCACCACCGAAATCGTCGTGTATCCACACCCTCCGGGAAGAGGGGGTTGAAGAACAAAGGGGTCAGTTGGGATACACGGCCCCGTAGCTGATATTTAAATCTAGCCTTCCTCCAGAGAGAGTAGGACGTCTGCATAGTAGAAAGAAGCGGAGAGCCCGGCAACCGATCATGGTCAAGCCATAGGCATAACTGGAGCTGACGGTCAGGTAGGCAGGCGCGTTCGATGTCAATCCAGGGCAGCGTGCCAGCCGGAGAAGACCAGGACTCCAGCTGCGAGAGTCTGGCGGACAAATAATAAAGGTGAAGGCATGGAACTGCCAAACCGCCCCGCTCCTTAGGTAGGTACATCGTGTGCCGGTTGATCCTGGCCCGCCTGCCATTCCAAATGTACTGGAAGATGCACGATTGGAACGAGTCAATGTCGCTGGCGTTGACAGCAATCGGCAGGGCGCGAAATAAATACAATAGACGTGGCAGCGCATTCATTTTGACCGCATAGATCCGGCCCAGCCAGGAAACGCGGTACTGCGACCACTGCCGAAGGTCCTGGCGTAGCAGCGACAGGAGCGGAGGGTAGTTCGCAGCGTATAGCGTCTGGGGGCTGGTGGTGAGGTGAATGCCCAAATATTTAAGCGACGACGGTTGCCACTGGAACGGGAAGGTCGCGGCAATAGTCCGTTGCGTCTCAGCAGCTAAATTGATGTTTAAGGCCTCACATTTTGCAGCGTTGATCTTGTAACCCGAAATCTGAGAGAACTCGGTCAAGACCGAGTACAGGTTTGGCAGAGAGACAAGTGGACGAGATAGAGTCAGGAGTATATCGTCCGCGAAGAGTCCCAGTTTATATTGCTGACCATGAACCTCAACACCGGTGATATCGGGGTGCTGGCGGATAGCCAACGCCAAAGGCTCCAAGCAGAGAGCGAACAAGAGGGGAGAAAGTGGGCACCCCTGTCTCGTGCCATTGAGTATGTCGAAGGTTCGAGATTCACAGCCCATCAGCGCAACCGAGGCCGTCGGACCAGCATAGAGAGCACGGATACCTTGCAAAATATTACCGCGGAAGCCGAACCAGCTCAGGGTCTCCCACATGTAAGCCCAGTCTATTCTGTCGAACGCCTTTTCGGCGTCGAGGGCCAACAGCATGGCCGGTTGGTGGGTGAGCGATGCCAGGTCAATCAGGTCGACCGTGCGCCGGATATTATCAGGTGCTTCCCGGTGTGGAATAAAGCCGACTTGGTCAGGGTGGACGATGGAGGCAATGACTTTGCCCAGGCGAGTGGCCAGAACCTTAGCGTAGAGCTTGATATCCGCGTTAATGAGCGAGATGGGCCTGTAACTACCGCAGCTAGAGGGGTCTTTTCCATCTTTATGGATAACAATAATTTTAGCTTGCAACAGTTCAGGCTTGGGAACAGAGCCCCCCAGGTAGGAATTGAAGAGTCGTAGCAGCTGCGGCAGAAGTTGATCTTTAAACTTCTTATAGTAGGAGCCCGGGAGTCCATCCGGCCCTGGCGCCTTGGCCGGCTTGACACTGGAGATGGCAGCGAGTAGCTCATCCTCCGAGATCTCTTGATTCAAAAAGTCAACTTGCTGGTCAGAGAGTTTCGGGGCGGGCAGCGAGTCAAGGAATCGGCGAATGGAAGCGCTCCCGGAGCGGTTTCCGGGGGCCTTGTTGCCGTCATACAGAGTGCCGTAAAATAGAGCAAATTGTTGAGCAATGTCTTTAGGTGACACCCAGGGAGTGTTGCTAGAATCAATGATCTTATGGATATTCTGTGACTTCCTTTGGGCACGTAACCGGCGCGCCAACATGGCATCGGGCTTATTAGCGGACTCAAAGAATTTTTGCTTGGTATGGTTCAAGGAGTGTAGAACGTCATTGCTAAAAAGGACATTTAGCTCGCCACGCAGTTGGACAATTTCCCGGAGAACACTGGGGTCTAGCGTCAGCTTGTGGACCTGTTCTAGTGAGGAGAGTTTAGCGGTGAGGGAGTCTATGGCTTGGCGTCGCAACTTCTTCTTTCTAGCCGCAATTCGGAGGAACGAGCCACGAACAAAGGCCTTATGGGTAACCCAAAGGAGCTGCGGGTCGGTGCCCGGAATGTCATTGAAGCGAAGAAACTCAGTGATGTCGGAGACTACCTCGGCCAGCACCCCCGGGTCCGTAAGCAGGAATTCGTCGAGACGCCACGTGCGCGTGCCCGGCGTCCAGTCCCTAGGGCAGAAGGAACACTCCACCGCGCCGTGATCGGACCAGGAGATAGGGTGAATCCGCGAAGCATGTGCCGCTGGGGCCAGGGTCTGACCAAGGAAAATGTAATCTATCCTCGAGTAGGAGTTGTGAGGGTGAGAGAAGAAGGTGAAGTCCAGAGCCTTGGGGTGATGAAGCCGCCAAATATCCACGATCGCCGCTGTTTTAGCAAAGTCTCTGAGTTGCTTAGAGGCCGGAGAAGAGCTCTGCCGCAAAGCTGGACCCTTCCGGTCAACGAAGGCATCCCAATAAGTGTTAAAATCGCCCCCTACTATAATCATGTGGTTACGAAACGGGAGGAGTAGATCCGAGAGCCGATGAAAAAAGGAGGCTGACTGAGTCGACGGGGCGTAAACATTGAGAATGACTGCAGGTGTAGTATGTAAAAGTCCCGACAAAAGGAGGTAACGACCCCACTTGTCACGCAAAACGTCCTCACATTGGAAACCCATCGAGGTTCTCAGGAATGTACTAACGCCGTTTTTACGCTTAGTAGGATGTGTAGCATGGTAGTGGACTCCAAAGGATCTGTTCCAGTATGTGGGCAAGGAGGCCTTACGAAGATGCGTCTCCTGTAGCAGGACAACATCGGCATGCAGCTTCAGATAGTATCGCATAGCTTGTCGTCGCTTCTGAGGGGAGTTGAGGCCCCGTACATTGTGGGTAATTATCTTAAGTTGATCCGGCGGCATGGGCACTCACAGAAAAAAGCAGTCGGGACCGGAGAGCGAAGGCGACGAGTGTCCAAGGGAACACACAAAAAAAAAAAAAAAAAAAAAAAAAGAAAGGGGAGGGACGGACAGAAGGACAAAGGGAAAAACACCAAGGAAATATGCCATAATCATGTAATGATACACAGACGCGTAACAGCATAGGCATAGAAACGTACAAAATAAGGCACGAGTGAGATAGAGAATCACATTGTGGACACAAGGTCCATGGAAACTACAGCTCTGAACCCTGACTAAACCTCCCACCAGGAACTTCCCGGGGGAAGAGCCATCAGGCTGTAACTCGACCAGTAACGGTCGCACGGGGGTAGAAGATAGCACTACCATCAAGGTGGATACTCCGCCCCAGCGGTGGACATTCACCCATAGATGCTAAAACAGAAACTATCAACAAATAAAACAATAATACAAGTGTAAACAGCCTGCTGCCCAGGCACCAAGTGGAGCGCAGAAAAGAAAAAAAAAAAAAAAAAGAAAAAAAAGCCTATGTGTGTGGTGTACAGGAGCCCCCCAGTGGACTAGGTGATAAATGCCATGGGATGGGCATAGAAGGCTCAGGAGAGCAGACGGGGCCCAGGCCGTGTGCAGCGGTGGGCAGAGTGGGGGAGCCGAGTGTGCGGGAACGGATGGAGAGGGCAAATAAGAATACAAGGAAATAAATAAATAAATAACGACACCCCCAGCTTGCAATGGGCTGCCGGATAAGAGGGCACTTGTGCAGCGTGAGACGGCCCGGAGTGAGCCGGCGGCTCCCGGCTGGCGGGGCACGGAAGTGGGGGGAATTAAAAAAAAAAAAAAAAAAAAAAAAAAAAAAAAAAAAAGGGGGAAAAAAGCTATGTGTGTGGTGTACAGGAGCCCCCCAGTGGACTGGGCGAAAAATGCCACGGGATGGGCATAGACGGCTCAGAAGAGCAGACGAAGCCCAGGCGGCAAGCATCGCCGTGTGCAGCGGTGGGCTGAGTGGGGGAGCCGTGTGTGCGGGAACGGACAGAGAGGGGCAAATAAGAAAACAAAAATAAATAAGTAATGACACCCCCAGCTTGCAGTAGGCCGCCTACTAATAAGAGGGCGCATGTGCAGCGTGAGACGGCCTGGCGCGAGATGGCCATGTGTGTAGCGTATAGGAGCCATGGGAAGGGCACAGAAGGCGCAGGAGAGCAGACGAGGCCCAGGCGGCAGACAGCGCCGCGTATCGGTGTCCAGCGGTGGGCAGAGTGGGGGGGCCGTGTGTGCAAGAACGGATAGAGAAGGGCAAATAAGAGAAGCAAATAAATAAACAAAAAAAATGACACCCTCATTGTGCAATAGACTGCCGGAAAAGAGGGCGCTTGTGTAGTGTGCGTGTGCAATGAGGAAAGGGCAAGTAGACTGCCCGCTTAGCAGCTCAGGCCCGGCAGGGACGGCCTGGCGCGAGATGGCGTCCCCCGGCTGACAGGGCCCGGAAGTGGGGGAGAAAAAGAAAAAAGAAAGAAAAGAAAGAAAAAAAGAAAAAAAAAAAAAAAAAAAAGAGAAAATAACAATAACATCACACCACATCCACCGTAAACCTCGCAGTACGGGTACCCGAGGCACGGCCTAACGGGCAACAGGCAGAGTAAAAACAGGCAAAATAAATCAGAACAGGAGAAATAAAAAGTCTGAGACGAGACATCTCACGGTGGCATCGAATGAAGAGAGTCCTCACGGAGGGGTACCCGCTGGAACCTCCTGCCAATCCCCCGGGTCGGGGACATCCGGGCTCCGTCTGCTGCGTTTCCGGCCCAAATATAACGGAGGTAGAGCCAGGGCCTTGAGAAAGTCCTCGGCCTCCGAAAGGGACCGCAAAGATCCTTGCCTGTCCCCAGCGTGGACTTGTAAGGCGAACGGAAACCTCCAGCGATACGCAACGGAATGCGCCCGAAGATGATCCGTGAGGGGTTTGAGAAGCTTGCGGCGCTGCAGGGTCCTGGGAGAGAGGTCAGCATACACCTGGATCTCAAAATTGTCGAGCGTGAGCGTAGTTAATCTCGCCGCCTTCATAACTTCTTCCTTGATGTTGTAGTCGTGCAGCCTCACGATGACATCCCTGGGTTTTTCAGCAGGGCCTGGTCGAGGGCGCAAGGCCCTATGGATCCTGTCCACCAGGAACACCTCCTGGGCAGACTGCGGAAGGAGTTGGCGGAGCAGCAAACAGAGCACCTCGTTCAGATCCAGGTAGGTCTCAGGTATCCCCCGCAGCCGAAAGTTGGAGCGCCGTGATCTATTCTCCAGATCCTCCTGAGCGTCCTGGAGTGCAAGAACCTCTTGCTGCAGGGAGTCGATGTCGCCAGCCATCTTGCGTTTGTCGCGCTGTAGTGTGGCGTGTGACCGCTCCAGCGTGTCAGTGCGAGCGCCGATGTCCTGGATATCGCGCTTCAGGTCGCCGAGTTCAGCGTGAATGTGGTCCATCAGATCCCTCTTTACCGAGCGCACAAGGTCTTTGATGTCGGCAATGTCCTGCTTAGTACAGGCCTGCGTCGCCATATCGGGTAGAGGCCTTGAGTCGTCTTCTTGAGGAGACACGGGAGGTTCAGGAGTCGTGGGCTTTTTGGGAAACAAATCCTGTACTGACTTCTGCTTGGAGGACTTGCGGGGCCTCCCGGACATTCTCCCGTCACAGACAGCTGCAAAGGGGCGATGTAGGGTGAGGATGCGCGCCAATTTACAGCATTTGTTAGGGCTGAGTGGAGGAGCAAAAGCTCTACGCGTCCATCTTGGGTCGTGGCTCGCCCCGCCCCCGTAAGTTGTTTTTTAACATCCAGTTCATTAAATTATTTTAAATAAACTAAAAATTTGCATATTGTTTTTTTTTTATCCGATTAATCGATTAATCGAAAAAATAATCGGCCAACTAATCGATTAAAATAATCGTTAGTTTCAGCCCTAATATATATATATATATATATATATATATATCCAGCACAGACGGGGTTAATGTCGTAAATGACTGCGTACAGAGGGCCTTTATCACTTCCTTGTTTTCCATTGAAGCAGCTAAGTGACCCCAAACTTTTGAACAGTAGCGTGCGTTAAGGAAATAAATTTGAGTGGGTGTAATAAAGCGGGTTTTTTGAGGACAGATAGGGCTCTCTCTTTTGAGACCATTTCTAGAGACAACCTTGATTATAAGAAAAAGTGATTTATTTATTTTTTTGGGAAGAAAAAAAAAAAAGTTGTTTTCTAATCGAGGCAAATAAGGTAGTATTAGCGGCTGATCATTCCTCTTATAAACGTGTAGCGTTACTGGGCAAAGGGTTACACATCGGCCTGAAAATCTTGGGTTCTTCCCAGTCCTGGAGAACTGGGACAGACACCCCGCGACTAAACAAACCACTTACAAAAAGAATGGCGCATACACATGCGCGCTCTGCGTAGAGCGAGCAAATATTTAAAAAGGGAGAACAAACACAATCAATACAGCGCAGACATCTTTCAAGTTCATGGAAAAAGGGCAAGATTCAGCTGCTGTAATGAGAGTCGGCTTTCAAATGATTATTCCATCTGAACAAACAGACGGAGAGCACATCAGGAAGCCATTACATTCGCAGATGGAGACGGACAGGGACACCGGACCTTTAACACGGTCCTAATCCACTGTGCTGCAGGACTCGTCAGAAACAGTAGTAAGAAGCTTCTTATACAAAAGGGTATTTTTTTTTTTTATTGTTTCGATACTTCTGCTTCAGATGATAAATGAAACTAGACTGCAGGGAGGTAGCTCGTAGCGTTTATAAGCCGGCATACAATCTTCATTCGAGACGGTTGGAAGATTGGCGAGTGAATGAAGGGTGTCTATAGAATAAAGAAGTGTGCTGCCCCTCCGGTCTGCTTACCTGTGTCACCCTCTGCTCCTGTCGATAAAGCTGGCATGATTGCGGAATATCACACAGCACTATTACGCCGCTAAGCCGCTACCAGAAAGCAACGGTCTGCCTCTGGCCAAAACGTCAACCGAGATTTACGCGACTGGAAAAGCTTTCCCCTAGAAAGAAACAGAAAGAGAATTTGTTCAATAAAGTGGGTTGTTAAGCTGTAAATTATGACATTTCAAACACGTCAAAAATCTATTTAATAAGTTGACATAGTTTGCGACTCAAAGGAGCGATATAGAAATACATCATCGGCGTGCGGAGGGGGCCAATTATCATCTTGAAGTACGTGTAGAGTGAAAAGCATCTGATTTCGGTTCAGGTACTTAAATCAAGGAAAATATAATTATGTGCGATTAGACCGAGAAGACAAGGCTAATAATAGGAAAGTAAATGTAATGGCTGGGGTGAAATGCCTCGTCTGATCAGGGCTTTTTCTACGTCGCCTCAATTTTTTTTTTTATTATGATTTATTTTTTATTTTTTTTTTAGATCGGGATATCCAGTACGTATGATTCTTGAAAATATATGTTATTAGTTAAGCCACAGTTTGTAAGATCCTACAGGGGTCAGTGAAAGCGGCAGCTCCCGACATCAACATCGTTGAACGTTAATGAAAGGCTTGGGGGGCAGGGGGGACATCAGGAGAAATTGCAACCTGCGAAGAGTGAAGGATAATTAGGAAGATAACCGATAACTTAAAAGGTTATATCATCTTTCTGATAGGATAAGCAAATTGCCAGGAAAAGTAATAATTTGTCATACTTATGTTAACAGACATAAGAACTGCATGTTTCACTATAATGGACTCCAATATGCAATTATAAGGAAACCAGTTTTTGGTCCCATTTCAAGTATCACATTACAAGCTAGTTTTCCTAGTTTGTAAAAGAACCTTCCAAATTACCAAATCAACTAATGTGCATAAATGTATGTAAACACATATCGGTGTCTGTGCTGGGGGGGGGGGGGGGGGGACTATACCTCCTGGACTGGCCCGGATCTATCCTATACCCCCGATAAACCGCACCATGCCCCATTCCACAGAATTAACTTAAAAAATGTGGTTTAATCACTAAAGGAAGAGCTGAATGGGGAAATGGTTTCAACTCCTTGACTTTACTATACATTATGAAGGCCCAATTCCATTGAGCTTTTTGACTGGCCCTTTATAATGTATAATTCAATCAGCGAGGTATCACCAAAAAGTCTCCTGACCCATTCAATTATGTTTTATACAGAGACAGCTCAGCCCTTCTTGCTGGAAAACCAGTGGTGGCCCTTCATAATGAATAGTGACGTGATGGAGCTGAAACTGTAACACTCCCTTTAATGAATAAACCTTGAAGGCTGTGCTATACATACACATGGTCACTGCATTATATGTTGGTATGTATGTATGTATGTATGTATGTATGTATGGGTGGCCGGGCTAACCCAGATGTTGCAGCACACAATAGTTTTCAAACAACAAACACACACACAAGTACCATGCACACCAGGTCGACATGGCCACTAGAAATCATATCCCAGCACACAGGGTTTGCGGTAGGTGTCCACAACGTGAGAGGAGGAGTAGTGTATGTATACGTATATTATAATGTCAGAATCAGTGTGTACATGTACAGTGCTGGAGTCTGTGTGTGTAAATGTTTAGTGCCAGAGTTAGCGTGTCTACTGTATTGTAGTGCCAGATTCTGTGTATAGTGTGTATATAAATACATGTATAGTGTTAGCATGTATTTGCATATGTTGTGTGTGTGTGTGTTACTGTATGGCATTAGCATGGGTGTGTGTATGTCAGCATATAGTGTTAGAATGCGTGTATTAGTGTACGGTGGGTTAGTGGCATCTGGGAGATGGAGGGGCAGGAAATTGCTTCACATGATGCGTGGAAACAGCAACGATACCCGGAAGAGCTGTGGCAGGCACAGCGAGATACATTTCAGGTAGATTCATGTTGCTTTATTTACGTTTAATAATGTACCAATACATTAAATAATTGAAAAAAATTAAATACCATGAACAACAACTTGATTTATATGATATGTTTTATATTAAGGGGACTTATGATGGCGGATCATCACCTAAAACAGAAGGGAGAGGGGTGATATGATCGAAACTTTAAATACATGAAAACAAAACCATAATTGGAAGAAGAAGAAAAACCCCAAAAAACTGGCTCCTACATTTTCTGGCTGGCTCCTAGACCAAAACTAAAATTTGTCGACCCATGCATTACAGAATATGTACGATGAGTTTAGTTTGCAGTATTTTTTATTGGGGTTTAAAATGTTCCTGAGTCGTAAAAAAACACCTCATGGGTTTTGAAACCTTAGAAAGCTGAAATCGGTCTACTTCCAAAGTGGTTAATACACAGATTGGATATCCCCCTAAGATCGTTGACTTGTACAAAGAAACAGAAGTTGTTTGGCCCTGGCCAAATACATGAACAACTGCTTGTTTGGTTAAAGCCTCATGCAAAATATACCTAGCTCCGAAAAATATGCCACGGAAATGACCCCGGGCAGCAATATGGTTTTGCCTTCATTTGTTTGCTTGCCGGCTCCAAAGGTACACCATCATATATAATGTAAAAAAAAAAATGTAAAAAAAAAAACCTTGCATTGTGTTTTAACCTTGCAAAGGTAACACTACGGTTAAGTAGTAGACTCCTCCGCTGACCTAGACTGACTATTTGTGGTTTATTAATTGGGAATAAACCAATTAACTATAGTATGCAAAGTCAGCCAATTCTTACAGTAAGGTTGGCCTTCATAATAGACAATGAGCCTGGCGAGCGCAAACGTTGCTGAAAACATCATATCGTATGTTGACGTGAGACATATCGTAGATGGTGACTCCATATAACCATACCTAGGAGCTCTTGGCTTCTAAACCACATGGGAGCATTGGTACGGGAGATGCTCCAAATGCTGTCGCTCAAGAAATAATGAATCTCAAAGTCAAACTTCTGTAGTGATAGAAAATAAACAGGCTACAACTGCCAAGATTACATTTGGAAGATCTCTGGAGATCCCCTGTAAGATCCGGATAAGACATTCTGCCAGTTATAACAATCACGCTAGACAGCTGGTTTTGCTAAGGCCAAGCGTTCTTGTTCACAACCAATATATACAAAGGAATTGTTCTATTAACCGGAGACGGGATGTTTGTTTATTTTAATATAGAGTTTCCTCTTATTAATAATTCATATATTATATTCTGCCATCATTTCGTCGCGCAAGTGAAGTTGGTCATTATTTATTGACCGTACTCATATTCGGCACATTTTAACATTAAATATCTAGATTCTTAAATTCAGATCTCTCGGAAAAGATACTTTATAAGTCAAGGATGAACAAACTGAAATAGGTACAACTATGTTCTTTCCACCCCAACGTTGTCTGAAAGGACAAATATACCTGAAGACCGTACGTCTCCAGATCAGCTTCTGGAACTGTGCCTTGCAGCGTATAAATAGTCATCTTCACTTTGTCTTGTCTGGATCTGCATTATTTCTCGCCATTAAATTTATCTCTCCCCTACTGTTCGGTTCATGATTGTTGTCATGGCAGCTTTCAGATCTTACATAAAAATTTTTATTTTTGGCACCTTTTGTCACAGATCTTCACTTTCCTGAAGTGAAATAAGGCGTTATTATTAAACGAAATAACCAAACGCAAAAACTTTTTAGGTCTGAACTCGTATTAGTTCACGTATTTCCTCTGGAGAGTAAAACACAAATATTGTGTTATTTTCTACAAGGCAGTGAGATCGAGACTTTCAAGTGGCATTTTATGAACTATGCCAAAATAAAACTCAAAAACGTGAAAACTACCTTCATTTAACTAGAAAATACGTAACACTGATGAAATAGGCTGCATGAAGCAACGGCAAAGGGAACTCCAAAGTTAATAAAATGAAACCCAACTACCCGGTGAACTTATTAAAGTAACCTTCAAGCTCTCGGAAGGCGCGAGATAAGGGAAACGCGCTAATTTTGGCATTTTACCGTTTCCACACACAAACGGAGGAAGGCTGCTTAACCGATGAGCAAGAACAGTCTATAACACGGCGGTTTGCAAAGGAATAAATAGATTTGCTCAATAAAACTTGTTATATACATTCGGGTATGCAACACGTCCAAGAAACACGATGTGCAGAAAGAATTAAACTGTACAAAACAGAAGAAAAACTTCTGAGATACAGAGTAGAACGAAAGGAAGGAGGTCAGGAAACTCACTGAACACATCATTTGGCAACACAACAAGGTAATAACCACACTTGGTTTGACTGAGCCGATGATTCATTCTTGTGATTCCCCAAATATTCTTATTAAAAAGTATGCTTTTCCTCCGGTAGTGACAAGGTGATTACTCAGCTCGGAAGATAAAGTGAAGCGGAGCGTTGGAGAGGTAACCGCTGAATGGTGACAGAGGTTTCTGTATTTTGTCAGGTCTACAGAACATGAAGACAAACGTCAAGCCAGAGACCTCTCCAGAAAAACACAGCCTTCGCCAAGGACACGCTGTACGGACGGAGCGAGATTGTGCTTCAAACCGTCCTCCGTCCACGTAACGACCTTTAAGGCGGAAAGGAGTGCGGCTCCAGGGTTTGTACCTTGACAAGGCTTCATAGTCACCTTTGACATGATAAATAACAGGTAAATACTCCCCGACACGAGTGCGCTCCACATGTTTCTCGGTTTTCTCATTGTCTAAAACCGCTCAGCGACAGCGACTGGGTGCCCTGCCGTTCCCTCCGCCCAAGACGGTCCTTAAGGTCCCCTATACTGCTTCGCTATCACCATCTACCCTGCGTTAAGCCTTTAATATATATTTGGGAGGCATGGTAACCGCGTACAAGGTCACACCAGGATTACTATATCCCCAGACACCATTATAAAAGGAGGCAAAGTTGCGTTGCAGCGTTAACCTGTTCAATGCCAGGGAAAGTGCACAAGAGGCTTATCAAAGAGGTAGGGGGGGCATGTGTCTCCTTTTTGGGGGCTATTTGGAAATTCCTTGTGAGTTTGTGATCACAAATATAGCCACCATGTCCACATTCAAAAGTTACTGTCCATAGTAATTTGTATTGTATTTACTTTTTTGTTCTTACTGTACTCGTTTCTCTAGCTTCACTCGCTTTCATTTTAATTTTATTTTTATGATGGGATTGTGCTGCCTAGGAAAAGGGTAAACACAGGAGCCAGTGCTGGGCCTGGCCCTTTATAATTTACGGTTACGTATATAGCTGGCAAGGCCCCAGTTCATATCATTTGCACAAAGTCAAAACAAAGGATTATATTAAACCAACACAGACAAGAAATAACACACTCATTTTCACTACACTAAATATATAAGACCATGGCAGAGTGTAACTCAAATAGACGTACGCACCTATACAACCCTAAAGCCACCGAACAAATTAAAATTTAAGAAACATACACTTGGAAATATATAAATATATATTTCATGCATTAAATATACTAAGATTGTAATTCAGAAATGTAACTAGCATATGACACCAAGTTATATAAAGGGCCTATAATTATTATATACACTTACCGGTACAGTTTTATATCTATAAAAATGGTACAAACGTGTGTTTTTAAAGTTTGGACTAACTCGCACATTTAAAAAAAATGCAAAAAAAATAAATAATCCGATTTTCAATATATTTTTATTTACTAAATGTATTCATATCATAAGCAGACATTCAATAATTTATAGATGATTAATCTAATATACATACCGAACGTATTGAATACTTGTATGAATGTATGATAATATACCAAATGTACTAGACACATATATACATACATACACATATTATATATATATATATATATATATATATATATATATATATATATATATATATATATATATATATAAACACATACACTTTTGTGTATGGGCGGATCACATGATAACTAGTAAAATACTCCCAATCTATGGAATAAAACTTTTTTTTGGAATTATTTTTATTTCCAAACCAGCAAATGAAGCGACATTTTTGCTCTGATGATGCTGTTTATTTTGGCCCGGTTACCCGCGTACCCGTTGGAATTTGGTGTCAGAAGCCAGTCAGAGGTATTACTGACTGCTGTATGGAATCAATTTGCCGCAGCACAGAAATACCAGCTGTTACAGTATGTCCTGAGAGGGATTACCGAATATTCTTAAATTGAAGTTCAATCCATCTTTCCATAAAAAGTATAAGTTAAAGCCAGGAACGTAACGGCAGTATCAAGTGCACCTGAGGCATTTACAATACCCAGCAGAATTGTTACAACCAGCCTTTAAAAAAAGAGCTCTTTTTGAAATTTCATTATTCCAGTTGTTCCTTGCTTCTATATATCACACTGTATCAGATTTTTTTGGCATATACTATGTGGAAACAGTGATATGTTAAATGCACTGATACATTGTTGAATTTCCACCAGGCCCTTAGTAACCTCTCAGACTCCTGTAGCACTGCTGACATCTAGTGGCCAAAATGATGCATAACCATGAGTCTTGGCAGAAGTATAGACCGGTGTGTCTCAGGGTTCTTTTTTCCTGTGCCCAAAGGCATGTTCTTGTGGCCACAGGGTATATAGTCACACACATGCATGTATACATCCAGTGCACATGGATAGACAACCTCCTTCATACATGAACTTAATATCCGAACCCATGTACCAGCATTGCCTTTATGTACACATTCCACTGGGGGATTGGGGGACATCCATCAGCATGTGCCATCTGGTTTCAGTCCCCCCTATTGTTCAGGCTGCTGGGGAAGGATCTCTGTGGTAGGAGGCTGCCCCCGTGTTGACATTTCACCAGCTCTCTGATTTTAATTCTAGGACCCATAACAAGGATGCCCAAAAGCAGTAAAGCCTGACTGACATCCAGGACCTCGGTTCAGCATTACTGTAAGATTAATACACAGTACCCAGCTCTCCTCAAACTCAGAAACAGGGTGCATGTTATACAGAGGTAAAGAATAACAGGCTCTCAGAAGGCCACTGTTCTTGCCAGGAACTTTGTACGTTAGTGCCAAAAGGCTAGGTGGCCAGCTCACGAGCAGCGTTCGACTGTATCTGTATATTTCTTATGTATTTGTTAACCTTCCTATTGCTTAATAAAAAAAAATAGAAGACAATATTGTATCCCTGCAGCTTTTTATCCTTGATGGAAAAGATGTTATCCACAACCTTCCTTTATCTGGCTGTCCAGTTTGCTCTTTTTTCCCCATCCCATACTAGCGACGAACGTTTAATAACGTCTAGCTCTCCCACTGGACCCTGGGTGCTTTCGGTCGGTGACAGTAAAAGGCTGACATTCTGCTCCTGTTTTTACGCAGTCAGTATATTTCTTTAAGCAAATGTTAAGCACGGGTCTGGATTATTCCAACAGCCCCCTAATCACCAACAAGCCAATGGGAAAGAGTTCATTGCACAAATGAGAATACATAAATATATAATTTGGGGTAAAAATACTTAGCTTTCCTACCAGCCCCAGTCAACCAGCAATCCGGAAACAGAGAGATATATAATCTGACGGCAGATAAGAACCATTCGCCGCATCTAGTCTGGCCGCTTTTTCTGATGTGACCTTAATCAGCCCTTGGTCTGATTCAGGATCCCATATATTTACTCCATGCATGTTCAAATTCCATTACTGCACTAGTCTCTACCACTTCTGTTGGGAGGCTGTTCCACTTATCTACAGCCCTTTAGTTATAAGTCAAAATGTATAATCCCCATATAGAAGGTAGACTCGCATGACATATTGTTGCAACATACAAAAGCAATTGCAATGTATATAAACTTGTGTTTATTGATCCAGAGTTGGACAAAAAGGAACCTAGCCGTTCCCTGTAAGTTTATGATTTCCAGGCTGCCACCCAGTCACAGAACGGCACTCGCATTCCCTCGCACACAGTCTGGAGCCCTTAAGTCTTTTGTTCTCACGGGATTGTCCAGAAACCACCACAGCCCCTTGAATTACATTTACCAACAGGGAGCTCCAGGGTTTTTTTAAGAAATGAAAGCAATTATTACTTTCTTTCAGAACGGCGGCTTCCAAAAACCACAAAATTGTTGCCATTCAGCTCGAACCGCACACTTAAAGCAGCCGTGCTCTCGGTTCTCTTATAGGGAATAAAAAGCAGCGTGTTTCTGAAACGCTTTCAAGCAATGCAGCATTTTTTTTTTACACTCACTGCATCCCTACACAATAGTTGAATCGCTTTTAGGAAAACATGACCATCTGAACAGCAGAATGTGTTTTTAGAGCAGAAAAATCCACAACTTGGCCTTTATAGCCTCCTCCGAACCACGGAACAAATCTATTGTGCTTGTCCTTAATCCCCAATTACAGCTAAAACAAGCTCAAGAATTCAAACCACTGCATTCCAGCACGTGCGCTAAGGTTTAACCCTCTAGATCCAAATGGGGTCTCCGGGGCCAGCAATTGTACACCTGCTGTTTCATTATAATACATTGAAACAATGAGCAGATTTTGTCGAGAGTGTGGTAGTTAAGTGGAATATCCTTCCAGTGGAAGCGGTAGATGCAACTATGGAGAAGCAATTTAAGACTGCATGACATAACATAAGAACATAAGGATATCCTGAACATGAGACGAGAGACAATGCAAGGATTGAGGACTTCGAGAAGGTGGGAAACCTAACATCCCTGAATACACCACGCACCTATACTAACATACACTTAGTAACATTCTTATGCACCCACGCATGCAAACACACACACACTTGTGTACACACACACACACTAACGTATTTATACACCCACACAGTGACATACACTAGAGGACTGCATTGCGAGGCGGGTCCCGCGAGCGGTCTTGCTGGGGCTGCGGGCGGGAGCGGGCGGTCAGGCACTGTACCTGCAGGTCCCGGTAATCCCGCACAGTCCCGCAAGGCTGCCTTCTTGCTGCTCCCTTACAGCGTCTCCTCTCTTGCTCTGCCCAGGAACAAAACGCAGTCACGTGATGTGATGTCACTTCCCGTTACTGCGCCTTGTTCCTGGGCAGAGCAAGAGAAGAGGCGCTGTGAGGGAGCAACTTGAGGGCAGCCTTGCGGGACTGTGCGGGAAATCTGCAGTTCAGGTAAGAAGGTGGGCTTAATTGCCCACAAATGTGGCGGGAGCGGGCGGGATTGGAACACACACATTGCAAGAGCGGGCGGGATTGGAACACACACATTGCAAGAGCCGGCGGGATTGGGCAAGAAATCAGCGGGAGCGGGATTGAAAAAGCAGTCCCACACAGGGCTCTAACATACACACACACACACTGGAAGAGAATGGGCTCAGGATAGCGCATCTTCTGCCTGCTCCCTCTTGGCCCTCAGGAAACAACATCATTTCCTTGTGCTCAGCATGCTGGGCCAGAGAGCACGGGCCAGCAGTATATATGGTATGCCGGCAGGGGGTGTTTGCTTTGTTGTAGAAAGTACAGGGCTCCCCCGCAAAACCCTAAGAACCAGCAAGGGATTTTATGGTATGGTTTATGGCAACCGGGGCCCTGCGTTAGCCTCACAATCACTGCATGATCCTTAACCTAAGCGAATAGGTTTGCTTTACCAAACATAGCCTATAGAAGGAGTAACAACCGGGCGAGATAATCCTCATCCAAGAAAGAAAGGTAGGAAGATTACCTGGCCTCTCATTCAGAATACATGTAATTATTGTGACATTATTCTAGGCATTCCCTCGGATAATATTAACCTGCATTGGAACTTATCTCCAGGATAACTAAGCACGTCTTCTCTTTAATAAAAAAATGCATAACCATCACTGGTTAAAACAAACATCTGGGGTCCCTAAATTAACCATTTTTCTCATTTTATATTCTGTATAGAAAGTAAAGAAAAGTGATATTCAGGAAGAATGTAGAAACGTATAACTTATTTTATATAGCGCCATCATATTCCGCAGAGCTGTACAATGGATAGACAGAACATAAAGTAGTAAATAATGAAACCATTTATTTTACAGAAATAAAAGGTAAGGAGGGTTCTTTTGGAGAATTCACTCCCCTATCAGTTCCACACTGTTCCTCTATCACCTTCCTTACTCTGAAGGATCAATTCGTCCTATGAGCTGCTGAACAACCAAAAATATATATTCTTTTTTTTTTTTTTTTTTTAAATATTTCTAAACAATAGCATTGTTGTAGATCCAAATATCGAGTGGGATAAGAAAGAAAAAGTGGAAGAGAGAGAACGAAAATAGCCACAATAAATCATAGCCGTGTTGCATATCTAGAAGGAGAAATTTGCTGAAGATATAAGAAGAGTCTTTACAGAAATCACAAAGCGCTCCTCTAAACTCAATAAAGATAAGGACGCAGAGCCGCGTGGTAGCCCTTTTATTACTTCTTACGTACTTTTCTAGAGGGTAATGCTCCTACCCGCTCTGTAATAATATCCAGCTGAGTTTCCACACAGCCTCCAGCTTTTAGCGCTTGCATCTATGAAAGCGCTCCATGTCCCCCTAATCATGGTCCTTCACATCGCAGTCTAGACAGCATTAACTACAGGTTCTCCTATTGCCAAAAGCCGAAATCGCAGACACCGAATGCATTGAGATTCTGCCTATACATCGGAGCGATACTGATCTGGAAAATGCATAAAAGTATTTAGCTGTGAATAATGTTTAGCGTTCTAACAATCACTGGAATAAGAAGACAAAAAGCCCTTTTAACCGTCTAGAAAGTAATGTTCTCTACAATGCCCAATAAACATTTATTGCTTTCCTTTCATATATTTAGCGTTTTAGCTGCAGAAAAGTTTCCAAATACACAAAATGTTAAAAGGAGGAGCACTAAACAGGCATTCTAGATGCACGATGACCTCCCCATCCTTGTTACTGGATAGATCATATATGCTTTACAATGTAATTAAACATAAAACCAGGAAAAGAATTAGAAGGAGGAAAAATAACCTAGGAGAACTTCACATTACCCAAGAGCAATAAAAATGTGTATATATATT
Organism: Sceloporus occidentalis; assembly: GCA_023333645.1. NCBI lineage: Eukaryota > Metazoa > Chordata > Lepidosauria > Squamata > Phrynosomatidae > Sceloporus > Sceloporus occidentalis. Next base: position 3,258,408 of record JALMGF010000063.1, on the reverse strand, counting down.
GGGGGAGCTTTCTTCTGAATGGTTCAGCAGTTTTCTTTTTTTTAAGTTATACCGGAGCGGAGAAATGGGAAATAAAAGTAATTATATATATATATTTACATAAAGTGGTCTTGTTAAACAGGTTGGAACCCACATTTGCCCAAAGGTTTCAATCTCGAACCTGGCCACAAACAAAACACATAATAAAAAATAATTGTGAATGGATAGATTGATCTACAAAGTCTGGTTAATTTGTTTCATTTTTTCTCATAACAAAAAGATTCTTGAATAGTATATTCTGGTTAAGACATTGCTGTAAGTGTTAGGATCGGCATGGTGGGGGAGATTTCATATTTTAGTGGAATATAACCCTGTATTTTTATTTCACCAGTGAATGGCATGATAACTCACATATCCTCCTTTCCCACAGGTTTAAAGGGATTGCTGTTATTTACCTGTACGTTTCACCTGCCATGTGTACTGTGCTGTACATTAGACTAATCACCACCATATTAAAACACAGCAACTAACTGCATGCGGATGAAGATAGTGCTCTTTAAGTCATCGTGAAAGGAGCTAGAGCCATTTTCTGCGCAAGTAGTTCTAAATAATGACTACACATACACAGCAGAGGGCGCTGTTGCGTAAGGCATTGAAGAAATAGACTGCTTTCACATACTCTGCTGTAACTTTTAACCACCGATTCAGTGAAACAAAAGCACATATCATGGGGCGTAGATACTAACTCACGAGTCTGCAGAACATTTCAGCCCCTAGACTTTATTATATATTATAAAACGGCCAAAAAAGCCAGCCCAAAATAATGTATACCTTAATCAGAGAGAACTTCTATCATCAATGCCTTATACAGGGCCAGTGCAGAGCTTCTCACAAGAAAACAAGAGGACGGCTCTTCATGATGTAAAACAAAGCAACTAAGTAGAAATGATGAATTCACATAAAGGAGGGGAATGAGTCGCCATCTGAAGACAAGGCTCAGGAACACACATATAAATCTCCAGACAGAAGAAGAAATGGTTTTATTGCTTCCTCTTTGCCTTTGTGGCTTGCAATTTTCCTCTTCTGGTAGCCAGGTACAGCAGGGGTTATGTATATTATATATCGTTTCACCATATTAAGCCAATGGGAAGGGTACAATAATGGTAAACTGATCATGGTAAACAGATGCTATACATCTAACTGAAATCTTCTGCTCTAGTGAATACACCTTTAAGACACTGGTTTATATATCACCGTATAAGTGCTTTTGTGTCACTTTCCTTTTTTCTAACATTGAAAGAATTTCAACAGTAAATGTGTCACTGGGAAAGACACGCTGGTTTTAAATTTGCATTGCTAAGTATAGGAGATAAAAATCAGTATATGATTTTAAAAATAGACAAAAAACGGCTTAACCCGATTCATTTATGTTCTGCTGAGTAAATGTATTCCGTAGTACTTGGTCCGGTTTCTAGCTGAATCATTCATTATACTCCCTATTATGCTAAGCAAAGACATTGCATCCGATCTGAAGGTTTAAACACATAAAAACAGCACGGATACCCTGCAACAGCCTATCAGTGTCTGCTTTCGTGTCACATGACACACACACAAAAAAAAAGGTCCAGGTATCTGAAACCTGTCCATAGTCCCAAAACCAAGCTAGGGGTGCTAAGGGTTAATTAATCTAAATATGCAACGCCATTCACAGCACTTAATAAATACGATAAACTAGAAATATACGAAATGTCTTTATTACAGAATCAAATTTAAAAAAGGCTCGCCCAGGAGAAAAAACAGCAACCCTCGCCCCACATAAGACACAAGTTACAATGTAATCCACGTTTTAACCCCTTCGAGACAAAGGCTGATTTTACTTTTTGTACCCTTTGTGACAATGGCCTTTTTAACATTTCTGCGCTGCTCGTGTTTAGCTGTAATTTTCTTCTTTCCCGTTTACTGAACCCACACACATTAGATATTGTTTTTTTCAGGACAAGAAGGGCTTTCTTTAGATGACATTGTTTTGATTGTATCATATAATTTACTATTAAAAAAATTATAAAATATGGTGAAAAATTTAGAAAAAAATGACTGTTTCTAACTTTTAGTTGAAAAATCTTTTACTCATCTATAAAAGGTAATGAAAAAACCTGCTAAATAGATTCTACTATTTGTCCTGAGTTTAGAAATACCCAATGTTTTTATGTTTTTTTGCTTTTTTCTACCCATTATGGGGCAATAAGTACAGGTAGCGTTTTGCTATTTCAAAGCCATTTTTTCCAAATCTGGTAATTCTTCCCCCCATGTGCCATTTCGGGTATCTTTGAACCCGGCCAATGCAATTTACCCCATCAAGTCATATATTTTTGAAAACTAGACAGCCCAGGGTATTCCAAATGCTAGTATTTTAACTCTTTCCATGCACCATATCTACCACCAGTCTTTGTCAAACTTTATGGTAGTCATTTTTTTGCATTTGTTTTGTCATACACATTTTACTTCAGGTATGAATTAAAATGTTCAAGTTTATGTCACTATCACAAAACACCCCAATATGTGTTCAGCAACATCTCCTGAGCGCAGCGATACCCCACATGAATGATTTTGCCTGGCTGTTTGGGGGCAAAAGGGCCACATTTGGGGCATGCGCATTTTTCAATGTTGAGCTTTGGCATTTGGGGATCCACTGCCCATGCCCTATTTGGTACATCTTTGAGCCGGGCCATTTCAGTGTGCCCAATAAACCCATATATTTTTGAAAACTAGACACCCCAGGGTATTTCAAATGCTAGTATTTTAACTCTTTCCATGCACCATATCTACCACCAGTCTTTGTCAAACTTTGTGGTAGTCATTTTTTTGCATTTGGTTTTCCACACACATTTTAATTCAGGTATGAATTAAAATGTTCTCGTATATGTCACTATCACAAAACACCCCAATATGTGTTCAGCAACATCTCCTGAGTACAGCGATACCTCACATGAATGATTTTGCCTGGCTGTTTTGGGGCAAAAGGGCCACATTTGGGGCATGCGCTTTTTTCAATGTTGAACTTTGGCATTTGGGATCCACTGCCCATGCCCTATTTGGTACATCTTTGAGCCGGGCCATTTCAGTGTGCCCAACAAAACCATATATTTTTCAAAACTAGACACCACAGGGTATTTTAAATGCTGGTATTTTAACTCTTTGCATGCACATATTTTACCACCAGCATTTTTTCAAAGTTTGCAGTAATATTTTTGTGTGTGTATTTTTCCCACACACACCTACTTTATGTATGAATTTACAGCTCCTGGTATATGCCGCTGTCACACGACACCCCATAATGTGTTCAGCAACATCTCCTGAGTGCAGTGATACCCCACATGCATGGGTGTGTCATTTTTTGGGGGAACTAAAAGGCCACATTTGGTACGTGTGCATTTTTCTAATTGGAAATTAGATGTGTGGCCATCCTTCCCCCCGTGTTAATTGGGACGTTGTTGAACCTGGCCCATTCAATTTACCCCATCAAATCATACATTTTTTAAAAGTAGACACCCCACGGGCATTTAATATGCCAGTATTTTAACTCTTTCCATGCGAGAATTGTTTTAAGCTAATATGCTAATTTTAGGACTTGCTCACAAAAATATATTTTTTATATATATATATATATATATATTTTATTTTTATTTTTTTTTTTTAAATTAACATTTTTTTTCAACTTGGAGGTTCCCCTGATAGTGACATCAGTGGGAAATGATTTTTACATTTTACTGTTTTTTTACTATTTTTTTCTAATTATTATTAATTTTATTTTATTTTTTAATTTATTTTTACTAATCACACTGTGATTAGAAAGCTGGGCTCCATTGACTTGCATGGTGAATGCAGTACCTGTATTCAACCTGCAAGTGGAGCCAAAGTTCTCTAGATGGTCTGGACTATCTAGCGAACTTTTAAAATTTGTGGTTCCTGTTACAGGACGGCGGCCATCTTCCTTGATGGCGAAGATTGCCGGCAGCTGCGGTCACAGCCCATCACGGTCACGGTCACAGCCCATCAAAAGGTTAGTGTTTGGTGTCGCTGGATGCCTCCTGATCGAGGCATTCCAGCGACACCATTTAAGTTTAGGAGGCGATCGTCGATCGCCTCCTAAACGCTTTTAAAACGGGCGTCCGCCGCCATACAAAGGATGGCGGATGTTGACGCCCCGTGGAGGGGCCAGAGATGGCCCCTTCGTGCCGATCGCGGCGTTGCTGAATGCCTCGAGGTCGAGGCATTCAGCAACGCTTTTTGGGTGCAGAAAGCGATAGTAGATCGCTTTCTGCACCCGTTTAAAGACGTGCCGGTCCTGGCACGTCAATTGTCGTAAAGCACATGCTTTTCCGTGCCGTGCCAGGACCGGCAATTGTCATTAAGGGGTTAAACACATAAAAACAGCACGGATACCCTGCAACAGCCTATCAGTGTCTGCTTTCGTGTCACATGACACACACACAAAAAAAAAAGGTCCAGGTATCTGAAACCTGTCCATAGTCCCAAAACCAAGCTAGGGGTGCTAAGGGTTAATTAATCTAAATATGCAACGCCATTCACAGCACTTAATAAATACGATAAACTAGAAATATACGAAATGTCTTTATTACAGAATCAAATTTAAAAAAGGCTCGCCCAGGAGAAAAAACAGCAACCCTCGCCCCACATAAGACACAAGTTACAATGTAATCCACGTTTTAAAGGGCTGATCTCCTACTGCGCTGTGATCTATCTGACTCCTCACTGACAGAACAGCCACAAAAACCATATCTTTGATGCTTAGAACAATATAACTATTTAGTTAACTGTGCCATATTCTATATTATAATGTATTAAGACATAATAAAAAGCCCATCCAGCTAGCCATGATACATATATGTCCACGAGAGGTTTCACCTTACTTTATTTTCAAACACATCCAAATATTACTGGTATTAAGGATTACTATTACTTATTGATTGTTTTATATAGAGACACTGTATTCCGTAGCGATGTACAATGGATAAACAGGACATGATATGTACTATATAACATAATTTGACTTACAGAAACAACAGGTGAGAAGGGCCCTGCTCAGAGAGCTTACAATCTAAGTGGATCAGAGTAACGCGTTAAGAACACGTAAAGATTTCTCAGCAATGACTCGGTGGAGGTCTGAGTACGAGAGGCTGACTGCCCACGCACTCTCCAATTATGAGTAGCGCTGGGAGGTACAAGGAACGGGAATAAAAACACTTTATTAAGACATGTTTAAGACAAGCGTCTGCCTCACCCTGCCTATTAGGAAGTTACAGGCATTAGTAGGACAGGAGTAAAAGCACCATAAAGGTGAGGCGACACATGAAGACAATCCAGGCCAGTTAAATGCACCGAGATATTGCGTCTGTTACATTCCCATTACAATGACTTATAGATCAGGGTCAAAGGCGGATGAAGAGATAACTCTGCAGGAATGTCATTTATCCAGAAAGATTAAAAGTCAACAAGAGTTCAGAGTATAGAAACCGATAAATCACTGGGTATGTTGAGCTGGGGGCCAAGTAATGCCGAGGCTCTACTACCAGCAACTAGGTCTGTGCGTCCCTAATAGCCTACCCACTGAATTAATATGACAAAGGCTTCTATCACTTCTCCAGGATCCTTGTTCTATGCATTAAATAAACCTAAATAATAACCTAAAATATGTATTAGAATCCCACCTTACATGCCTGCCAACTGATCATTCATCCCTATTAAGCTACCGCCTCTATGGTAAAGTTGCTGACAGTTGTTGGTTGGCTCTGGAAGCCTTTGTAAGGATGAGAAGAGGAGAAGGCAGAGAACCTCAAGACAGAACACGGATTAGATGCCGCCAGCTCAGCCTCAGGCTGCCACCGAACTAAACATCTAACAACGTTTAACCCCTTCGCGACCCTTGCCAGTTCAGGACCGTCATGACAAGAAGGTCACTAAATGACCTTTGACGGTCCTGAACCGTCAAAAAATTAAATAAGCTTAGAAAGTGATCAACGATCACTTTCTTCGCTTAAACGGCGTTACTGTAATGCCTCGATGTCGAGGCATTAAGTAACGCCGAGATCGGCATCGGAGGCCATGTCTGGCCCCTCCCCGGCGCGTCAACAGCCGCCATACATTGTGCATACATCAGCAAGATGGCGGCGGCCCGGGAAAAAAAACAATAAAGAAGAAAGAGTTCGCTAGATGGTCTCCAGATCCTCTAGAGAACTCTGGCTCCACTTGCAGGTTGAATACAGGTACTGCATTCAACCAAGCAAGTCAATGGAACCCAGCTTTCTAATCACTATGTGATTAGTAAAATATTCAAAAAAAAATAAATAAAAAAATAAAAAAAAATGTGCCAACATTTAAAAATAATTATGCAGTGATGTCACTTGATGAACCATCCAGTACCAGCAAAATGTGTAAAAAAAAATATAAAAAAAGTATTAAAAAAATAAAATAAAAAAATAAAGTTTATCATTTTGAGCAAGTGCTAAAATTTCTCAAAAATCTCAACAAAGAGTTAAAATAAAAGCACTTCAAATACCCAAGGGGTGTCTAATATATATATAAAAAAAAAAATGGCTGATGGGGTAAATTAGAGTGGCCGAGCTCAAAGATAGGGCATAGGTACAGACTGACCAAAATGGAGAAAAAAAGCACACTTCCCAAATGTGGCATTTTAAATCTTAAACAACCCGACAAACCCATGCATGTCGGGTATCACTGCACTCACACATTGGGGTGTTGTTTGACAGTGACATATACCAGAACCTGTATATCTATAACTAAAGTACAATTTGTGTGAAAAAAAAAATAAAAAAAATTACTATTACAAAGTTTGACAAAGTGTAGTTCTATAATTGGTGCATGGAAAGGGTTAAAATAACAGCATTTGGAATACCCTGGGGTGTCTAGTTTTCAAAAATATATGGTTTGAATGGGTTAAATTGAGTTAACCCGCTTCAAAGATATTCCAAAGAGGAGATGGAGGCAGACTGACCAGATTTGTTAAAAAAGATTTGGAAATCATAAAACGCTGCTTGTACTTATTGCCCTATAACTTACAAAAAACAGCAAAAAAACATAAAAACATTGGGTATTTCTAAACTCAGGACAAGTAGTAGAATCTATTTAGCTAGTTTTTCTACTTGCTTTTTTAGGTGAGTAAAAGATTTTTCAAATAAAAGTCATAAAATGTGTTTTTTTTTCAATTTTTCACCATGTTTTTTTTTATTTTTTTATAGTAAATAAGATGATACGATCAAAATAATGGTATCTGAAGAAAGCCCATCTTGTCCTGAAAAAAACAATATATAACTTATGTGGGTACACTAAATGGGTGAGGAGAAAATTACAGCTGAACACAAGCACCACAAAAGTGTCAAAACAGCCTCGGTCCCACAGGGTACAAAACGAAAAATGAGCCCAGTCCTTAAGGGGTTAACAAAACAAAAAGTGGCAACATATAGGTAGTTTTAATAAAAATGTAACTATGCTATAAGCTTTAAAGGCAACAAGTAGCCTTTGATTAGCAGTAGAGGCTGAGGATATGAGCAAATACTGATCAGTGATAACTATTGCATCTCACTGTGAATCTCTGTACACGTGGACCGAGTGCAGAAGAAGCAGGATGCTATTATGTTTCTTAGAGCCCATGGGCGCAACCCAGCCATGCCAAAGGAACCAATGGCCGCCATCTTAAAAGATGCCTATTAAGAGAAGTGCCATCTATCACAACAAACACACTTTGTTCTGGACTCCCGCACTGAGGAGGAACCATCTGTCATCACAGTTATGCCTCCAATTAAACCAACCCAACAACAACATGTATGCATGTAAACGAGGGAAAAGATCTTCAGAAGGAATTTGTTTGTGGGATACACACCCAACGCTGAAAGATGAACAAGCAAAAAAGGCCGCATTACGATTAGAATCAAGTACTCATGGACCGATTCTCAAACTCTGCAGAATCCTGCTAAGAGGCGAGACGCTATGTGGGACAACTCTTTGGATTAAGGTTTTCTCCACAGCAAATTCTACAGAATATTCCACCAAGCGGAAAGCACTCACCGTTACTATTACTGAGTTATTGTGGGGGACACGCTGCCGTCCAAACCACAGCTGTAAGCAGCACCAGCAGCTCTCCATCGTGCTCCCTTACTTATTCTGCACTGACCAATCTGTGTGACACTAGAAAACATATTTGTGGCTTATGAAAGCAAAACATTATGGATACAAGAGAACATGATAACATTCAGAAGCGTTAAATGAGATTTTTCCAAATGCTATAGTAGATCTTTATAGCTTCAACGCATTCAATGATGGTTTTTGGAAAAAATCTCATAATACAAACCTGAGGGAGGAATTATTTTAATATAACCACAAAAATAAGTCAATCTCAGAGATTGATTGCATATATATAATTTATATTCATACACAGACTACTGATTAAAAGTTTGCTTGAATAGAGCCAAAACACCGCACAACGGGGTTAGTGTGGTAAATGAGTATTGATGCTGGAAACGGCTGATTTTTAATGGAATACCTTCATAGGTGCACAGATGCCTCTTTATCACTCCCATCACTCCTGTGTTCCAAAGGCCCTTTATCACTCCCATTACTCCTATGCTCCAATCCAAAGGCACGTTGTGTTCGCTGATCCACATTTAAGTTTAAAGGGCTAGTTAATAGTTACAAAACCTTTAGGCAATTGTGTTACAGGTAGAAAAGACTCCATGAAAACAACTGAGTGACCCCAAAACTTTGAACAGTAGCATGTAAATATAGTATCAATATTCACGCTTTTACCCCTAAAAACATACGTCTTCAATTAAATAATAGACAATTTTACTGCATGGAAACAGATATTTGGCAAAAGGTGACCGATACCCCATTCATAACCTTTACAAAGCTACTGCTAAACAAAAGACATTCATTTACCCAAATAATTTATAGGAGAGGGAAAAAAGAACAGAAAGTAAGGATGGCTGCTCCTGTGGCATACGCGTAAGAACATAATCTTCCAAAAAACTGCTCTCGGACAACAAATTTTCAATCCCCAAGGTTACGCTGTGACAGCAAATCTGTCTCCAAAGGCAGCCTCCCAAAAGTAAGAGCTTTAAGATTAAATAAAATGGGAAAATATCTAAGTAGGTTAATACGGAGCACATTACCAAAGACGCAGTGTGCTAATGACCTGCGTTCAGACTACGACCGGCACGGAGAATAAGAACATCGTAAAGGATAAAATGTACAACCTCACAAACTACTTTCTGAAAATACTATTGTTTACTTCACCCCATGTGGTTAATGCAGTGTTTTTTATTCACGCCTGTTATGGGGTATCATGCACGCTTCCTTCTGTAACACCCATCTGAGTGGAAGTGTCGCTTTCATACACAACATATTTGTCATTTTTCATTGTAATACTGCTTCTGAGCCTTTACCGTGTCAGATATGGGGATTATTGAGCCTAAATCATTTAAATATGAAATATTTCAATTTGTAGGAACTTCTCCTGGATTCAGAAACGGAATCTGGCTTTTCCCGTACACACCTTTATGTAATAATAGCCTTAGCGCCTATAAAACCATAATGCTTATAACACATTCAGGGAGGAGACGCCAAGATGCTAAAATAATAACTGGAGACAATGCATCTCCAGCACGCAGAAGTTGTCCGAAGCAAACATATTAATGGTATTAAAAATGACAGGTGTGTAAAGGGAAAAGTACCATGAAGAAAGAAAGAATTCTTACCTGGGAATTCCTTTTCCTTGTCCATTTCCAAGGTGGCACATGAGAAGAAGGCTCCGCCTACCAGGTAGGGCAGGAAACACTATAAAAAAAGGAGACCTCCCCCTTCCTCCCCAGTGTGGTTAAAAAGAAAGACTCAGACAAATAAAAACCAAACAAAGTAAATTTAATGGGTGGGAGAAAAAGTGTGCCACCTTGGAAATGGACAAGGAAAAGGAATTCCCAGGTAAGAATTCTTTCTTTCCCTTGCCATTCCAGGTGGCACATGAGAAGAATTAGCAAGATAGGGAGGGAAGGATTCCAGTCTGTAGGACACAACGACCAAATTGAGACTCATCTGAGAGATGAAGATTCAGCCTGTAGTGCCTTACGAACGTATGAATCGACCTCCAGGTCGCTGCCTTACAAATGAGAGACGGAGACACCCCGGAGAGTTCAGCCCAGGAAGTCGAGACGGATCTGGTCGAGTGAGCCTTCAGGCCGGAGGGAGGTACTCTTCCCGCAGAGACGTAACACAAGGTGATAGCGTCTTTAAGCCAGCGGCTCACGGAAGCCCTGGATACTGATCTGCCCTTGCGGGTTCCCGCAAAGGACAGAAAGAGAGAATCGGATTTCCTCCAGGCAGACGTACGTGAGAGATAAGACAGGATACATCTCCGCAGGTCTAGCGAGTGGAGTTCCAGTTCTTTGGGATTCTTGGGATCCGGACAGAGAGTAGGCAGAACGATCTCCTGATCCGAATGGAAGGGAGAGACTACTTTAGGGAGAAACTCCGGAGGCAAACGAAGGATAATGCAGTCCGGCAGAATCCTGAGAAAAGGTTCTACCCTGGAGAGAGCCTGGAGCTCGCTCACCCTCCTAGCAGAAGTGAGGGCTACTAGGAGGACAACCTTGTAGGTGAGCAGCTTGAGAGAGGTATCCTCTAGAGGCTCGAAGGGAGACGTGGTGAGTTGGTGCAACACAAGGTTAAGGTCCCAAGGCGGGACCGACGGACGGAGCCTAGGGCGAAGTCTACACATTCCCTTAGAAAATCTGGAGATCCAAGGATGGGAAGCCAGATGGAAGTCCAAGAAGTTGCTCAGTGCCGAGATCTGGACCTTGATAGGAGCAGGTTGGAATCCTTTATCAAAGCCATCTTGAAAAAAGCGCAGCACCTCACGGATAGATGGAGAGGATACTTCGTGCACATTGCACCAGGCGATGAATGTTTCCCAAACCTTCTGGTACTTGGCGGTCGTAGAATTTTTGCGGCTGGAGAGAATGGTGTGCACTACTGGTGCAGCTAATCCTTTAGAGGTCAGGATCTCCCTTTCAGAAGCCATGCGGAGAGGTTGAATCGGAAGGGATCTGGGTGGAGAACAGGACCTTGAACGAGAAGATCCTTCACCTGAGGAAGAAGCATGTGTTTGTCTATGGACAAGGTGGTAAGGTCCGAGAACCAAATTCTTCGAGGCCAGAAAGGAACAACCAGGATGACTTTTTGAGGGTTTTCCCGAATTTTCCGGAGCACTCTGGAGATAAGGGGAAGCGGAGGAAAAACGTATGCGAGATCGAAATCCCAGGTCTGCGAGAGTGCTTCCAGGCCTCGGGGACGGCCGACTGGTGAAAGAGAGAAAAACTCCTTTACCTGAGTGTTCAGATGCGTGGCCATCAGGTCTATCTGGGGAGTACCCCATTTCTTTGTGATGAAGGCGAAGACCTTTTTGTTTAAGGACCATTCTCCCGGAGGTACTGAGTTCCTGCTGAGGTAATCCGCCTCCTGATTCAGTGAACCCTTGATATGGACCGCGGAGAGAGTACAGTGACTGAACTCCGCCCATCGGCAGATCTGAGCAGTCAGGGTCTGCAGGCGTCTGCTTCTGGTGCCACCCTGTTTGGAAAGGTAGGCCACCACGGTGACGTTGTCCGAAAGGATCCTGATGGATTTGTGCCGCAGGATTGGAGACCAGAACCTTAGAGCCCTCCAGACCGCCAGCAGTTCTAGAAGATTGATGTGCAGGCTTGATTCTTGAGGAGACCAGGTTCCCTGGGTAATATGGCTTCCCATGACAGCACCCCAGCCTGTCAAACTGGCGTCGGTGGAGATAACCACCCAATCTCTTGTGTGCCAAGGGAGTCCCTGTGAAAGCTTCTTGGCTGACAGCCACCAACGGAGTGACTCCCGAACGAAGGGAGAAAGCCGGACCTTCTTGTATAGGGACGTCCTGGAGCGATCCCAGTGATCCAGTAAAAACTGTTGAAGAGGTCTTGCGTGAGCCAGTGCCCAGGGAACCGCCGAGATGGAGGAGGTCATTAGACCGAGCAAAGACATGACGGATCTGAGGGACACTGACTTGCTCTGTAGGACCGCATGTGTGAATTCCCGTAATCTTAGGATTTTGTCCTGCGGGAGAAACGTCTTCTGTACGTCTGAATTGAGGATCATTCCCAGAAAGGTCTGACGTCTGTTTGGAAGTAACTTTGACTTTAGAGAGTTCACCAACCATCCCAGGTTGTGGAGAGTCCTGAGGGAAAACTCTAGATGGGATTGGAGCAATGATGCCGAGGCTGCAATTAGTAGCCAATCGTCCAGGTATGGGACCACTTTGATGCCTCTTTGCCTCAGGAAGGCCACGACCACTGACATGAGTTTCGTGAAGATCCGTGGTGCTGAAGCAATTCCAAAAGGAAGGGCCCGAAACTGAAGATGACGAACACCTTGAGGCAGTGTAACGGCCAGACGGAGGAATCTTTGGTGGTCTTCCCTGATGAGGACATGTAGATAGGCATCCCGCAGGTCTATAGTGACCATGAGGTCCCCCGATGAAATAATCTCTGTGGCGGACTTCAGGGATTCCATCCGAAACCTGTTGTATCTTATACAGGCATTTACCAACTGTAGGTTGATTATTAATCTGAATTTCCCGGACGGTTTTGGCACGACAAAGACGTGGGAATAGGTTCCCTCTCCTATTTCTAGATGAGGCACCGGGACTAGAGCCCTTTCGTGAATTAAGTTGTTGAGTGTGGAAAAAAATCCCGCTCTTTCCCAAGGATCCGCAGGAGGCATGGACAGCAGGAATTTCTGGGCAGTTAGGTGAGTAAACTCCAGTGCATAGCCTTGATTGATGATGCGAAGGACCCAGGGGTCTGAGGTGATCTCTTCCCAGGCATGAAAGAAACCGGTTAACCTGCCCCCTACTTGGAGCCTGCTGGCGTCAGAACCTTCCTGATTTACCGTCCCTGCCTCTGCCTCTTCCTCTCTGGAATCTACCTCTTGCGTAGGGTTTACCACGAAAGGACTGGTAGTCTTGATTGGAGGTAGAGGCCCTGTAGAACTCCCTGTCTCTTGGAGCTCTATAATAATTAGACCTGAAACGAGGTGGTCCTTTCCTCTGAGGTAACCAGTGCTTGTCGCCCGTGGTGGATTCTAGAATCGTGTCGAGGTCGCTGCCGAAGAGGTGATTCCCCTGGAACGGAATGCTGCACAGCTTGTGTTTTGAGGCATTATCTGCAGACCATGACTTAAGCCAAAGCGCTCGTCTAGAAACCGCTGAAAGTGCCGTAGCTTTAGCAGATGCACGGACAGCTTCAATGGAGGCATCGGAGATGAAGTCAATTGCTAAGCAGGTGTCGGACAGGTTTCTTGCAACCTGCTCAGTCCCTGGAATAGCTGCCAGGTCTTCCACCGCTTGTTGAAGCCAGATCTTAATGGCTCTAGAAGTTGACGCTATGGCAATGGCTGGACGAAAGTTCGCCGCTGCTGCTTCAAAAGCCCTCTTGGCGGCATTCTCAGCCCGCCGGTCCATGGGGTCTTTGAAATGGGACGCGTCCTCCATCGGAATGGCTGTTTTCTTCGTAGCCTTGGCTACTGCGGTGTCCACTTTCGGAACTTCCCAGGCATCGGAATTCTTACCATCAAAAGGGAACAGCTTTTTGATTCTGGAAGACGTGAAGAATCTCCGGTCAGGATAATTCCACTGCTCCGTAATTATTGCTGAAAGTGATTCGTGAACTGGAAAGGTCTGCGGTTTCCTAGAGTGACCCTGAAAAGGATCCGGTTTTGAGACTGGCATGTCATCCTGTAGATTCAAAGTAGATCTGACTGCAGAGATGAGCTTCCCTGTTTCTTCGATTGGGAAGAAAAAGGTTTCCTCTTTAATTTCCCCCTCCTCATCCGAAGACTGGGGGTCATTCGACTGGTAGTCATATTCCGAAAAAGGAGCCGAATAATCTTCCAGGGCATCTGGAAGAACATTTGGTGGACCCTGCTGGTAAAGTTGATGCTGAGGCACCGGCGCCTGAGGGGAGCTTGCCATGGCCCGAAAACAGTCAAAGGTAGACTGAAGTTCTCCCTTCAACCAGGAGGTAAATTCTGTTGCGGAAACTTCTTTAGGCCGAGAGCAGGAGCTGCACATTTTGGCCGTGGGGTCGTGTAGGGTCTTTTTACAGGAAGAGCAGGCTTTGTGTTTCGTTTTTCCCACAGACTTCCTATGTGGGGAGGCCTCAGGAGGAATGTCTGGATTTTTGTCTGACATGACTGAGGAGAAAAAACACAAGGATGAGACCACAGAAAGTAATAGAAATAGGCAATGGTTTCAACCCAGGAGGGAAAACCTACTTGAAAAAGGCAATATACAATCCTCAGGCACAGGCAGGCACAAAAAAAGGAGTAGAAAAAGCAAAAATACAGTACAGGAACGAGAGCAAGGAAGGATCTTACCCATTCTGGCGGTTTTATAGCGGCATTTAGGCGCCCAGGCCCGGAAAACGTCACATCCGGAAATTCCCCGTCAATTGACCTCTCGTGACCCCGGACGCAGTGCCGGAAGTAAAGCAGATAGGAGAAATAATGAAAAACGGGTGCCGTGAAACCGGCACAGCCGGCTATAGAGTCCCGCTCGCAGTGCCTCCGGAGCGCTCTCCTGCCGTGACTCACGCTGAGGATTCCTCCTCCCCGGGACGGAGAGAACCGGAGCCCGGGGATGCACCTCCCAGTGAGCCCCCTGGGCTGTGGGTAGCATATAACGAGGACTGAGCCTCGAGTAACCGCGAGGACGCGGAGTTACAGCCTCCGAGGCTGCCGCATCACCCTGGATCCCCCGGGATCACTATCGGGGATCGGAGAGAAAGGACGCCCCCCCGGGGCTCCAGGAAAACAAAAAAGAAGAGAAAAAGGTAAGCTAAAGCCTAACCGCTACCTGAGTAGGGCAGGAAACAACACTGGGGAGGAAGGGGGAGGTCTCCTTTTTTTATAGTGTTTCCTGCCCTACCTGGTAGGCGGAGCCTTCTTCTCATGTGCCACCTGGAATGGCAAGGGAAAAAAGTTATTCCCAATGAGCGTACACTCCAGTGCTGTATACAGTAATGTAGGTTATCATTGGCAAAAACCTGGTTTTATCTCATTTTGCTCCAATAATTTATCTTCAGACCTGGAGGCCGCCATTGTTGTCAGTCATGTGATATTTTGGATGACTTTACTGCTCAAGCACCACACTGAGCTGATTCTTTATGGCAATACTAATGAAGTCCGTATCTCCATAGACTTTCACTAGTCAGAGAGTCTGGGTGGGTGATGAAGACTGAGCCATTCTATTGTCTACCCAAGGCAGTATGAAGAGAGTCAGTGGTTTCTCCAGGTACAAGTGGCTAATATGCAGCTGCCAAAAAAATGTATAATAACCTAGGATGGTAAAAAGGAGAAAACAAAGAAAACAGCACTATTTTTGCAAACTTGTTTAAATCTGAAATAAGTAATTTATAAAACGCTGGGAGTTGCCCCATTAATCAGCGTGGGACGCAAACAGTTCTTATTTTTGTATTAGTGCTTCTATGAGTTTTTATTTCTTTTTTATTTTAAAGTGAATGCTGCATTATTACTAGAAATGACACTCCGGGTGAGGATTAATTTGGATTAAAAGAAAAATGGAGCAAAACCAAGTTTCTCAAATAAGGTATTCAAGCTTCATTTATTTATAACATGCGGACATATTCTTCTCTGCACCACAGATGGGGTGGAATAATTTTACCTAAAATAACACAAATATGGACAACTCATTGGAGCCTAAAATACAGGCGTATCTAAAAGGGTACATTACAACCTCTGCTAAGCAACTATGATGTTCTTCAAACCAAAAACCGTATCACAGGAGCAGCAGTCCTATAAGAGACCGAGACTCGCCGGATGTGTATTTAATTTCCGTATTGGTCAGTGACACCTAAAGGCTGGCTGCTCATTGTGAGAGTTGGAACTGCAAAGACGGGGATCTATGTTCTAGCTAAACGGCGGAAACAAAACCCACGTGTAGCTGAATTGTGAGCAGATCGACAATCAACAATAATATATAATAAGTCAGGGCTTATTTCCTTTGCAGAAGTTCAATTTGGGAGCATGTATAGGGAGGCGCATAGTTTATCCAAATGAGACATAGCAGTTAACTTTAAACATTTCAACTCGTCAACCCAGCAAGCTTCTGACGGAAAAGACCGAACTGCCATTTAGCGAATAAATCCCCCAGAGGATTTTCTTTCGGGATGTATTTGGAAGCACTTATCACTCATACAGCCCAGATCAGCAATAATCAAAGGCTGCCAGTTCAGTGATTTTCATACACAGATTACGCTTTACGATTCCCAAACATCATGGCCTCCACACAGCGACACTTATTAAAGGGGAAAACAAACCTTTTTCTTTCTTTTTTTTTTTTATTTATTACTAGTATTAAAAATAAGTTTCCTAAAACAGTGTTGTTGTGTTTTTTGTTCTATTATGAATAATACCAGGTTTCCAGGCAGCTGCCTATTGGTCATCTGTATTAAACAATCACACTGACTCCGTATCATACCGCCTTGTGTTAAGCCATACTTTAACTTTTGTGAGGAATGGATGAAGTTGAGAGATTTATCGCAGGCGATGGCAGCAGGATTTGTTAAGTGAACGAAAAAGTGGAGCCAAGCGTGACCCGAAGGCAGCAAACTCACATACACTTCATACAGTTCATAAGAACCCTTTTTACTTTCCATTGGCTCTCACGGGGTTAAAACAGTAATGAAATTCCCCTTGTAACAAAAGATGATAAAATGTCACAACCAATTTCATCACCAATAATTCCCGACCAAAACCAGGCACGTTAGGGGACATCTCTCCAGGGGTGATCGCTCAGCCAGATGTCTGGAGTTACTATTAGCGAGAAGCTCAAGAAGTCCGCTTAGACGTTTACATGGAAGTGTTTTCCGGAACACAGATTTTGATGGCAGAAAAGAACTCTTCAGCCCGTCCAATCCGCCTTCGGTTCAGGAGCTACATGCAAGTTTACATTCCCTCACTATATTAGTCTCTTCCACTTCTGATGGAAGGCTGTTCCACTTATCTACAACCCTCTCAATAAAGTAAAACATCCTCATAGTACAGCTAAGCCTCTGACCTAGTTTTAGATTAAAGACAATGCAAAAGAGCCAAGGTTTTATTCTCCTTATGAAGGGCCAACACGGGCAGGTTTCTAGTGTAAGAAGGGCTGAGCAGGCAAGTCAATGTGTTAAGAGATGGAAGAAATCTCTCTGATTTTACTATACAATATACAGGGCCAGCAAAGTTATTTGTAGAGCAGAATCCAATTAAAGCTGGACCTTAATGTAGAGTGAAGCGAAGGAGCCGAAACCATACCTCGAGTTTTTATCCTTTATTTACTGCAATATTTAACACAACAGGTCCACTTTACATCGGGCTCCTTAAGAAATAGGGAGTTAAACGATTTAGTAAACATTTGTAGGCTTGCGTATGTGTGAAAGGAATATCCACAGGAACGCTGACCCTCGTTTGAGATTCCTAAAGATTTCTCAGAAGCAACGAGCTTAAATAATCCAATACCAGCGAGGGCACAGAGCTAGAAAGCCGGCCGGGACGCACAATGGAGTAAAATAACACGTCTTGGCTGCCGTCGCCGCCAACCTCGCCAGACCCCGGGGCTCTCGCATTCCGTTCATGGCAGATATACTCACCGTCTATATTTGATGTTTGTAGCCATCCCTTAACCGCTTCATGACAAATTATATTTTGCACCGGCAAACCCCATAGGACCCCAGGGTACTTTTGGTTTATATATATAATAAGTAAAATACCTCTCTTTTTATTAGAAGCCATCGTTTAGTGCGATTAAAATATAAATAAGGGGCATTTTTTATCAAGTTTTACTTAGGATATTTTGTACTTAACTAGAGTATTTGGAGAAAATGACAAATAAATAATCAGTTCTCTGTTTCTTTTGCATAGGATTTTAATCTATTTTAATCTATTTTGGAATTTGCAAATGCAAGAAGGTGCATATTACTTTTCGCAAGCAGCTACTTAACACTAAACCAGCCAACCAGCTACCCTCACTAAACTAACACCAGATCCCCGCATGACAAAAAGTCTAACAAAAATCAACTTAACGCTAAATTCACGAATCCATCCAAAATTCCCAACGGATATCAAAAACCCCTCCAAACATTCCCAAAAATGTAATATCAGCGACACGATTCATACGTTCTCAGCTGAATACAGAAGCGATTAAGGGGTTAAATAGGTAAGCTGTCATTTGTCTTCCCAAGGATCACATGGCTGGAGGTGCAATGAATGAGGTCTCGGAGGAGGGCGACCCTCTGTATGGGGTGGCTGGTGGCATGCGTGGAGGAGCACAGGTACATGACATGATGCTCCGTGCTGATAAAACAGTCCCTTAAGGCCGGCACAGATCATTGCAACCCCTTACAAAGAATTCATGCGTAAATACGTTCTTTACCTCTGCTGGTTGGTAGAAGAGCTTGATTACGTTGCGGTATATAAATGCATCATAAGCAATCCTCAGACATCATGAACCTAAGGTAAAGCAGAAGAATGTTAGCAATTAAAAAGGGACAAACATGTCATTTTTACTATATGGCAACATTTGCGATCTCTCTGCATACAACGAGGGGGAAGAGACTGAAACATTCAACATCCACGTCTGATTAGAAGAGAGAAAGAATGACGCCGTGTATTTAAGTTACTATTTATTTTAAGAGGTATTTGACAAATAATAGGAATGTTTACCAAGTTAACACATTCATGGCAAGCACTAAATTCTTAATTATTTATTTATTAAAAATATTACTACAAATGAAATCAGAAGAACATAATGATTCCCGGCACACGGGACGCACACTGATAACGGCACCTGACACAGACAGAGTCTGGGGCCCTTTAAATACGGCGTACGGGGCACAAACATTACGGCCGGATCTCTGCCTATAATGTTTTTACCAAACAGACCTTTGCCTGGTGTGGTTTATAGTATTACACGGTCAGAAGGCGATCCTGTGACTGCAGGTAACCCAAGAACATCAAACACCCAGACAAAGCAAGCAAACGATGAGAACAATATGGCGGGGGCTGCGCCTATAGAGCAGGCTGCAGCACGCCGGATATTTTCATACTCACAGTGGAACTGCAGTGTCAGAAGTCTACATTATCAAAGTAAGGGCAACAGCGTGACATCTGCATTTTAATATTAATAACATGTCATTTAAACTATAGATCACTTCATACCTCGGGGCAAGTACTGGATACCCCATGTCCAGGAGGATAAAAATATTTTAATAAAAAATTATTAAAATAAAGAGTAAATCATTATAATAATAAATAATGTATGGATTCAGAGTAGGAAGAGGAGAGAGACATTTAATGGTTTGAGAGTTGGGGGTCAGAATATTTCCCACTCTAGGAGCCTGGGCCATTTTTCAGGATTTTTCTATAGCATGAATTGACAGTCTTATTAACCCCTTACACAAGCAGAGAAACCTACACATTCATTATATATGAACTGCTACATACAGCATATGTACTTCTCAGCTCGTATAGTGTTAAATGTATAAAAAAGGGTTAAACGAAGAAGAAGTTAGTATTCAAAGATTAGAGGGTGAGCGGTTTAGATGTGATGTAAGAACGTATTTCTTAATTGAAAGGGTGGCGGTTCTGTTCAATAGTCTTCCAGAAGAAAAGGTTTAAGCGAGAGAATGTTAACATGGGGAAGGCACAAAGACCTCCTAAATCCAAGACAAGACCAAGGGCCAAGTCTTCACTTTGGATCTTAACGTTAGTAAGGAAAAACCATGCACATTAATTTTTAAATTGCTTAAATTATTTTCAATGTTTTGAAAGCTAGCTGAAGAAAACTTATCAGTAGCCCACGGCATTCTCCAAATTCCTACACCTGTCCTAGGAATGCTAATAGTCAGAGAATGAAGAAGAGTCACACCAGCTACATTAAATCTAGCTCTTCTTTTAACTTTGGCCTTTAAAAAAACAACTCACTGCTCTTGAAGGAACAGTCGCACCGGATACATGGTGACATATAGTATATATAGAATAACAGGTCAGTTTGCAGCAGTAACTCTGTAGGAAAAAAATATATTTAAAGAAATTAAATATAAAATATAATTGTAATTGCTGATACAGTTTGAACTGTTTCAGAATAAAAATAAGTATATGAACCCACTGATGAGGGTATGGAAGTCACGTGCAAAGAACAAAGTAGTTATAAGGAATTTTGGCAAAATGACTTTCAAGCGGGATCAATAAATGCCTCTTTACACCCCAAAACACAGGCTACATTTATGCCTGTGGCTCATCCACATAGCGACATATAACAAAACTATAGGGGAGAGCTTTTAAATCACGCATAAAATCATGATGCTGCCAACACAGATTAAATAACATAGATTCGTACTAAGAATAGCTCCTAATCCACATGGTAGGGCGACTTCAATATAAACATTCTTATCTAAGCTTAAAGCGATACGCCAGCCATCACGTGCACTATAACGCCCCATACACCCTTAGGGGTTGCCAAAACACCAAGTTTGCCAAAAGCTTTTCCACGAGTAAAAATCACTCCTATCATTTTGAATGGGGGAGTTTTCCGGCCACTGATTGGCTGCCTCGAGAGAATGTACAGACAGGTAAAGACTACATAGTAAAGCACTTACAAAGTAGTTTAATATCCATTGTTGGTGAGGCTGCGCATTTTATATTGTTAAACTGCAAATGACTAGTAATAATTTTCAAATGTAAATCTAGAGTTCTACACGAGGCAAAAAAGGCTCCACATTACAGAGGCGGAAACGTCAAGGAGGACCGTTTCACTCGGGAAATCCGAGAAGCGTCTATCGAGAAGCCGAAGACTTGTCTGGAAGCAGAGAGCTGTGGAACCGAGCCAACCGTATATACCGCTTTACGGGTTATATTTAAAATCAGACTGCGTTCCACGTTCAAAGCAAAGAGCAGATGTGACATCAGTATTTTCTAGATAAGAGTCTGTATATGGAAAGACATTTTAAATGAATCCTAAACAGCTCCAGCTTCGGTAACGCCAACATCCACGTAATACAAGGCAGCAATAAGCCTTCTAGATAAGACTTTCACTGATACTGCTCTTGGGGTCTTTTAAAGAATAGAATAAATGCAGAACAGTGTATGTGACTCATCTAGTGCGGCCCCAGCGTATGTCTCTGGCCCAGCAGCTGGACAGCTTTAAGCATCCATGCTGACAACCAGTGATAGGGATTGAGCCGCTTGCCAGTGGGACCGCACCAGTACAAATCACTTTCATCAAGTGGCTTTTGGACCTCAAACAGGTCTGTGTTCTTAAGGATGCAGAAATGAGACTGTAAAATATACCGGTATATATTATAATATATATATATATCCACTGTCTGTAAACATAATGCAATCCTACAGAACTATTCTCCATCCAAACACTGTATACCAGCACCGGTGTAACAAAAAGTCCTGCCGCTCCGTGAGGCTAGCTCCTCTTACACGCACCTCAAGGTTCTCATCCTTTGCCTGAGTGTCTGAGCGCCAGGAAATGATGTCATATTCCCACAGCCATTACCCGTGAGCTCACAGGACCAGAGGGGAGAGGGGCCTGGTAGTGATGGCGTTGGGGCCTCCGTTACACTCAGGGCCGGACTGGCCCACCGGGATACCGGGAAATTTCCCGGTGGGCCGGAAGGTCCGTGGGCTGGGCGGCCGGCAGACTAACCATGAAGACAGCCGCTGGGCGGCTGCAAATGGCATTGAACGCCTCCCTCGGTGCCAGGGGCGGGCTGGGCAGGGGGGCAATTGCCCCCCAGGCTGCCCGAAATCTAATCAAAGCGGCCGCTGGGTGCTGATGCGGCCGGCCGGCATCAGCACCCAGCAGCCGTGTGCGATGGCCGTCTAGTGATGGGAGCAGCGTGAGGGGTGAAAGCTCCGCCCCCTCGCACTGACCTTTCACCCCTCACGCTGCTCCCATCACTATGCGGCCATCAGATTGCTGGGAATGTAATCTGAACGGCCGGTGCGTGCTGATGCCGCCGGCCGCCTCTGCTTCAAAACTTTTTTTTTACTTTATATGGCAAGCCGATCCAGCTTACCATATAAATAAAAAAAAAAGTGTTAAAGTAGCTCCGGCCGGCGGCATCAGCACGCACCGGCCGTTCAGATTACATTCCCAGCAATCTGATGGCCGCATAGTGATGGGAGCAGCGTGAGGTGGAAGCTCCGCCCCCTCGCACTCAGACTGCTGCAGCACCGGATGTCAGGTCAGTGGCATCCTGTCAGCATAGAGGAGAACAGTGTGCAGCTACCAGGAAGTCAAGAGAAGTAGAAGGTGAGTAAAATAATGTATTTTTTGTACTGTATAATGTTTTTTGTATTTGTTAAAAACAAAAAAAATCGGCATGTGTGTGTATGTAAGTGTGTCCCCCTATATGCCACTCTGCCTCCAGAAATGCCTTATACCCCCCTATATGCCACTCTGTCCCATGATATGCCTTTTAACCCCCTATATGCCAGAGTGGCATATAGGGGGTTAGAAGGCATATCATTGGACAGAGTGGCATATAGGAGGGTTGAGGCATATCAGGGAGGCAGAGTGGCATATAGGGGGGTATAAGGCTTTTCTGGAGGCAGAGTGCCCCATGATATGCCTTTTAACCCCCTTTATTCCACTCTGCCTCCTGAAATGCCTTATACCCCCCCTATATGCCACTCTGTCCCATGATATGCCTTAAGGCATTTCTGGATGCAGAGTGACAAATAATGAGATAAAAAGAATTGCACATAGTGTGACGCGGGTATGTATAAGGGGTGCGTGTGGGTATAAGAGCTTCACTGTGAGATAAACTATATGGGGCTGGTCTCCAAATTTTTCCAGGGCTGCTTTTCAGTCCCAGTCCGGCCCTGGTTACACTACTGTATACCGGCATCACCCTGAATGCTCAGCAATTTACTAACACCAGGACTAAACATGGTTTCATTAGAAAAAATGTTGGTGACTTATTAATGTAAATATACAGGGATATACATCTCTACCATCAAAGAATACAGAGGGAAGGACCATTCTTTTTAGAAAAGAAAAAAACTTTTTTTTTTAAACTGACTAAACATGGTAAACTATTTAGGTGTCAAAAAATCATCATCAACTTTCCCAAAACATATATCATAAAAATACAAAATAATAAAAAAAGGTGAGAAGAGCTTGCAATCTAAGAGGAACACACAATGTATTGTTCTACTAAAAAAGTAACCTGCATATGAAATGAGATTTAGTTCTTCTAGCATTTGTACCTCCTGAGGTCTTTGTCCTTTTCAGAGGCGTCGCAGACTGCAGCTTCTAACAAACCTGATGGGACTCGTCTGCCATCTATAAAAAGTAGTAATTGAAAACAGCTGAACACAATGTCCACGCTTTTCATTTAAAGCATTCCAGCAGGGCCGCACTCCCTGGCAGCCAGCGGCACGATCTCGTGTCCTCGCCCCTGCTGGCTATCATTTGACACCGCTGACCTATTCTACAGGGGCCAGTTTAGCTCACCCGTCTACACAGCAGAGCCGTAACTAGATTCCTATACCACGGACAACATAGAGCTATGTATCATCGCACAAGATATTCGCCGTCCATCGTACAAAGAAAATAACGTGCCAAGCTCTGTCCAACAGCCGGCGTCACAGCAGAGAGTGCTGTATAAATGTATATTTCAATTACAACTGGATTAAAAGTCTTCTAACTCTCCAGGATTACCAGAGACTGATAACACAGTTATAAAATGGGATTATTTACTTGACTCCCGAAGTTTTTCGGGGTACCTCTTGTGACGGTATATAAATATACAAAAACTTTTAGTGTTAAATATAGTAAACATTTCGGGGCTCTGTCTACATCAAGTGTTTGAGATCCGATGAAAGAACTTTCTACACGCGATTATTATTCTTTACGGAATCTACTTACTTAGAATAAAGTAACAGGGATGGCAGATACAGCGGTTTTGCTCAAATATACCTTCTGTTGTGAGCATCACTACAGAATGAACATACAATACAATAATAATAATAAAAACCAAAGTATTAATGATAGTAATAATAAATATAATAATGTTTGTAAATGCAAGTGTTTAACACTAAACGTAATGAAAGAATATTTTACAGGGGGGCAATTTTAAGGCAATACTGTGAGAAAGCAGCCCTACCCCAGAGCGCAGACAAACTGGGGCTCTATTAAATTAACGTATTATTACATCATTAGCCTGTCTGGCTACCTGCAGAGCTTCGAATGACTTCACATTTGTTCACTTCCTTCACATCCAGAAGATTAAATAACGTTGAGTCAGTAAAATCAATTGAGAATTAGCTCGGCAAACAAGACTATTTTTAACCGAGTGTGTGCCAGAGAGTTGGGCAAAGCAATGACACACACACTTATTATTATTTATATAGCACCAACAATTTCCGTAGCCGTTCTTACAGTCCCTACATTCAATGGGTCTGACAAAACTAGAATTGACAGACTAAGACAAATCCGATGCATTAGGTAGAGAGGACCCGGCTGGCAAGAGGACAGACGCTTAAAGAGTCAATAACTGGGGAACTAATCCAGTTAGCAGAAATCAGTACCTCCTGTTATAAGTTCAGACTAAAGCAGACGGTATGCTTACTAAAAATGTATTATATACACTACAGGTCAAAAGTTTGGCATCACTTGGAAATTTTGTCCATTAAAATAGCATGAAATGGATCAGAAATCCAAGTTTAAAAGGCTCATTGATCGTTAGAAAACCCTTCTGCAGTTATAAACATTAGAAATGCTCTTGTTTTCCATGAAAACAGCTGAGTGAGCCCAAACGTTTGAATGGTAACGTATAAATGATTGACTTCGTTGGGGGACCTGACGTGAACTTTGCCCGTGCCCATGCTGGAACTCTTCCGGAGTTTACCAAGAACATATTCTTGCTCAATTTTTCTAGATTGTGACTATAAAGAATTTTCTCCCCCACAGGTCTGTTTCTAGCGGCGTCCACTAGTATGATTTATAGTCTTGTTACATTATTTACTGAAGAATGCCATATTTCCCATAATTATTTTGAACAAGAAAAAAAATCGGGACACACCAATAATAAGAGAATTGATAATCTGATTATTCCACCCGAGCTCAAGCGAGAACTGGAAAGGCTGCGGTGCTCGGGTTCATGGTAGAACAGGGAAGCGCGCGCAGCAACGACTCTGCTTGTAATACCAATGAAAGAGAAACACCTAAAAGGCAGAACCGATATGCCTAAACCCGAGTAAGGGATTGCCGGGCTCCCTCGCTGCATTGGCCATTATCACTTCCGCTGAACAGATTAGGAATGCATTCTACACCTTCTGGGAGTGTGGTTTCTAGTTCCTGTTTAAGACACAATTTATAACGTCTATCGTTCCAACACAGCCCCAACGTCACGGTTCAAAATAAAGATCCGTACTACTAACACACGGGAGTAGAAGATGGCGGCTTCCTGTCAGCCGACGCTCACGTTCCCCTACGTATCCGTCTACAGTAAATGTGAATGAGGTTTCATTTTTTATGTTCTAGGCAACAACGAAATATTCTGGTAATATAGAACAATTGAGGATGACACATAAGTGGAGTGTTACCGTCTCTATCTCTTCTATTAGAGCGTCTTAGACGATGGAAAGGAGTGTTCCGATGTTCCACGTTAATATTTCCACGTGACCGGTAACCATGAGTGAAATAAAGTATTGTGAATTCCAGCTTACCGATGGCACGTAAGTGTCTGTCTGTTAACGCGCGTTAACAAAAGCACGCGCAATCGTAATACCTCCAGCTTTTCAACGAGCCATCGCAGATTGTGTTAACAGCACCTTTAAAAATCACACACCACAAATATATCCAATTAAGTAAAAAAATTCTCCTTGTGTAAAAAACCCTGTGGTGTATACAGTCATCCTTTATCTGCAGACCTGGAGGCCACCATTTTTGTCAGTCATGTGATATTTTGGGGACACACTTCCTTCTCAGACACCACACAGTTCATACTTTATTCCAATGCTAAAGATGTCCGTTCCTCCATAGACTTTTGTTTGTCTAGTAGATTGGTATAAGATAACGGAGCGAGAACTCATACAAACGGCTGATTTGCAGCTGCCTGAAATCGTTATGCAAAAACTAGAAGAAAAAAAAAAAAAAGATAAATTTCTATTGTGATACCACAAACATAAAACAATGATAGAGGCTCCCCTTTAACATCTAACAATTGTAGAGCTCAAGATGGATAAAAAGAAATTATGCTAAGTTTGTACAAAATATGTTAGCAGAAGGTACACCCCACTTCTAAGGTCAGTATTCCTGCAACAAAAACAGGGAAAATTCCATCAACTTAAAAGTAGCTTACTGGGGATATAATGATGCCCTTAAAACTGCATGAAACCATCGTTCGGTGTATTGCAAAGAAATGGATGCAGATCACTGGCAATTACCGAGTAAATAAACACGCCACTGTTTCACGCACCGCATGCAGCCCATGAGTTTAACATTGCACCATCTTATAAAGAGATGCAAAGATCTGTAGAACTAAAGGAAGAGATAAAAGCACCGGGAAGGCCTTTGAACCGGCTCTCACCCAGACGCACCACACTTCCCATACACAGTCTGTAATCATACATCAGCTGCGGCTGGAAACAAAGGAGCCATTTACGAAGCAACTGAATTCCGCATCTAGAACAGCTTCTGAGCCAGAATTAAAACCTTTGTGCAAAATAACCACGATCCGATGCTTTTATGGTGATCACTTTACTCATAAACTTGTCTTCAGCAGTATAGACTACATCCCTGTTTCGCACCATAAGCAATTTGCTGCACGGCTCTATTTTTGGAATCAAGTTGTCCATGGTGCCGAGTTTGCAATCTCATCTCCCCAGCTGTGAGCAGTTCCAATGGGATAATTTAACATGGAAAAAGCATTAGGCGTCTGCGCTAACACGCAGGGCTCTGGATACAAATGTATCTGGAGGTTCCATGGACACGATAGACCATTTTACGGACGATGAGGTTTACAAACACCATGGGTTGCTCCTTGTGCGCATTTTTACAAGGAAGGACAGAAAGCAAGAAACTAGTAATCAGCTGCTAAGTAGGCACTTGGGGAACCAATACTTGCCCTGTAAACCCTTTACCCTTCCTGTTTCCTATAAAAACCATCAGAGAGCCGCTCTGATGGTCGTACCTATGTTAACCATAACGCATCCTATCTCAGTGTGTTCTAGGGCTAATTTGCTCCTGTGTTTGGCCTGGCTTGACTCTGACCATCCTGAACTCCAGCTTCCTGACCTCAGCTTGTTACCTGGCTATCCTGAACTCTGGCTCCTTGACCCAGGTTTGTAACACGGCTTCCCTGGACACAGACTCTCAGCTTAAGGCCTGTTTTCCTCTACCTGTGTGTATGCTTGGAGTAAATCCTTGGTCTTGGAAGAGCACCACAAAGTCCCACGGCCACTCAAACCAAAAAGGCTAAACCCAACGATGAACCGTTTGGAGGGCGAGGAATTCTTCTGAGACCTACAGGGTTCCCCCATGGGGGACATTGTCCTACCCCGCATCAGCACCTCCTCTACAATTAAGACGTAAGGTGGTAGAACACACCACATAAAGTTCTGCAACGAAATTACAGAGTCTACCTAGACTGAAGTAAGAAAAGATACAGGCGTTCTATCCAAGATGACTTCCTCACAATATTTTAATTAAATAATTATTCAGAATTTGACAAACACCAAAAGCCAGTCTTTGCTCCAAAGGGTTTACCATAACCTTCAATCTTTTCTGATGTATAGCACTGGAGAATCCATTGGAGCTATAGAAATAAGACATTAGTAGGAATATTTTCTAAGACCAATTAATTGTTTGACTATACAATACAAAAGCAAATTAGTAACTTCCACAGAATACTTGAAGATACCGGACGTTGGTGCCTCTGATCCTTCCGCCGGCAGCAGTGGGAAGCAGACAGAGCTGAAGAGGAACGGTTTTGTTAAGACCCTCTAGATAGGAATTCATTTATTTCACAAGGAATGTTTCCCTCCTCTTTTAAATTCCATTCAGACTGGAATCTGACCTTGTCAATTAGCCAATCAAATATCCACTGGAAAGAACAAAATAAAAATAGGAGGGAAAAAGCATTGCCGGTGGCACTACACACATCCACTTAGTGAGAAAAAGAGAATTTCTATCCATATTATTATTATCTTTTATTAATATAGCACCAACAATTTCCGCGGCACTTCCTACCGTCCGTACATTTAAAGGGTCTGACAAAACTAGAAGTGACAAGACAAACTGATACATTAGATAAAGAGGACTCGGCTCACAAGCTTACAATCAAGAGATATATATATAAGATTTTCCAACAAACAGGTCTTATTCTGATGGAGGCTTTGGTTACATTTTTATAGTGATGAGCTCTTTAGAATTTCAGTATTTGAGTGTTTAGGGGGAAAATTAAGAGGGTGGCCATACTGCTTTTCAATCATATATATTAGCTGAGGTTGACTGACAGCTGGTAATGTTTAACAAGCCAAAGTATATATAGGATTCAAATCATGTAGCAATGTTATAAATATATACTGTATGATTTTCATATTCCAATTTTTTTTTAAAATGTCAATAAATTGTTTAATTTCTTTAACATCTTACTATAACCCATTTAAACAGAAACATCTACTGGATTAAAGAGTCGCCGCACAATCTAAGACTTTATCACTGCCATCCTAAACATTACTTACAAAACGCATTGGCCAGCACCCTAGGAGGGCAGATCCATGAACTTCGCGACTCTCTGGGATCCAACGCGCGCAACAACGTGCCAGAGAAACAGCAGCATTCTCCGTATAGCGACCAAGCTCCTTGCTGTCATTTTTGTCCATATTTTGCCATTAAAAGCTAAACTCGGTTATTAAAAAGTGGCAAAAACATCAAAGCTATTTTGTAACATACAGCATTATAAATCATAAGAAAACTTTAATAACCCAGCAGGGTAATGTTTCTTTTTTAACGCTGATGGACGATTGGAGATACTCTTATATGTAACCTGTAAGTGAATCATAAATTAGCAGCTAAGCACGGCAATCTCTCAGCCTACATACCATGAAAGGCAAAAATGGCTTTGCTGAGAAATTCAATCTGGCTAATGCAAGGTTTGATTTAATAATTTGATTGCTCTTAGAACCCAGAAGAAATTGGAATCTCCCAAAGAGACAGAAAGAGCGAGAGAGAAGCCGTTCAGCATGCAACTACAGACGGCTTAGATGTAATAAAATAACTTACTGAGGGGATGGTAGATGAGTGGAACAGTAGAAGCGGCAAAGGTTAATACAGCGAGGGTATTAAACATGCATGGGATAGACATACGGCTCCTGAATCTAAGACGAGACCAACGACTGATTAAGGCCCAAGTCTTTACATCAGGAAAAGCATGCAGACTTTATGGGCCGAATGGGTCTTATCTACTTTTAGCCACGTGCAATAAAGAGAAACCCTCAAAGAACAGATAAATTATACACCAGTGAGGTAGCTAAAGCGGCTGCTGTCATTGATATACAGGTAGTGGGATTTCTAGGACATATTTTATAAAATATAAAAATATATACCCGGGGGGGGGGGGGGTTACATAACGCATGCTATATGAGCCCGCTGGGTACTACACATCAGATGGCAGGACATAGGCAGCTGTTAGTAGTATATACTGTAGTGTCAAGAGTCAGTGTGTGTGTTAATGTATCGCGCCATTTCATATATTAAGTGTTAGCTATTGTGTGTGGGCATGTGTTATAAGAGAGTGGTCCCAGCATGTATGGTGTTTATGTTACAGTATGGTATTAGCATGATGATTAATAGACCACAACAAACAGCAGCTTCTCCTGGAAGAGACAGGAGGCATGAGGGCCACAGACGCAGAAGTTAAATAAGGTCAGAAGTTTCCATATCGTGTGCACGACCTGAACCCCTAATGAAGATACTAAGCAGTAAAATGGGAAAACCTTTTTCCGCTGGTTAAAATGATAGGAGCTGAAGTGAGTCAGCCTGCACTTGATATGCACGAGGCATCTGGTATCCTGCAGATAAAACACATGGAAATGTAATAGCCTGTCTGATTTGCAAGATTAAAAGAAATAACCCTTTGATCTAATTAAGTGAGTTCATTTACAGGTATGTTATGCACCGGCATGGCATTCAGAAGCGGGTTTTAGGTCTTGGCATGTTTGGCCATAAGCTGTGTTTCGGAAAAGCAGGTGTTATATATATATATGAGGGGCGAATAAACGGTGACTATGTAAAATACCGTATTTTTCGCTCTATAAGACGCACCTGCTGATAAGACGCACCTAGATTTTAGAGGAGAAAAAAAAGGAAAAAATATTTTGAGCTAAAAAATGGGCTATAAAAAAAGGACATCATCCTCCCGTCATGCCTGCACAGAAAAAAGCTGGTCAGACATGATGGGAAGTGTAGTTGGACTACAAGCGCCGTACTGCGCATGCGCCGGCGCCATACGTGACACGGCGCTTGCGTCAAATCTCCCCGTCCTCTCCATCCAGTCCGCCCTTAGCCATCGCAACGGACCAGAGAAGAGGAGAGGCGGCGACAGAGGCGGCGGTCTCCAGATGAAGACCTCCCCTGGACGGCGAAGCGAGACAGAGACTGTCCGGGACACTTTTGGTGAGTACCGTATTGGCTCGGATATAGGCCGCCCCCGTATATAGGCCGCACCCTAAAAGTTTGGTGCTTTTTTAAAGAAAAAGTTTTTTTCTTTAAAAAAGCACCAAAAAACATACTGCCACTCTGCCCCCCCCCCGCCCCCCGAGATATGCTACCACTGTCCTCCCTCCCCGAGATACGCTGCCACTGTCCTCCCTCCCCGAGATACGCTGCCACTGTCCCCCTCTGCCCCCCCCTCCCCAACTTACCGGAGCAGACTCCCGGGTGTCTTGCGGGGCCGGCGGGGGACATCTACGCAATACAACTTCCGGTGCGGCACATCCGGCACCGGAAGTTGTATTGCGTAGACGTCCCCCGCCGACCCCGCAAGACACTCGGGAGTCTGCTCCGGTAAGTCCGCGGGGGGTGCAGAGGTAAAACGCATCCGCACGATGCGCTTAGACAACCTCCCGTGCCGGCACACCCCCCCCCCCCCGTGGGAAGTGCTGGCAGGGGAGGCTGTCTGAGCGTATCGGGGAGTAGGATGCAGGTCCCCTGCACCGCTGCGGGGGATCTGTATCCTAACCCCGCTGCCTGCCCGGCGCCCGGGACTGCATGTCCCGGGCGTCGGGCGCTAGACCCCGAATATAGGCCGCACCCCCACTTTAAAGTCTTAAAGTGGGGGAAAAAAGTGCGGCCTATATTCGAGCCAATACGGTATATCGTTGCCCCCCCCCCCCTCCCTGCCTGCATCTTCGCTCCATAAGACGCGGCTGATTTTTCATCCTACTTTGGGAGGAAAAAAACTGCGTCTTATGGAGCGAAAAATACGGTAAACAAAAATGTATTTATAAATGACCAATAGCATTTGCGAAGCGCTGGACATTTTTGCTCTAAACGTTCCAGCTAAATAGGTACATCGTCACGAGCAACGGCCCTTAACGCACAACTCAGACCCTGCGGAAAGCACTGCCGGGAGAGCGATAAGCCAGCGAAATGATTAAAGAGAAAGTAAAGTCAGCGTATGATACAAAGGCAACCATAACCTTATATAAGCTTATAGAAAAGCCACCCGTTTTAATATTCTTCACATTTGCTTCGCTTAGACAGACCATCTTCATGTACGCTCAGTGCTGCCCAGTCTAAAGTGTCCAGTTCCATCAGATACAGTGTTTGACAAAGGACACACCAGGAATACGTCAATAATTAATTTTATCATTAATATTTTAGTTTTATTTTATTTCCCACACCAGTTACATGTCACATGATCAGTGAGGTATTTAATTCGGGCGCTGCCCTAGGCCTGACCCTGGACAGTAACCCATTCCCACCAGTCTTTTGCAGAAAAGTCACAAGGTATACATGGTTGCTCCTGTGGGAAGAGACCTTGGCTTTTTTCACCCCAGTAAAGTATATTCTTATATCACTACAGCTGACCTTCAACGCCTTTATCAGACAACATCAATATCAATCCACCGTAAGAAGTCCCATTTTACACCATCACCCGGACTTGATTGATAAACAACGGAAGTCGAGTCTCACGCAATCTATAATGAAACTCCGTCATCTCCTGGAGTCAATTAATTGCACTTCATTGCTCTTGTAACTTTAGAACTCGTCTCATAATGAATTCTGCTCGAGGTATTATAAGAGCAATGAAGTAACCCAGAGTGCTTCATTAGGAAGACATTTGCTCTCATTGTAATTGCTAGCGAGGAACATGTCCGTAGTTATTGCATTTACACTCGCGGGGTAACAGAAGATGGATTTACAATAAGCGTTAAATTGTTTAGCTAACTTTTCTCTGTAGCCAAGTCCAGGTACAGTCTAGAACCCCACACAGCCTCGCCAATAGCATCAAAGAACAGCGAGTACTTTAATAGACATTTAGAAGATGCAGGAAAAGCGTAACGATGCGTGACGGCTCCGCGATCCGCGGCAGTTTTGGCTGCGTTGAAACCTGTGGGAGCATCAAATTGGCCCAGGGGCAGCTTAGGACAGGATGCCGATCAATCGCTCTATGCACATTAAGTTAATATAAGTTGACACTATGGTGCCTGGGTCGGGGTTGGACAGTCCATAACGTACCGACGTCACATCTGCTTCTGGGTGTTGCTGCCGGGCCTCTCGCCTTGCAGTGCTTGCTGCAGCTTCCCTTCTCGGGATATGGAAATTACGGCACTGAATAAAGTGCATGTTGATGACGGCCTGAATGTAAAACCAGCGGGTTTATGAAGAAGTGATGTAAACCTCCCTCTCGCTGGGTCTGCTTAATATCTCGTTCAACCTAGGAGTTAAAACCACAAGTCTGCAAACTCTCACTTCAGGAAACAAATTAATTCCAGATTAAAATGCTTCAAGGGGACCTGCACAACAGGCATGAATTAGGGAAGCGGATGAATGCATTTTATGTATAACCCCATATGGTTCATGCACACGCATGGTGCAATGTTTACAGTCACACGTATATATATGAACCGCACTTAGAAGATCAGGCACAATGTGACATCTCTTTTGCTTGTTACCTTGAGGACCTGTCCACGAAGTATTTTGACACCACTCAGGCCAACAACTGTACTTTACCTTGCTGAGGGTCATGAGAGTTGCAATATAAGATGTATAAGTGTAATAACAATGGTTTGGCAGATAACAGGCTACAGGTTTCAATTCTGTGCAATTAACAGCCTACAGGGAGGGCAGACAAGTGTGGCTAAAAGCACATTAAGTTCCATAAACCAGCGGAGAGGTGGAGACAAAAGCCTTTTCATTCTAGAAGCTTTTAATAGAAGCCCACAGACAGCGAGAAAGGACTCACAGCGGAGGCTGACGGAGCACATTCTGCATCATTACCATAGGAATTTCTTCACAGAGGAAGATCAAGGTCAAGGCACCTGAAAAAACACACGCGGGTGCAAAGCAGGGCAGGCGACTCTGAAAGCTCGGCTACCTGGGAACCTCGGCACATGTTTCACATACCACACAGATTTCAGACTTGCCAGGAAGGACAATAAAAAAAAAACTAAAAAAAAACTCTTGGTTACTGGACTAGAAATCACACAGAAGCCTCACCTGTCATGGGAAATGATGAACACACAGAGTGAGACCGATGTGCCGGTGCAAAGGGGTCTTATCACCACGGGATGTTCCTGCTGATCGGAGCATCCCTTTGGTTTCTATGGTAATTAGACCACTTTGCATCTTTTTTTTTTTTATATAAAAAAAACCCTCATAGAATCCACAGAAAAACTGCTAAGATATGCATGGATGAAATAACATTTATGCACTTTAATGCATATACACTTTAAATTGTGGTGGTGTCCCTCTTGCCCCTTTAAATTGCCCCTACCCCCATCTATTTTCTGTGCACATCTCCTTGCACGCGACATACTCCCCTTTAGCACAGGCTCTGTGATTGCTGCACATGGGGGTCCGTTCAGCTTCACGCGGCCAATGCGTCTGAATATATCCCCCAAATGGCTCAACTACCTGTGCGCAGAATAACTTCATTTATGTCAGCCTCGCCACCGACATTACATTTGGATGCATTTGAGTATTAAAGTCTCATTCATAGATGCACCCAATTTTAATATTGTAAAAAAAACCAAAAAACTTTATTGAAAGTTTTGGGGAAATGTAATGATCGGGGCAATATGGCACTTTGTACAAAGTCAGACCAGCTATATTACAAAGTTTAACCCTCTATAGCACTAACCTATACAGGGATAACAATATAGTGAACAATTGTTACGTCTTATGTTACATTGTCCTTTTCAGAACACGGACTCTTCTGTCAAAATAAGTTATGAAAAGATACAAAGCTCCTGTTTCTCCGTTGCTCTGCTTTCTCACGGAGGGGTAATATTACAGGCCCCTGGGGCTTGTTTTCAGTATAAAAACTAGCACATTGCTCGTTTATACACCTTGTTAATTGTCTGGGTGCATAAGAACAGAAACCGTACAAGCCCTTGAGGACCGAGATAGATACCCCTGTCTTCAAAGCATTTTGACACCATTCTAGCCAACAGAAAGCCGAGCTCACTGCTGGCATGGAAAACCGATATGAGATTATCAGACCTTCCAGGGCTGGAGGTTCGAAAACGTCCAGGACACGTACTCCGGCTCCAGCACTGGATCTCATAAGAGTTCCAAAGGGCTTAACAAGACAATCCGCGCACGTATAAAAAGCACCCCTACTTATTTCAAAGAGAGCATGGAGTAATGCCACCGATTGGCTGCTTCAAAACATCGAGACTTAAGAGCAGATATATTTAGATGTATTTTTTTTTTTTTTTTACAAGCCATGATTCCATGTAGCCAGCACAATGAATACATTCTGAGCATTTCAACACGAACGAGCCGTATTTAATGCAGGCCCAGCCGCGCAGTAAATAACCACCAGCCGGGCGCTTTATTAAAACAAGGCATATTAACTGTTTCTTTGATTAGCACATGGTTTATAATCTCGGGAGATCATTTGTAGATCATTCAAGACATCTTAAGTCTTATTGGGACATACAACTCATACTCGGGTCATTATAGTTTTCACAGTCCTGATTTGAGAGAGATCCGCACCGCCTGGGCTGGGGGAACGCATAATAGAAAGTGGTTGAACTCAGCGTGAGCAAGGCCTACAAGTCATAGAAAGGTCCACAAGCCATTTACACATGGAGTCCCGGGAGCCCCGGCCTGAGGAAATCCAGACAGTACAGGCGGTCTGCCCTAGGAGACATCTTGTCCTGAGGCTAGTAGGATGGCCTCGGAGGCAACATGACTGACCATTCTAAATCCAAACCATTTGAATAGTTTCGGTATTATAGCTGTATTTCACATTCAGTGTTTTAATAAAGCCAGTTCATTCTGCTGTAGTGGGTGTGGGAGAAAAGTCCTAAATTAATTCACTAACCTGCCGGCGCTTGATTTCTTTTGTTGCATAAGTCACTATATGATGTGAGAACCTTGTTTGGAGCATTTGCTTAACCCCCTGATATCAAACACAACTAGCACACAAAGAACGTATAGCTTCCTGATATCACAACGTATTAAACAGGAGAAAGACCCCTGACTAGGCTTGTATAAGAGAAGTTAGTGAATACACGCTTACAGTCACTTTCACTCAGACTTTCTGGTTTGGGGGGGGCAGATCAAAGGCCATCCATTTCACCGTTAAGGTAGCAAAAGCTACTGAATATTAAAATTAAATATTAACACTTAATTTGAATCATGTGCGCTGATCACCTAATAAAAAATAAACATGCAAGAGGACTCAATTGAGGTGCGTCCATCAACATTTTTGGTTTGTCCATAATACCTCATATTAATCATATTATTCTTCGGTATCTTAAATATATGCTTCTATTGGGTCCTTCCTGAAAAAGCCAAGCAGGGCACAAGCTTCTTCTAACAGACGATCTTAGAGTTTTAAATACAGCTAATACTAATAATAATCAGATATTACTGTTATCGTGTGCCACAAATCACCCCCTGCTACTGTCTCTTATGAAGATCTTCTGATAGCGAGCAATGAGGTTTTTGTGTTTTTTTTAATTTAATTAACCAGAAAAATGCTGATGTATCTAAGATGATTACTCTGCATTTTACATAAAAAAGGTATGTTAAACACACAAACCAAGCAGATTTACCCATTACATCCCTTTATAGGAAGAGGCTGCCAAATCAGGATATTACCTGAGCCGTTCACCCTAGAGGCGTTCCTTGGCATCCGGCCCAGATTTTGTGGAGTGTACTTCTAAGCGAGAAATGTCGAAAATCTACTCCCTGAGCTGAACGAGGAAATAATCACGTTTTCGTCCTCTACAACTTTGTGATGGAATGAATGTAAAAAATCAATAATTTACAGGAACCAGAACAGATTAAAGAAACGGGCAAGAAATCTGCTTTTAACTATATTGAGCAGAAAGGTTGTACAGAGTAGGGGAAAGGCCATAGGCCTCTTCTATGCATGTTTAACCCCCATCCCTGTATTAAAAGGGACAGACTAATGGCCCCAGCACTGCTTATGAAGAAGAATACATGTCAAAGTACTGCATTTAGCTTAGTGCAGGCCATGTAAGAGGAGGAGAGCTGCAGCTTCTCCCCAAAATAATTTTATTATTTTTATTTAAGGCATATTCAAGTACTTTTTGGTCAGGGTGTCTGGGGCATTATACTATCCCTTTAACAGTTTATACCAGAATGCCCAGTGCCAGCGGCTGTCTATGACACCTTGGAGTTCTGCCACTTAATCTGTTTGCTAGAGAAAAAGCATTTGGGTGTTCAGATGACCAAGTATGCCCTAAAGAATCCAAATATGTCAGAAAGGATACCAATGACCCAGCACTAAAAGGAAATAATCGAAGCCTGTTTCATTTCGGACGCTGTGTTTTTACCTGTCAGCCGACAGAAAGGAGACAAGAAAGGAGACCTGGTTTGACTCTTCTGACATGGTTTGTAAGAATTGTATACATTGGGAACTTTGTAGTGTCAATCACCAGGTATATTTAAACATAGTTTCATAAGGTATGTAAATGCCCCACACGTCTAGCCCCAGGCAGCCTTTTTAATGGTATTTTTGTATTTAAGGAGGAGATGCTGCTTTTTAAATCCAGCTAAGGATTGTGTTTTTTTGTTTTTGGAATTCATGTAATGAACTTAAAACGGCGGAAAAAACACCAAAGTAGCTTCCCGTTCTCAAATCTCAGATCATCTCATCGACCGGTACAAACTCTGTGAGACTTAAACTTCCACTCCCTTAAGCTGATTAACAGAAAGGGGAGGAATAACTATGCATGCAAATCCTAAAAACAGGAAGCCAGCTGTCTCTATAGCACACAGTCTGGAAACACAGGTACATCTACTGCCCCGAACAATCAAACGTAGGCTTGGGAAGAGAAACAGATGCAGTATAAGCCACAGTTCTGTTCCCTTTAAACATACGTTCGGATGGGTTGATGGACGTTGGGAGAAGACCCCAAAAATATCACAAGGGCTGGATCTTATGGCGTGTATATCTCACTATTACTTGGCAGAACACCGGGATACTTTGGTCAATCTGAGCAAAACATTTCACATGTATCTGCCATCGGAGGTAACAGAGGTCACGAACATCAATGGCGCTTCGTAATCAGCCGTAAGAACGCCCCGCTGTTATGCAAAGTATCAGACAAATCGCACCTTGGAAATGACTGCGTAACACTGGCGACTTTACTAAAAGAATGAATTTTCATTATTGTGGAAGCTAATGCAATGCATTCTCCCTCTGGCTGTAATGGGTAAAGAATTAGGCAAGTATAACGTGCCGCTAATACACAGCCTTTCAGACTCGCAATCTCACCACTGATTATAAAATCCATAAAAGGTATTCATTTTAATTAACACAGACCTCTAAGCTCAGATCGTGAGCTTTCTTTGCCTGTAAAAAGCTGGCGTGCCCCTTCATGCCATAACAGGTAAGAAATGCAGAAATGCACAATAAAAAAAAAAAAACAGTATTAAACATAGGTCATTTAATTTGGAATGTATTTTACTTTAAAATGTAATTTTATATATTAGCGCTTATCCCTACTGGTATGAACGGTTACAGTTATTGTTATTAGTTAGGCTGTACAATGGGTAAAATGGCAGCATATATAAACCCCCCTCCATGCAGAAAACACTACGGGATCGGTATGATGCTAATAATTTGTAAAAATATTTTTTCAAGTCCAAAAAAAAAACAACTACAGAACGTAAATTATTCTAGAAGTCTAGCAGAGAAGAGGCAAATGTTGCTATTAGTCCAATAGCAGTTAATTCCCGGAAGAGACGAATGGATGTCCGAATCAGTAGGTAATAGCTTGGGCGGGTAATAGCTCTGGGATCTGTTTTTCTTACACAAAACACGGCAGAAGGGTTCAATTGCAGAACAAAGCCCTAGCTGATATATTAGTACAGGAGCAATCAGAAGACAATGCCAGTGCCTTGGATTGTTACTTATACATTTGTTCCATCTGCTCTCTATTCTGATGCAAACAGAAAGGAATAAAACATTGTCTGTATTCAACAGGGACCCTGCAGAAACATCTGCCAAGGATTAAAGGCATGTAAGATCTGTGCCTTCCATGTTGGGATGTGTACGCTCACAGATCCTGCTACTTCAATACCTGTCTAATGCCTCCCCGTGGAGCAGGAAACGAACCCTCATTCCCACGCACGCTCATGGGGGACCTTATCATTCATAGCTCTGATATGGGCTAAAAGAGTGGGCTGGTAATTACTGCTTGCTCTTTGTGGAAGCAAAGTAGCTAAATATCTCAACGTTGACAATTGCCATAAAAATTTAATGAAGCAGGGCCCTCGTACTTACATTGGGTAAAAATATGTACGTTGAATTTAAGTCTAACTCAGATTTCAAATTAACGCTATAAATGGAGTTATGTTACCCAATCTTCATAGAAATAACAATGATTACCATGTCTAATCAATTGGATTAAAGGCATACACAACATAGTTCTCTAACCGGTACGGCTTTACACAAAACCTGGCAGGATTATATATTTTACAGTGCCGCTCCATAGTGTGTGTGAATGTATTTGAATGGATAGGAACACATGTCATAATGGCACTTGAAATCGGGTCTAAAATTGAGCTGATGTAAAACAAACACTGCGGGCACCGCTAACACAGCTTTAAATAGACCATTAGGCTGCTAAAACGAAGCTATCTTGTCAATGACTTTACTCATTCATGGAACTCTACTCACAGGTGGCGATTTGATGGTTGTAAAAACCTCCTGAGTACCTGCTAAATGTTTAGAAGTTCTGTGACAGCTTTATTTTCAAATGATGAGATCAATCACCCCTGACACAAAAAGCTCATCCCACTGAAACATTTATGGTTCTACTGATAAAGACCTCTTGTGCAAAGTTCTGAATGGGGATCAATCAGCAATAGTTTCTATGGTTATTGGTGCAAATCAGAACACATAAAATACCCCTTACCATTTTTGCCCTTAATCAGAATGCTGTGATATGAAGATATACCATAACATTCTGCATCGGTAGGCTGAAGAGCAGCTGTAAGGGGAGCCTCTCGATTCTGGAGCTCAGTGGGCCTTAACCAGCCCACGCTCACCACTAGCAGGGTTTGGCTTGGCGAGAAAGCAGGGCACTGCAAGTAAGGAGGAAGAAGAAGAAGAAGAAGAAAAAAACATGCTGGACCACAACCATTTTCCTTGGTTTTGTTTATTTTTGATCAACTTTAAAATATTCAAGCCTTCCGACCACAAGTCTCGAACCATTAAAGACCCGATCCTGTAAAAGGTAATAATGTTCTTGTCGCAGTTTCCTTCAGGTGTTCCCCTTAACAGCCTTAGCTAGGCCTTTAGTAATGCCTTTAGTAATAAATGTATACGGCTCACGTGTGCCCTACGGCAGTGGGTCTCACTGTTCTTCCAAATAACCAAGTACCTGATTTCTTCAACCCAACCCACATGAAACGCTCCTTAATTACCTACATTAACTTTTCTACTTAAAAAGGTTTTGACTTAACCCCTAGACCAGAAGTACAACCGGGGGGGGGGCATACAACATATGGAGAAACACTGCCTTGCTCTTTGCAGCATGACAAGCCCATTCTGATGGGGAAAAAATATTGCTGGTCTACCCAGTAATACATTGTGTCCATATAAAACATAAGCCTGTTATTCATATTAGCCACTCAAATGATATCCACACCTACCAAGAAAACATTATTATACATGCCAGATATTAGAACAGAAAATGATGTCATATAATAAATGGTTTATAAAACTATCATATAAAATACATACGTGCCAACGACACAGCTAAGGAACGTGCAGACAGACATAAGATAGATCAATTTTGATTCCTTATCCATAGTTGCATATGTCTGCTATTTTAAACACTACCTTCAAGCAGAGCACAGTATTGTTTTCACATGAATTGGGGTATAACAAGGCATATAGAAGGATCTGATTAAATTATCTTTAAATAAGACATGGTATCCACAGAAAGGAAAGGTAGATATGCCAGAACCTGATTGTACAGAGTAGCTAGGTCAGGATTAAAATTAAAGATGATCCATAAACTCATTTAGAAGTTGTAACATATATTTGGTGGCTAATTCAGGGTTATACTCAGCCTCTATGACAAAGCCTGCTTCTTTAATGGTTTCTGATAACACAAATGACGGGAATAGTCTTGTTTCTGCCAGATCTAGACAGTCACAACAACAAAGGTCTAACGAGTACATTTGCGTCCTGAAAACATTTGCCTAAGCCAACAATGGAAACTGCTGCTTCCAATATTAAAACGTTCCCCTGGTGAAACACAACAGGGTGTCAGCAATGAATTAACAAATGAGTGGATTTTTGGCACGAGCCAAAAAACAAGAGGAAGGAGGACATGCCCTGCACGGATGGTTGATGTTAACGGGATAAACACGGAAAAAGACCCCATGGCAAGTGCTACAGGCTGTAAAAATAATAATAACCCTGACTCCTCCTCTGCGAGGGTGGTGTTTGGACTTTTACCCCAAAAGATCCTTTGGGATTATATATAAAAAATTAAGTTTTGTGGAAAGTTGGAAAAGTTGTCTTATCACTGTAGCGACCAAGGGAATGGTCCACTCAGCAGGAAGGACCGATTGGTTGCTATGGTGATAAGACCACTTTTCAAACTCTGTAGCTGAATTACTTTTTATACGTATTCCCCATTGTATTTGTGTAAGTGTATTATACGCGCCGGGCCTGCAAGTGTCCTCAAATCTAGACATATTGTTTATTGGAGTAAAATTACTAAGCTAGCAGGTTATTGCCTTTCTATACTATAACACTGATGATATTATTTGTTCTGTACCTGAAACAGTGAGCATGTTCTGTTAACCATTTATGATTTTAGAATACGGGGGGTCCTTAAACATCCAGAAAAAAAAGATGATGTCAAATAACTGAACCCTGATATTTACAAGAGGAAAAACAACCATTTGGGAGGGGGCAATTTGTCGTAAGACAAAATTATCCAAATTTGAACCTGCCATGATGTCACTTGAGATCTGTTCAAAAACGAAGACATGATGGAAGCGTGAAAAGCTGGTAATTAAGTCAATGTAAAACGGGCACCGTCTTTACTCCTTGCCACCACGTCTTATATTAAACCACAATGCATTATTCAACAGGACTGATTCACTACAGTCTTTAATAATTTATTGCAGTATGAATCAGCTCCATAAAAAGGCAGAACATGAGATAATATTAACTTCTCCAGAGGTAGTGATTAGATCAGAGCAATTTGAAACAAAGTTATAGGACCACCCACGTACAAACATTCTTAACACGTTTACGATGGTTTGAAAGCACCTTTTTAACTGCATGTTACAATTATTGTGATACACAAAGTACCAGTGTGTGTGACGATGATAGTTGAGCATAAATGCATACCAACATCCTACCTGGACAAGAATCTACCTGTCCAAACTGAACATGGCCTTTAATACATTTAACAGCCAAAGATCCCTTTAAATTTTCTTTTGTGCAGGTTAATTAAATGCATGTGAAACCACTTACATTAATAATCCACACTGGCCATTTTCACAGGATTCGGAGACGATACAGAGCACTCTTCAATGGCTGAATATAGACAGCCCCTTTGACACCTTGTGGTGACTGACCAATTCTCGGCAGATCCTGAAAATATCAAAATGATTTCTCAATCCACCTTCTGTTTCACCACTTGGCTCACAACAGGATTATGCTGGTAAGCGTGAATGGCTGTGCGCTCTATTGCATTCTGCTTCCTATCAGCCGGCGCTAAAA
Organism: Sceloporus occidentalis; assembly: GCA_023333645.1. Lineage (NCBI taxonomy): Eukaryota > Metazoa > Chordata > Lepidosauria > Squamata > Phrynosomatidae > Sceloporus > Sceloporus occidentalis. Next base: position 3,215,830 of record JALMGF010000063.1, on the reverse strand, counting down.
CGCAACTACAGCCTTCCTAAGAATTTGCAAACTATCCTCACCAAGACAAACAAAATACTACCGGTCTGACCAACGTTCAGCAGAAAACGCAGTCAGTGTCAAGGGCAAAACAAGCAAACGTGACACTGTTACGCTACATCAGCCCAGGTATTTAGCTTTTCACTTATTTTAACCTGTACAGCGCCCGAGGGGCGTACACTGCTTCTTCTAATGTATAACCCCAGGTACAATGAAACCGGTCAGACAAGGGCCCTCTAATTGGGTGCAAGGCAAACAGATTCCTATGAACATCTATCAAAGGGTTAAGGCATATCAGTAAATAAATCAGCTTTGGGAGAAAAAAGGCCATTAGTACAAGAGTCCGTTTTGTTGACAAATTACAGGCGACCACAGTGGCCATTTTTTCTGGGGCACATATATTGTACATTACACATGCTGCGGTCTGTAAGATGTATTCATTTCCAATCCCCTTCTGTATTTTTATACATCCCGCATAGTACAAGGCAGCACTTAACATGTGCCAACCAGGAACGTATGTGTGCCCTGGCCAAAAAACGTCCAATATGTTAATTTTACTCTTCCTTAGCACGACAGGAGGAAAAAAAATAAATTGCATCTCGAGTGGAAGGTTGGATGATTCTGCATCCTTATAATTGAACCAGAGACCTCTGTGATCTCACTCAACCTACGAGAGGCATCAAGGATATTCTGGGATCACCTTCTCTGGTTATCACTGTCTGTCAGTCATTGGCAGAGCACAATAGGAGATCAGCGTACAGCTGGACAACGGGTTACAAACAGAACGTTTCCATCCCAAGGGATCTGTCAGCTCGTCCCCGGAGCAGGTGCAGCACTGCCTCTCGCTAAGCGTTTATTCATGTAAACATACAGCGCACACGCCTATGCACATCCTGGTCAGATATTATTGATCAGAACTGTCTGATATTATTATTGTGTATTTAATGTACAGCGGTGGGTATGAATTCTAATTGACAATGTAAACAGAGACTGACAAAGACCCAAGAGGGTCAGCAGCAACTGGGGTATCTTTGCCAAGGGGGTTGTTGCTGGAGTAAGTAAGATAGTACAATCACAATTTACAAATCATTTACACAAAACCCTACCAGCTCGTTCCTTAAAATTTGCCAAGATTCCAAACAGCCAAGACGCCTGATCAGAGCATCGACCCATTAAACACACAGGGCATGAGCAAACAGTATAGTGTAACACAGAGAATGGAAAGCCAGTATGCTCTAAAGCAGAAGCGCTAAAACGGAAAACACATTCAGGAGTTAAGATAGAACACAATAAGCTGTAACACATATACACAGCATACAGTATACTGTAACACCAAATAATGCAAAGCACAAACAATCACAGTCTGTAAAACAGATCATGAACATGCATGTACACAAGACTGAACCGTGAGAACATGATACACACATTAGCATGCAGGCAGTAACCCACAACCAGTTCACTATATTACCACACAGTATACAATGTACAAAAACACAATATACACACACAACGCATACAATACCGGGCCACAACGCATATACACACGATGCATACAGTACCGGGGTAGAATGCATATACACACGATGCATACAGTACCGGGGAGGGCAGAGTTGATGAAAATCCCATTACATACAGTAACAGACTTGACGATGCCTCCCGGTGCACAGGGTGACACACAGCCCAGCGCATTGTGCTCCAGTAAACACAGTGTGTGCAGGCAGCCAATAGCCGGGAGGCACAGCCAATACACACATTACATGTGCACAGACAGAACGCACCGTGCAACATACTCACCCCTTATGAATGAGGCACAAGCGACCCTGCCTCACACCGTAACCCCGTGTGTCCCGACGGGGGAGGGTCCTCTGGGCTCCATCCTCCTCAGAGGACAGGTACCTGTCACCCACTGCCCTCCAGCAGAGGGTGGGAGAAGCGCTCAGCTCGCCCCCGATAACCTTAACGCCTTGGCGCGAACACAACCCATAAGCAGCGGCGTTCACTCACCGTAAGCCGAATCCTTGCGAGCGCCGCGCACCGAGTCCCGGATCTCCGCAGCAGAGCGCAGGCGGACACCACGACGCGCTGCGTCACTCCCTCTCAGCCTGGCCACGCCCGCCAAGCGGCATCAACGACTACGCCCACACCGCTGCGTTCCGCTGCCGTTTTGGAAACCCCGCCTACACTACTGCGTTTCGCTACTGTTTTGGAAGCCCCGCCTACTCACAGACGCTCTCGCGCCCCTGAATCGCCCCTGTTGGTTTTTCCTGTCAGAGGTGTCGGGGAGCGCGGGCTGTGCGGGTCTCTGAAAGCCCTCCTTTCTGGAAACTCAGCGCTTTAAGGAATGAAAGAGGAAATTATGGGCATTAATGTGTGTCAGTTCCCAGTAAATGTACTCATGTCACCGAGGCAACGGGCAGTGACATGTCCATGTTATTAGCTGCCTGGAATAATGTTATTTTTATAAAAAAAAAAATTTGCCTTGTTTATATTTTTATGTATGTAGCCTTATCTTCACCTCATATAATATAAAGAACTCCAAGCGCACTGCAGTTGACTTATGATTACTTCAAGTTATTGCTGGTAAAGGTGTTACTACAAGCTATTGAATCATAAGGAGGAGGACCAGTGCGAAGCACTTTACAACGGACCAGAGTTGCTTTTTATTGCTGCAGATATTTTATTGTTTTTCATTAGTGTAGTTATTAGTTTAGTTTTTACTGAAACCAGTAGACCAATGGTCTCCCCAGGTGGAGTTTCGCCGTCCGTGAAGAGTTAAAGGTCTGTACGAACAACTCTATTGGTCGCCGGCCCCTCATTGGTCTTTTAACTCCTGGAGCCGGGAGACCAATGATCTCCCCAGGCGAGTTTCGCCGCCAGGATTTTAAAGGTCACGAGTGAGTATTGGTCACCGGCAGGGGGCTCGACTGACACCAACCAATGAAGAGCAGCTGCTCTTTCCAAATGTCCCTATTTAGGAGGTACAGTCCCACTTTTGTAGAAGCTCGTAATGTTTGCTGGATGAGTGCATCAGAGTGTTCAACTGCCCTAAAAGTCACAATTATGTGTATAGAAACAACATCAAATGGCTCAGGACCGGCCCCAAGACATTGTGCTGCCTGGGTCCAAACATGAAATGCTGCCCCCTACAAACACCAAAACCACATTCATGTAGATACTCTCTCACTCAATGTCTTCCCACCTTCTCCGCTGACTGCTTATATGTCCCTGTCTACTTTCCCACAATTTAGCTTTTTCTCTTGCCTCTTCTTGTTCTTCTGTCTTCTTCCCTCACACACTCACATACATACACAAACAAAAACACCAACTAACATACCCAAAGACATGTTCACATACTAAAATACCCACACATACATACATACCCAGACAAACACTAAACCTAACATACATACCCACACACGCTTTCATTAATATACCCAGAAACACACTTTTACTAACATACCTAGATACACAGACTAATATACCCACAGGTTCACTAAAATACCCACACACACACTAACATACCCACACACAGACAAAAATACCCAGACACACGTTCAATAACATACGCACACACACAAACATACCCAGACACATACATTTCCAGACACACACAAACATACTCAGCCATTTACATAACCAGCCAGACACACATATATACCCAACCAGACATACAGACATACCCTCTATTGTATTAGTGCTACGGAACCTACTGGCACTCTGTAAATAAAATAGAATGTTGGGGAAGTGATGAGACCAGTGCTGGCCTTGTTCCCCACTTCCCCATATAATAGTCATTATTGTGAGATATATGTAACAGGCACTGCTGTTATACAAATGGCCATTACACCATAACAGCCCAATGAATGGTCTGAGATTTGGCATAAATCATTCCCTGCAAGGTTCTCTTCGTCGTTACAATCTGTCATGTTCAGTAGCTGGAATCGCAAGGGTTCAGTATTATTATTTGCGCTCTTGTTCATGAAGCATAGCTTCCTTTTCCCGACAGGTTTTAATTTGCTTTCCTTCTCCTTTCCCACCTCAGTAAAGTATTGCCTTAGGTGGTTTCCTTTTGTCTAGCTCCTTCCGAAACTTAATCTCCTAATTCTTCAGGTGCTGACACTATGATATAAGCCAACATAATGGAAAACATGCAAAGATTCTCAATTAAGTGTCTCTACATTTCTCCAGAAAAAAAATGCACAAATAATTCTTATTCTGGGTACAGGCTGAATGTCAAGATATTGTGAGAAATGTGTTCTTTTGTGCAGCCTCTACTGACTTTATGACAGATGCTTCTTTTATGCACCCCTAGTTACATCTGTCCAAAAGAGATTAGGGATTTATGTTTTAGGAATTAGCTTTTTCTGCTCTGTTTCTCACCACCCATCAGTATGATAAAACTCTCCACTCTTTGTGATACTGGAGTTTATTATGAATGATATGCCATTCAGATACCAATGTTTCAACTGCTAAAGACGACTTTGATGTCTGTCATTTGATTATACACTAAGGAAGACCCAATGATATGGTTGAAACGTTGGTAGCTGTAGGACACGTCATTCATAATAAGCTCTTTATGAAAAAATAATAACATAGCGCCTAGTTCAGGGAGAAGCTGCAGTTACAGTCCTGCAGCTCCCCTTCTCCTTATTGGTCTAATTATTCTGGTCATTGATTGGCTCCTTAAAGCACCACATCTGTGACAATGATTTCAATGGGAGCGTTTCAGTGAACGTGCATCACCCTATGCATTTGCATGGGGGACACTTGATAATCCATAGTCCATATGATGGCTGGAGTGTCCCTTTAAAGGGTTACTTGCAGGTTAATTCTTTAACTTTTGCACCTCACACTCTTATTATCTGTTTTACATATTATTTTATTACACTACTATTATATTAAAGTGTGTCTCCCTACTCTCCCTATCAGCAAAATGACTTATAAATCCAAAACTTCATTTTGGGCATTTCTCTTTAATCACATCTGTGACTTTAAGGATTTATGTCCAAACCAATTAGTTAGGCATATAAATTAGCTTTATAAAGTGCAGGGTTAAGACCCTCCAAGCCCCAAGGCACCAGCATTCAAAAATATACATACATACTTACATTCATACATACACAAAACATTCTTGTCAGAATTATACAGATTATGTAGATATTGATTAAATAGGTGATGATGTCCTCCAAAAAAATGAATTTTTCACTCTCTGCCATGTAACCAATCGTATCACCAAAAAGATCTGAAATATTCAGAGGTTACATCCAAATCACATACCAAAGTTTATAGCCAAATTCCAATGTATAAGGATGGACTAGCAAACAAGTAATCAAACAAATAAAAAAGAACTGATGAAATTAGCACAGAGAGGCTATTAAAGCCCTTCAATTGGCAGCACATCTGTTACCTGCAGCAGCTGCATACCGGTGACGGGACAGTGCGACGTCCTGCATGCAGTCTACATAGAACATAACTTTTAACTCTTTTAGACAGGTGGCGTTGTACACACCCTGGTAGGGAAAGGAAGGTCTGGCCATTGGGCAGACGGGGCAAATGCCGGCGGGCTGCTGGTCGACAGAACCCGATTTGCTGCTCCAGATCAGGAGTGCGGCTAGCAGCTGGAAATGCTCGACCACATACTACTTGGCTATAACAACGTAGAGTGTGTTGGAGGCAGCACATATCTAGTTGAAGCTGCACTTATGTCATCAGGAGGCTGCTGGTCTTAAAGTGCCATGGCCACCTCGTCATCAGTAGTGAAAGGGATGGATAACAAAATGATCTTTTTATTTAGTTGTCCGTGTTCTGCTTATAACTAGTAATACTCATCCCTCCAGCGCATCGGTCTCTGCGTGAGATTGTTGTATAACACTGACACGAGTGCAAATAGAACCGTATGTCAGATTTATGAAGAGCTTGAAAATATGGCTCTCCCTGTCTATCTGCGGTGAGGAAAATATAGCCTAAAACATTCTTGTTTATTGTGCTACTCCCTCTGCATCTCCTCTTACTTCCACTTGTTAAGCACAGATGGGGAGATGTACTAAGATGAACACTATTTTAATGCACCATATCTTAAATAAAACTGACAGGGAAGCAGCTGTCACTTTGGAACACTTAAAAGGCAGACCCTTAAATTAGAGTATGGGGTATTCTCTTAATGGATCTTGATTGCACGGATACAGTAGATATTAGGAAAATAGTATGTAATGGCACACCATAAGATTCTTTGACGGGACAGGACTGTCCCAGCAAATTCAGGACATTTGGGTATACTCTTGCAGCTATATACCACCAGCCCTCTGTTGATTGTTTGTGCAAGTTGCCAAGTTTCTTACAAGTTCCTCTCCAAAATCATCTAAATAGAGCTTTAGTGAGACTGATGATGCAAGAACTCTTGGCTACTTTATAGCTGGTACTAGGGAATTCAGTCCCAGGGTGACAACAGCTCCCCTCGACATTTCATTAGGTATAATGCAAGGAAGTCTTACATCACTATGATGGTGGTAGAATTGGTTGTGGTTAATAATGTGGGGGGATTTAAATATGTTTGGGGTGGGAACATGGAGTACAAGGCATGATTAAGGAGTCTTTACAGCAAATATTTTAAGTGTATAGCAACTAATCTACAGAAAGACCTATGGGGGGGACTTCCCTGGGTATCATACCTGGTGCACCCTGGTATGCCTTTGGGGAAAGATAGGTAAAATCCCAGGATACTCCTTTTAAGAAGACAAAAAATCTTTCACTGAGATCATATATTCCTTGACTGTTTATCCACTGATGAAACGTCTCCAGATAAAACCATACTTACCCCATTATATTTAATTCTCACTCCGGAATAGATAATTTAATCAGGCCCAGTTTAGCCTGTAATGTTAGTGACAGTCCGCAGGTCAAGGCAGTAGAGTAAGTGGGTGAATTCACCTGTATTATTGTTCACTACAAAATGTTTGATTTATAGAGTAGACCGTGAATAATTGTCAGATTTTTGGTATTTATTGTAAACTGTTAAGCCACAAAATAGTGGAAAGAAGTCATTAATTTCACTGTTCTTGGGAGATTACATCTAAGACCTGCGTTTTCTCCTCCATATTTTTTTAACAAGTGCCAGCACAGAAAATCTTTTAACGCTAAGAGGTGGAACCTGATACACGAGATAGAATGAGCAGTCGTTTAACCATTGTAATATTCTCTTTGCAAGACTTTTTCAAAATATTTTAATCCCCTATGCATAGAGGCGGAACATTCCATTCTTGCTCTCTTAATAATGTATTCATTTTCCATACAGTAACAGTAAATAAAATCACTATTGTACATTACCAGTGTAGATAAAAAAAACTAAACATGTTTGAATCAAGTTAAACAATAACATTTTTTATGGATTAATGTCACCCGCCTCTTTATGTATGTGAAGGAGGCGATGACAACAAGTCTTGTCGCACATCTTTGCATCTTTGTTTACCAGTGACTCCTCTGTGGCAGGTTAGTGGCAGACACACACACACAGTCATTATTTATGTGTCAAAGATGCATGCTTATCCATCAAAAAAAAATCCTGTTCTGTTTCATCCGTGCCGCCTTCTCCTACTGGTTTTCTCAGTTTTTACTAGGCTTTATCTTTCACTATGACCTTGGCTAGCCCAGTTTATGTTTTTTTTTTGGTATCTCCGCTTCTGTTCTCGGCCGCAGTGACCATCCTCGGAGGCTTTGTGCCGAGAAAGACTTTTGAATCTAACTCCATCTTAATGAGTCCATCTGAATCACTCAACCTAATTCAGGCAGTGACGGTTAGTTCTTAACAGATCTTGACAGTTTTGGTTAACATTTGACCAATATACAGACTAAACAGAATAAGCAATTCATTTCCTAACTGAATATTAGCTTCTCCCGCTGCCTTGCATGAAGGTAACTCTTTTATGGCTAAATTTGGCAAATTTGACGCTAACATGGAGGAGGCCATTTTTTGTGCCTGTTGAAAATATATAATGAGTGATAGAGTAAAAGAAAAACTATTTATTAAACATAATATACAATGTGGGTATCTGGATTAAGAGTTATATATAATGATGCTTATCACATTGAATTAATAAAGAGAAGGTGGGTGTCTGTTGAAGGGAGGATGCCTGAAGCATCAAACATGTCAAATAAAAGGGATTTTTGGAATTATTTCAACAAGGGATTTATGGAGCCTTTAGTTGAAGGTGATTCATTTTATTGGGTAGACTAGCCTTTAGTTCTGTTCTAGGTCTTTAATTATATATGTAATAAACAAATAGCATAAATTTAATATACCGTATATATATATATATCTATATATATATATACATATTATTGTACAAAAGATTTAGGCATGTGTGGGAAACGCTGTAAAGTAAGAATGCTTTAAAAATAGACATGCTAATAGCTTAGTTTTATCATTTAATAAATGCAAATTAAGTCAACAGAAGAAAAATCTAAATGATCATCAATTTAATCTGTAGGTTGAAACACAATCATTAACTGAAACAGAAACAGCTGTGTAGGAGGAATAATACTGGGTGAGGAACACTGAGCAAAGCAACAAGACACAAGGTTATAGTGCAAGGTCTCTATCATGCAGAAATTTCAAGGCAGACAGGGATTTCCAGATGTTCTGTCCAAGGTCTTTTGAAGAAGCACCAAAACAACAATGTTGAGGATGTCAGAAGCAGTGGTCGCCCAAGGAGACTTAGTGCAGCAGATAAAGACACATCATGCTTACTTCCCTTCACAATCGTAAGATGTCCAACAGTGCCATAAGCTTAGCATTTGCAGAAAACAGTGGGACCCTGGTACACCCACCTACTGTATGGAGAAGTCTGACTACTGCATGGAGAAGTGAAAGACTAGCGGCCAAAAAGCCAATCCTCCGGCTTGAAAACAAAGCCAAGTGACAACCAACTATTTACAGAAACACAGGAACTGAGGTGAAGAAAAATGGCAGCTCTGGGCTGATGAGTCAATATTGGACTGTAGAAGAAAGCAGTTTGATCGCCATAGGGCTGGAGAGCAGTACAACAGTGAAGCATGGTGGAGGTTCCTTGCATGAATTACATGGAGAGTGAAGCAACTGAGGGACCTAAATCCACAGAAGAACTGTGGTTAATTCTCCAAGATGTTACGAACAACCTACCTGCCGAGTTCCTTAAAAAACAGTGTGCAAGAACTGATGCTATTTTCAGAGGCAAAGGGTGGTCACCCCAAATACTCATTTGATTTACATTTAGATATACAGTATATCCACATATAATTCCAGAAACCCCTATAGCCTTGATATATAGTATAGAAATACACATTTACTATAGCCCTGTATGCAGGGCAAATATAGCCAAAATCACAGAAAGTGGGGCTTTTATTTTTAAGGCAACCTAGATATAAGTCTTTTAAAGTAAATTCCTGGGTGATTGCTGGCATTTTCTTAACACAGCAATGCCTACGCTCTATTTTCAGATTTCCATTTATCGAAACCAGTTGCTAGAAACTGTACGGCAACTAATTGTTCTCATTTGGTTAATGAAAGACAGAAAGCCATCTGTTAAAAAGGTCCTTGTGCACAATACTGCTTTTATGTAAAAGCATAAATGAGATTTATAAAAAGGAGCTGAGCGTGTTCTGTGTTACCCGGTTCCACTGCCTGAGAAGTACAGTGAGTCCTTAACATATTATTCCCTGGAAAACTGACTCAGATGTCATGTGAAAAACTTCATTTATTACACAACACAATTACTTTGTTTGATTCCAGTATTCTGCACAACAAGAAATATGATGTCAACAATTTTTTTTCCAGTGGGGATACAAGAAGAGTAATGCATTTTCATGTTTCAAGCTCTATGATGCTTTTGTGTCCTTGTCCAGAAGGTTAAAATGGACAAATAAAGGTGTATTTGGAAGGATAAATGTCATATATAAAACCTCCATAAAAACACAGAAACACATTTTTATGCCGCTGGAATGAAAGCTGACTGTGGGGTAACCCAAAATGCTAGAAATGCAATCTCTGTAGAGCGGCCCCTCTCGGTGTATGTATTCTGATTTAGCATATTAGAACATCTCATAGCCATACCCATACCTGGGAACTCTCCAGGTTTCACCAGGAGGCTCCGGGAGAAGCAGAGCTTCTCCACGACTCCAGGTCCTCACTGAAAAAAACTCCCCACAAGGGGGCTTCCGGGTAGACTAACTCATAAAGTTCCCAGTTATGGCTATACCTAGAAACTCTCCCGGTTTAACCTGGAGTGCCTCCATGAGTCTCCAGGGCAGGGGAAAGATGGTTAACCACACACACTCCACGCCTAATTGTCCACCCAGTCCCTACTATGCAGTACTAGTCATGCCCCTAAGGCAGCTAGGCCAGCCCTTGTGTAAGGATGGTCCTGCTTTGGGTAGCCTACTCTCTATAAGGTATGCTCATAGCGCATGGATACATTTGGCCTGGACTTATGTGCGGTTTATTACTGATAATACGCAGATATTCCAATAAACACCAGCCACAAGAAAAACCAACCACTCCTAATTCCTAATGATAAATAATTACACTGGTCACAAATCTCCAAACATTTAGAATGTCCAAAGAGAGATGCTTTTTAGGAGATGTGGTTAGAGGTTTGGCTAGTGGGCCGGTCTTTATCCGAACTCTTTATTAGACTTGGGCACCAGGGGGCTCTTCGTGTTCGTCTTCGTGCTCGTCTTCGTGGGAAAAAAAATCTTCGTATTCCGCGAATATTCGCCCGTTCCCGTCCTCTCTTCGGGCGAATATTCGTGGACATTCTTCGTGTTCGGTTTTTCTTCGTTTCCCCGGTTAAGGGGTTAATACGGGGTTAACGCAGCTCTGGCGCCAGGAGTTTAAATGTACGTATGAGCAACTCTATTGGTCGTCAGCAGGGGGCTCGTCTGCCATTGGTTGATGGCAGACGAGCCCCCTGCTGCCGACCAATAGGGTCGCTCATACAGACTGTTAACTCCTGGTGCCGTAACTTACCCGGCACATCCCACTGGTCTCCCTCCCTGTTCAATTAGTTAAATGTCCGTACGAGCGACCAATAAAGTCGCTCGTACAGACATTTAACTAATTGAACAGGGAGGGAGACCAGTGGGATGAGCCTATTGGTCACCTGCAGGGTCTTCCTCTGGCATCAACCAATTGGTTGATGCCAGAGGAGGTCCCTGTAGGCGACCAATAGGCTCATTCGCACTGCCCTATAACCCGTGACTGCGAACCTGCGGATTTCCACTTCCGGGAACTGCCGCGAAGACAAGGTAAGTTAGAAGGGGGGGAGAAAGGTAGACGAAGACGATCAGGAAGATCTTTGTGGTGTGTGTCTTCGTCTTCGCCTACGTTTTACCGCCGCTGTCTTCTCTTCGGCGTGTCTTCGGAACGAACACGAAAACGCACTCTTCGTGTTCGTTTTCATGTTCGCCCGAAGACGAATGCACAAGTCTACTCTTTATATGACTTTGTGACTCATTGATGTATTGCCTTTGAGTGCCATAGAATAGAACAATTATTTTATTTGTACAATTAAGTTAAACTGCATCATTATTTTATGGCAGATCTAGCGTGGATGAAATCTCCCTCTTGTGTGATCAGGCAAGATCTCCCCCACCGGCGCCACCTGATGTCATATTCCAGCACCCTGTGGGGAAGATGACGGCTGGGGCCACTGCCCTGTAGCGAAGATGACGGCTAGGGTCACTGATCTGTAGCGAAGAAGATGGCTGGGGCCGCTGCCCTGTAGCGAAGATGACGGCTGGGGCCACTGTCCTAGGTCAGGCTTAGGACAGGGACAAAGGTAAATACACTGCTGCCCGGCAAACGTTCTGAACTCATAGAGAAGAGACATCAGGGGAGGATAGAGAGATAAAATGACTTTGTGTCCCAAAGAGGGACTGTCCCTCCTAATCAGGGACATTTTGAAAGAATGGTGCATCAGATTTTGGGCATTAAGGTCTGGGGCTTACATTATAGCCCTGTTCCAACTCTGACACTACATTTGTTAAAGGTAATAGCTGTATGATGTCTAACAGTGAAACTGTACTATTAATGCAGTGTTTAGTTTACCGAGGGAATTAAAAGCGCTTCATTTATAAATTAATGTTGTTTTCCTTCTTTTAAATAGTTGTGAGTTTCATGTCCGTGTTAAATATAGCAACATATAATCTATGCCTCGGCACGTCTGCCAGGAGTAAAATATTTTGCTGCACGGCCTACTAATAAGATTCCATTAGCCTGTTTTAGTACAATAGGAACCAAACAAATGGATATTTTGTGTTAGCTAAATTATAATATAAAAGGGTAATTACCAAAACAACATCTTTTACAATGAAAAATATAAAACGGTAAATCCTGAAAATAAAATAGTTGTAGAAATCTTTAGTACAAGGCTGGGCAACTCAGAAGGGGAAGAGGGCCGTATTACTAAGGGTAAAACAACGAAGGGGCCGCGTGGAGGTGAGGACAGCGCTACAAACTACTAAAAAAAAATGTAAGTAAGATAATAAATCAGCCCAGAGCACACTTATCAAACATTGCTACATAAAGAAAATATATAGAAAGGTCATACAATGAGCACAGAAAGGATCCAGTTAGGATGTAAAGAGCTAATCTCTTTGTTATCCTATGCACCCTACTGAATACACGTAGAATAAAGCTTTGGTGGTGTGTGACAGGGCCAGGCTAGCTGGCTCATATGTCATATGAAGTTTAGCCGGGTCACGGAGCACTTTTGTGTCCGGTTCTGTATACTGTGACCCGGTAATATATTATATTGTGTTTATTGTGTAACCGGCCCAGAGACTGATGTGGATTCAGCCCCAGCCTTCAAAGAGACGATCCTATAATCTGGCTGGGGCTCTTAATCAGCCAACACAGCCCTGTCTGCCCAGCCGGCACCCGCACTACAGGGGGGATAACACAGGTGGGGGAACCCATTGTATTCTGTAATCCCCTCACCTGATACATCCCCTGTATACTGATGGGATTTGTGATGGGATGTGGTTGATGGGATTGGGGGTTGGGTTCGGTGCACATTGCATTGAGATTGTATAAAGTTCTGTGTGTTTGTAATAAAGAGAGTTCTTCTTGGTTTGCTACGAATGGTGGTCTGGATGATCCGTGGATAGCTGAGTGCGATCCGTATGAGGGACTGACTGGTGATTCCTCAGCCCTCAAACAGGGGTACCCAGCCTTGGGTACGGTGACCCTGTAACATGGTGGCCCAAAATGTTTGTACAGACCTTAATCACATGTGGCTACTGTGTGATGTATGGAAGATGCAATATGATGTCATATACTGACATTCCGCTTCAATACATCACAAGGTGGTAGGGTAAATGGGTGGTCGTACCAGAGCCACACCCCCTAACTTCAGCAAATCCCACCTGTAACAATGCCCCCCAATGAAAATGCCCCTCTCTTCAAACCCGCAACCTTTGAGATGAGTATGACGTCATACATTCATGCCCAGTGAACATTCTGAGCTCCTGAACAACAGGGAAGGAAGAAAGGAAGGACAGAGTTATAAAGAGGGATAATAAGTATACTCCCTGTATAACTAAATTATATAACCTAAAACTCATAAGATGTGGCAGCTTAATGGTTCTCATGTTTATTTGTTATCGCAGCATGTAATGATTTTTCTCAGTGCCATCTCCGGTGTTACAGCTGCAGCTGTTATGATGACCTCACATGAAGTACTTTTAGCAAAAAGTCCATTCCAGGAAAAGGCAAAATCTCGCTATTGACAGAGTGCAGTTTTCAAGAGGTGGCAAAACCAGCAGTAACTTCACAAAATAGGGAAAAATTACTTGATGGGGAGAAAAAAAACCATTAAAAAACCTGAGAACCGAATGTTTACGGTAAATTGCTGCTCCCATGTGTAAGATAGATAGATAGATAGATAGATAGATCGATAGAATATGATATGAGTTTTCACTAAACAGTGTTTACTAAACATTTTTACGACCAAGTAACCTAAAAAACTATTTCTCCGACTTTATAAAGCCCAGTGTTATGGTTTTTTTTTTAGTTTTACTAATTGTGTATAATTTAATAGCAAAATGTCTTAAGAATCTGCAATTTAAGAAACTATTTAAAATACTGTATATAATTTGTTTTGGATGCTTTGCAGGATACGGTTCTGTGATATGATCTGGGCTAGAGAGAGAAGCAATAGGCAAATTAGCCTCACCGCTGGTAACGATGGAGCAGCAGGGGGTATTATGTTAATCCCCCTAAATCTCCTGCATATTTCATAAGAATTTAATGTTGTGTATTTTTTTTTCAACATAATTCCCAATTTATTGCATTACAGAATGTGGGAATAGTATGTTTTCCATGCCAGCCAGAGAGAGGCTTTCTATTATAGTGCCATAAAGTATGTAAATATATTTTTGCCTAGTGTTTTTTGTATAGTTTTATTATTAACACATATATCGTTTACAGTTAACAAAGGAAAGGTACAAATACAGCAGTATAATAAGTACAGCAGTCAAATGGACCTTATGATCAAGGTACCCCGGGGCCAAGTGTTTTGGTGGGCGAGTCTACCCACCGCTTTCTCATTCAGCCCCCTCTCACCCATGATAGGTAAAAGGGAGGGAAGGAGAGCTGCACTGAAGATGGGAGAGGGATAGAAGGAGAGTGAGTGTGCGTGTATATATATATATATGTGTGTTTGAGAGCGTGTGTGTATATGTGTAAGTGTATGGTGTTAGAGTAAGTAGAGTAAGTATGTGTATTAATGAGTGTCAGCGCATGGTGTTAGCATAAGTGTGTGCCGGTATATGGGTATAGAGTGATTTATGTTAGCATGTGGCGTTAACATGAGTGTCTGTCAGTGTATGGTGCTGGAGCATTAGGCGTCAGCAAGGCCCAGACTGGCCTGTCGGGATACTGAGAGATCCCCCCAGTAGGCTGCCTCCCCTGGGGCTGGTCTTAAGGCCCGCCATCTAATTATACTTGTGGCCGCGGCAGTCAGTACAGCTGCATTGGCGGCAGTGGCCACACGTGTAATTAGAATGCTAGTCTTGAGGCAGGTCATTTAATTATACGTCTGCCCAATGCAGCTGCAGGGGCAAAATCCCAGCGCTATACGTATAATTACTCCCACTGCGCGTATGCCAGTCAGCGTGGCACCGGAGGCTCGGAGGTCTCATCCTTGGCTCCTTTCTCTTTTTAAAAAACAAAAATGGATATTGCAGTATCAGCCCAAGACAAAAGGACAGACATGATTTGACGTTGATTCCCTTTTTGGGGCCAACATATAGAAAGGTGTAAAGTTAAGCGTGCGGATGTGGAGCATGAATAAACCACAGCAGCTGCATTCATTGCCGGATGTTCCCTACCCCAATCATCAGGTTATACCAAGACTAATCAGTGACAGAGATTTTCATAATTTACAAGCCGACAACTAATTTAAGGAAGCTTTACTTTACTGACAGGGTGGTGGATAAGTGGAACAACCTTCCAGCCTAAGTGGTAAAGGTTGATGCAGTGAGGGAATTCAAATATGCACGGGCCAGGCATGTGGCTATCCTGAATCTAACACAAGACCAACAATTAATTAAGGTCTGCGACTTAATAGCAAGAAAAATGGGCAGATTAGATGAGCCGAAATCATATTTCTAATGCTGCATTTAGTTATTAAAGTCTTAAAGTAAGTAGAACAGCACCTTTAATACGTCACAATAGCCTCCGCAGTCTGTAAAATGATTACTTGTTCTCGTTCTCCTTAAAATAACTGCCCTCCCTCTTACCAGGAGGCACCTGCTGCCCTTAATGAAATTTCATGGAAAATCCCCATTCTAGGTTAATCTGCACATCAAGGACTCTCCAGAGAATAAAGCAGGCAGAAGACCTGTCATTAAGCAGGTCAGTAATCCCCGCACTCACTGGAGTGGGTTACATTGTATCTTGGAGGTAATTATGTTTTCCGCATACTGCGTTACATACTTTACTACCCAAAAATGGGCTTATATTTTAGGCGTCTGCTGGAAGGCTGTTAATGTTGGACAGTGTTAGCTGTAGAAAGAAAAAGAGCAAATTCGATAAAGATAATACCGTTATTGGCTAGTGAAGGATGATAGATTGCAAGCTGTGGGGACGAACTGGGTTTCTTCACTGAACTATTAATGCAGATTTCACTTTACTGAGACGGTAGTGGCTAAATGGAACAGCCTCCCATCAGAAGTGGCAGAGGTTATTTTTACAAATACATGGGACAGGCATAAAGCTATGCTGGATCTAAGAGGAGACCAAGGACTGGTATAGTGTCTTTATAACAGGAATAATGGGCTGAGTAGACGGCCGAATGGTTCTTATGTGCACTAAATTCTATGTTTCTATGCTTTTCACAGGTGGCATGTCACAGGTTAATCTTACATACAGCAGATCATGTAAATTCTGTAACCCTTTTGCCAAAAAGTGAAAAAATTATGCATATCTTCAAACCTTTCATTTTTCTTTTTAGCAAAAAATGTAATATAAATCTCTCTGCACTTTTATTCTCTTAAGATCAGTACCATGGACAGGGTAACATTTCGTGGACACTTAAGTAATCTTCCAAGCATTAGAGAAAGAAAACACGAGCCCAATCTGTTTATCAGATCCTACGTTTTACATCCTCTGGGGTAGAACAAGATTAGGAGAGCCGGCTCCGTCCTGGGGGAGATGATGAATAAATATTATGAGAGAGAAGACGGGCGGAAGAAAACGCAGAACTCCATACAGGAATAAGCGTGTGCGTGTACGAGATGTCAGGCTGCATCACAAAGGGACGGATCTTGGAAAAAAAAGCATTTTAACAACAGATTTGGCTACAGCAGCAGCACATTACTATTATTACTATTTATTTTATATAGCGCCATCATATTCTGTAGCGCTGTACAACGGGCAGACAGGATATAAGTAGTATGTAACATAACAAATTGACTTACAGAAAGAACAGATGAGGAGGGTCCTGCTCAGAGAGCTTACAATGTAGAGGATGAGAATAGGTGCAACTATAACCCCAAATATCTCTATAGTACGCAAAATAACTCCCCTGTGCTTCTAGTGCTAGAGCTAAACTCACCAGCTCGGTCATTAAACACCTAGGAGTAGGGAGAAAGTGTAACCTTGAGTTTGGAGAATATGGGGTTAACCTGGTGTGTGGTTATGGCAGCTAGAGAGTTAACACGGTAGTGCAATGGAAGGCACCCGGTGAATTTTCCTCCCAGCGGTTCCGTTTTGAAGGTGCTGTTCCACTTTATGGAAAGGGTTTGTGCATTCAGCTTTACTAGGAATGATGTTTTTAATGCTGTATTCAGTTACAAAAGTATTAAATTCAAAGATTTAAAGAGTGATCCGACCTGTATTTATATACGAATATCAATGCAGGGCTAAAAATCACCGTAGAAGGCCAATTCTGCCTGGGATTTGAAGGGCATCCCTTGCCCTCTGGCACCTGAGACAGATGCCCCTCTTGCTCAGTGACGGACCCCCATAGATGGGTACTTTTTTAACGCGTTAAAACGGGTGGCATAGAATATACATCGTGAATAGGGTGCATGTATTTTAATCTTAGTGCTTTACTTTTAGGAAAAACATTTATTTTGTAAGATGGGTAATTATAATATTTACAAACTATTTTATTTTATTCTCAGTAAAAGCAACATTACTAAAGAGGAGCTCATTAGTCTCTAGCGAAGGCAGCTCTATAGCAACACAACGTTCTTTCCCTGTCTGCGTCTCTGACCCCAAGGACTCGTAGGAAATGTTCATAACATTGTAGAACATAATCTGTTCCGCTCGGTTTATATGATAACTTCACTGGGCAGTTTTTCTCATCGGTTAAATAGGTTAGAATAAATACAATAAATGGTGCCGGCGTCATGGTTAACACACAGAATCTAGTATCCTTGTTTCAAATGTTGATAGAATATTGAGAAATGTGAATCTTACGTGTAATCTTTTTGCATGTTGTATTTTTATTTATATTAAAGCACAGTACATACACCAATTATCTATGATGGTTAATGTGATCATGGTTATCTTAAAACTAAGACAAGACCAAGGAGCAAGTATGGTTTGAGGTTTTTACAGCAGGAATGAAATCGGCAGACTAGATCACCCAAGTTGCCCTTATCCATGTTTGTAAGGTTTAGAACAGGGGTTCTCAAACTGCGGCCCTCCAGCTGCTGCAGGACTACATCTCCCATAATGCTCCTTCAGCTAAGGGGCTGGCTGAGGAGTATGGGAGATGTAGTCCTGCAGCAGCTGGAGGGCCGCAGTTTGAGAACCCCTGGTTTAGAAGATTGCTTTAGTACTTTTCATACTGTGTGCAGATGGGGATTGGCATCATTAAGTCTGGGAGGAACCAAGCCAGGTGACCATTAACACCATATATAATAACAGGATCCAACTTACCATAATAAAAGCACACAAAGGATCCAGCCCTGGTGTAAATGTTGCATAAAGTTCTTGTTACATGTGTTGAACTAGAAGTGAACGTGGTGGTAGTGGCCTAGAAAGTGTATTTATTAAATGTTATCAATTAAAAGCAGAGACTTATCCTTTTGTAAAAGATCTCGGACTCATGAGCTCATGCGCCGTTTCATGTTAAGCTTCCAAAAGGCAGTGCTGACATCTAGTGTTATTATGTGGAACTTCACGTTCGTAATCAAGTAGTAGAACCCTCATTTTTTATATAAACATTGTGGGTCAAGATATTTCAATTGATGTTGAATACATTTATGAAAATATGATCTGGGTAGTAAAGAGCAATAATTTCATTTCTTTTGTTTTAATCACAAGATTCACCAAAATATTGCAAGCTGCACTTGTGTAACTATACACAATATATAATAAAATGGTACATTTAAAAAACTATGCATTTGTCTCCCTGGGTGAGTAATGTTATTTTTGTTTAGGTGATGGCAGAACATGCTTTTTATAACATCCAGTAGTAGCGTAAAAGCTTTTTTCAGTGTGGAGCAGAGTGGTGCCGATAAAAATGCCATTGCTCTGTCAAGAATGTTGATGTTTAGGAATCACAGAGTAAAGTCACAGACACAAACAGTGAGTAATATCCGCACCTCGGCCCGCTGCGCAGGTGTCTGAACTTCAGTCTCCAGCTTTTAGGGCTAAGAAACGGGTTGCGTGTAATACTGTACACTGTGGCATGAAAATGGGAGAGAGATGTTTCAGCCGTCTCTGAAAAATAGCCCTTTCAGTGTTACTACTGAGCAGATATTTTCCTGGACCTGTTGTATGGCATCAATAATCCAGAGGAAAACAGTCACCTTAACATTATCACACTCTAACTTTGTTAGATCTTGTAGAAGAAGCATAAAAAGGGTGCACCTTCAATTTACAGGGCACACAGGGTAAAAAAACAATTTTATCGAGATGCATCCTACCAACACAGCTTGGTGGAAGAATGGCCAACCTTTCTAGATCACCTGTCTTACATATCATACATGGCGATACAGATGATCAGCCTCCTCCTCCCACAAACCGCATGCTGCAGCTCAATGGACCGGTCACAAGAGATGTCTCTGTTCTCTAAAGCGGCCCATTTGCCTCCATAGACTGCGTCAACAGGAGCCGCATTAAAGACACAGAGGGGCAGTTGGGGGGCAGTTAGAGCAGCGCCCAAGGTAAATATGTCTCTGATCATACACATAAAGCTAAGTCCTTACAGATCACTTATGTTTCTAGGAAAAAGAATCAGAGGCTGTTTATTTAATGAAGAGTATATGTGTGGCATAACTGAGGTTTCAGCGCACACTGCAATACGCTGGGATATTGTGATGGATATGAGATTATTATCGGCAACACATGCAGCAACTTGACACATATTCTGATAATTAAGCAACCGGCTTATTTTCTTTTCCTTTTCGAACTTGAATCTCAAGGGCTTGGCTCCAAGCTACAGGATAAACATGTTTGTCAGCATTCTCATTGTGTGAGAAGACAGCCTTCAGTAACTTGGTATAAAAGTAAGACGTAAACACTTCCTTTTTTTCTGCGCAGGTGCAACTGCAGTTCCAGAATCCCAAACACATGAGACCCTTCTGTTGGTGTAGAGGGACAGAGAAGTAAGTTCAAGGCATCCAACAGCAGACAAATCTCTACCTCTTTACCCCCATCTTGCTCTGCAATAGCTAAAGGCAGAGGATGTATCTGCACATGGGCTCCAGAATCTGCAGAAAGCTTGAGATAGCCCACTGCCTTTTACACCTACACCTGGTCTTGAGTCATAAATATGACATCATATACAGACCTCATACACTGTGAACTCACAAGATTATGCCCTTTTCTCCTTCTGCATCAATATTTCTTGAATTGTGTCATAGGTAAAGTTGTATTCTCCCACCAACAAAATCTCATGGCATAGTATACAATAGTAATAATAGTAACTCTCCCCTCTGCCACGGCCACTCCATTTAATTACTGCCTATGGAGTGCGCCGCGTAAAGGCGCTCGCCCCAAGCAAAGAGTTCAAAGCTAGGCAGTGATGCAAATGGAATCTGCGTAGATAAGTGTATCTAGTCTACAGGAGTAAGTTGTTTACTGGTTAATGTATAGTAATGTTTAATTTTTCCTTGTTCTTGTGGAAACTAGCAGCCCAATCTAGCCTTCGGTTGGACCCAGCGATATACCCAACATGCAGATGACCATGCAAATCTAGAGGGGGGGATTCTTTTTTGTCTTGTGCCATGAAATAACTCAGAATTCTCTGGTCATAACCACAGGAACCAAGAAAAATCAGCAATAAATGGTATACCCCAACTGTAAACCAAAAAGATGCTTTTTGGTGATGAAATACTTACACTGACCACTAGGTGGCACAATTGAAATATGGTACTTACCAAATAATACCAGCGTAATGAGAGAGAGAGAATGTGTTGTTACTACAACTATATTAGTTATATTACATGGCCGGTTTTTTGTTTTCTTGTCACTCCGACTTCTTTACATCGGTTTTGGCCCTCCTCACCTGTCAAATGGTTATGTTATACTACTTGTTATGCCATATTTACCAATTGTACAGGGCCAGTGTTTTCATACGTACTCAGAAATTTGTAATAAGTAATTTACTTCCAATGACTTCACTGTAATAGTGTGCTTTAAAACACAAAGTAAAAAAAGTACCACTGATCAGAAAGGAGACACGCCGATACATTCAGACCAAGACGCATTTGCTGCTGTAGAGGACAAGTAACGAGACGCAGGGTTATGCTGAACAGTAAAGTAAACTTTCTCCAAGATCTGTTGCCCGCGACATCTTAAAGCATCTTTTGAGCATCTAATACAGTGGTGTTTGTGCTGTAATGAAGGTGTACGGCGTTCTAGAAAAGTGCTTTTATATTCTGCTCCAATAAATTCCCTTTATCTGCAGATCTGGAAGCCGCCATTGTTGTCAGCCATGTGATATTTTGGGGGAATTTTCCTGCTCAAACACCACACTGAGCTGATTTGTTTAACCCCTTCGCGACCTTTGCCGGTTCAGGACCGTCATAACAAGAAGGTCACTAAATGACCTTTGACGGTCCTGAACCGTCAAAAAATTAAATAAGCTTAGAAAGTGATCAAGGATCACTTTCTTCGCTTAAACGGCCTTGCTGCAATGCCTCGATGTCGAGGCATTCAGCAAGGCCGAGATCGGCATCGGGGGCCATGTCTGGCCCCTCCCCGGGGCGTCAACAGCCGCCATACATTGTATGGCGGCGGACGCCCGTTTTAAAAGCGTTTAGGAGGCGATCAACGATCGCCTCCTAAACTTAAATGGTGTCGCTGGAATGCCTCGATCAGGAGGCATCCAGCGACACCAAACACTTACCTCTGGGTGGGCTGTGACCGCTGCCGGTGATCTTCGCCATCAAGCAAGATGGCGGCGGCCCGGGAAATAAAACAATAAAGACGAAAAAGTTCGCTAGAGGGTCTCCAGACCCTCTAGAGAACTGGCTCCACTTGCTGGTTGAATACAGGTACTGCATTCAACCATGCAAGTCAATGGAGCCCAGCTTTCTAATCACTATGTGATTAGTAAAATATTCAAAAAAAATTAAAATAAATAAAAAATGAAAAAAAAAAATAAAAAAAAAATATGCTAACATTTAAAAATAATTATGCAGTGATGTCACTAGATGAACCATCCAGTACCAGCAAAATGTGTAAAAAAATATATAAAAAAAGTATTAAAAAAATAAAATTAAATTAAAAAATAAAGTTTATTATTTTGAGCAAGTGCTAAAATTTCTCAAAAATCTCAACAAAGAGTTAAAATAAAAGCACTTCAAATACCCAAGGGGTGTCTAATATATAAAAAAAATGGCTGATGGGGTAAATTGGAGTGGCCTAGCTCAAAGATAGGGCATAGGTACAGACTGACCAAAATGGAGAGAAAAAGCGCACTTCCCAAATGTGGCATTTTAAATCTGAAACAACCCGACAAACCCATGCATGTCGGGTATCACTGCACTCAGGAGATGTTCCTGAACAAACATTGGGGTGTTGTTTGACAGTGGCATATACCAGGACCTGTATATCTATAACTAAAGTACAATTTGTGTGAAAAAAAAATAAAAAAAATTACTATTACAAAGTTTGACAAAGTGTAGTTCTATAATTGGTGCATGGAAAGGGTTAAAATAACAGCATTTGGAATACCCTGGGGTGTCTAGTCTTCAAAAATATATGGTTTGAATGGGTTAAATTGAGTTAACCGGCTTCAAAGATGTTCCAAAGAGGAGAGGGAGGCACAATGACCAAATGACCACCTGAATTACGCATGCCCCAAAAGTAGCCTTTTACCAGCCAAACAATCTGACAAACCCATGCATGTGGGGTATCGCTGTACTCAGGAGATGTTGCTGAACACATATTGGGGTGTTGTTTGACAGTGACATATACCAGCACCTGTATATCTATAACTAAAGTACAATTTGTGTGGAAAAAAAAATAAAAAAAATTACTATTACAAAGTTTGACAAAGTGTAGTTGTATAATTGGTGCATGGAAAGGGTTAAAATAACAGCATTTGGAATACCCTGGGGTGTCTAGTCTTAAAAAATATATGGTTTGAATGGGTTAAATTGAGTTAACCGGCTTCAAAGATGTTCCAAAGAGGAGATGGAGGCAGAATGACCAGATTTGTTAAAAAAGATTTTGAAATCATAAAACGCTGCTTGTACTTATTGCCCTATAACTTACAAAAAACAGCAAAAAAACATAAAAACATTGGGTATTTCTAAACTCAGGACAAGTAGTAGAATCTATTTAGCTAGTTTTTTTACTTGCTTTTTTAGGTGAGTAAAAGATTTTTCAAATAAAAGTCATAAAATGTATTTTTTTTTCAATTTTTCACCATGTTTTTTTAATTTTTTTTATAGTAAATAAGATGATACGATCAAAATAATGGTATCTGAAGAAAGCCCATCTTGTCCTGAAAAAAACAATATATAACTTATGTGGGTACACTAAATGGGTGAGGAGAAAATTACAGCTGAACACAAGCACCACAAAAGTGTCAAAACAGCCTCGGTCCCACAGGGTACAAAACGAAAAATGAGCCCGGTCCTTAAGGGGTTAAGGGAAGGTTAACAAAGATTCGTTTGTCTAATGAAGTCACTTTCCCATTGACGCTGATTAGCTGGAGCTTGCCTCCCCGTGATTAACACTATTTTTAACCACAAGGTAGTATAATACGGAGGCAGGGTATGTAACCTGTAGAGTGGACCAATATACACATAATACGAAGCGGCCTAAAAACTTAATAAAACATGAAATGTAGAGTTGTTCCACAGAAAAACATTAAAGGGACACTCCAGCCATCACATGCACTTTAACAATAATGATACTATTTTTTTTATGAGTTCCTGTTTAGAAGCGACACAATCCATAGCAGGTTAAGTAAAGACACAGCAAAGGAGTCGTGGATTCATTACAGTAACAATCAGTGAAACGTTCTTGTCGGCTTTGCAAACCATTATCTAGCCTCTAATAGGAACAGTCAAATTATGAGCCACAGTTATATTATAATCTTAAATCTAACAGATAAAACAATACTAGTCCCGAGATTCAGAGTTTACAAAAGTGGTAATATCGCCATAGCAACTAGCGGAATACAGGGAGCTCACGAAGGCTTGATTGCAGAATACGCATTTTTAACTGCAAAGTTCATTTCTGGAGGCTTTTGTTATCCGCACAATCCCGATTTACTCTCGTTTTGCATCCCTTCTTCTCCTATCTTTCTAGTTATGTCTCCTACTGAAAGAAAGCGAATTCGCACCCAAAAAATGATTTCTACATTAGAAGAAGAAGAAAAAAAACACTCCCCTGTGTTGGTACAGAGAACAAACTAAGGGATACACTTATAAAGAGGAAAGAAATACATAAAAGCCTTAGCCCAAAATATTTTCCTTACAGCGACTAATATAAATACCACAAAAACTCAGGAACAATGTGCGTCCAAGTATAACACGCAAGTAACACTTCAACCAAAAGTATTATGAAAAAATAAGTACATGTGTGTCATGTGCACACCTGACTCCAGGTACACACATTCACATACTCACATGTACACTAAGGACCCCCTGCCGGCTTACCTACCTTTGTAGGCTCCGGAGGCTTTTCCTTGTGGTACAGCAGCTGGTGATTGGTCTGTTCTCCCGCTCCCTCGCCCCATGCTGCCTGTGTCTGAACGCTGGAACTCACATCACACCCTAGCGCTCAGCCTTAAGTCAGTGTGCTGGGACCGAGGGAACGCTGATGTAGACGGCTCTCGTCGCTACCACCAACCGATAGGCAGTATTGCAGCCACGGAGAAAAGGTACATCTTATGTTTAAGGACTCGGGTATAATACGCACCCCCATCAGTATTTCTGAAAATGGTGTAAATTGCACATATTATACCCAAGATTTTATGGCACACTCCTAATCGTATAACATTGGCCAATTTGCTTATAATTAAAAGCACTCAGAGCTTAATTTTGACGCACTCCCTCGAGTGATTTATTCATTGGAAGGAGGTCAAGCTTTAAAAAGAACCATTGACCCGTACACAGCGCAGAATGCACATCACCACATGGCTTGTGTCTGCAGTGAAAGGCTTTCTGCTGACCCCAAAAACTACATACACAAAACAAATGCTAGGTCAGGACATGCTGTAAAAAGGACTGGCAGGAGCTGGCATATAACACCATTACTCCCTTGGGAAGCAAGCAATTTCCCCTTGATAGATGTACCGTATTGGCTCGAATATAGGCCGCACTTTTTCCCCCCACGTTAAGTCTTTAAAGTGGGGGTGCGGCCTATATTCGGGGTCTAGCCACCCGACATGCAGTCCCGGGCGCCGGGCAGGCAGCGGGGTTAGGATACAGATCCCCCGCGGCGGTGCAGGGGACCCATATCCTACTCTCTGATACGCGCAGACAGCCTCCCCTGCCAGCACTTCCCACGATGTGCTTTAACAATCTCCCTTGCCGGGAATTCCCATGGGGGGAGTCCCGGCAAGGGAGATTTTTAAAGCACATCTTGCAGACGTGCCGCAGCGGAGGTTGTTTCTGCTCGCATCGCCGCTGCCGGTGAATGTCTGCGCGAACAATCTTCCTTGCCGGTACTTTCCCATGGCGGAAGTGCCAGCACCGGAAGTTGAATACGCGTTATGCGTAGATGTCCCCCACCGGCCCCGCAAGACCCCGTGGAGTCTGCACCGGTAAGTCTGGTGGGGGGGGGGGGGGGACAGGACATCTTGGGGACAGAGTGGCAGCATATGTCGGGGGGTAGAGTGGCAGCATATCTCGGGGGGGGGGATAGAGTGGCAGCATATCTTGGGGGGGGATAGAGTGGCAGCATATCTCGGGGGGGTACATCTTCGGGACAGAGTGGCAGCATGTCTCGGGGGGGGGGGCAGAAACGTTTTTCATTAAAAAAGCACTTTTATGGCGCGGCCTATATTCGGGTGCGGCCTATATCCGATATACGGTATATTCCACTCCATCCAAGTGTCCCACTTTAAGAAGACCAGTCCTTTTGTAGGAGTTCTGAATGTTTAGTTAGCACATATGTATCACAGCAGCCCTAAAAGTTACAATAATGTGTAAATACGAAAATAATGAGAAATGAAGCTTCCAATGTCACGCATGCCATTTAAATTGAAGTCTCATTAGTCATCACGGTAGTCAATGGATACAGCCATCGCTCAAACACAGCGAGCTCTCCACTGGTGAGAGGTAAGCAGTCGGAAGCGATCTGTCGCAGGTTTCGATTACCAGAAGGTTTATTCCCAGCTGAGAAATAAAATCTCATCACTGTTTAAGTAATAATCCTCAGTGATTGGGGTAAAGCATATAAAGAACATCACACCTGGACATACGATTCTGGTACATAACAACTTTATTAACCCCTTAAGGACCGGGCTCATTTTTCGTTTTGTACCCTGTGGGACCGAGGCTGTTTTAATACTTTTGTGGTGCTTGTGTTCAGCTGTAATTTTCTCCTCACCCATTTAGTGTACCCACATAAGTTATATATTGTTTCTTTCAGGACAAGATGGGCTTTCTTCAGATACCATTATTTTGATCGTATCATCTTATTTACTATAAAAAAAATAAAAAAAAACATGGTGAAAAATGAAAAAAAAACATTACTTATTTGAAAAATCTTTTAGGCACCTAAAAAAGCAAGTAAAAAAACTAGCTAAATAAATTCTACTACTTGTCCTGAGTTTAGAAATACCCAATGTTTTTATGTTTTTTTTGCTGTTTTTTGTAAGTTACAGGGCAATAAGTACAAGCAGCGTTTTATGATTTCCAAATCTTTTTTAACAGATCTGGTCATTCTGCCTCCATCTCCTCTTTGGAATATCTTTGAAGCCGGTTAACTCAATTTAACCCATTCAAACCATATATTTTTGAAAACTAGACACCCCAGGGTATTCCAAATGCTGTTATTTTAACCCTTTCCATGCACCAATTATAGAACTACACTTTGTCAAACTTTGTAATAGTAATTTTTTTTATTTCACACAAATTGTACTTTAGTTATAGATATACAGGTTCTGGTATATGTCACTGTCAAACAACACCCCAATATGTGTTCAGGAACATCTCCTGAGTGCAGTGATACCAGACATGTCGGGTTGTTTGAGATTTAAAATGCCACATTTGGGACGTGCGCTTTTTTTCTCCATTTTGGTCAGTCTGTACCTATGCCCTATCTTTGAGCTCGGCCACTCCAATTTACCCCATCAGCCATTTTTTTTATATATTAGACACCCCTTGGGTATTTGAAGTGCTTTTATTTTAACTCTTTGTTGAGATTTTTGAGAAATTTTAGCACTTGCTCAAAATTTTTTTTTATTTTATTAATACTTTTTTTATATATATATATATTTTTTTTTTTACACATTTTGCTGGTACTGGATGGTTCATCAAGTGACATCACTGCATAATTATTTTTAAATGTTAGCACATTTTTTTTTCCCATTTTTTTTATGAATATTTTACTAATACAGTACCTGTATTCAACCTGCAAGTGGAGCCAGAGTTCTCTAGAGGGTCTGGAGACCCTCTAGCGAACTCTTTCTTCTTTATTGTTTTTTTTCCGGGGCCGCCGCCATCTTGCTGATGGTGAAGATCACCGGCATGACCTTTAACGATCCTGAACCGTCAAAAAATTAAATAAGCTTAGAAAGCGATCAACGATCACTTTCTTCGCTTAAACGGCGTTACTGTAGTGCCTCGATGTCGAGGCATTCAGTAACGCCGAGATCGGCATCGGGGGCCATGTCTGGCCCCCCCCCCCGGGGCGTCAACAGCCGCCATACATTGTATGGCGGCGAACGCCCGTTTTAAAAGCGTTTAGGAGGCGATCAACTTAAATGGTGTCACTGGAATGCCTCGATCAGGAGGCATCCAGCGACGCCAAACACTTACCTCTGGAAGGGCTGTGACCGCTCCGGAGAGGGGCCAGACATGGCCCCCGATGCCGATCTCGGCGTTGCTGAATGCCTCGACATCGAGGCATTACAGTAACGCCGTTTAAGCTTATTTAATTTTTTGACGGTTCAGGACCGTCAAAGGTCATTTAGTGACCTTCTTGTCATGACGGTCCTGAACCGGCATAGGTCGCGAAGGGGTTAAACATAGAATACATCATCATCGACATTTACTAATAATGACTAAACTGGTGCTTAGTTAAAGGTTTCAAAGTGTGCCTGGCTCAACTACCAGCCCGCATTTAATTGGTAAAACAGGCAAAAAAAGCAATTCAATTTAATTAAAACTAAAGAACAAATGGTAGAAAGAGAACACCAAAAATGTATGAGAAGCCCCCAAAAGGATTTTAATTCATGTTGCACTGTGCAAAAAAACAAACAAAAAACAATCTATATAAATGATCATATATATAGATTTATATATTCGATGTGAAAAATGTAAAGATACATGTGCCTTTGAGCAGACCTTGGTGTCAGGCCCTCCAATTCTTCTTAAAGGCAGAGAGATGGCTCCAGCTCCCTCTCTATTCAATATAAAAGGCCAATGCAGGCATAAAGGTTGGAGAAGGCCCTGCATAACGCATAATTTAATGGGTAAACTGAATCAATCTCAGTGGTTTAACTATACATTATAAAGGGCCAGCCAAGCGCTTCTAAGCTTCACACCTGCATTATAGCGAAGTCAACGAGCTTAAAGCAACGCTCCTTTTTGTAAATGGACCCCTCAAGACACATAAAAACCATCACAGCCCGCTAAATTGCACAATAATCATTGACTCTACCCCTAAAGAAAAATAAAAAGCGGCTACCGTTATCCAGCACCCAAACCATTCGCTTGCGGAGCGGCGCGTGTCAAGAGACAACGCACCTATCGTACAAAACAGCACCCGGTGTATAATACAACACGAACGCGTGTCTCCATTCCAAAATTCGCTTTCTCAAAGTTGACGGCACAATAATCTGACGCGCGTGAATGGCCGTCGACGCTGACCAATGTCAAGATTGTTAACTCCACTGTAAAAGTGTACTGCGTCAAACAGTAATAGTCTTTAGAGTATAGAACTCATGCGCAGAAGGGGAACGCTGAAGGAAGAAAAAATAACTTTATTGAAACGGACATGACAGTGGTGTGCGCCATAACACATTTGACATAATCAATTAGCAGCTTATCCTATAGGCAGTAGCAACATGTTAGATAGAACAGTGACACAACTATGTCATAAGCCATCATCTCACAATACATTTAGTCAAACAATTGCATGTGACTTACTCCCTCGTCTTATTGTCTTCTTTACATGCACGTTCAGTAGTTGCCTGTTTAGCAATTTGACGTTAAGCTATCATCCTTGGCGCACAGCGGCCTTAAGTTTCGCTTATTTTAAATAAAGATTTGAATATAACAAACAAACAAAACTCTACGTCAGTGACCGGAACTCGCGTGCACTTATGGACGTATCAGAAGACGGAATTTACGCAAGCGCGGTGTGACGAAAGTGGTAAGGCGAGGACTGCGCGTGCCTGCCATGACGCAGGCTAAGGTAGGGTGCTGCGCATGCTCGGTGTGACGCAGGGTAAGGCGGTGCATGCGCGTTCTGGAGAGCTGGTCGAGCCAGAGTATTGCGCGCTCCCGAGACTCCGCGCCGCCGCTACGTCGTGCCGTCTGTGTCTGTGTGTGCGGGGGGAGATGGATCGCGGGCGCTCGCCCCATTAAACCCTTCATACTCTGAGCATAGTGTATAAAATTGACCTCACGAGCCCTATAGCGCCACAGAAAGCGCCCTCTTTCAGGGTTCCTTCCGCTGCCCCGGCTCCGTCTCCGCCGCCGGTGGCTGGCTTTCTATCATTTCCAGCCCTCTCGCGTCCACACCCCACTCACACACGGCATTGATGGTAATGTATGCAAGGAAACAACCGAGACTCAGTGATGGGTAAAATATCGCTCTCTTACCTCGTCCGTGTCGCGGTTTATCCGCTCCTTCCCCCTCTGGCCCAGCCGCCATTTTTGTTGCGAACTCCCGATCAGAGGAGGCGGGAGGGTTGTGGGGATGTTAGGGAGCGGGCCCTTCGGTTAATGTCACCCGCTCTTATTGATTTGCTAACCTGGCTTCTTTGTTTTTGTGTCTTTGCAGCTGTCACGACCGAAGGGATTCCCAACCCTACCAGGTATCGAGATACGGGCACAGCCGCTACTCCAGCTCAGGCTTCGGCCTCAGTGTTAGGCCCCAGTGCGGGCTAGAAAACACGGGTGTATTTAACTGCTCACTGAAACCGTGTTTTATCGCCATGCAATACGGGTCACAACCTTTCAGCTCACCGGTTTTCCTCGCAAAGCTTAATTCCCATTTTTTTGCCCCCGGGTTTATTTTAGGGTTCAGTTCCTCTCCATCTCAGCTTTAAAATGATAGAGTCGGAGGGCTTGATGTAATGTAAGGAAGTTTTCCTTTATGGAGAGGTTGGTAGATAAGTGGAACAGCCGTGTAGTGGAAGTGGTAGAGGTTAACACTGTAAGGAATGTAAACATGCATGCGATGGGTGAAAAGCTATACTAAATCTAACAGCTGATTAATGTCAGAGTCTTTACTGCAGGAAGATAGGGGGCCTAAATGGGCCAAACGGGTCTTGTGTTTATTGTACCGTTTGCCCCTTGGATCCCATGTACACATTAGTGTGTCTTTAACTTAGCAATGTTTTGTGCAGCTGCATCAGTTTTCTGGCATTTACTATCTAGAGCACCTTTGCAATCTTTTCACGTTAGAAATATGAGCCCTTCCACTTTAAGCATTTCATTTTATTTGTTTGATCTCAGCTAGTTTTAAAGTGTAGCTAGCAGTAGCAGATCTCGTGGCTAAACTGAGTTAATTTAACTTCTACCTCTGTTTAGTAAATGAGGGAGGTAATTTGGCAGCTGTCAGGGCTGCTTGTTACTTTCCGGTATCTGGCATCCTGCTGGCGGCGGCTCTGGGTAGGTTGGCATCTGCATGGAAGGACCGATCGTTAGTAGAATGGTAAAGGATGCCGCGTACCTGCTCACCTGTTTGATTTGTATATTTAATATATATTTACCAAAATGCTAGACTGTCTGTTTGCCTGTCTCATAATTCGGACTGACAGGTGATTTAACAAGACTAAATGACAGCAGTAAAAGTGGCATAGACAGCCAGTAGTTTGTGTCATTTGAGTGTTACTAGTCTTAAGGTAAGTTAGCTTATCAGACTGCACATATATTTAATTGCATGTTAAACCGTATTTTGTAAGATTCTTTTATACTTAGGCAAAATATTAATTCCTCTATTAACTATGTTAAGTGTAGAAAAATGGGCAGATCTGTAATTTTTTTCCTTTCCCATAGGTTTGATCACAAAAACAGTAAAAGTTTATGTTCTGTAAAGTGTAGAAGTCAGGGTTTCCATCTGAGTACATGGCACATCTGCAATACTAATCCTTTAGAATTGTATTTTTTATTTATTTATTAAAAAGTGATAATTTTTACAGACTGCTAAATATTCATCAAAGAGTCACCCAAGCAGCAGTGATCACCGTCATGACAAGATGCGAGACTCTACAGATCCTTCTCCACCAAGTAAAATGCGACGTTCCGACAGTCCTGAAAACAAGTATGGTGACGGTTTGGGCCACAGCAAGGCCAAAAGTCTACACATCCACAGAGTACGGGAAAGAGATGGAGGTAGGCTTTCTCAGGGTTCCACTAATGGCTAATTTCAAAGGATCTCAATAACTAAAAACCTATTCTTCCAGACAGTACTCGGCATTGTGTGAAAAGAATCTTGGCACAACTCAGAATGATCACATTGTCGTATAAAATGTCAATAGCATAATGAACCAATTTTTTAACAAGTGGTTGTTTACATGAGCAGACAATATTTAAGGTCTCCTACTAAACAAAAACAGTTAAGTTACTGAGCATCCCTAGTGCAAATATAACATTTAAGCATAGATATTGGAGTTCAGGGTTTGGTGTACAGTCAAAACCTATTTCATAGATTTTTGTTGTATTGTGTTTTTTGAGAAGAAAACATTTAAATGTGTTGTGGAATAAAGTATCTCTGCTCTCAGGATCATGCAGTCTGTTAGCATTATGTACTCCTGCTACTTGGCACCTGTAGAATGTTTGTGTCAAAAGCAGGATGTGTTATTTAATATATTGAATCTGTCATTCCTTCAGCAATACTAATTTGTAAAACTACATGTTAGTGCTGTGTATATACGTAGAACAACTTATTAGCAATAGTCCTGTTGTACAGATGAATTCAGCAACTTATCAAACCAGGAAAACATAATTTGTAGCTTATTCATTAACAACTTATTTGTGAATATTTAATTTGTTAGTATTTTTTTTTCCTTTGGCTATTTTTGTTTTCACTTTTAGAAACATTTTGGTGATCTGTCCGGTTTCTGTCACCTTAAATTAATCACAACTTTTATCTTTGTTTACTTTTGGTGTATTACCATATCAGATAATGCTCGTTTTATGGTAGTCACTTTCCCAGGATTACTGTAAAATCTTAGTTATTATATGCAGGCCTTATTTAGACCCAGAGTCATAGGAAACCATTATTAATATATAAATCTATCTATGCAATAAACCCAATTTTTTAAGCTTGCTAAAATACTGGGATATTGTGAGTTTTATAGAGGAGAATTTTATGAACTGAAACTTACTTTTTTTGATTGCGTAAATTACTTTCCAAAATCAAAATATATCCGAATGTTTTAGAGCTAATCGTAGAAGAAAGTTATAGAGAGGTCTTCAACACCACTGTCCATGAGGTGCGCTGACAGTGAGGGGTCTAAAGACATGTTTGACAGCAGATAAAGAAGCATTTAATCCATACAGTCTTCATTTTTTTACCATTTTGTTGGGAAAACATCAGCCTATATATGTGGTCCTTGCTCTTGTCTTACATTGAGGATCGCTTAATGCCTATCCCCTATGTTTGTTTAAATGCCATCACTATATTAACCACTACCACTTCTGGTGTTAGTCTTCCCACTAATTTACTATATTAATGAATTAAAGCTTCCTTATTCTACATATTAGCCCCCTACCCTTTAGCGTTAGGCTATGACGCCATCCTCTCCTTAGAAATATATTTTTCTCTTTAAATTATTGAAATGTATCTATCACAACTCTACTATATTACTATATCTCTCTCTTCTCTCTTTCAAGCTATGCATATTGATATGCTATTGCCTTTTCCGACTTTTTTATTTTTCCCTTGCAAACCACTTACTTACTCTTCTGTAGACTTTCCCTGGACTCCCTCCAGAAAAAATATCCTTCTAGAGATGGAGTTTCCACAACTGTTTATGATACTATGAATGAGTTCTCGCCAGAGATCTGTGAAATTTCACCTGCATCTCTCTGCTACCGATGGCTCCAAGTATACCAGCAGCCTGCTAGCGTTTCTGGACCCCATGAGCTTCAGAAAGCTTGTGACATTCCTTTTTTATGGATATACAAAACACTACGAATGCGTACACGCTAACAGGTGGCATTTTTAAGTGTTTCTGATGAAAGACCCTTCATTGTAGATGTTATTCTCATATAATAATAAAGAGCGCGTATCTTGCCTTACGCTCTGCCTCTAGTGGCATCATTTACAGTATAATACTAAGGTTAACTATACAGTAATAGTTGAAAGAGACTTTTTAAAATGAATTCTTGTTTAGAAATGTATAGGTACAACTTTGAAATCCGCAAAATGTAACGCACGTCGTTTGCTGTCACAACTATGCCAACTATTTTGATGCCTCCATGTGAAATCTGCAGCAGCCTTCACTATAAGGCTTTGTGTACAATTTTATCCAAGGGGGGGATCATGTAATTAAAAACATAAAAAAAACACAATAACATGATCCATAAACTCTTGGTCTGTCACCTAACTGTTCTTTCTAAAAATTCAACATGCAGTTTTGCGCAGATTTCAAGCTGCATTTTAGGTTCTAGTATTGAAAAGTGTATCAGGTCATCATGCGGCGAGACCTCGTCAGTCCCAGAACAAACCTTTACATGTTATCCCTGCCCTAGGACTGAAAACTCCTGGTGCTAAATAAACTAATTTTGGACTTTTGAAATTAATTTTGTTGTTCATGCTTGGGAAAAAAAAGCAAAAATTGTGAACTTGTTTTTTTCCATGATGTCACTAAGTGCTTGAACTCAGTAAGACTGTCATTGACCAGTAGTGCGATGCTTTTGCTTATTTGGGGTTCATTCACTAAAGCATAGCGTAGGAGATTTGTGGGTTCAACTCCCCGAATTCACTGTGTAAGGTTACGGACTAAACCCCATAGTAGCGAAGAACCTAGACGTGGGCACCTCGTGTAAATCCAGTAAGAAATCCTGGATTCCCTTTCAACTAATCGGCTGGCCTCAGCCTCACGGCAACCATTGTCTCCAAGTCTTTGGACATTTTTTTTTATGTTTAAAATGACTTTGGCACCTTTCAGAGAACTTACATTTCTCTAATGCTGTAAAATACATGATGTTCTTTACACAGTTTAAGGTTTACCACAGGAACAGACTGAATTGTATTTTCTTAAGTGGATGTTTTCCTTTTTGCGTAGACTCAAATACATTTCACTTCATGTGAATTGGCACACTTGTTTAGTGACTGGATGTAGAAAATGAAGCCTCTGTCTCATCGTCTCCTTTCCTGGCTGTCTCTCCTGGAACCTGGAGGTATTGGTGGATGCTCCTCTGGCACATACTCAGTGATACTTACATTGTAGGCGCTGAAGCAGCAGCCAATCACACGCGTGCTAGAAAAACATTAGTGTCCAGATTTCAAACATGATTGGCTGTTGCTACTCCGCTTGACTAGGTTCGGAGTTCTAGTGGGCGAATAGCGGTACGCATCCTGCTTCCGGGAGAAGCTGCTGAGGGAGAGTTAAATGAGACAGAAGTAAAGAATGCCTGCACCTATCAGCAAGCAAAAAAAATGCACTTTTTATACATTTAACATGAAAATAGGGCCAAAGTGCACCTTTAAAAACAGTAACTTAATGCATCTTTTTTTGTGCTGAAAGCCCATTGTTTGGATTTCATATTAAAACAAGAAAATTGACCCAATAAATGTAAATAGTATAAAACTCTTAGGTCTTTTAGACCTCCGTGCTAAGTAATATGGATAGTGAAACGCCTTGGTTTTCTGTAAAATGATACAGCAACAGGAGCCTGAGCAATTCTGCGTTTCATGGGCCGCTCGCTGACAGCTGTAGAATAGAATGACTCGACTGATCATCAGCGGTGAGATTAATTGTCGTAGAACATGGATGTTCCATTTCATTGTTTGTTTGATATCCCACCTGGCTGCATTTTTAGGACGGTACAGAACACCTTGCCAGCTAAAAAAAAAACATCTACACTTTTATTCTCTCTGTAATATATAGCCCTTTGGAATGTGAAGGAAATTGCAGTTTTTCCACTTGGACAAAAATGAACTGAACTCTCTAGTACGTGTTAAGGAAATAAATCTTCGCAGATCTGTCGATGTAATGAATTTAGAGAATAGAAAAGTAGTAAAGAATAGAGGAGAGGAAGCAGTGCCTCCGAATTCTCACAATGCTTTAACCTCTTGCTTTTCAGAGGGAAATTGTGTAACGAATCTTTCCCCAAGAAACATGTTCTTTTGTTGAAATCATTTGTTCATATTTGTTTAGTTTGGATTCTTCCCTGTAGCGGTCAGAAAGCAAATGAAGCCTGTAAATAAGTTTTCTTGGCCTCTCATTTAAAGTAGACTTCCAAAATTCACAATGTCAAATGCCTCCCGCACTCGGGACGTTCAAAATTTTGCTTTGCAAGAATATTGACAAAAAATCACTTTTCTTTCCCACTTGCTTTTATAGCACTATAAAGTGAATGACACGGCTTCTATAAATTTGTACTGGTGTTGATGTGACTTTTTATTCCTGGCTTCTGTTCTGGGAAAATCATTTGGCAGTTTGTTTTTCCAAGGACTCCTGTGCTGATTAAATGCTGCTTCGTACCCCTGCCGCATATAGAGAAGATTGTGGGGAAAATTCTCCACTGATCCAACCGACAAGATGATCCTCTTCACATATAAAGAGAGAGAGTTCTCTGTTGGCCATCAAACAAAAATAAGCTAATTTGTTAAAGACGAATTGGCAGGCTTTTGAGATGACTTGTTGTCTCCCTTAGACGTCGTATGATATGATGTGTCTAAAGAAGAGGCCTAAGTAGTCCTGAAAGCTTGCAATCTAAAACAATTCAGGTATTAACATTACCAAATTTGCTATTTAACATATGCCTGTCTAATCACCTGGCCAGAAATACGTGTTCTGTAACTTAAGCAACAATTTCATAAGGGCTCAGCACAAATGCTTTGTTATAACATGCATTAAGTAACCCCCCCATCAATTTGATCAAACGATCTTCTCAACACAAGCTAAATAACATTAAGCCCGGATCTAGCAATCCCCAAAATGCTTGGCCTTCAGTCCTAGTAACTGACTGGGACACAGAAGTCGGTAAGAAGCCGCTTTCCCTTATTTACCTAGTTCCTGTATAGTGTCCCCTGTGACAAACCCTCCATGTTACAATGTTAATACCATGTAATACTGTTCGCAGATTAAGCAATAAATGTGTTAGTAGCCCACAATATGCGTATGCCAAGAAACATAACTTGTGTGCTTTTGTCTTTACACCACTTGTTGCATCTGATTTGTCTTGGTTTTGTAGCTTAGGAGTGGGTATAACAGAGCTGAGTACTGGTTTTGAAGCCAAATATCTCTGTATACATACACATGTAGGCAGTATGCCGTCAATCTAGTACGTACCACTGAATTTTTATTTATTTATTTTGTCTGTGACGGGAAGAATGTGGTAAGAATGTTTCCAGTATTCTCCACATAACATATAGTCCTTGGTACTAGAAGTATGACTGATCCGGCAAGGTATAGGATGGCGGTCATCGGTTTCTACAGAGACATGTGCAATAAGGCATCTTATCTGTTTGGTATATCTATACAATAAATATCTCAGCAGGGTTGAGGATTCCTAAAGTTTTTTAGGAACGTACTTTTGGTGTGTTCCAGTGAAGCATACGTGGTCATGATGTCATTGTTTTGTCACCGTGATGACAGTTGTTATTCGGCCAGTGTTGTGAAAGAGCTTTGCTGTGCTTTATGGTTACGATACACCACTGAAACTGATTTAGTATCCCACCGTCTCCCAGTTAGGAGAGAATAGGTTTATTAGATGTCGTCTTTTTCTACCTATATATATATTTTTTTTTATTTATGCTTGTTGCAGACTCAGAGACGTTGCTGGTAACCTAATAACTTCCTTATATCTTGGTTTATCAATATATACGTTCACATATGAACTCTTGCAAGTTAAATGTAAGCCTCGTTGTTTTCCTTGTTGAAATACATATATTTGGGAGAAACTCTCAGAATACGCGTTACTGGCAAGTTCCTTATGAACTTCCACTGAATTTACCTTTATCTTGCGTCAGTCTGGACGTCCGTTGAGACTGGAGTTTTGGCAATGCCGGAGTCCTATGGATGATTTACCGCGTTCTTACTGTGAGAGTTTATTTTTATTACTAGAATATTGGTCGGTTGTGACAGAACACCCAACGCCTTCGGATGTAGGGTGATTGGTGTCAGACTCTTTCCATATTGTAAGCAGCCAATGAACATATATATATGTAAATATTGTGATGTAAATCTTAAAACATTTGCATATCTAGCCATGTGCATATATTATGTTGTTTTAGCCTAATCTAATAAACACTCTGACAATCTGACTACTGAAAGTCTGGGGAGGAACAGACTTCATTAGCGTTGCCATAAAGAATCCGCTCGGTGTGGTGTTTGAGCCGAGAAACTTGCCCAAAATATCAACAATGTCAGCCTCCAGGTCTGCAGATAAAGGGAGTTTATTGGAACAAATCCACGTTTTTGTCAAAGGTGACCGACATCCCTCTACCCGGCACCTGATTTTATGCTCAGAGTAAAATATCTTTTCCTATATATTTCCTCTATATTTTTTAGGAAAAATCTAATGAAGCATTTACCGGTCACTTCAATGATGTCATGCAATGAAGATCCTTTACCTAATTGTGTTTAGAATTTGGCCCTCGAAACAGTAAAAGGTCATGCTTGAATGTTAGAATCTTGAAAAGCGCCTCGTTGTGTAACAAACACCTTTTCACATTGTTTGCAGGGACCAGTTTTTCTCCACAAGAGAATTCCCATAACCACAGTGCTCTTCATAGCTCAAATTCACATTCTTCTACACCAAGCAAAACGTCTGATTCTGTAAGTGGAAGATTACCGATTTCTTTGTCATTTTGTTAAAATTGCTATGTATTTGTTTATGCATCCATGGTATGTGGACAGGATAGCCCCTTGCCTAAAACGTGTCTGTGTGGGTAATTAGTTTCAACATCCAGACGTTCAACTGCCTTTTTCCATCTCTTACGGACGTTTGAGTTCCATCTAGCTGTCTGTGCCTGAGATGACAGAGCAAGAAGATAACCGTGGCAGACAACAGTGGGTTTTTATTAAATTTGTGAGACGGCGTTTCATTTAACTTCAACTAACGAGACCGTGGGGGACACTTAAAACATGCATTACACAGGGCACACCATGGTATACTGTTCGTAGCCTGTCAGATAAAATGGATTGAGGTGCGTGTGTATTCTTTAAACATTGGTGTCAATGAAGCAAGAAAAATGCAGTATTAAAATCTAAGTAATATCACCGGAGTAGAATGCCCCTTACTTGAAGAGAGAAACACAAAGTACTTTGTTAAATAAAAAAATAAAAAAAAATCCCGGTGGAATATGGCTTTTAAACTGGAAACTGCTGTTACAACGTAGCTTTAGTAAGCAGTTATTGCATCCAATGAGGCAAGTGGGGAGAAATAATTGTTTTCCCGGTCTCACAAGCCACCTGGGCCGGACTAAAATGCTTTGTTTTATCAAGTCTGAAGACAGATCTTTCCCAGCAGTTTTTGATGTCAGACTGGTTTGGTTAGTATGATGCGTCTCTCACAGCCTAACGAGTAACCTTCAGCGTGCTTGGGGTGTTATTCGCGATTATTAAAATAAATGTTTTCATGGACGGATACGCTTATACTACTATGGTGTCGCAATTAGCTCTTGGAATGGTTTTATTCCTTTCTAATAAAACCTTTACAAGAAAACAGTTAATTAAACATCAAAAAAATGTCAGTGCAGGTAAAAGGGAAAAACATTTACCCATCTATTCAAATCCACATCATGAACCATAGAGTTTCAAAGAAATCCTTCTTTGAAAGCATGTAAGTGAGTTCCTTATGACCACTGGTGTAAAGGTCTGTGTTACTAATTTAAGTTGCTTTTGTTTTGCGTGGTGGCTTTCATTTTTATTTTTTTTTTGTAGGCCTTTGATCCTGCAGATGACTGGTCCGAGCACATCAGCTCTTCTGGCAAAAAGTATTATTATAACTGCCGGACCGAAGTGTCCCAATGGGAAAAGCCTAAAGAGTGGCTTGAAAGGTATAATTAAAAGTCTTATTATTTTTTTTAGTTTTTTTTGGGTTGTTCTCAAGTACTTTATCTAAGTTGCCTCAACTTCTTTGTGCAGAGAGCAACGGCAAAAGGAGTCAAGTAAAGTTGCAGTTAACAGCTTTCCCAAAGATCGAGACTACAGAAGAGAAGCAATGCAAGCCACGGCAGCCGGTGAGTATTCCGAGTGAGGTGGTGATACGTAAACCACGGACAGGCGCATCTACTGTTTGTCCTCTGAAATCCGAGGAAAATCCTTCTGCGGTGTGTATAAACACAGGGATATCAAGAATAATAAGAAATCTATTATCTATGGTTTCCACAAGACATGCAGGCATAGGTTGCACTTGGAAGCAGAAAGTGCCAGAAAAAGGCACATAATCTTCCTCCCATGGCTTACGGTTTTGTCCAGTCTGGAGAAATGCACATTTTTAGATCTCTGGTGCTGGGATTTGAACAATGTATTGTTCTGGACACCTTCAGAATGCTGGTAATTACTGCTGAACCATGATAGGTTTCCAGGCAGCGAATTTGTATTCATTCAAAACAATGAATTGCACATTTTTGCTGTGCTGATGTATGTTGTGGATTAGTGCAACAGCCTCCCGTCAGAAGTGGTAGCGGTTGAATCTAAAATGAGACCGAGTACTGCTTAAGATTTGAATCTTCATAATGTGTGTTCAGTACACGGCAGTTATTTGTAAACCTTCTGTAGCAGTTTTTCTAGATATTTTTATAGTGAAGTACTTCTAATAACATTGTTCCCTATTCACCAAGTCACAGTTTTAAATAGCAAATAATTGCTATTACAGATATTCTATCAAGTATTTTTTTCTTATTCTTTTTTTAATTAAACAGGTACCGAAGTACCGCATGGAGTGCATACTGTGCAACTTGAAGGTCTGTGCTCTACAGCACCATGGCTTTGTTTATTAGTATTCTAGAGTTTTGTGGCGGCAACCCCTTTAGAAGAACCCTGATCTCTTTATATATTAAATATCGAAGGCCTCGCTAGGATCTCTTTAACACATGTAACATTTACTAGAAATGATATGGAGAGATTAAACCTTTCCACCTTGTAGTCGGGGACAGGGAGCCTATG
The DNA here is from genome assembly GCA_023333645.1 of Sceloporus occidentalis. Taxonomy (NCBI): domain Eukaryota; kingdom Metazoa; phylum Chordata; class Lepidosauria; order Squamata; family Phrynosomatidae; genus Sceloporus; species Sceloporus occidentalis. The sequence continues at coordinate 3,175,172 of JALMGF010000063.1, read as the reverse complement.
GCTTTGGCATTAAAGCAGCCGTCACAGGGAAATGCACCTATGTTTAATTCCTGTCCAGATTTATTTACTGAACTTATGACCTCAGAAGCCTGGCCAGAGGTAGGTGAAACGAGCATCTTTTTTGTTTTGCTGGAACTTGCTCTAGATTGGTTCAAACCTTTGCATGCAGTTAACATTTATATAACTGAACCACACATGACGGCTTATTGAATGGATGAAACCGTTTCACTTATGATTGGTTACTCTGGCGGGTTTTCCGTGGTCATGTGTTGGCAGGGATTTAACGGGTCCTGTTATGTGTATTTTTGGAAGATACTGAAGCTTTTAAAAATGTAAATTATTAAAGGGACAGTCAAGGAAATGCATCATGCAGGGCAGCGGTGCTTTTAAAGATAAACTGTCGCATTCCAGACTTATTCCATGTCCTCATCCTTACACGGAACCACAACCTATTGATTAAGCTTTCCTTTTTTTTTTTTTTTTTTTTACTGAAGTATAATATAAACCTATTTTTATTGGCTTTTATGCATTCAATAACTCATGTAGGATTTCAGTGCCGTCTTCAGTGAGGCATCTAGGGAAACACATTCAAACTTGAATGCTATGCCTTTGGCGCGTGTTGGTGCTGGCAATCTAAATCTGAATAATTGAAGACGGGTACATTAAGATAATTGTGACAGTTCTGTCTTTGATGTAGCCCTGCAGTATGCATTTTCCATATGCGTCCCTGCTTAAAGGGGAACTCTGGTCGCTGTATTCTAGGGAACACAAGTTTTTGGGATATCCTGTTATGAGCCAAAGGGGAACATTGAGTTCCGCATCTTCCTTTCCTGACAATTGACTTTATGGTACGTCATTACAAGTTCGTTAACAAGTACCGCAGCCTGCTCAGTAGCTTCCTATTATATTGTAGGTTGGTATATGGAGATGTCATTATTCTAATTTTTTTTTTTTTCCTCCTCCTCTTCTTCTTTTTTTTTTTTTTGCCAATCACCGATTAGTGGATGAGAAACATTCCAGTGACACCAGCAGCAGCAGCAGCATGCTCCCACAGAACATCCTCTCTCAGACCAGCCGGCACAATGATAGGGACTATAGACTCCCCCGAACAGAGACTCACGGCGGAGCGCCCCCACTGCAACATCAAGTTAAGCAAGTGGTTCATCCATCTGCTGCCCAAAGTGCTGTTCCTTCTAGTCCTTTTACAGTACAGCCTGATCACCCGCCTCCAAAGAAGTCCTTTGACGCTAATGGAGCAGCCACTCTATCAAAACTGCCTGCACCCACCTCCTCCATCTCAACACCGAAATCTGACAGAAAAGGTAAAGTCCTGCAAAATTACATTAACTCTGAGGGTTGGCTCATAGTAATGCACCAATATAAAGAATCTGAGCGTCCATTAAATCCAAATCACATGATTGTGTGTGTAACTCGTGCTAGCAATTGCCCAGCTGGTTATTGAAAACGTTAGATATGCATAATATTAAATGCGTTTAGGCAGATAAGGCTGGACATGCAACCCCACGCGTGCATGCAAAAGACAAAAATGTTCTACTCATCGTTGTTTTTGACAAAGGATGGATTTAGACTTCATCATATTGTAGTTAAACCTGATGTTGGTCTTGAATATCAAATAGTCTTTTTTCCGGTGGTGTTCATTCTACTCCCTGACTACACCATGGGAACTGTGATATACAACCGGAGGGGCATATAGTGCCTTAAACATAGGATACCTTTTGCAGAAATGCCTTTTGCCAGCACGGTATTATAAAGTAATAACTTGACTTCACACATTGAACATTATGCTTGGCCAGCTGGGTTTTTTTTTACGGGACAAACTGACCCTAGTTGTTGCTTTAAAATGTGTAGTGAAATGAATGATTTCTAACGGCTGCAAACTCCCTCTAACAGTGGATTTACTTTACTGTAGAGGGGTCATTTTGAGGATCCCAGGAGGTGAACTTGTTCTTAAAGCTTTGCTGTTATAAAAGTGATTTACATTTCTGATACAGTAACAAATACTTGTGCTTTTCCTAAACCCCACACACCTAATTCATTCACCTCTTTTCTGTGAGATATTCAGAACTAATAAAATGTTCACGTGTTTAAAATTCTGAAATTGTAAAATGCCTAAAATTATAATTAAGCATTTGCACACCGAGAAAGGGACAATATGTCTTAAAATGTGAGTGATATTGACGTACTTATGTTTTCAGTGCAGCCAGTATTGGGTTCTGTTATTTCGAAACATTTTTCTTGGAATTGATTTTCTGAAAATAGATGGACGCTCCTATCGATGCCGCTCCTCTTAGCTCCATAAAGCACAGGGCTCTATTTACTAAAGTGAGAGTTGTCAGGATTTTTTTGGACGAGGGTTGTGTTTCAGCTCCTTGACGTAACTATGCATTATAAAGGACCATTCTTAATAAGCCTCCTCTTGTGGAATGAGCTTTGGTGGCCCTGTATAATGTATGGTTAAATCGGTAAGATTTCTTCAGGCTAATTCCAGACTAGATTATGCATTATATAGGGCCAGCTCATCCCTTCTTGCAGGAGAAGCTTGTCAGCGGTGGCCCATCATGAGTACCGAAGTAAGGATATACTCCATAGTAAAGTGAGGCAGCCGAGCCGCCAACTCCCGCATAAGCTATCTTCTAGGCGTGTAATTTTTAGGATGCTATAGACTGAATTCTTATGGCTAAAGTAGTTAAAAAGTTGCGCACCTTCAGCAGTCACAAGGGGAAAAGATCGACATACAGCACAATGGTCAGAATTGGATGATACACAGATCAGTTCTTACCAGCAAAACTGCACCGGCATCCGACGCTACATATGTTTCAAGAGTGTGCAGGGGAGACGGAAACAAACAGCCTTATGCACTAAAGGTGTGAGGCACCTACGTCCGTCCGTCTAAATGCAATGTGTAGTGTTTTATATGTACAGAAGCTTCTTGCTTGTGCGTGATCGTTTTTTCTCTTTTTTTTTTTTTTCTTAATGAAATATAATATATATTGGGTGGTCCCTTCGCCACTATGCGGTGTTTGGAGATTACATTTTGTATAGAAAATTAATTGAGCGGAATGAGAATTTTCTAGTAGCTGCGTCCCGGAGACCAGGTTTAATGTATAATGGGGATACATATTAAGGTTGGAGGCGAGTTGGTTGTGCCTTGGAGACCTGTGTGTATGTATATATTCGTATATAACTGGGTCCCCCCCCCCCCCACCAGCCTTTTCACATAAAGATTGTAAAATACAGCTTGAGCTTATGAAATAATAGGAAAATGCATTTTCTTGTAGCTCTTTGGATCATTAGATAACCATATCCAGGCAACAGAATGTAAGATTACAAAGCAATAACTGCTATACCACAGGTAATGGTTGAAAGCGTATGGCTTCCATGGCGTGCGAGTTCCTACACAGTGCTGGATAATGAAGCATTTATGTTTCTTAATGGATAATTTATTTTCCTTTTTTTTTTTTTTCCCTTTTCCTCCTAAATTTTGTCTGCCAATTAAGTGATTTTTCCTTTTATTATAGACACAGCACCAGCTGACAAATCATCATGTACGACTCCATCCGGGTCCTCCGCTCCTGTATTGAACCCCTCTGCTGCCCCAGCTCCCTCCTCTGCGTCTTCGTCCACCGTCCCCGTCTCACCTGTGCCTCAGTCACCGATTCCACCGATCCTGCAGGACCCCAATCTCCTGCGCCAGCTGCTCCCTGCCCTACAAGCCACTCTGCAGATTAATAATTCTAATGTGGATATTTCCAAAATCAATGAAGGTACGGGGCTTTTTCTTACTGTTTTGTACATATGTAGCCTGTGCTTATTTATATATAAATATATTGGAAGCTGGCCTGTCATCCACTAACCTGCAGGTAGCCAATGCTTTACACATACATGCTAGGTATATTAGATGGCTGTAAGCAACATTGAGTGGCCCGTGTGGCCCCCCGCACTTTGTGTGCCATAATGATGCTGTGCTCTCAGGAGATTGTGAATGGGAGTGAAGTCGGTCCGACAGACAGGCTGGAAATCAAACTTAAATTTCCCCCGTTTCCTAGCGTGATGCAGAGGTGGCGTTTTACCCTCAGTATCACGTGCGATCTAGGTGCACTTTAATGCCTGGTTTGTTTCTAGTCATGCTTTTAACCCCTTCGTGACAAAAGCTGATTTTTACTTTTTGTACCCTTTGTGACAATGGCCGTTTTAACATTTCTGCGCTGCTCGTGTTTAGTTGTAATTTTCTTCTTTCCCGTTTACTGAACCCACACACATTAGATATTGTTTTTTTCAGGACAAGAAGGGCTTTCTTTAGATGACATTGTTTTGATTGTATCATATTATTTACTATTAAAAAAAGTATAAAATATGGTGAAAAATTTAGAAAAAAATGACTGTTTCTAACTTTTAGTTGAAAAATCTTTTACTCATCTATAAAAGGTAATAAAAAAACCTGCTAAATAGATTCTACTATTTGTCCTGAGTTTAGAAATACCCAATGTTTTTATGTTTTTTTGCTTTTTTCTACACATTATGGGGCAAAAAGTACAGGTAGCGTTTTGCTATTTCAAAGCCTTTTTTTCCAAATCTGGTAATTCTTCCCCCCATGTGCCATTTCAGGTATCTTTGAAGCCGGCCAATGCAATTTACCCCATCAAGTCATATATTTTTGAAAACTAGACAGCCCAGGGTATTTCAAATGCTAGTATTTTAACCCTTTCCAAGCACTAATTCTACCATCAGCCTTTGTCAAACTTTATGGTAGTCATTTTTTTGCATTTGTTTTTTCACACACTTTACTTTAGGTATGAATAAACAGGTTCTGGTATATGTCACTATCACAAAACACCCCAATATGTGTTCAGCAACATCTCATGAGCGCAGTGATACCCCACATGAATAATTTTGCCTGGCTGTTTGGGGGCAAAAGGGCCACATTTGGAGCATGCACATTTTTAAATGTGGAACTTTGGCATTTGGGGATCCACTGCCCATGCCCTATTTGGTACATCTTTGAGCCGGGCCATTTCAGTATGCCCAATAAAGCCATATATTTTTGAAAACTAGACACCCCAGGGTATTTTAAATGCTGGTATTTTAACTCTTTGCATGCACACATTTTACCACCAGCATTTTTTCAAAGTTTGCAGTAGTATTTTTGTGTGTGTATTTTTCCCACACACACCTACTTTATGTATGAATTTACAGCTCCTGGTATATGCCGCTGTCACACGACACCCCAATATGTATTCAGCAACATCTCCTGAGTACAGTGATACTCCACATGCATGGGCTTGTCATTTTTGGGGGGAACTAAAAGGACACATTTGGTACGTGTGCATTTTACTAATGTGGCCATCCTTCCCCACGTGTTATTTGGGACATTGTTGAATCCGGCCAATTCAATTTACCCCATCAAATCATACATTTTTTAAAAGTAGACACCCCATGGGCATTTAATATGCCAGTATTTTAACTCTTTCCATGCGAGAATTGTTTTAAGCTAATGTGATAATTTTAGGACTTGCTCACAAAAATATATTTTTTATATATATATTTTAATTTTTTTTTTGCCTTTTTTAAAACATTTTTAAGATTTTTTTTCAACTTTAAGGTTCCCCTGATAGTGACATCAGTGGGAAATTATTTTTACATTTTACTGTTTTTTTACTATTTTTTTTCTAATTATTATTAATTTTATTTGATTTTTAATTTAATCCGTATGGCGGATGTTGACGCCCCGGGGAGGGGCCAGACATGGCCCCTGATTCCGATCATGGCGTTGCTGAATGCCTCGAGGTTGAGGCATTACAGCAACGCCGTTTGGGTAAAAAAATCGATCACGGATCGATTTTTATTTTTTTTTTTTTTATTTTTTTTTTTTTTTTCTCGTTTTAACAAATGACGGTCCTGGCACGTCATTTGTCGTTAACGACATGATTTTCCGTGACGTGCCCGGACCGGCAATTGTCATCAAGGGGTTAAACACAATTTAATGTTATGATTTTGGAAAAGCTTTAAATGCCGTTTCATGTACTGAGGCGGACTTCTGTCATGTCTGGGAAACCAATTGTAAATGTCATTGTCCACAGTTAGTGTGATGTTTGCATGTGTGTAATAATGCTTAGATGTTAACTGCAAGTGACCTGCAAAACTGCTAATAAACGCTGTTCTTTTCTGCTTTTTGAGCGAAACGGCAAAGAATTATCATTTTTCAGACTTTTTCAGGCAGCGTTCAGTTTTTACTTACTGGCCTAACAGCACTTTGCTGTAGACAGATGGAGCCCATTGAAGAACTAGTGAGGAAGCACTCTGATGTGACGGACATTGCGCTCCGAATCAGTAGCTCATCGCACCGGGCCTGTGAGCTCTACCTGAACTGTTTGTGTAGTTGGCCACGCAGGGCCAGATTTATCACTCCAGGTTTTTTAAATGCCTCCCTGTCTCTGGCGAGAACAGAAAGACTTTTATATTTAGTACCCGCTTTCCCATCGATACTTCGCATTAGCGTGCCGCCCTCCCCATTGCAGAAACTGAAGATCAGAGTCCTGTCCAAACTGACATTTAATATAGTACAGTAATATGCATTCTTAAAGTGAATAAAAATCCCTTTTTGCAAATACATGAATTCTGCAGAATCTCCCCATATGCATTTGCAGGAACACAGTTTTTGGAATATATTTTACCAGCCTTTATGGCAGTAGTTATAAGCAGTTTGATTATGATCCAAGCAAAGATTTGCTAGCTGTAGCTTTGGTAGTAGCATTGTGTATTTTGTTTGACCTTTCCCCGCAGGCGTATTCAATATCACAGCATAACTCTTTAAGTCGCTTTGCTACTAAATCCTTCTAAAATACTATATACAATTTGGGGCATTTCTCATAAAGCTTATGATTGTGATTATTTTTTCAGTTCTAACAGCTGCCGTGACACAGGCCTCTCTACAGTCAATACTACACAAAATTCTTACCGCCGGACCCTCGGCATTCAACATCACATCGCTGATATCGCAAGTTGCACAGCTTTCAACACAAGGTGAGAGGCTGCATATGCTGCTAACGGGACTTATCTTCTTTATTTTTGGTTAGCCTGTTTATTTAATCTTGAGAAATTCATGAAAATTGAACTGGAACCCTGCCGCCATTGTGAGTGGTGTTTTTTTTTGATAAGGAGAGAAAAAAAAGAATATCCTAATCAAGGACAGACTTAAAACTAAATGTTAGAATACTTTACAATTTAAATGTTGTAGCATTAAAAACTTATGCTTATAGTGACATCTAGTGACATTTGTTGGTGTTGCAAAGTTTTGTGTTTCTTTTGCATTACTGCATTTAAATTTGATACTAAAAAAAAAAAGTTTGTCGTTGGTAGCCTTAGTAATTTTCTGCTCCACCTTCTTCTCATTTTGGGTGACCCCTTTATCAATAATCAGTAATTAGCTTGTGCTAATTTCTTGGTACATTGGACACTGGGGTTATACGGCTGCATCAGTGTATTAATGGTTTTGAAAAAAATTATCACTAAAAAAGGCACTTCGTCACAACATTAACGAGAGAGATGCGTCCTATGTATATATTGCATTTAGGCTTTAAACCTAAAAACTGAATTTGTGCTTTCATTGCATTCTTCTTATGATGGTTTAAAACTGGTGGTTTATTGTAAACTTGATGTTTAAAGATATTTCAGTTTTTGTCACCTGTTTGTAGGCCTGTTACAGGGCAGAACCTCCTCCTATGTGTAGTGGTGAATACAATATTTTTGCAGCTACCAGTAATGCTTTACAAAGATGTCTTTTATATGAGGATATGACTTTGACGTGCATATTTTTTTTTCTCAGCTACCCAGTCCAATCAGTCTCCAATGTCTCTGACGTCTGACGCTTCATCACCCAGATCGTATGTATCTCCCCGAATCAGCACGCCTCAGACAAACACGGCTCCTCACAAACCTTTAATTAACACACCGCCTGTATCATCACAGCCAAAGGTAATGACTTAAAAATAATACAACAAAAAAGCTAATTTTAGCTGTGTTGGTAGAAAACAGAGGCATTGTTATACTTGGTACCCATATGGTTTTCAACTGGATCATAGATCAAGACATATCAGATCGTTATTCTTGGTCCGTTATATGAAATCTTTTTTTTTCTTCATGCAATAATAGTTTTCAGAGATTCTGCTCTCATCAAAGTGAATAGTTAAATAACATTGGCTTTGTTGGCACGTTGGTCAATGTTTTTTGAATCCTTGTCTTGACTAGTGGCAATAGGGAAGACTGGTACATGGGGGGCGCTGTGAGGCAGCACTTTTTTATGTCGCTGTTATGGCTCTTGCTCCAGCCGTTGGTGTATATAACATTTACTAAATAAATGCGTTTATCGATGTCAAGGCTTAGTTTGCTGGTCTGGAGGCAGATACTCGCAACCTCTGTATTCTCTTTGAGACGCACTGTGTCTTGTGTATTTAATGTGTGCAAGACAGAATGATGAATAACAATAAATATTATTTTGTAGGCCAGTACCACCCTTGGTGCTAAGCAAGGACCATCTACACAGGCTGCACAGCAGCAGGCAAGTGCTGCCGACAAGCCCCAAGGGCATGAGCCGGCGTCCCCTCGAAACCTTCAGCGTCAGAGGCAAGTCATGCAGACTCTCTCATACATACATGGTCTGGATTACTCATCTTTACGTTTGCTTCGTGATGTGTTCTTGGGTGGCATTTCATCTCTGCTCTAAAGTAGCACCTGATCTGTTTGCAATGGGTTTTATTGTGCTGGTTAAATATATTGTTTGTTAAATCATTCATTTAAGTTGGCAAAACTTGCTAAATAATTTAACCAGCCTTCAGTTTCTTCAGCTGTCTGCCACTCAATATAGCAATTCTGTAATCCATGGATGGTGAATGTTTTCTTCTGCTTTCACAGAATGTATGAGAGGTGATCCTGCCAGGGTTTTGAAACTGTCAGTTGTAGAATTCTAAGGAAGTATTTAATTGGGTTCTAAGAGCACCACAGAAAAAAGGAGCGGCTTATTATGTCTTCGTTCAAATGAGAATCTGTGGATGGGCTTTTTAAATCATACTTTCAATTCTGATTAGAGCTATATATAGACTTTAATACGTATGATAGCCGATTGGTGCTGTATATCCTACCATATTTTTGCATCCATATTCCGAGGCATTCCAGAGTATCTATACATTTGGTGTTTATCCTTGACCCAAGATCCTTGGGGTACTGTTGGCTGAACACATAACCTACTCACATCACAACTGCACATGATCCCTACCACCAGCCAGCTCCATTGATGATCTGTGCGACACTGCTAGGGGGTATAATGCAGCCTCAGCGTAGGCATGTGCAGAAAGTTTGGCTTTTCTGACAGGGATTGGCTGTTTTAAAGACCCCAAACTGATGCAAAATGTGTACAGCGCAGAGCTTGTATCCTGCAGCTCATTTCACATGGAAAAGTGCATCCCCCCCCCTTAAAGCTAAAGAATTCCTATTAGATATACTTTAATATGTGTTCTTCACTGCCAGGCCTGTATGAAGCATTAGACTGGCCCTTCATACAAGTATCTGTGAAACATTTTAAATATTTAAATTAAAAGTTCACAATTTCAAATCCTTTGCCTTGCCTGCCGTGTGGTTCTATGTGTTGTGTAACCGTGGTTTTCATTTTTGTCCTCCTTTATTTTTACCTTTGCAGTAGTCAGAGAAGTCCATCTCCTGGTCCAAATCATACCTCAAGCACTTGCACATCAAGCACATCATCTGTATCGCAGAACACGTCTTCACGCAACTCGTGCTCCCTGACCCCTTCATTAGCTGCCTACTTCAACGAAAACCTTATCAAGCATGTCCAAGGCTGGCCTGCCGACCACGCGGAGAAGCAGGTTAGCGGCTTCTTAATGTGTCATATTTTGGCTTTTGAAAATCTTGCTGCACAATCCTTGTATTTTTAATTCATTTTCTATTCTTTTATTTTGGAGTATCTGTATTAACTCATTGTGATTATAAACGTAATAACATGGATTTAAATAGTTTGAAGGTAAAACGGTTATTTAGGTTACAGTATAGCTCGCTTATGCCTCTAGTGAGGGTGCTGTTTTGTTTTTTTTTCTCCGTAGTAGGGGTTATGTATTCATGTAATGTTCAAAAAAAGGTTAATCTAGTAGTTAATGGATTATGAATGGAAACATAGAATTTAACAGAATATAAGAACTATTCTGCCCGTCTAGTGTGCCCATTTTTTGTGACATATTAATCAGCCGCGGTCTCGTCTCGTTAGACTCAGGATAGCTTTATGCCCATCCCAAGCGTAGTTAAATTCCATGAGCATCCGGAAGCTTCTTTTATACCTGTTGTCTAAATATGAAAGATATGACATCTCCCGTTGGGTGGAAGGGATGAAAGTTTGACATCTGAGTACCCGAGCAGCTTGTTCCTGAGGGGAAACGCAGCTATGTATCGAATAAGGGGCGCATGAACATGTGGAGAAAAATAACAACACAATAGTGTAGCAAGTTCAAACAAAATATCTGTGTAGTGAATGTATATTGCACTCACAAGAGTAACTGGTAGTAGAGGCTCATCAGATAATGACAGATCTTGATAAATCCTGGAATGCAGATAAAAGAACCGCCAATGGTGCAGTATAATAGAAAATATATTTAATAAGAAAAAACTGGGTAAACTCACAAGTAAGTTGGCACAACAAAATTGTTATGCTATAAGCGCAATATGGAAACAAGAATCCAGCAAGGTAAGAAATATCCGTATGGAAAAAATCTTTCAGAGTCTCTCTTAACGCAGCTGTCACATAATATTATATAATATCATAATATATCCTTTTCTTTCATTGAAATTTGCCCCAATTCCATTGCCATTCCCGCTCCTGGGTCATTCGGATTCTCGGTACTGTCTGATTTATATACCCGCTGCTTCCAGGCCACTGGCGGGGTGATTGGAGAGAGTGTATGAGGGGTTTTGTCCATGAGCAAAACATCTGTGCAAATTAGTTTTGCGGTTTATGACGTCAATTGAGGGATTTTCTTCTTGTTTTGTTTAAGGCATCGAGGTTACGTGAAGAAGCCCACAACATGGGAAGTATTCACATGTCCGAAATTTGTACAGAGCTGAAAAATCTAAGGTCTTTAGTCAGAGTATGTGAAATCCAAGCAACTTTGCGTGAGCAGCGGTAAGAGGTTCCGACTTCACTATACCCTGAATGTTTTGTACTAGTCAAGTTCTGTGTTTGGCATCTTAACCCTCGGAGTGCTTGAGGCTTGGGCATTTTGTTTGCTCTGTTACTGGAAGCATTTAATATTTATTTGTGGTCCATTTTCTGTACACTTGCCAGGAGTGGTTGGTACAGGTACGGGCTACTGAGCATAAAAAGTATTTGGTGTAATATGCACACTTTATTGGGGCAGTCAGGGAGCATAAACTGTCCCTTTTAAGATATATTTTACTTTCATATATACTAGTTCCCGGGCCTTCCGAAGCAGTGCTGTATGATTTTAAAGATCCTTATGTGTTAACATTTACTGACGGGTACCGGCGCTTTGACCCTTAACTCAGTAGGTGCCGTTAGTTTAAAGCATGCCTTGGCTCATATTGCTGTTTGTCTACACCCCGTACACCTCTGATGATGTGTCTCATGTTTATGGTAATTGGGAGAGAGGGCTGGGGAGCTGAGATCTCAGTGACAGAAAGACTAAGCATGTCCCATTACCCACCAGAGTGATTAGTTTGTTGGAAGGCAGCTAAAGTACCAAGTCACGTTAAAGTGTATTTTATTCTTGCCTTTATAAAAACTTTCATTAGAATAAGTGGTATGGGGGGGGAGCCTGGGCAAGCCAACCACATGCCTCTCATGTTTGGCCTTCCAGTCCCACCCTGGCAACTGTGTTAACCCTTAAGGTGAGAACATGAAGTTAACTTCTCTTCATAATTTTTTGCAGGAGGCAAATCCTTTGTATATTCTTTTCTGCCTCCTTTGGTCTTCAGGTCCGCCAATGAATATTGATATCATATACTGTGCTTTTTGTTAAGACGGGACTGGCCTTTTGGGGCACATGGTGCAATGCGGATGAAACACCTTATGCATTCTTATTTGTTCTCTTACAGGATCCTGTTCTTAAGACAACAAATCAAAGAGCTTGAAAAACTTAAAAACCAGAATTCCTTCATGGTGTGAAAAGTTGTGACTTGCACGTGATGTTTGGAACTGTAACGCTATAAGCCCAGTCTTAACACTTTGAGCTGCGTACGAGTAGACTTTGGACCGTTGAGCTGGGCAGTGGACATGGGGAGTGGGACTGGAGGGAGTCCATTCAGGGGAAAGACAAGAGAGTGATTTGTAAAACCCTGGAAATGTAGATTTCTTGTAGATGTATCCTTCACGTTGTAAATATGTTTTGTAGATTGAAGCCATGGGACGCCCATGTGTATCAGAGCTTTGACATCCAAAACTAATCAATGCCGAGGTGGTTAAAAACCTAGCCTTTTTCATGTAAGCTTGTCTGCTAAATTAGCTGTTTTTCTGTTAATTTATCATTCAGAAATCTTGCTTTTTTCCCAGTAATTAGATACCAGCACCAGGCGATATATTGATGTCTGAAATAATCCCGGACAGTTTGGGCGATGTACAAAACGTGTGCTAGATCTCAAACTTGCACCCAGCCTTGTTTCAAAGCAGTGCTTCATTATGTTATAATTACAATTTATTTTTATTTTTTTTGCAACAATATATTTCCTTCCTGTAAGTGTTCCTCCAGATACAGCAGATTTTTTTTCCCATGCATCCAATTTTTCTCCTTGTTGCTATGGCACTTTTCTATAACCTTTTCATTCCTGTGTACAGTAGCTTAACATTGCAGTGATTGATTGAAACCCACTTGTTTGTAATAAATTATTGAAAGCATCTCCACTCGCAACCTGTGAAAAATCAAACCGCCGCAACGTTGGACACGCGTGCTTAAAAGTTCAGTACTCGCTCAGTCATTACAAAAAACCAAGCCCAATTAAACAGAATACGCAGAATTGGTTGTGTGGGGAACAGGAATTCGAGCTAGTCAGATGTGAAATGTATCTGTTGTAATAAAAACGTTAAAAGATAAAGCTGGCTAATTTCCTTTCCTTAAGATAAAATGCACTGCTGTTTCTTATGCCAAAAAGTAGATGGGATTTTTTTTTTTTTTAATTACATTTTTTTTGTAGCCTTCTTTAAGTCTGGGATTTAGAGGCTGTCATCCAGCGTCCTGGTCGTGTAAGAATTTTACAATATTTTTTTTCCTTCCCCCCCCCCCAAAAAAACCTGATTTTTCACAGTGTAGCCCCCCCCCCCGCCGTCTTGTGTTTCTTCGTCTCGGTTTCCTGTCTTCGCTTTCCCTTTGTTTTTGTTTTTTTGGTTTTTTTTTAGCGGATGGTCATGCCGTAACTTCCCGTCCCGGTCTGGTGCTGACTGCTGTTTATTTACCATCTCAAAAACCTCTCAACTTGTGTAATTGGAGTATACCACTGTTACCTGTCGATAGTGGAAAATACCAGCTTTGTATATTGTTTCCTAAAATATATTACAAATAAACAGGAGAAAAAAAAAATAACTTCCTACTAAAATAAAAGCTTGTTTTCTTTCCTTTGAAAAAAAAAAATGTACAAAATGATTTTTTTTTGTTCTGATATAAAGAACTTGCCAAGTAAAAGTTTTTTTTTTTTTGTTTTTTTTTTAATATCGTTCTGCATCCACTTCATTGAAAACGTTTTAATTTAGTTTCCTTTGAACTACATTTATTCCGAGTGGGGTTTAGAAGACACGCAAGACTCGCTTGTCTTAGGTATTTCGTGTGTTGGAAAGAGTGGTTGTGTCTTTAATATCGGTGCATTCAGCGTGACGGTCTGTGTTCTCTGCGTGGTTACCTGGGCGCGAGGAGACACTTAGTCCACAACAGCTGCCCTGCCAGATGTTTGACTTCTCTGAGCTTCCGTCATAGCAAATTCATGAAGAACACATTGCTTGTCGAAACGAAGGCTACAGAAAAGTTTAGGATGTGCTTCAGAAGACCCAAAGCTCCCAAAAAAACAATCTGCACGTCCAATGTGGTCAATGCTTCATTCACAAAAGCTTACCAAAGCCCACCTCCTTGACCAACAATCGGGCCTTTCTCTGGCTTTTTCCCTGATGAAGACCACCTGCAGAATCGGTGACGTGTCGGGTAACTCTGTGCATGTGTTAGAATGCTTTAGAGATCTGCAAATTCATGTTTGTAGACAATAGATAGAAGGGGAAATAGAAGCCATATATTAAATCTACATGCTCTTACAACACGCAAACATCACTAAATCTGTGTAATATTACCGGGTAAAACAGGCAGTGAATATGTACTTAAAACTCTGTGTACCATGAGAACGGCCGTCTTTGTTCTCTGGATCTGCACCGTTCTCCCCGCTTCCTCCGGTAAAAGGTGCCGGGGGTTTGGCTCAGGGAGCCTTTATAAAGATTTGGCCCGGAGGGGAAGACCATCGGGGCAGGACGACGATCAAACGAAAGACCCGAGTCATCCATAAAGGATTTTTGTTACTTTTAAAGCTGTGACGGTTTCCTAATATTTTGCAAGATTTGGAAAATACAGAAATGGCTGAGTGCGATGAGAGTTGTAGATGACCTTAGCTTCCAGTACTGTGATTGGGAAGGAGCCAGCGTTAACGTTATTGTATTCATTTTGTACGATGGACATTAAATATTTATTTTCTGTTTTCGGTTGGTTACTTTTTTAAGAAAACTCTGTCTAGTGTAAATGTAATGTAAATGAATAGGAGTCATAATTACCGTTAGCGAAGGCATTGTTTCTTTTCCCAATGACACCTAAAGGTCTGGATCCCCACTTTGATATTTACATGATTAATGAGGTTACTTGTATGAACAATAAATATTTGTCTATGTAGAGGAATACCTCTTCCCCATAAGACCATGTGCATTCAGGAAAGAGGCTTATTCACTAAAGGGAGTTTCCAAGAGATTTGTTGATTCAATTCCCTGCTTTTCTATTCATTCTGAAGAGCCAACACTGGGAGGGTAATGACTGTATAATGTATAGTTCAGTGAGTAAGGGTACTGAAGAAATCGCACTGATTTAACTATACATTATACAGGGCCTGCAGCAGAAGCTCACTGGGGTTGGACCTTTTACGAGTAGTAAAGTCATGGAGCAGAAACGGCAGCACTTTGTTTAGCGGATAAAGCCCAGAGCTTATCATATCATAGGCTTAGGGTTTCCCTCATAACGCTACATAGTGCCAAATACTATCATTAAAGGGAAAATGTCGCCTTTTCAGCCTGTAGTACATTAAAGAGACCCTCGGAGTGGTCCTTTAAGATTTTTGTGTAGTTTCCACCTTGCACATGCGTGGATTGTCCTGCCTCTTATACCCCCCCCCCCAACCTTGGCTTGCAGGAGATGTATTTGGCCAAGTGATGTACATTGTGCACTCGGCCCTAGCATAGGTGACGATCCAGGGGCCAATCAGACTGAGGTCTATAGTAAAAATAGCAAATAAACAATGGTGCCGCATTATTGCGGGATGGTCTAATACACGTCACGTGACCCGGCCGGGCGCTCTGCACATGCCTTAACCATTTCACCGTCCAGCAATATGTTCCGTTTTTACTTTGTAAATGCAATGATTTCACAGATCATTGTTCCTCGGGCGGCATTTAGACATAGTCTACTTGTTGCCATGCCATAAGCTATAAATACGTCATGCAAGGCATTTATTAAACGAATAATATCTATAATCTGGTATTGTCTGCGTTTCTAGCGAATCTATCGGAATGTCACAGGCGGTTCAGGTCGGGGCAAACAATGAAATGAGAAACTGTACAGACTTGCCGCGCTATAAGATAAGATTTAATTCCTGCTTCGTGTTTCTTCTCTCAATAAACTCGCCTCTTTCCTCCCAGACGGTTTTACACATTCGTGTTATAGCGGCTGAACATGCTCAATCTTGATTATATGATTTTTTTTTAGGAAAATATGCAACAGCTTAGCCTCTGATACAAATATAATTAAACCGGGGGCGCCAAGCAAGCCTTGGGTCACTCCGGAGATCTGCATTAAGCTTTTTGTTTTGTATCGTGGCGGCTAGACAGCCAGTAGTCCAGTTAACTTTACGGCTTTGATCTTGAGAGCATTTTTAATGACTCCTTAACCCTTTTACTGCCAGCTGTGTGCAAAATATTCTAGTTATACCGTATTTTCTCGATTATAAGACAAGGTTTTTCTCAGAGCAAATGCTCTGAAAAATACCCCTCGTCTTATAATCGGGGTCGTCTTATAATCAGACCTCTGACTAAGCGACGACCAAGATCCAGATCCCCCGCAGCTGCAGGGGACCTGGATCCCTCCTGTCTCCTGTCTAAGGGTTGAGTCTATTAAGCAGGAAAAAATAAAGAAGAAATGATGAACAGGAGAAAAAGGTGGACTTGTGATTAGCTGTTGGGAAAGACATATAACTGTCCATGAACATGTCACCAAATTCCTCCTTGGGCTTCCACAATATGTGGTATGGGCACCATGTCCCTACTAATTAATGTATTAGAACCTGGTGAATAGATGACTAAGCTTTTTACAGAATTTATCTCAGGGGACCCTGTCATTTAATACAGAGGAGGGGCCTTTGTAAATACCAGTAATAATAGTAATACTTTTAACCAGGGTCAAACCACATCAACAACCCCATTGATTGTAAAGATGGCCTAGCAAGGGTTGCAGTTGAAGACGCTTAAACCATAGTGGAGTGAACGTCTGGAGCAAATTATATTTGTACTTACCCAGGGTTAACACTAGATGTCGCTATTGCATAATCTAGGTATGTATATATATATTATATATATATATATATACCATTACAAAAGTTATGGTAGGTAAAAGGTGATGGAAACCCTTCCACTTAAATTTAAGGGGTAGTAGAAGCATTATTAACCACTCATCTACAGACACCAGACAAGCCAGAAGGCTTGTTTTTCCCTCAGAAATCTCATGGTTGTCTAGCCGCCACGATACAAAACAAAAAGCACCATGAGATTTCTGAGGGAAAAACAAGCCTTCTGGTTTGTCTGGTGTCTGTAGATGAGTGTTTAATAATACTTCTACTACCCCTATATATATATATATATAACAATAATATACCAGTATATATATATATATATATATATACTGGTATATTATTGTTCAAAAGTTTAGGGTCAGAAAAAAATTCCTTGTCCATTAAAATAACGTGGAATGGATCAGAAATACAGCACAGACGGGGTTAATGTTGTAAATGACTATTGTAGCTGGAAACGGCTGATTTTTAATGGAATATCTTAATTGGCGCACAGAGGCCCTTTATCACTCCCATCACTCCTGTGTTCCACAGGCAAGTTGTGTTCGCTTATCAAAGTTTAAGTTGGAATTTTAACATAGGAATCATAGGGTGCTATCTGTAGTTTCCCACATTTACCTGTTGCCAGAGTCTCTTCCAGGTGTGCAGGTATGACGCCTCACCACAAGGGGCAAGGCAAATGTATAACAAATGTATGGCACCCTGCCAATGTTCCAACCAGCTGATTACTATAAATGATGTTATTTTCCCCAAAAAGTGATCCAGCTTAGCCCAAGTAAATACGCCTTAACCAGTGTTTGTTAAATTCCAGCTGATTGTAGGTCAGGCCTCTAGTTCTTAGAGCTGGAGGTGAAGAAAACCACCGTTCCTTCACATCAACTCAGCAGATGGACTAGAAGTTGACAACACTTTTGCTTTTACGTTTCATGTGTTGGCTAACTTACCCCATATGTTGATATCAATCTGATTGTGTTTCCACACGCGAGTCAGAGGAATTTTATCACTCTGATACGACGTACAATCCTGTGGATACCATGGGAATAATGTTTAAATACTTTCAATAGAAGAGGAATGAGCAACAAGATAAAAGCCTCCTGAGAATCTCTGATTCGCCGTTAATCTGATATTGTTAGTGAAATATTTGCTTTTTATCGTGGCGTATGGGGTGTTAGGACATGAACCCTTCTAGATGTTGACGCGTGACCCGGTACGTAGATATGGTGTCGGATATCTGTGTCAGACACTTTCTCCTAAGGGGAAAAGACATGAGTTCTCGGACGATTCCTTGTGTCCTCACACTTTGCTCACTCATTGCTGGCAGGAGATCATTACACAATATTTGACATTTTTTTATAGAATGCCAGCAGGTTCCATTCCTCGTCGTCTAACGCCTACCCAGAAATCACGCGTTACATTGTAGCCATCGTGTAGCATACATCATGCTCCTCAACAACCAAGCATTCATCAGACAAGATGCAAGATGACGGAAATCTTTACATGCCATTGTCATGGAGATACATTCCTATGGCTCTAATATGTGGAGGGGTATATTTATCTTCCTGATAGCACTCTGCATTATGAAGGTCCAACCCCAGTGAGCTTCTGCAAGATGGGCTGAGCTGGCCCTGTGTCGTATACAGCTGGATCAGCAAAGAGTTTTGAGGAAGAGACCTCTCTTCTAGGGATTCCTTCTTTGAGGTCTGCCGCCACGTCATGTTGCAGAGCACTGGGACAGCTGGGAAGGTGGGGTAGGATAGGGGAATCTTGCTTTGGTCCCATTATGATTAGGGATGACTGCCAGAAGCCACTAGATCCACTTAAAATTTAAAAAAAGCTACTTTGCGCAGAAGACACCAAGTCATGGTGGAAACCTTCTCTGTCCCTGCAGACTCGGAAAACATGGTCGTATGTGGAACTGCAGGTTTTAGGAAAAACATATAAACCAAAATCCTAAATGAAAGCAAATCCAGCATCCCAATTGCCATTCCAGCTCTTGAAGACGGGTGTAAGGGTGAATATGATGATATAGTGAAGTTATGGTATCTGAAAGCATTGGACAAAAGATGACCGGTATTATAGAGGAGGACAGGATGGGGCTTGCACAATGGAAATATTATTGGATCATATCAGGAAACGTAGAATCACAATTTGATGGCCTTATGCCTAACCCATGAGAAGTTTAACTCTTTCTGTAATGCACTTCGTCTTGCTCGGATTATATATGGGGAGGATGGAGGAGACGGTGTAAAGATTTTAGATATTTGTTGAGAGTCTTACAAAACATATAAAAGCAAACCGGTTCTCAGGAGGATAAAACCCACTTCTTCAGAGAAGCACAACGGCTTTGTTGCTAGAACTTACCTGCCACTAATAGAACCCGCACACCACAACTTCTCCATACCTTATGTTTTCCATCCCCTCTAGATTGTAAGCTTGCTAGCCGGGTCCTCTTTGCCTAATGTATCGAGTTGTCTTAGTCTGTCGGTTCTAATTTTGTCAGACCCCTTGAATGTAGGGACTGTAAGAAGCGCTTCAGAAGTTGTTGGTGCTATATAAATAAAAGATCATAATAATAATATTAATAATAATGCCAGGAATTTGAACCTACATAATGCAAAGGTAACCTTTTATGCAAAGAAATCAGCCATAGGTTACAGAAAGAACTTTGCTAAAGGCACAGAAACCCATTAAAAATATATCTGAAATGATACAAAATAATTTTTATGTTATTTATATTTGTTTTCCCATTTTCATTATAACCTCTACTCTCCATAATTCTATGCGCCGACTGTATTATGTTATTCAGTCTACAAATATTCTATATATTCTATATGGAAAGTAATTTTTTTCTTAAATCTAATAAATATGAATTATGGGGTCCAGGGGGGGTGAACTTTAAACTTGTAAATGCACCTAATCTTCTGAGAGTTGATAAAAGACTCGGCTAAATGTTGCCAGTGATGTTTTGGGATAACGGTTGGCCAGACTCAGGCCAAGTTCAACCATTTAAGATTTTTTTGGCCAGAATTGGCTTTAGTTCAGCGGAAGAAATTGCTTTAATTTCCTATAAACCAAAGATCCACAATGTTTAAAATCGCTGAGAAACAGAGAGTCGAGTTTCCCAAAAGAGTTTTCCTGCCGCTACTATCTCTTATTAGAAACGCGATACGTTCCAATATATATTTTGCTTTATAACTTGCAAAATAGCGCTTGGCTTTTATATATTTACAGAAGGATGGGATTATTTTCTCAATCGTAGCCTGCGGTCTAATCAAATGTAATAGATAGAAAAATAAATAAAAACATGTGTTAGCTGTTTATTTAACAAAGAGGTTGAGACTGAGTCAATACTGAAGTCGTAAAAGCGCTACTGACATTTGGTAGCCCGTGTGTTCTGTGAGGGCCCGGCGATCGCTTTTTAGAACTTAAACATTTAAAGGGAAATTGTTTTCATTCCAATCCCTACCCGGTTTTATTTCGTTAACACGTTATGTTACAGAGACCGCGTTGATTGCAAGCTTCCTCGCCCACAACTGGAGCAACTCAGACGTTCGTTTGAAGTGAAACTTCCATAAAACTAAAACCAAAGGATGCATACTTTACAGGTGCCGAGTTTTAAAGATGCTGTTCCACTTAGTGGCAGCGCATGTTATAGCCAGTGTACAAAGCCTATGGAGACTGGGAAGACCTCGGAGTTTAGTTTATTAATTTATTAATAAGTTTGTCATATATAACATCGGTACAGCTGGTTCCTGCCCCCAGATAGATGACGAATCCTCTATGTACTTGGGATTTCTTGTTTCTCTTAGATTTTTAATGTATGCACAATAAAGGTTATTTTTTTATTTACATATCATAGGATAGGCTTATTTATTTTCTTTATATTTCAGTATTTTGTGGATTTTATTACCCCAGCCTTTATATTAGCAGTCTCCTCTCTTTATTGTATACAATTTTACGGTATTTTAATTATTGTGCCCAAATTCTGAATTGTGTGACTCTTACTGTGTCACTTATGCACGATACTATTAATCGTGAAATCCAATCTCGCTGAGATTGTGTCAAGGTTATTTTTTTTCTGAGAATTCACATTATAATTTGAGTATCACTTCTATTCTTTAAAGTACTCCTGCAGTCTCCCAGGAGTACTCATCTCTGGCGCCTGACGTCTCTTCTCAATAATGAGAGTTTTTGCTAATGATTACCCACCTAGCACTTGGCTTTGAAGTAGAAGCTGAGCTCTGTTACAATTTATTATGATTTCTTTTTTATACCTACGCTATTTTTTCTATTTCAGTTCTGAACATTTCCACCAAATCCTTAGTCAATGTAAAAAAAAAAAAAAAAAAACTCCGTCTCTCGTCATCTAAATGGCTTGTCATCTGAATGCATTACGTTGTGGACATATGTTTAGATCACAAAACCGCACTGACATATGGCAGCTCAGCAGAGACCCTACGAGCTGAATAAGTATGTAGACTGAGCTATCATCTTACCCAGCGCTGGTGGTCTCCAAACTGCACTGAGGGCCAACAAGGGGGGGGGGGGTTCAGGAGGGTACATCCAACACAACTGGCAAGGAACTTACTTGCCATCTGACATTTTCTACAAAAAAAATTAATATGCTAAAAAATGGAATGAGAAGTTGTTTTATGTCATATCTGAAAATATAGAGTGGTTTGAAGAAAATAAGAAAAAACGTATTATTGGAAATAATGAAATCAAAGAATTCTTTCAACAAGATATTGTTTAATTCTCTGTAAAAGAGTAAACCTGGGAAATTGATATTTTTAACCAGCCTACCAACTTTGCTCATTATGAAAGTCCCACCTCGGTGAGCGTCACCTACAAGAAGAGCTGAGCTGGTTCTGCATAAGGTATCTTAGGGTTAAATCTGTGAGATAAATGTACGGAGATCATCGATGGGTGCCTAGAATCTGGTCCATTTTTGATCCTAGAACAATAATCGTGAAATACCTGATATTTGTCATTCTCATGCAGCTTCTGTTTGAAAAGGTGGGAAAAAAAAACCGATTACTTGTGGAAATATCTGTATGATGTCACATTCAGGTTGTAACAATCATATTGCTATCCATTAGGATGATCACATTGCATACCTCCCAACACTCCCCCAAATCAGGACACCAGTGTTGGGCGGTGTGGCAAGAGGTAGGGACGGGAGGGCCAGCTCACAAATGGTCACTTGACCAGAATTGACACCTTGTGACGCTACCATCGCTGGAAGACTAAGTGCTGCTATAGCACATATCTACGTTGATTTTTGGGCAGGTCAGGGGACATCAAAGGATCTCCTCATCTGGCCAATGTTTCCCACTGCCTGCAAAAGAAGAGCAGCTACCCGGGACAGTGGGACACTGCTAAAAAAAAAAATTCTGACTGTCCAATAAAAACTGGTACTGTTGGGAGGTATGCCTTTGGCCATATTACAGGAGACACATTCATTGCACAGGTTTCTGACCAGCATGTAAAGTGCTGCCCCCTGCAGTATGTGCGATTTATAAACTCACAAAAAGGAATCACATACGACACATACTTCAGCACTTTACATGTGCTGGTCGGCCACACGTCTACCTCCTGGGAAAATGTCCAACGCGGTCACCCTACTACTACCCTACTACTGCCATTCTATGACTCTACTACTACCCTGCTACTGCCATTCTATGACCCTACTACTACCCCACTACTGCCATTCTATGACCCGACTACTACCCTACTACTGCCATTCTATGACCCTACTACTGCCATTCTATGACCCTACTACTACCCCACTATGACCCTACTACTACACCAATACTACGACCCTACTTCTACCCTTCAGGAAAGGACACAAAAGACATGGACCTAAGACTTAGGGTGCCCCCCACGTCCGATTCTACTATTTTTTGGCATCCCTGCCTGAAAATGTCAGTGTACAAAGTAATTCTTACAGAACAAGGATTTGCCTTGTCGTTTTTAATCAGTAATTGACGTATTGCAGAACGTGAGAGATTCTATAAGCTTAGTAAAAGCAAAGAGATCGTCTTGCTTGTATATTTTTTTATACTGTATTGCTTATTCTGGCATCAAATATTCAGCCTCTGTATTGCGCCTCGAAAATGTTTATTTTCACTGGAAACTGCTGTGGAATTTTAAAGGGATATAAGAAAAAAAAAACAGGTCAATATCCAGTTCTGTGCTCCTACGCCTCATATCCATTGCTAATTAAAATTATTTTCTGT
Organism: Sceloporus occidentalis; assembly: GCA_023333645.1. Classification (NCBI taxonomy): domain Eukaryota; kingdom Metazoa; phylum Chordata; class Lepidosauria; order Squamata; family Phrynosomatidae; genus Sceloporus; species Sceloporus occidentalis. Next base: position 3,152,046 of record JALMGF010000063.1, on the reverse strand, counting down.
GGCAAAAATCATCTGATTTCTTGAATGCGCTTTCCACGAGTCTCACATTTTACATCAATGCGATTTTTAACCATGATTACTTTTTGATCTTTGGCTTTTTAATGAATTGCTGGTGGTTCGCTCCTTTTTTTGTAGTTGACAACATTACAATGGGGTATAAGAAGGCCCGAGAGGGGCAAAAGCCCTCGGGGTCGGTCCTTATTCTTAAAACAACTTTCCAAATGGCCTGAAAGAAGGTATGACTAGAGGTGCGACCGGGCGAAGGGCTTCAGCAGGCCTAAGGCGGCAGCTCCAGGAGGGTGACAGCATAACAGGGAGCCCCAGGGCGATACCAGAGGTAAATAGTCACTGAGTTATTGTGACTGAGCCACTCATTATTGTGGTTATTAGGGTTGTAGATGGCTCATCCCTAGCGAACATTGTGAGCTCCTACTACAGAGCGACATCAGGGGGGGAAAGGGGAACAACGCTATTTAGGGACTGTCCCTTCTAAAGACATATGGCGGGTATAATATAATCCGGGACCCCCAAGTAACTGAGACGTACAAAGCCGCTATTCTTAGTAGAAAGAACAAATGGTGTGGGGAATACCCCATTCATTATCAGCGTCACTTCGTTAATGTTGGTGATGATGTAAAAGAGATGTCACTCCTAAAAAAAGATACAAATATGCGCAGTTATATTTATCGGAAGAGTGATTTTTTTTGGTGCAATCAGCAGATTGAGGTAGTGACGAAAGGTGTTTGTATTAGCAGACTTTTTGTAGTAAAAAAAAAAATTAAAAAATTCGGATTTAACCTAAAATACTCGTTTTATTTTATGCTGTCTGTGTAAAGTGCCAAATAATAACCAAATTAAGAAACACACCTATTGCTCTTTTAGAAAGTTAAAATAACTGCGAAATTGCGTTGTGAAGGAATATATAAGCTAATATAGAATATACAATATACTTTCATATACAATATCCTACTGTATATCTAGTGGGTATGTGGGTAAAGTCTCTTTTCTTCCTACGGGCTAACTATGCTTGATGGGAGTTATAACTAAGAACACTTTGTGGGCTACAGTTGCCTACCCCTGGTTAAATTCATTCATTCTACTCTCTAGTATACGAAGCAAATATTACTCTGAAGGTTTAATCACATGAAAACAACGCAGAAACCTTTAAAGATGCATTTTCAGTTTCTATGGCAGCAACCTATCGGTGACTGCTTTTGTGACACCTGACAATTAAGTGTTCCCAGCTAAAATGATGAAGCAGCCCATTTGTACTTCTTTCAATAAGTATTTGTGGAAAGGCTTTGGGTTTTCACCAATATTAGGAATAATGTTTCTATTGCCGCATTTGGTGTTAAATTCAGTATAGCCCAGGCCATTAGTCAAACTGTGCCAATTTTCTGTGAAAGAAGGTCCGTCTCGTAGCTGTTGTTTTACTACCAAGTAAATAAAATAACGCAATAATGGTGTTTAACTTGCTGGTTAAGGACTAGGGCTAATTTAGTTATGTGCCGGAATATTTAATTTGGACTTTCGGGCTTTTATGGAGCAATTCCCCGGGTGCCTTTGGAAACTGATATTGTATCGACCTAAAGTGGCCAGATGGCTTGCAAAGCTAACAACTGTTTTACCTGTCAGTTAGCTGTCCATTAAATGAGAGGAGTCTTGTGTTAAGTTATTTAATTACCTGCTGAGTAAAGAAGGGGAAAGGGGACAGGTCAAGATCAAGCTTTCCCTAGAGGCTCGAATAAAAAGCTTTGTGAACTCAAACTAGCAACGTGGAGAGCTTGAGAAGGGAAATCACTCACATAATTATTTGTGTCAGAAAATAAAGCTCTAAAAGAGCCATTACTGTGAAATGACCTGGAATATGAGCGGTAAATAAACAGATTCAGAACGGTTTAGGGGCAGGGACGCTCTGACACATTTAGCTCAGGGGTGGAAATGGCTTTAGAGAACAAGGCACACGGAGATGGGTCAGCAGTAGCCCCAAGTTACGACGGGATTAAAACCCTCACCCTCATACCTGAGAATTTTGCTAAATTAGCTTCTGAGGTTTCAAAGCATTAACTCATTAGATGTGCACCTAGAAGATTAAATGCAGCCATTAATTGTAGCACTGATTTCCCTGGATACAATTCACAAGCCGCTGGCACAAGTATAGTTCTGCCTTGGAGTATGAAGAATCCACATTGAAATTTTATTTTATTTAATTTATGGAAAGAAAGAAATGACAAACAAAAAGAGTATGAGATGCTCACCAAGACAGACGTTTCATACCCCACCAAGACAGACGTGCACCCCGCTTAGGAGCTTCTAAAGTTTTATCCATATACTGTTCAGTCCGAGGCAAATTTCCCCTGCGCAAGGTAACCAACAACCCCAGATTTACCCCAGATTTAGGAAAGCACCTCCTGGCAAAAAACATTTATGAGGAGGTTACTCCTTTACCAGATGAACTCTGTCTATTATATTTTAATCTAATATATACACAATATTTTATTGTCGTTAACTTTCAGCGCTGTGCGATTCTGGCCAGCCATCCCATCGTGCAAATGAATGCTGGTACTTGAGAAGTTCCTATTACAAACGTCAAAGCTCCACAAATATACAATCCTTCTTCCTCAATCTACAAATTCACAATTATCGTCTCCACCATCTTCCTGGAAAACAAAATCTCCCCAATGTTACGTATCTCCCGAAATGAAAAATAAACTAAAACAAAATGGATATTTAAAGTTTAAGCCCCAAATAAACGCAAACTATTAGAAACAGGATAATAATAATAATAATTGGAGTTTACAGAACAGCTATGGTTTCCACTCTCTGACTTCACTATGTATTATGAAGGGCCAACCCCAGTGAGCTTTTGCTGCAAAGAAGGCTGATCTGGCCCTGCATAATGCATAATTCAGTCATTGTGATGACTTTCATGGAACGAGATTGAGTTAGCCAGACATTACTGTTTATATACTATGGTGGACTCCAGCATTGAGTGTAGACAGGTAACTACTGGACAACTCAAAGGACATTAGCTTACTGAGATGCCATAACTTTAGTTTCCAGCTCCAAGTTCACGCAAAGCTTTGGCCACAATGTATCAATGATGCCATCGGCTCTCAACTTTTATATATGGAGAATATCAACTTTGTCCCACCGTACTACTTTTCTTGCTCTACCGCTATTCACATTCAAGGATGATTAACATAATCTAGATACATAGAAAAGATGGTATTACGTTTTTATGTGGTTTTTTTTTTGTAATTTGGGTTAAAATGGTGGCCGTCCAGAAGAAGTGACGCAATAGGCTAGTGTCCAGCGTTCCTTACTGGAAATCCAGTCACTGAGATCACAACAGGCGGAACGTAACACATTTTTAATAACTTGCAGGATGCCTGGCCCTCTATAGCCATTAGAGCTTGGCGCCCCCTAAGATTTTCCCTGGATATTTCCAGGCAAAGAGCATTGACTCAAGTTAATGATAGAAAATGTAAAATGCAAGAAGTAGATTTTTTTTATTATATAATAATCGTTAGGGTTTTTTTATGATTATTCCCATGGAATTTGGCACCATTTTGTAATATAATTGAAACATAATTTTTTGTTACGAATGGAGACTTTCAATGTCCTGAAGACCACACACATCTATATAACTGGGAGGATGTTTTTATCAGTTCCTGTGAATTCTCCTTCGGTGATTGCCAAGGTAAATTCTCCCCATTCTTTAACACTGTGGGGTTTAAAATATTGTGTAAAAAAATACTTTAAAAAACTGTATATTATACAAATGGTACTTTTATAGATTTGTATACCAATAGGTTTCTATTATATCTGTAAATTAAAACATGCAGCTGGACCTTTAGGATCGCCATTATTTTCAGGACTCGGTTTTTAACATGTTGCTGACCACTACCTATTAACTCCTTTCCTGCATTACGGTCCAGTAACTACTTCTTTAAGGCTTTCTCCTTATCCTTGTCCTCACAAAATTACATACATTTGTCTTGTACTTACTTGCAAATGCTCAGTCACCTTTATACTATTTATTAAAAAAGTGTTAAGATCCGTAGTTTAAATATGTTCAATGTATTTGGAGAACTAGACTGTTTTTGATCAATAATGTGTAAGGAAACGGCAGAAAATGTGTTTACAAATGTAATTGTGCAAATAAAACACATTATTCTGCTAAATTATTATTATTATTATTATCCTTTATTTATATAGCGCCAACAGTTTACGCAGCGCTTAATACAATACATAAATTCAAGGGATATGACAAGACAAGAATTGACAGACTAAGACAAACCGATACATTTGGTGGAGAGAGCCCTGCTCGCAAGCTTACAATCTAAATGCCTTGTTGCATAAGTAACTAGGGGGTCATAAATAATGCATAAAACATATTGGTAAAGCCCCACCCCTAACCACACCCCTTATAACAAAGAGGTGTCGATGTTGGAAATGTTGGGCAGTATGGTATATTGCCGATCATTAATGAATAGTTGTTGGCCACCTATGGCATCTCTACGTACTATGGGCTATATTTCCCTCGACGCACAAGAGGAAGGGGTTAAAAGTCATTTGTCTTACAAACTTTTTTTAAAAGGTATTTTTTAGGGCTGAAGAAGAACCATGGGAAATAATTACCCCACCGCCTGGATCACATCCACAGTAACAAGCGAGTTATGGAAGGAAGATTCTTGGTTCATGTCAGTTGAATGAATTTAATACGCATTGTGTATTTTTTTTGTTTAATGTTTGGTTGCCCCCCCCTTCACAAGCAGGAAGACTTTAAGGTATAAAACCCTTAAAGTGCATCGACTGAAAAGCTGCTGATTTATAAGCAGTCAGTGTTTATGTGAAGTACTTATATGATCTCGGTTAATAACCAGATGTTCCCATCAGTAAATCAAAACCCAGTTGCGTACTGTTTGGTAGAGTGTGGTTGACAAGTTTAATTGGAAAACATGACCTCCTTCTGGTTGTTATTAAATAAAACAAAACCTCCCTCCACTAGCTAATAAAATGTTAAACGCAGCCCCCCATCTGTAAACACGAGAAAGCAAAACTCGGTCTTAAGGAAGTAAACTGGACTTAAAGTCAACGATTTCAAATGTTTGAAGAAATATAGAATACTGACCAGACTATCAAAGCCTAGAATAATTAATAGCTGCCAACAGTTCTAAATCTGCTGGGAAGTCCCAACAACAAACAAAAGTTTATATACAAACTGGCATGTCTGGGAACTTTCGGGGTCCAGCTACCTGAAGCCCTTTCGGTTCAAGGGGACTGATGACGTTGGGAGCAGGACAGGTGATGTTTATGGAAGGGGCCAGAGCTGTTTTGGGGGGCTCTTTAAATTTGTATGGGGGCAGCAAGGGACATGGGCAGGGACACTCCCACAGCCCGGAGGTTTCCCACCGTGACCTGGAGAACAGAGCAATGACACCAAGACTCTGGGCAAAACCCGGAGACTTCCCAGGTATACCAAATCGTTCTTACCCAGTTATTGGGACTGATCCTTCCTGTTTATTTTAGGTAAAGAGAACCAAGATATTGGCAAGTGTGTCTCTGGGAAAATGTAACCAAGTGGACAGATAAGGAGTATGTGGAGGATAACAGGTGGGTTATCTGAGTTTACAGTCTAGCAGGTATCTTGTAAGGAAAGTATAATGCTTATAATATATGTAATATAATTTATTATGAATAGCCATTTATAGTCATGTTTCACTTGTCAGTATATATAAAAATAGCAAAACATGAAGCTTTTCACAAAATGCGTATTAAATGTGTAGATTGTTGTTTTTCTGAAACCAGGATGCCCCTTTTTGCTGCCCTGTTGTCAGTCTTTTCCAGGATCTTATGTACGCAAAAAAAAAATCCCAAAAATGGACATGGATAAGGTCCCACTCAATAAAGTTTAAAAGGGGGCAGTATTTGAGGTTATGCCACCCTTTCTGGTTATGGATTGATAGCAGACCCTGTGGCTGTTTCACGATTGCAGGGATCACAACCAGTTTGAGAATGTCAAATATTTGTAAAGAGCTCTTGTGCTGTCCGCATAACTGTCTGCGTCTCTCTCTTTTCATTGATGTGGGGTCTGCTATTGTCCTGGCTGGAACAGGAGATCGAAGGAGCCATATGTCTAACATCTGCCCCAGCATATGCCCGATCTTTCCTCAACATAACCTTTTCAGTTGAAAGGTAACAGAATCCTGAGGCATCTACAGTCCACAAAATTGTAACAATCACTTAAAAACTCATCTGTTTGAGAACAAAGTGCTTTGCTGAGCGTTTGCGTTAAAGTGTTATTTCATACGTAAAAAACAGGTGAACAGCTGCATGTGGCGATTGATAAACAGGATAGCCCGGTTCAGAAGTCCCAGTGGAAATATTAACTCGCGTGGATCTGAATTATGTAATATTGGAATGTTCCCACACCCCTTGTGGCTGATTGGTATGGCCCTGGTGTTGCAGCTCAGTCTCACATTTGGTGGTGTATGTCTCTGGTAGGGTCAATGAGTCCTGCTTGCAAATCAAGTGTAAATAAACATAGTTTGGGATTGTGGTTTCAGATGACTTTTCTTACCTTTATTTTGTTGACAATGGCTGGTCAACCAACTAATCCAGCATTACAGGGGTGTTATTATGGTGCAGAAAAAGATGAGATTGTGGGAACAGCAGTGAAGACTTGAAAGTTGTACAATGGTATTGAAATGTTAAAGGTATTGCTTTAATTTCAAACGATAAGACATAATGCAGTGGAGTAACAAAAAATGCCCCCGGAAGACGGGGCCCCAAAGCTCATCATCTACACACACAAACAGTAACATAATTATACACACTAACATACTTACACACAATTATACAAACATTAAAATACCTAAACTTGCAAAAAATAAACTAACATACTTACACACACACATACTAACACACACTAACATATGTACTTGCACATACAGTAACATACGAACAAACTTACACACATACAATGACATATTTTCACTCACCAACATATTACACAATAAAATATCTCCACACAGATTTACACACACAGTAACATAGTGACATATTTACACACACAGTAAGACACATACACATACAATAATATACTAACACACACAGTAATGTACTTACACACACACATCACACTAACATACAAACACATACTTACACATGCTAACATATCTACTTGCACACACACTGTACTAGCATACAGTAACATATTTCACGCACTAACATTCTTACAAACACACAAATACTTACACACATACAGTAACATCCTTACCGACTAACATCCTTACTTGCACACACACATACTAACAAAACACATACTGTAACATACACACTAACATTCACACACACATAGCTACTTGTGTTGCCTCAGGAGGGGGCAGCTCACACGTCGCCTGTGTCTGAGCTTTTGGAAATGATGTCATATCTTGGTTCACCAACCTGACAGGTGTATTTAGTTAGAGTAAAATAGTGTTTCCTATTTTTCCTTTGCAGGTTTAGGATGTTTTAGAGTGTCTTTGCCCTATCAATTTGCCTCTTTTGGTTTGTATAGTGAATGTAGCTATAGGTGAGGATCTAGGTGAGAATGGGTGAACACGGGCATTTTCATTGTGCAGAGAATAACAACAAATTTGGGAGGATATGGCTTTTTGGGGGGGCTTCTACTGACTGGTGTGGTCCTAGTTTGAAAACGTGCAGTACCTATACTAACCACCAGGGGACACAAAACACATGCAAAACTACCAATTAGCAGTGTAAAACATTGGTGGAATTCCAAAACTAAAAGCAAGGTATGGGTTTGTATAGCTAGTGACAATGAACAGGTTTTAGATGTTAGAATGTCAGAGCTTTCTCCTACACAATGCTTTTTACAATTAAAGATGACTTGGGTGTTTGATAACAGCTGCAGGTCACCAAGGTGAATCATTTCATTTGACAGATGACAGGTCTACTTTGCATAGAAATAAGTTTGATCTATACCTTTTTGTCTGAATTACTAGCAAATCTTTTTAGAATCTTTCTTCTTACTAGTTAATAGGATGTATATGGAAAGTACAGTATGCCGAGGCAGTATACATTTAACTACTTAACCCTATAGCACAGATCACTGGAGAGATTTAACAGGGTTAACCTTTCATAAATAAAGGGGAACCGCCACAGCATTTATCATAACTAAATACTAGTTAAGCCCCTGTAGCTTGCACTATTGAGCCCTGCATGCTGATCACAGTGAGATTATTGCTGGGGAGATTGGAGGGAAGAGAGTCAGAATCTATTTTTAATGAAATATAAATAACAATAAATAGATAATATAGGGAGCTCAGTGATGTCACAGCGACATCACTACCATTCATAAGACATAATAGCTATTCATACTGCACTGGGAACAGTATTTAACAATATTTAAAAAATTAAATTTAAAAAGTGCACCTTCATCATATTGCCCTAGTACTACAGGTAAAAATTCTACCCCCCCCCTTACTACCACTAAACCTCTTAAGCCAGTGGTATTAAATGTAGTGCACTATAGGGCAATCTATGGAATCTGATGGCGCTATATAAATACATGTGATATATGTAAGGGATGTATGTGGTGTATTCCTATAATCAGCATATATTTCAGAACACAAAGTGATCAGCAGCAGCACCTATTGTGGAGAATGAATCCTAAGTGGAATTGCATTTTTTTATTATTTTAGTATTTTAGTTTTTTTTTTCATATTATTACTTGTATTATGTAATTATATTATTATTATTATTAGATTATTGTTATTAGTACTTATTATTAAGTTTTGTGCATTTCTATGGTTTCAAATCAAAACCCTACGTGTCTAATTTGTGTCGTCGAACGCAGAAAAGAGAAATCTTGATTAAATCAACACATGGTAAAATGTACTAAAGGGGTTAAAGTGCAGTGTCAGTCTAGACAATGAATGCCGTTTAATGGCTTCATTCCCATACACCTCTTATTTTATTTGAAAATTACAGTCGCATATTTGTTAATCGTGTCTGCTTTTTTTTTTTTTTTGTTTTGTTATAATGGTAACAATTAAAGTCTGATTCACAAATATATTACACGATTCCCTACAATAGAATCCTCCAGGTCTGCCAATAAAAAAAAAAAAAAAAGTTTATTAGGGAAATAAAATATGATTTCTTTGGGCCACACAATGACTTTGCCTGAATTATTTTCCCAGCAGTGGTATATGTCAATCGAGTATTACTTTAGCCCATGTTACATCATTAGTGGGGGCATTAAATCTACCCCCTTGATCATGTGATTTATCAAACTTAAAGTAGCACTGATGCAGACACGTGAATCATTTTAAGAAGAACAGAGTTCCTTTGCTTGTTACCCAGGGCCGTCCTCCACTGGGGAACCGTCTTATTGAAGTTTTTTTTAAACTTTCCTCTGGATTGAATGATGCAAAGCAGATCTCTTGGGCTGGCGCCTAAGCGTTATTACCTTCAATTACAATAATTGTTGCCTATCCAGTTTGTGCATTTTCCCCTGAGGGATCTCTCTCTCTCATTCTCTCTGTCTCTCTCTGTCCTGTCTCTACTCCAAGCCGTCTGCTTGCACAGTTTTTTGCTGCCGCTTTACTCACCTTACAATTGCTACTTTTTTTTTGGTGTGCAGACATGCGTTAAATTGTTAAACGATAAATAGTTTTAAAATCTAATATATAGAGTTAGGATAATCGGTGTTATTACATTTACAGGTTCTATAAAACAAACAAGAAACAGATTTATTTATAAAGTATGAGAATCAATAATAAAAATATGCATGTATTTATTTATATATATATATATATGTGTGTGTGTGTGTGTTTACATATATATATATATACACACACACAATGAATTGTATTATATTACAAAATACTTAGGTCTGAATAAATAAGGCATTATAAAAATATCTAGAAAAGTATCATGAAAGTATCGCTGTTATTTATCACCGTCTAATAAGAACGCCCCCTTTTGATAACTAAAAAGCATAGAATAAAGTAAGATTGAGAAGTTTGTGAATTGGAGAGTTTTATGCTCAGCTCAATAAATCTCGCGTCAATGTAGATTTGAAATAAAACATGACACTTAACATATATTGTACTCCCTAAAGGAAATGTCGGCGTCCTGTGATTCCTGTGCGGTTGTAGCTGTTTTAGCAGAGAAGAGCCTATTATTGAACGGTAAGCTTGTGCAGTATTGATTAACAAAAGGTGGGCATTGTTACCCCTAATGAAGAGAGAACTCACACAACCAAAAGCCAACTGTGCAGCTGGCAGAGCTGGAGGAGTTCTACATTCTTTGATTTATATAGCGCCACCATATTCTGTGGCGCTGTACATTGGGTAAACAGGATGTAAGAAATAGTGTATCATGTAAAGATTTGGATTTACATAAACAAAAGGTGAGAAAACCCCTAATCAAAAGAGTGGTGTATTCTGGTCTAGGCTGACTACGCAAAGACCCCTCTGCCACATAACTGGGGGCAGATTGCCGTACGGGGCCATATACAATACGGATCACTATGCACAAGCTCCGTTGTAATCTTACTCAGGAGGTAAGTGTTAGCAGGGGGTCCTGGGTCAGGCCTAGGGCAGCACCCAGCCAAAATATGCCATCAGTGTGTTTATGGGATATGCAATGTCTGCACACAGGTCTGTACACAGAGGAGGGCTGACGATGGAAATATTTTTCTTCTTTGGCGTGTATTCACTAAGAAGCTGAGCGGTCAGTCTATGACCAGACGTGACTGGACTTGCACGCTCAGTGCTCATATAAAACACGTTGTGTGTCAGTGGGCCAAAGCACACGTTGTGGTTTATTTATAAATATACTGGTCCCAGGGGTCGGCAGCAACAGGACTGATGCTGGTGGGTGGCTATTTACAGACCTTGAATGGACACGTTTCCTACTTCTGTCTGGTGAAGAGTTTTATAACTAGTGTTATCATCACAGCATTGAATATGCTACAGCCCCAGAGTTTTGGTCACCTCATAGCTGCCAACAGTCCTGAATTAACTGAGACATGTTCAATAACCAGCAGATGAATGTCCTCGCTAGTATCCATCGATACTGCTTTCCCATGTTTGATGCATGAATTGGGCACCACTCATCCATAAATGAGGTAGAGACAGGACTTTCCATGACCAGAAAGTCCCACGGTGTCACACCACTGCCCACTCGCAAGCCTACGTGTTTCATGGGAAAGGGAAATACAGATTTTGGTGCCTATGTGTCCTACATGACAGTGAAAAAAAGGAAAATTCTTGTATTTAAATATTTTATGAACAATATAAGAGGCATCCACAAGAAATGTCCCTAAGAGACATCCAGTGTGTGAGCGCCACATTTTCCTATACACTTGTAAGCCCAGGGATCTCCTTTCTTAATGTCTGCATATTGATCGCACCCCTTTCATAATGACTACTTTATATTACACAACTGCACTTATTGTACGTCTCCTTTATTATATAATTACATCAGGTACCGCCAAATAAATAAAAATATACACACATAGAGCCATAGAAAGGACATTAACGGACTATTCTACGCGAGTATTTATCTCCACCTTGTTTCTGCAGATGTATCATTAATCACTTCCGCGTGACACCGGGGAAAATCATTATACCTGATAACACGGTTAACGTATCAGACGTTTAAAAAAAGTCAAAGAACAAATTGTATTAATGGTTTTGGAACTGGAATATGAGTTATGGCACGGTACCAAATATGCATGATTCATAATCCTTACCGCGCTGTCTGTTGTAAGGGGTGCTTCCCATCTCCCATCAAGGAGCTTTAACAGAAGATCTCGTTATATTAGCGGTAATTGCGTTGTTCGGTTCGTATACCAGCTGTTGCATGCACATACGCTTTCATATTTCAGAGATGACATGCGGCGTTTGTCTGAGTCATGATGCCGTGTAATAAAAATAATTTGTATGGAAGAAAAAAGCTTTAGGAGACAATAAAACTTAATCATGTACACGGCTCTAATGAAGGCTTCTCAGGCGGCTCCATGCTTAGGATATAAATAATTTAAGGGATTGGGGGGGTAAAAGCAGCGCCGCAATTAGTTATTTCATCAAAGTGTTTGCTGCTATTTCAAGTTACCAGAAAGTACATTTAAAACACAAGCCTCCTAATTAATGCCATTTAAAGAAAGAAGCCGAGATTTGGGATAAGACAGGAGACTCCCCTGAGGTGGGTCTGATAGAAGAAGTCAAAGCAAACGGATAAAGTCGAAAGGGACGCTAACTTCCCTATAATATAAAGACTCCGGCGGGTGTCAGAATCTGTATTCTGCTAAACCCTCCGCAGGGATTATTGTCTTAAGCAACTGTCTTTTCTTCAAAAGAAAATATATATGTGAAAACTTGCAAAATGAGCTTAAATGCACAAGAAAAAAAGTTCTCGTTACCAAAGGAAGTGATGTACACATTCTTGGAGCTATTATTTTTTAATTCAATATTTGGGGTCTCTTAACCTTTTCTGTACCGAAGCAGAGAAAGTTATGATTTGGGTCGAAGTACTTCCTCCTTCAATGTTCCGGGTAACATTTGGTTGTGAGAAACACTTTTAAAATACATTACATTAAAATAGCGCACATATATCAATTCTACGGTCTGCTATGATAGATAACAAAAAAATATTCACCAGTTATCTGTATACCTGAGGACATTACATTTATTTATATAGCGCCAGCAGATTCCGTGGCGCGTTTACAATCAGCGGAATCATTTGAAATCACTAACAGCAATAACAAAGTGTACAAAAGGAGAAGCGGGCCCTGCTCTTGCGAGCTCACAATCCAGGCAGCCGGACCTCTTCGGGATGCAGGTTTGCAGGCCCGTTAACATCAGTGGGCGGAGCTCTTGAAGTCAGTGGGTGGGACTAATAATTGTATGGGCGGGGCTAGTCCAAAATGCATTAAACTTGTAAGGCGTAGAATTAAACATAGGGGTCTAAGGGGAAGAGACCTGGTGATTTTACCCTCTAAGAAGAGCCGAGCTGGCTTTTTATAATGCATAAATAATCGAATAAGGTGAAATTCTGAAATAAGTCATAAGTAAACACTGGGTTTTTTTACCCAAATGTTAGCTTACAGTGACATTCGTACAGCCAGTCTATTTAAATTCAGTCTTCTGTAGCCCCAGATGCACGTTTCAGAAGACCACATTACCTACGTGTTTCAGAAAGCAAGCTGTTCATTTGCAAGTCTTTCATGTGAAGCGAACACTCAGGCTATCCTCCCTCTTCAAATTGTTGGTGTCTGTTCTAGGCATGAAAGCCGGCCTCGGGCATTGTCTCCTCCGGAGAAGACGCATGATATTTTAGCCATTCTAGTAATTTTCTACCATTATCTGACTATGTACTAGAAACATGTAATTTTTTTGTTCTCGAGTTTTTGAACATTAATTTCCTTTAAGATGCCTTGAAATTAATTCATTGCTAGACTGAAGATTATAAACCAAGCTATACAAAATTGGATGATAGGTTTGTTACAATAAAAAGATGGTAAAAGAAAAAAAATGGAATCTCTACCCTAGTGTAATTAGTTAAAACGGATGAACATATCCATGTTAAAATTAAAGCATACTTTTCACCTAAAAAAATTACATTAAGATTTAATGTAGCAATTAAGGTTGTTACCTATTTTTTGAGAATTTTTTTTTAATATATTCTTATTTTGAAATAAACATAAGATCCACAAAATTGCATTATATTGGGACATATTCAGCATAAAATATTATGAATAATTTTAAAGAATAGGGCAGGATAGGAGAGATGAGAGTAAGAGTATGAAATAATAAGAAATAATATTTTTTCGATGTCACTTTTCATTATATACACACAATTAATTTGATGCGAGTGGAGCACAAGTACGCTACTACGCATGTACAAGAAGGGTACTTACACAGTGATTTAGTTAAAAAATATGTTGTGTTTATAGGTCTGCATGCTTGGCTTTGAGATCAAATATATGATAAATACATTCGAAATAAAAGATGTTTATTGTCTCCTGCTACTGTATCTCACAGGTTATTTTCCATGACGATGCATTTTTACAATCCTAATAGTAGGTGTTATTTTACAGTCTGCTGTTCCCTGTATGCTGATTGACACCTTGATGTGATAAGGCACCCCCACACCCTATTTGGCATCTTGTTATCTTCCCAATTTTACTATGGAGGGGGAAGGTTGCTGGGGAATTTTAATGTCTAAAATATATTGCCTCTTTTTGTTTTGTCCCGCCAACACCTGCCCCTGATTACCAGCCCTACTTTCATTAGGGTGACAATATTGGCCGTGTTTTCCATGACACATGTGATTTCTACATATTGCTGACCAGCCCAGATAAAATGCTGCCCTGAAAGGGAACCAAGTAGTCAGTTATACATCCCCCATACTGCAGGGCAGCATTTTATCTGGGCTGGTCAGCAATATGTAAAAATTATATGTGCTCTGGAAAACATGGCCGATGGGGTCACCCTACTTTTCATGTTATGTGCATGTATGAAACCATTTTGTCTCCTCCCCCAGCTGCCTCCACGGAAAGCAGGAAGCATTTGTGTGTACACTTCTTGCACATGCTCAGTAGCACTCAGCTCAATGGAAGTAGCAGCAGCCAATCAAATGTTTGCTATCTGAATACTAATGTATTGCAAGCATTCATGTGATTGGCTGCTGTTATTCCTACTGATTTCAGTGGCAGATCATCTGTCATCCACTGATGGGAAGTTTGCCTCCTGCTTACTCTTGCCCTGCCCCAAGAGATTAACACAGAGGACTAACTGGGGGCCAGAGGACGGAGAGCTTGGTTGAAATCTGGAGGATTTCCAGCCCTGATAAAGCGCCACCCATGCCTTCCATAAAGAAGTCACCACGTGTAAACCCCCCTTGATGATATCTTATACAAACACTTCTCAGAGTGACACTTACCATTGTGAAAACAAGTCTGGACTAATATGCAGATTATCCTAGGCAACCTAGGCTAAAGCTCCTATACAATGGTGGGGGGCAAAGTCAGGGGCCACAGCGTGCGTTCTATGGTTGTACAAGGAACAATTATCACTTTATGAATTAGGCCAAACAAAGCACACATGGGGTCTAATATCTTGCCTATGACCAGCTGCTATGGATACTCAAGTAAACCGTCCCTTTAAACTAAGGCTGTAAGTGGCTGAAGACCATTATATTCATGATGTAATACAATACTTTAAGGAGGCCGAATGGCATCTGTCCTCATTCAGTTATTGAGATGCCGGTCAGACAACAAAGCCATGCTCTCTTTGGAGTCTACAGACCATCCTCACCTAGAGATCACTACACAAAAGTTACTGGCAAACAAAAAATCACGCACTACAGTGATAAAGCATATTTATTTTTGTTTAAAGCGTGATATTTAGATAAATGTGTATTTATGAAGATAAGCCACATGCCACCTTGAATTACACAGCCAGTTAAAGAACGCAGAGAATTCTATGCCAATTGGCAACAGCACGAGACAAACTGAAAGAGCTTTGTAGTATAACCGACATACAGAACATAGTTATTTAATGCTGAAGATAACTGAAGCTATCATGTATGGCATGGCTCGCCGCAGGTTTCACTTGGAGTATGCGTTTATTTGTTTTTTTCTCGTTTTAAATAGCGGATGTGGCATTAATGGAATTTCATGGAAATACGAGATGTAAATGCTATATTTTCTCACTCTGACAATGACTTACTCCGCTCTGAAAGTTAACTTAAATGGAGGATCAAGTAGGGTTTACAGAATCTAAATTGTAAAGAATATCCAGATAATGTGTATCAAGCTGCTTGACAGATTATAGGCTACAATTATTAAAAAATAATAAAACTTGTGTAAAAAACTCAGTAGGTGGTCCCTGATATTAGCTTTGATTCCTATCATAATGCTTTTAAGGAGGGATCATGTCTCATTGGGATCCAAATCCCTCTTTCCTCCCCGATGTCTCTTTTCTAGGAGCTCAGAGTATTTTCTACGTATGAGTATGTCACCGTTTTCCATATCCCTAAAAGTCACTAAGATATGTTTATGGACAGTAGAAACACATTCCTAAATCAAATGACGTGAGTAAAATACGCTTTGTCTAAAATTCCTTTGAAAAGCAAGCGCTTAGTCTAACCCCAACTCACCAACAAATTGCCGTTTAGTGAACCAACCCCTATAGCTCATCTCATAAAAAAATGGAAAGCTTTAAAAACTCTTTAAAGATAACGATGGTGCACTAATCAATGGTGATACTTTACACACACTGATACTTATAAATCAATTTTATATAATCAAATCTCTCTCTATATATATTATTGTATATATATATATTTTTTTTACAGATTTAGCTGCATTTATTGCAGGCAGGTTGAACAAGAAAGGGTGTAGTGACGGTAAATTTACTGGAAGCACATTACCACTAGCACATTATTCTACCTCTGAGACATGTAATTTGCAGCTTTACAAGCCTCTGTAGTCTTGTAGTTTAACTGTAATCATTAAGTTTAACCCGACACTTGCTGGAGGAGTGAGAAGGACATTGCTTTGCAGATTACTGCAACTCATTGGTTTAAGAGTTTAATGCCTATAGGTTGAAAAATAAAATAACACTTGGTTGGTTTTTCTTGTAATCCAATGCATTATCATAAGACTTTTGTATATATATATATATATATATATATATATATATATATATATATATAATGTTTGTTGATAAATAAAAATGTTAATAACATATAGACACAAAATACATAGGAGGCAATTTATACTCATGTATGTTATATGCATCATGCTATATAATATATATATATTATATATCCTATTCCTATCATTAATATATTATATATTAATATATTATATATCCTATTCCTATCATTAATATAATATATATATATTATATATCCTATTCCTATCATTCTCAACCAGCAAACTCAATCAACATGCGCAACCTAACCAATCTTATTCCTATCATCTCCAACCATAAACTCCCTCCCGTCTTTAACTGTGCCCTATGGAATGCCCGCTCGGTATGCAACAAACTCGCTTGTATACATGACCTTTTTCTGTCTCATGCTTTTAACCTCCTAGCTCTTACTGAAACCTGGATCCCCTCCCAAGACACTACTGCTTCTGCTGCACTCTCCTTCGGAGGACTACACTTCAGCCACACTCCTAGGCCTGATGGCAGAAAGGGTGGTGGTGTAGGCATCCTTCTCTCACCTCACTGCACCTTCCAGAATATACCAAGCCCTCCCTCCCTCTCATTCGGTTCCTTTGAAGCTCACACAATCCGTCTTTTCTCTCCACTCTCTCTTCAAATTGCTGTCATATATCGCCCTCCAGGCCCTACCTCGCAGTTCTTTGACCACCTTTCTGCCTGGCTCCCTTTCTTCCTCTCTCCTAATATCCCCTGTCTTATTCTGGGTGACTTTAACATCCCTTTAGATATATCTAACAACTCTGCAAGCTCCAAACTCCTCTCCCTGACATCTTCCTCTGGTCTCTCTCAATGGACTAATTCCCCTACGCACACTGAGGGACACTCACTCGATCTGGTTTTCTCCAGATCATGCTCCCTTTCAGATTTCTCCATTTACCCCTTCCCTCTGTCTGACCACCACCTCCTATCTTTTTCTCCAGTGCTAACCCCTAACAAGACATACTTACAACGCTCACCTCATACTTGTAGGCCATTACCAGAAAATACCATTACCCAACTGTCAGCCTCACTCGAACCTCTCTTACCTTCCATGTTAACCCTTTCCTGCCCAGACACAGCAGCCTCTTTTTACAACAACACACTTGCTTCATCCCTCGACACCATAGCTCCAATTACTACAAGTTACCCCCGACAATTTAAACGCCAACCATGGCATACCAAAACCACACGGTATCTTCAGAAGTGCTGCCGCACAGCTGAGCGCTACTTCAGAAAATCAAAATCCAGCGAAGACTTTACTCATTATAAATTCATGCTTCACACCTACAACTCTGCCCTCTCTCTCGCCAAACAGCTCTACTTCTCCACTCTCATATCCTCTCTTTCTTCCAACCCACGACGCCTTTTTTCTACTTTCAACTCCCTTCTCTGTCCCTCCACACCCACACCACAAACCTCTCTCACTGCCCAAGATCTTGCTACCTACTTCAAAGAGAAGATCGAGACTATTAGAAAAGACCTCTCTTCCTTACAACTCCCTCCTACACCACTCACCACCACCCTCTCTACTCCTACTATACTAACTGCCTTTTCCCCTACAACCAAAGAAGAGATAGCCACTCTTCTTTCTTCCTCTCACCCAACAACCTGTCCCCTTGACCCCATCCCTTCACACCTCACAAAGTCTCTATGTCCATCCCTTGGTCCATCACTTACCCACCTATTCAATCTTTCTCTATCATCTGGATCTGTACCATCTGCCTTCAAGCATGCGCTAATCACACCAATTCTAAAGAATCCTTCCTCAGACCCCGTCTGTTTGACTAACTACCGCCCTATCTCTCTGCTTCCTTTTACCTCTAAGCTGCTTGAACGGATTGTGTACAATCGCCTCACTAACTTCTTCTCCTCTAATTCCCTCCTTGACCCTCTACAGTCTGGTTTCAAACCTCTTCACTCTACTGAAACAGCTCTAACAAAAGTCTCCAATGACTTGCTCTCTGCCAAAGCTAAAGGTCACTACTCTATTCTAATTCTACTGGATCTCTCTGCTGCTTTCGATACTGTTGATCACCACCTTCTTCTTGACTCACTTGCTTCTATGGGCATTCGAGATACAGCTCTCTCCTGGATCTCCTCATATCTGTCTAACCGTTCCTTCTCTGTCAACTTCTCAGGCAACACATCTTCGCCCCTTCCACTTTCGGTTGGTGTCCCCCAAGGTTCAGTCCTTGGCCCTCTGCTGTTCTCTCTTTATACTTCCTCTCTTGGCAAACTAATCAACTCATTTGGCCTCCAGTATCATCTATATGCAGATGATACCCAAATCTACCTGTCTTCTCCTGATCTCTCTCCATCTCTCATGTCCCGGATCACCAGCTGCTTGTCTACTATTTCTTCATGGATGTCACAACACTACCTGAAACTTAATCTTTCTAAAACGGAACTCATTATCTTCCCTCCCTCCATCTCCACTCCACTACCTGAATTCTCTATCACCATTAACAACACAACAATCTCTCCTACTAACCAGGCCCGATGCCTTGGGGTCATCCTTGACTCAAACCTCTCCTTCAACCCTCACATTCAGTCCCTCGCCAGATCCTGCCGCCTGCACCTAAAAAACATCTCTCGTATCCGCCCATTCCTCACCCAAGAGTCCACAAAAACTCTGGTTCATTCACTTATCATTTCCCGTCTTGACTACTGCAACACTCTTCTGGTTGGCATTCCACTGTCTCGACTCTCTCCACTACAGTCTATCCTTAATGCCGCTGCTAGGCTCATCTTCCTTGCACGTCGCTCCTCTTCTGCTTCCCCCCTCTGTGAAACCCTCCACTGGCTTCCGATTACCTTTAGAATTAAATTTAAGATCCTGGTACTGACATATAAGGCCATCCACAATACCGCTCCTCCGTACATTTCTGACCTCATTAGCAAATACTCTCCTACTCGATCCCTACGTTCCTCCCATGGGCTAAGGCTCTCCTCCTCACTCATCACCTCTTCCTTTTCCCGTCTACAAGATTTCACTCGAGCTGCCCCATATCTCTGGAATCTGCTCCCAAGGAACCTTCAGAATTCACCCTCCCTCCCGACATTCAAGAAACATCTAAAAACCCACTTCTTCAGAGAAGCATACCATCTTAGCTGCTAGAACATCCTTGTCATCGATACAACCCCCACAATACCTCTCACCCTTTCTCTATGCCTTATGTTTATCACCCCATTTTCCCTCTAGATTGTAAGCTTGCGAGCAGGGCTCTCTCCACCAAATGTATCGGTTTGTCTTAGTCTGTCAATTCTTGTCTTGTCATATCCCTTGAATTTATGTATTGTATTAAGCGCTGCGTAAACTGTTGGCGCTATATAAATAAAAGATAATAATAATAATAATAATAATATATTATTATTATTATTATTATCTTTTATTTATATAGCGCCAACAGTTTACGCAGCGCTTAATACGATACATATATTCAAGGGGTCTGACAAGACGAGAATCGACAGACTAAGACAAACCGATACATTAGGTGGAGAGAGCCCGGCTCGATCCTAAACCCTCCCTGGGAGACTCCAGAACATTTTTATCTCTTATCTCTGTGTTTACATGCATATATTGGTCGTAAAGCATGTCAAACTTTTGTTTTATCCACAGAAATCGTGTTTAAGTCAGTATATGCCCTGCACAGAACAGGTAAAGGGACAGCAATAAAAACACAGGCGATCCAGTCAATTTGTGTTTCGTTTCAGGACCATGTTACAGTTTCAGTTTTCGTATCACTGTGAACCGGTTTCAGTCTTTTGTTTCTAGCTGTTGCAATTTGTTCTGTACACTAACATCTTATCAGTCTGGCTACCAGTCCAGACGTCAGATTATGCAGTTAGACACATAGAGTTTAATGGCATATAAGAAACATTCGTGGTGACTTGTTTGCCTGTAAATGCATTAGGCGTCCAATAGGGAAGCCGCGTATAACCGAAAAGTTTGCCTGTTTTTCACCAATATGTAGCTTCACACAACGGAAGATGTCAGGATGGACCCATCTGGTCCATGGTCTGGCCGGGAGAGGTGTTGCTGGAGTTCAGTGAAGACAGAAGAAATTGTATCCTGTCCACAAAAAAGGGAACAACGAAGCAAGAACAACCATGGAAAACACAAGATAGTTAAGTACACAACACTAGGTACCCTGCTGACGACACAGTGATACCACCCAAAAATACCCCAGCAACTGCTTGGACTTTAGTTTGTTATAAAGAATAACTATGTACAGAATATTTAAATATGCATTATCCTTTAATGGGGCTGCCAGGGACATTAAACTGTCTCTTTAACAAAATGTATAATGTTGGGTAAAAATATAGAAAGTGCCAAGCCCCAAAGTAGTACTTTGCATCAGGTTAGTATTAAAACCATCAAGGTTTACACATTGTCAATCAGTGGCGGAGATGCCAGTGTCAATATTGATTAAAACAAAAAGTGGCTAACAGGAGACAGGGGCAGCAGGCAAATATTTGGAAGGTAGATGTGAATCAGTGGCTGGCTGTGAAACAAATGTGTATCCAGACAGGAACAGCGTCGTAAATAAATGGGTAAAGGCAACAGTTGGATGTATTCAGACTTTTGATTTTATTTTTTCCTTGCTCCCTTCCAGTCTGATTTCTTGGGTAGTAATTTAATATGAAATAACTACCTTGGCGTAAAGCTTAAAGGAACTTTGTAACCAAACCAGTAGTGTATACAAGTTTTACATTGGGTTAACAAAATGATAAACAAAAAAAAAGTTATATAGATCGCAAGAAAACAGTTTTTGAATTTGCTCGCAGGCACAGTATGCAGATGAACTACTTCTACAATGTGAGGGGTGTCGCAAATGAGGGACAATTCCAGATAATTTTTATTCGCTTAATGGCAAGTACGTGGTTAAAAGAGGGAGTAATGTTGTAGGTCTCATTTAAGACGTGCCTATATAAAGGAAAACCCAACTCATTTCCATCCACTAGATTAAAAATATTGGTACGAGAGAATTGGAAACCAAGTATGAGCTCTGCGAGACTGCTCAGGACTCAGATATAATGGATTCCTGCAGCCGCTATCCATGGCCGTACTGCAACCCAGCACGTTGGAGAGAATCCAGAGGAAGGGTTACTGAAATGGTAAACTGGATAAAAATTAAGGCTAATACAGTGAGAGAATAATTATGACTAGGTGGAGCTAATGGTTCTTAACTGCATCAAATACTATGTTTCTATTTCCCTACAATAATGGAGGCAGAAGGTAGACAGGGGTGTCCTGCTTAGAATCCTTTCTGACACTATTAACTGTTAACATGCTCCTAATAGAATATATTTATTCATGTTTTGGCTTTAAACTGAATCTGTCATATTTCCCCTAATACATCTCACAGTTCTATACATTAAATAAACCCACACAGTGTTCAAATGGTGGTCGGCTGCCGCTGTTCCCATTGACTTCCATCAACTAGAGCTGGAGTGCTACTGAGCAGGGGAGGGCTGGCAGCCTAAGGCCTGGGGGGCAAGTCTAGTCAACTGGCCCATTGCACCATCAAAGCGGCTGCGAGCGACATTGAAAGCGGCCGTCGTGCGGCAGTCACACCACCAGCGCCTAATGAAATTAAAGTGGCCGGCGTGCACGCACCGCATGCCTCAGCTCTTCATCACACCCCTTTTAAGACATGGGAAGAGGAGCTGAGGCATGGCCGTTGGGTCTGACTGCCGCATGATGCAGGGGCGTACCTAGAGTATTTGGCACCTGTGGCAGACCCTGTATGTGGCACCCACACACACACACACACACACACACTTTAAAACTGCATAGTTTCTATGGTTAGGCAAACATTGACAGGGGTACAACATATTTGTTATCATTATATGCTTAGGGATTATGCGGTACCACTGTCAATGTGTGCCTATACATTGAGCCAGACACTGACAACCCCTATCACTATATACTAAGCCAAACATTGATGTGGTGTAGGCTTACCACTTTAGTGACTGGCATAGTATATAGTAGGGATGCACCGAAATGAAAATTCTGGACTGAAACTAAAAATTCAGCATTCACTTGGCCAAAACTGAAAAAAAAACCAAAAGAAAAACTTTAAAATACTTTATTAAAAGTAACACCAAAATTAGACAAAAAAATCAACAACAATATTAACATATATATATATATTAACATATATATATATATATATATATATATATATATACACACATATATAAGAACAATCACAATCCTATCAAGCCCAGGTTCTAGCATGTGCTGGCTGACTTAGTATGATAGGAGTGGATTCCAGCCACTACATGCTGGAATCTGGGCATGAAAGGAATGTGATTACGGACTCCCTATGCCAAGCTATCCCCCAACACGTACACATCCATGCTATCTGGAACCCTCATTCACAAACATTCAGCATAACACCCATCACTCTCACACACTTACATTCAGCATAACACCCATCACTCTCACACACTTACTAATCCACTCTCTCCTACCTTTTCTTCTTTCACTCTCACTTTTCCTCCTCCTCCTCTTCTTCTTCTTCTTCTTCTTCTACTTCTTCTTCTACTTCTTCTTCTTCCTGTCCTTCCGGTGTACTGAGTGCGGCAGACGGTGGGCGTGGCTTCAGTGTTGTGCGCCGGGATTTGACATCAAGTCCCGACGCACAGCCACAGTTGCCGCGCGCATCGTTTCTGGAGGCGTGCCGGCATGGTGGCACCCCTCAGATGAGCGGCAGCCGGGGCGGACCGCCCACCTCCCCAGCCCGCCAGGTACGCATGACGGCCGCATTCAATCCTGCTCGCGGCCGCTTAGTTTTTAACTTTGCGGCCGCAGCCGCATTGAATGCTAGTCTGCCGGTCGTCCGTCAGGCCCACCGGCCCGGATTTAGGGCGGCCTGGGGGGCAATTGCCCCCCTGCCCCCCGGCCCAGCCCGCCCCTGCTACTGAGCATGTGCAAGAAGTGTACATACGAATGCTTCCTGCTTTCAGTAGAAGCAGCAGGGGGAGGAGTTAAATGAGACAGACGTCTTATATGCACTGGACTTCATGCCCCAAAAAATCATAAAAAATACCACAGACCATATGAAAGTATGGTCCTCGCAGGGGCTTAGCTTAGCCCCTCCTGCAGTATAGTCTCCATTTTCAGCACAGATATGATGCATTATTATTCATTTGAATCGCATTACATGGGAGACATTTTTTATGTGAAATAATAATTAAATGGTTAATTCCAATGAGTTACTTAGTAATTGAAATGAAACTATGGTCTCCAGTATGTGGGACAAACAAACATCAAGACAATTGAGGGAAAAAATACTAGAATGAGAACAAGTCACACTCGTACAAAAACATTTTCCTGAATATGGAAAATGACTTTTATGGAAATAAGTATGGCAGCCAAGAGGAAGAAATACCAAAGGCTGAGCCAAAATCCATTAATAAACCCAAGGATTTGAATATTGATCTCAATATGCCCTGTTTTTTGTTACAAACGAATAAATTGTTTTTGGAGAGGAAATCTCTGTGTATATTTCAATGTTATATGATAATACACATATACTTTCTTGTTGTTTTTTTTTTTGTTTTGTTTTTTTTTAAAAGATCATAGATTTCTTTATTTTAACAAGGAACGATCTTTTCACTTTGTCTATTAGGAGATTTACTGTGTTGTAACTTATGAAATATAATTAACAATTATATATATATATTAGATTTGGTCCATTTTAGTTAGACTTGGGAATCAATAAGGATGCCATTCAATATACAATAATGGATCTGAATGAAAGGTCTATACCGGGCAGAGATCACTTCCACTCATTAGACCGCCAATGAGAGAAAGCATTGCATCACATGTATATTTAAAGACTTGAAAGGTGTGCCTAGTGAGTACATATTGTGACCTTTAGTACTTTGTTTAGACCCCTTACATACTTTAAAGTTAAAATATAAAGCACTCAACCTGGAAGAGAATTTCTTCTTCTATAATCTGACATTCCTTGCCTCTGATTGGCTGCTTAAAGCTGTCAATCAGTGGCAGGAAAGTGCTCCTAATGAAATAAATGGGAAGACTTTACACATGCGCACTAGGGTCTGAGGAGACCCCTACATGCAGGGAGATGCGTTCGGCCTAATCCACCTCCTGCAGGGCATTTAGCTGAGGACTGGGGGAAATTAATATTATTATTATATATTGTTTTATATAGCGCAATCAATTTCCGTAGCGCTGTACAATGGGTAGACAGGACATAACAAGTAGTATGTAACATAACAAATTGACTTACAGAGACAACAGGTGAGGAGGGCCCGGCACATGCATTTGCAAAATAGACTACATGAAACTTTAAAGGGACCACGCAGTATATATAATGGCTGAAGTGTCCCTTTAAGTTTAAAACGTTCCCTTAAAAAAAAATCTTAGCTCTGAAACAGTTAATGACACTTGTAGCTCTCCCCAGAAAACGGAAAAGCTTATAAAGAAGATGAGATATTTCCTGTATTTTCCTGCAGTTTCATCTCTGTATGCCCAGGGGTCGCTCAGCATGCCGTCTTAATAAATCCTTTATATCGCTCCTTTCATTCTCTCAATTCAGTACTGATGTAAATTGTTATTTTTAAATTATGATAACCAAACCCTGCTGTTACGTTACAACTGCAACCCTGGCTAATTAAAGCACAAAAGTGAAGCCTAGGGGAATTTAAACAAAGAGAAAAGTTATTACTAGTTATCTGCAACAAGTTATCATAAAAGTTATAATTAGGCCAAAATGCCTTTGAAAAAACATTTGGATTTACGCAAATGAATACTTAAAATACAGCTTTGCTGGGGGGAAAAAAAACAAAAAAAAAAGTTCCTGCGCCAAAGCTTTAATTAAAAAAATACACTTTTACCGCGCTTTGTCTAAACAGTAAATTGTTAAAATAATCAGCTCCCGAGTTACCCAAGCAAAATACCCACGCGCATAAAACACGCAGCAGGGAACGTAAAACATGTCTAATTTATTAATAGTATGCTTTTTTAAAAAAAAGTTACCCTGATAACACGCATTCCTGATATTAGAGGAGAGACGTCTTTTTTTTAGAGCTGGGAGCTGTCTGCTTTAACGACGCTGTTTTGTAGTTTTTAAAACACGGTTGTTGTAGATCGCAGTCAAACTCTAGAAGCTCTAGTTTGAAACGATTGTATGCGCAATGACAAAATATGAAGTTATGTGTTTTATGTATTCTAAGGCACAAGAAGATTAACCCCCTAATGACAAAGCCCGTACATGTACGGGCTCAAAATGCATTGTTTTCAATGGGTTTAGGGACCGCCCATTGTCCTTAAGGGGTCCCCGGCCTACTTCTGGTAAAACAGCAAAACCAGTTGACGGCCGACAGCTCTCTGTACTCTGATCGGGTGCTGCAGTGTGTGGCCGCTAGTTGGATATGCCGGCTGCACGCTATGTGAGCATGAACGCATATCCAGACATTGGCCGTAATTATGTCATTAGGTGGCCGCCAGCCTTACAGTGCTAATGCCACCTTGTCATCACCGTACAACAATTCCATTCAGGTCAACCTTTCTAAGCAATTTCTAACTGATGAGATTTAAAAGAACTGTTTGCTTACATGCCAGTTTTGCTCAAAAGTGAGAAAATATCCTCCATTGGCATTAAAACCATTCCTGGATTAATGACTTTTAAATTACTATGTGTATCCCTGAATTTCCTTTTTTTCGCAAAACCGAAACCATTTTATTCTTAAAAATGACTCTTCAGGTCTTGCTGTCTCCTCCTCCATAGACCGTGCATTCTGGAGCTTTACAGCCCTTACTGTGAATGCTTGTGTGTTAGAGCGCCTATTCCAATCTGCCAATATGATTATTTCTGGTATCTTTCTATCTTTTAAAGGAGGGGAGCTTTTTGTGGCAGTTTTGATAAATACATCAAGTATGCTAAATGATGCCAAAAAGTGACAGCTAACCCTTTAACTATTTAATGCCCCCGGCACAAATTTTTCACAGCCAAAAAAAGAAAATATTTCTGCTTTATCCTATTAAACGTCTATAAGCATATCTCAGCAGCCCATGAACCTTACTAACCCAAAAATGCATTTTATACTCATTATTTTATAAAGGAAGACAATGCTTGGCTGCGCAGCCATATGAGGAGGAATAAATTATTCTTGCTTATTTTTTCAAACTCTGATCACGTGTATTGCTGTATTACAAAAACGCAATGTAGGAAAGCAAGAGACAGGAAGGGTCACAAAAAATAACATTTAGCCAGTGCTGGTCTGTGATTAATGATATTTAAACTAATGTTAAACTATCATGTTTATATTTTGTAGAAATTACTCTTGACAAAGGGTCATGTTTGGGCCAAAGTTTGCAGAATCGGCTTCCCACGTATATCGTGTCAGTGGTGCTTCTAAGCTCTGTTATTTTGGCTAAAATGTTCTTTTTTCTCCCCGTTTGCATAGAACTAAAATCCTTTTTTAAGTTTCCTTTTCTAAAATGTCCTAGTGACATGATCAGTTTTATTAGTGAGAACTGTTAGCTTACATAGTTATTATAGCGATTACACTAATTCACACACTCTTGTCACTACTGAATTTAATAAAAAACAGGCCTGGACTAGTCATCTGGCAAATGCCCGGTGGGCTGCTGGCTGGCAGCGACAGGCACTCACCCAATCTGTCGCTCCAGTGGCAGACTGGGTGCTGCAGCTTGACACCAGCGGTTGGATATGCTGGACAAAATTAGCATGCTGCCGCACATATACAGCTGCCAGCCTCACTTTATTGGGCAGCCGCTGGCCTTAAAGTGCCAGCGCCACCCGTCATTGCCTTCAAAAACCTAAATGTTCAAATTTAAACAGCCAAGGTCAAAAAGTCATATTCTTTACACCAGTTTCATGTAGACATCCACCAGTTGTTAAAATGACTGTTGTGTCCCATGCAGTGGCGTCGGCAGGGGGGGGCCAGAGGGGGCCATGGCCCCCCCTACATCATGCTGTGCCCCCCGGTGTGCCCCCCCAATTGAAACAACGGCTTTTTTTTTTTTTAATAGAGAGTGAGAGGCGCCGAGCGGTTGCTGAGGAATAAGTTCTCAGCAACCGTTCGGCGCCTCTCACTCTTCTCCGCGACCGCGAGGCCTCTTCCTGGTTCGCAGTGCCGGCATTTCAAGCCGAGCGCCGGTATATGTCGTCATATCCGGCGCCCAGCAGTGAAGCCGGCAGAACCAGGGATACAGAGACCTCGCGATCTCACCGCTGGACAAGCCCAAGGTAAGTGAACTTCAAAGGGGGGGTTAGAAAGTTAGGAGGGGGTTAGAGAGTCAGAAGAGGTAGGAAGTGAGAAGGGGGTAGATAAGGATAGATTGGGAGGGAGAGGGGGTAGATAGGATAGATTGGGAGGGAGAGGGGGGTAGATGGGATAGATTGGGAGGGAGAGGGGGGTAGATGGGATAGATTGGGAGGGAGAGGGGGGTAGATGGGATAGATTGGGAGGGAGAGGGTGTAGATTGGGAGGGAGATGGGGGTGGATGGGATACATTGGGAGGGAGAGGGGATAGATAGGATAGATTGGGAGGGAGAGGGGGGTACATAGGATAGATTGGGAGGGAGATGGGGGTACATAGGATAGATTGGGAGGGAGAGGGGGGTACATAGGATAGATTGGGAGGGAGAGGGGGGTACATAGGATAGATTGGGAGGCAGATGTGGTAGATAGAGAGGCAGTTGTGGTAGATAGGGAGGGAGAGGGGGTAGATAGGATAGATTGGGAGGGAGAGGTCTTTATGGGACAAAAACGGCGTACGTTCAGCTGTTTGGGGACAAAGTTGACATAATGTGTAACTTAGGTGCTGGTCAGGTTCTATATGGGCAGTGTGGACACCAGGGTTGGCTTTGGGGTGTGTGACCAGTGATCTATGCCTGTAATTTAGGGGGTTTTATCTATACCTTTAATGCAGAGTTTATATGTAATTTCCAATTGATTTATATCTGCAAAGCTGGGTTTTGTGTCATTCTGTTCATCTGTATCGCCTATATTTCCATACATTATTAATGTTTACCTGCAAATATAGGATTTGTATGTCTTATTCAGTTGATCAATACCTGGAGTGCTGTTTCCATGTGTTGATTATTTGATCTAAACCTTCAGTGCTGAGTGTACATGTGATTTCCAGTATATATATAACTGCAATGCTGGGTTTGTGTGTTCTGTTGGTTTATACCTGCAATGCTATGTTTCCATACATTATTTATGTATACCTGCAAATACAAGTTTTTTTTTAATCTCATTCAGTTGCATGTGCTGTTTCCATGTGTTGTTTATTTGATCTATACCTGAACTACAGGGTGTAAGTAAAAGAGCGCTATGGTTTAGTGAATGAGGGGACAAAGGGACCTGGGATGATTACAGGGGAGAGGACCTCTCAATGTCACGGTGCAGTCAGAAGGAGGGAACACTGCACTGACTCTCACTGTCTTCCCCTGATCTGCAGTCAGTGTGGCAAATATATTGGCAGCAGGGTCTAATATTAATATATATTGGCTGCAGGGGCTAATATTAATATATATCGGAAGCTGGGACTAATGTTTATATATATCGGCAGCAGGGGCTAATATTAATATATATTGGCTGCAGGGCCTATTATCAATAAATATTGGCTGCAGGGGCTAATATTTATATATATTGGCTGCAGGGACTAATACTATATATCGGCAGTAGGGGCTAATATTAATATATGTTGGCAGCAGGGTATAATTTGTATGTATCCGCAGCAGGGGCTAATATTAATATATATCCGCAGCAGGGGTTAATATTAATATATATCGGAAGCAGGGTGTAATATTTCTATATATCTGCAGCAGGGTCTAATATTTATATATATTGTCAGCAGGGGCTAATATTAAAGAATGAAAAATAACTGTCACTTTAGCTGTTATTTTGAAATCATATTTTAATCACAGTCTTTACTTCAAAGAGATAAGTGCATATTATGTAGTTAAGAATGCACGTCTAACGTGTGTGTGTGTGTGTGTATATATATATATATATATATATATATAGTGTATATGTACCGTTTTATAATTGGCCCCCCTACTTTGGTCCCTGGCCCCCCATGTGCCCCCCCTAAATATGAAACCTGGAGACGCCACTGGTCCCATGGCAGCAGCCTCTTTGACGTGAACCAATGACTATTTTACAAATGAAGATTAAGTGTAACAGGTTTCACGATATTTAAATGATACAAAGAGTGTATTATCTATCAGTGGAAGAGAAACTCTGTTTATCACCAATTAGTATACCAAGCACCATGGCATTGTATGGCATACTACGGCATTGTATGGAGGTCATATGATTGATAAGAGGTCGTGCATCTGTTTGGTTTTATAACAATCAAGCTTTTGTTTCATTTAGAATAAATTAGAATCATTTAAGTTTTTGTTCCCGTAAGGGATGCTACTAAGGAAGAAGATATGTGCTCCTTAAATCAAACCAAATCCTAGTCCACTTCTTGGGTTAACCTGGTCACGTTTCTGGGTTAAATATTTTGATGATTTTTTTTTTGTGTGTGTTTCAAGCGCATTCACACTGTTTAAGTATTTTAACATTAGTTTTATCTTTCTCACTATGTATATGTGCCCCATTTTCAGGGCCGGCCCAAGGCAAAATGCCGCCTGGGGCGAATTTTAAAATGCTGCCCCCCCTTATATACCCTTCCTCTCCCTCCGTCCTTGCCGCCCCCCCCTTTCTTGTACTTACCTTTCAGCAGTCCTGCGGCGAGTCTCCCTGTTCGGTCTCGGTGCCGGCTTGTAATGCTGAGCGCCGGAAATCTTCCGGCACTCGGCATTACAAGCCAGCACCGAGACCGAACAGGGAGACTCGCCGCAGAGGAGAGAGCGAGGGGCGCCGAGCGTTACTGACAGCGGAGCCCCTTTCTCTCTCTTTCGCTTTAAAAAAAAAAAAGGGCTTGGGGCGGCGAAGTGCCGCCCCTTCAAGAGTGCCGCCTGGAGCGGTTGCCCCACTCGGCTCCATTGTCGGGCCGGCCCTGTCCATTTTAAAGAATTTATAATATTAATTTGAAATAATAAAGTTATTGCTAGTATCGACTATTACAAATATAATTTATTAATTGTTATTAATATCCATTTGGAACTATAGGAAGACTCCGACCATACTTTTACATTCTCTTGTAATTGTCCTTGTATGCAATATTTGTCACCAAAAGTAGCATAAATAGTAACTTATTTCTATATTTCACACCACTCTTCCTCTACCCGTGATCATCTGTATGGAAAGCCTCTTAGTTATAAGAACACAGCACCAATTAGATTACATGTGACACAGCTTGTGATGTTATCACACTGGGGAGAGCTGGCATCTTCTGGCCCAGGGGCAAGTAAAGACTAACACACACTCGTTCTAACACACACACTTACCTTGCATGGAACGTGTCTTCATAGCTACTGCTGTTCTAATAGTGCTGGGTCATGTAATGTTCTACTTTGTGACCCCACTGTGCTCCCACCTCCGTAATTGGTCTAGCCCTGAAGAATTTATACCATGTGTATAAATGTTTGTGTTGCTGCTTGTGTGTGTTTGTGTTTAAGTGTGTTTGTTACGGGGACGCAAAGAGCCACTTGGCTCTACACCAGGCCAGAAAGTGCCAGCCCTCCCCTAACAAAAATGCAAGAAAACAATATTATGTCTCAAAACCACATTCCCTCAGCACTCTATGGAACTGAAGTTGGAGATTTAGTAGACCAGCAAGACTCTGCTGGACTACGACTCCCAGCCTCTGGCTCCATGAAGAAGTTGGTGGCTGTAGCTTTCCAATGGCTTACTAATTGTAACCTACGGTGAAGTCTTTTTATTTCATACAATGTTTATTGTCTACCGTCTGCTTGTACTGATCGTACAGTTACACAGAATGCTGGCACTCTACTGATAAATATTTTTATTAAATAATTAAAATTAGTGGTAGTGAAAATAGGATAGAGTAACACTACAATACACTACAATCCAAGAGCAGAATTTGGTCTTCACACGGGAACGGCTGTCACATCTACTTATAAGTTAAAGGCCAAGGAGATATGCTTATGGTTCATATCAGATAACGGCATGAAGCGTCACCATTTGGGCAATGTTCTGTAGGTCAGAGCTCTTGACACATGGAACATTATAAGATAATGCACTTTGACTAGCCAGGCTGTCTACAAGGCAAACTACTTTAACCCTTTAGGGTGCTTGAAGGATGTGCAAACACTTCAAAGTCTATTCAGTAAAGTGGGCAGTTGAGGGCTGGTAGACTCATAGACTATGCGGTATGAAAGGCCAACAGTGCCAGGTTTCTCGTGCAGAGCTAATCTGGTCCTGCATAAAACACAGTTGAATAGGTAAGGACTTTCAGAGAATCTCAACAGTGTCAGATGTTGTTCCACGTACTCTTACATGATTAAACTTCCATAGGCAGGAGTAAAAGTTAATGTTTGTCCAAGAGGAAGAGCACCTTGGACTATACATTACAGAGGGTCAGCTAGGTTCTTCTTCACCTCACTGGAGTTGGGCCTTCAAATTCGTAATGAAGGGAGACCAAATGTCTCTCCAGTAAACTCTGGTACAATTAATACATTCTTCTAAAAGGCTGTTTCAATAAAGTCTATTCATTTACTTCTGAAATAAATAAACTCAAAATGATGTGGTGCAGCCTAGGAAAAGAACTGCCTAATGGGACGTATGACATTCCAGATACTAGAGAGTGAGACTATGACAGATATGAAACTCAGACTCAAACGTTTTAGGTGAACCATCAAAAGTGACCCTTCATACTCAGGATCTAGTAATCAGAATCTAGCTGTTAACATGAAGAGGTTTTGGAACCTCATAAATTCTCCATGTATAAAAAATGTTCATGCCCCATCATCGCTTAATAAATGCCTTTTGGGGATTACTTGATCTCTTGTGATTCTTACATTCTTGTTACCATGAAAATACTTTTCAAATGAATAACTCAATTTTTATACCAAAAGGGGTCTACAAGGTAGAACTTCACCTAAGGAGTATAAGCTTCAAGTGGACCTGCATTCATTGCATTTAGGACTGGACTGGTCATGACGGGGCCACTCTGACACTTGCTGCCTGATGACGTACGTTTGACCGATGCATGGATATGCGCGGCCGCATCCTACATTTTTAAGGTCATGTAGTGTGTGGCCCATCAGCCGCATGTTGCAGCACCTGAGTGTGTGGAGCTGTCGCCAACGGCTCACCGGTTATTTGCCCGGTGTGCTAGATGGCCAGCCTGGACCTGATTCCAAAGTTGTTCTATGTATGAAAGCAAAGCTTACCCAGAAAATGTGACATTGAACCTCCCTCCTTAATTCTTTTTAATGAAGATTTAGACAGAATGTAACTGTCTAGCGTACACGATTCAATCATGTTTGTTTAATGCTCAGTAGAAAGGACCGTGGTCTTTGAACCGTGAAATGCAGTTTTTTTGTGAAGAGGTGACCACATCCAGAAGTGAAGTTTGAGAGAATTCCTAGAGGCACGGAGACTAGGGGATTTCCTAGGGGGGAGCGGGAGGTGGTAAGTCTGGACACTTCTGCTGAGAGTGCACTTTTGCCAGTTTGTGTGGATTTAAAACGGGGAATGTTAAGTAGCTCAGTGTTTGCTGATCTGAGCTGGTCATTTGCTGGGGGGGGGGGTGTATTGTCATTATTATCTTACTGGTAAGACAACATACGCACGGAACCTTACAAGATCGCTTTCACACTTCTATTTTAATATAATATGACCAAAATGTGAAAAGCTGATTTTATGGCAATATTTGTTTTTTACCCGTTCTCTGTATTTTTACACTAATGCGTAAGTATCCAGCTTTTTATGTAACACAGATACCAGGATCCGCACAAGCTGGTTCCACGTCTTTGTATAGATTGTAAGCTCCTAAGAGCAGGACCCTCTTCTCCTTCTGTACCAATATGTCTTAACGTGTGTTAAAGTTATTTTCAATTTTAAATTGTCTTTATTAAATACATTCACTATTTTGTAACAGCGCCACGGAATCTGCTGGTGCTATATAAATAAATGTAATGTAATATATCATGTGTGTCCATGTGTATGTTACAGTCGGTGCCTAATATGCAGATGTGTTTACATAATTAGGGCAAGGGATGGATATTGATCTCTGAATTAATTTACTGTTTCATTTTGTTATGAATATATGTTAATTGTCCTTCATAGAACAGAATGGAAACACGCATTAATATTTAATTATGCTGCCAGGTTAAGCCATGCGTCCAGTTCAGGGCTTCCCGACAACTACTGGTTAAACGTCACAAACAACCAAGCATCCTGTATATAGGTGATCTTTAACTCTTTCAATACCTGTCGGCTGATAATTATTTCATACCTCCCACTTGTGGCACCCGCATGGTTAATGTAGACCTGTCCTCTCCCCAACATTATTTAATAATAGAGCTACTGCTACTGTAATTTACCCAAATAATTAACATTTCAATCATCATAATAGACTATCCTGAACTGTACAAAATGAACTGCTTAGTTATCGGACCCAAACGTTAATAACCGCTTAGAAAACACAATGGGTCATATTAGTGAAAGGCCATTCTGGTGCAATATTGTGGAGCTTTTCACTGGTTTCCATGGTGACTTCTCTACATTTAGAACGTTCCCCTTAAAGTGGTCTTTATAAATAGAGCCCATTACATTTACCTTGCCAGCTGAAACCGTGTTTTCCTGGTCAATTAATGTATATAACTTAACGCCTGCTTCAATAGTCTGAAAAACACTTAAAAAGTATTAGGAGCGTTATTAACAAAGCAATACTTTATTGTAGCGATGGGGTCACTACAGGAGGGACTGCGATTTAAGGTAAAATATGAATTATTATTATGTTATTAGAGCAAATACTTAAGTATAATAGATTGCAAGCTTTTGAGACTATCTCAGCTTCTTATTTTATGCCTAAAAAGAGATCTAGATTGCCCTAGAAGCTTGCAATCCAAAGTACTCCGTCCAACCTAACACCTTGTACAACTTGTATCCCTTTCTCACATTTCTATATGATCTTATACATATGTATTTTATACACACATTTTCCAATATTCTGCCCCCCCTGGCCCCTGGATCTGGGTGGCACCTCATTGTCACCTCCACCCAGGTGAAATCATGACACTAGTGGGCTGGGGGATCAGTTTCATGCCTCTTCCTGCAGCCTCAGACAGCCAGTCTGTGGTGGGGGAGGGGAGCGGGGTTATTTGTTTGTTTGTTTTCTTTTTTCCAACTCCTTTTAACCCTTTCAGTTGCTAAAAGTCCTCGGAATTACTTTGGAACACAAGAGGCTGAGACAGAGTCAAAGGTGCTGCTTGCATGGAAGGCTCCAGCCGGCTCCCCAGCCCCGGATTAGCATATCATGCAGGGGATCGCACCGGGGCTGATATTGATCAGCTCGGGCTGTGTGTGTTTGCCGCTATTGTTCAGGGATAATTGAGTGTCAGTCTCTGTCTGTGTCGTCTCGGTGGCGCCTTGTTCTTTTTTGGATTGCTAATTTTACTAACTGTCTGCCTGCAGCTCCTGCCCCATCCAGTCCTGCCGCATGCCCTGCCGTGTGATCCGGCAGCTGATTACCTGCTCCGTGTGACAGCAACAAACCAAACAACCTCCGCATTTCACGGGGGGGGACACGACACATTATTTACCCTAACATGTATAACTCCCAGTATACCTATGTATTTATATTGAAAAAATCTAATTCAAGAG
Source organism: Sceloporus occidentalis (assembly GCA_023333645.1). Taxonomy (NCBI): domain Eukaryota; kingdom Metazoa; phylum Chordata; class Lepidosauria; order Squamata; family Phrynosomatidae; genus Sceloporus; species Sceloporus occidentalis. Next base: position 3,116,554 of record JALMGF010000063.1, on the reverse strand, counting down.
ATGGGCAGGGGCATAAGATTTAGCCTAACATGCCCCTTTTAACCCCTAGTATACCCATTACAGAGGGCATTTAATAAAAAAATCTGATTTAATAGCTGGACACATTATTTTTTTAGCATGGTCCCTTTAACTCCCAGTATACCCATCGCAGGGGGCATTTAATAAAAAGATCTCATTCATGAGATGGGATAGGGGCATAAACCTTATCCTAACGAGCCCCTTTTAACTCCTAGTATACCCATTGCAGAGGGCATTTAATAAAATCTGATTCAATAGCTGGGTGACACACTCTCTATTATAACATGATCCCTTTAACCCTTAAAGCATACCCATTGCATTGGGGATTTAATACGAATCTGATTCAAGAGATGGGGTATATTAGTTATTCCAGCAGGCTCATTTTAACTCTTAATAAACCAGTGGGCATTTAATACAAAATATATATATATCTTTTTTTTCCAAACATCCATTGCATTGTAGGGGATTTGGTGTCTTCCATAAACATTGTTGCAATGTTTTCTTTCTTGGGGATTTGCATTTAAAAAGATATTCACACTTTCTGGAGTGTTTGCATGACTGTAAGTATGTTAATCGCACACGTCTGCTGTTGGACACGAATCCCATGTTGCATATTCATAGTATGCGATTCCTATGTGGGTTACACACAAATGATGCTCAGCTTTCTGCACTCCAGCCTTTTCATTACAGAGAAATCACACGATACTTTATCATTTACCAAGTTTCTGTGTGTTATAATTATCTACAGCATTTGATGGGTTAAATGGCTATAGCTAGGTTTTTGTTTTGGATACCTACCTAACACCCTTGGATCCAAAGAGTTAAACTTTTAACATTATGGGAACTATACCTAGTTTAAAGAATTATAATATCATTAGAATTTGTACTGATTAATATGGGGCATTCATGTGAAATATGCACTAGCCAAGGTAAAAATCAGGTTCTCAGGGGGGTCCCAATGAATAGGATTTTAACCCCCCCCCCCATATATGGGCAAATATTCAGTCAATACCGAGCAGCGTAGAAGCAGATCTTTAATGGAGGATCATTAAAAATCCCCCCCTGGAAACAGTATTTCGCTCGCCCATTATGGCATTGGGTTTCCAAGGGCTAATTCCAAGATAGAAAGTGCATTTGATCCGGAGTTTCTGGTGCGTCTCATTACTCATCAGTAAAGTAAAACTTGGTCGCATTACATCTGACCCTCTAGTTTTAGAATATGACGTCTTGTTCTTCTTTGAAATAAACTTCCCCTTGTACTTTATTATGCACTTTCTTTGTGTATTTACACTTTTTTTACACATCACGAGGCATCAGAACAGAGCCCCCAATCTTCGCACACTGTAAGGGTTAATCGTCCATGACAGTATAGGAAGCACCTATAACCCGTATAAATCCATTAGCCCCGGACTGGGAACCGACCCCCAGCTGCCCCCCTACCTATTCCCAACAGAGCGGCGCTGAAATGATTGAAAGTCCTAAGAGCCAATGAGGCTGCGCATACCGTGTATTGGGCGGGGTATGTGCGTAGCGCAGCTAATGGCAGCAAGGAGTGGGCGTGTCGCTCTGGAGCAGTGTTCTTATAGTCAGTGTAGCGCTCCTGGGCGCTCAGTGTTCCGTGGTTCGCGGTGGGAAGGATTATTCGGTGATTTATTTTATCTTCGTCTTCTGGAGTTTGGTTGTTGCTCGTGTTGATTTGCAGGGTTACCGATCGGGAAGAGCACGGGGAATATAACCTGAAGGGGCAAGAAGCTCGTCGCTGCTCTCTATGCTTTGCCCGCTTGCTCTCCAAGTGTGACCCCGTCCTGCTTTCTTTCTGGAGGATCTGCATGTCGGTTTTGTTGGATGGTGACACGTCTCTCGCACAGCCCCTGAAACAGAGCACAGCGGGACCAGGGAGAGCGGGGCTTTTAAATGGATCGCCAATCTAGCCTCCTATCTCTCTGGCTGCAACTAGAACTCTGTGCCATGGCCATCCTGCTGACAAAAGGTGGGTTCGTGTGACCGTACGGGGTAGAATCGGCTCTGGGGGGCATCAGTTTGTGTTTCTGGGATGTTTGTGTTGTGAGATGTGATGATGGGGAACACTGTGGGAACTTTGTCTCCTGGGTAGTGAATACAGTCGGAGGTGTGTGTGTGTGTCCTGCTAATGATCAGTGAGGCAGATGTTTGGTGAGAGCCCCGGTCCAGCAACAGATACCCCATTCCTGCTGCATGAGTAGTTGGCACTAGGGGGCTCTGTGCCCATACTCGCATGCAAACTGGATGGTGTGTGTGAAGTCCCATCATGGGAAGATGGTTGGGTTTCCTTTTTTTATCTGGTTCGGATCATCTTAATATAGAAAGGTTCGCGCAGCCCTCCTTGATCCTGCTGGACGAAGTTTTGGAATATAAGATGTCTACATCATGTCATTCTCAATGAAAATATTTCTTGTTAAAGTCCCTGACACCACAGAACAGTAATTTAATGTAGAATTTTTTTTTTTTCTTATTTTAATTTTTATTTTTTTTTTATTTTAAAAAGTTTCCAAGCCCACAGTGCTCCCCAAACATAACAAATTATTTTAATGAAGCGAGAATGTCATTTACAAATGCGCCTTATTTACTGAACTCTTCACCTGCGCTGCCCTATATCGTAAGCGTCTCATTCTTACATTTGTATTTATTTTTGCAAACAACTCAAACTAAACACTGTGTGTGAAAATTGTATATATTTATAATCTAGTAACAGCTTTTTGTTTGTTTTTTTTGTGGTTTTTTTTTTTGTAACACTTTTTGGGAAGGTAGAGGAGTGATTGAAGGCAGAAAATATTTTTATATTTTTCTTGGGTAAATTAGGAGGGGGGGGGGGTGTGATTGGGGCAAATAACAGCTCTGGCTGTTTCTGAGTAAATCCTGCTGGCCCCCATCAAAGGGAAGTGACTTAGACTGATGTGAGGTCTGAGATACTGAAACTATGTGCCTGATAATGATATAATTAGGGGCTTGCATGTTTCTGGCTGCTGCTGACTTCAAAAGCCTCTGAGAAGAGGGGGGAAAAGTCTGTAGTCTCCTGTAGCCATCTTGACTAGAAGCAGGCATTTTTGGTTAATAGCTGCATATTGTATACAGAGAGATTGTGCAGAACAGATACACCATTGTTCATGGATTCAAAGTTCTGGTACCCTTTTGGCCCTTTGAAAGAAACTTTGTACAAAAAAAGGCAAACTATGTTTTTAAGGGGGCTATGGACAAGGAGTCTGCAGTTTAGGGGCAGGCAGGACTTTTTTTTTTTTTTTTTAGCTCCTGTAATAAACTTAATTTTTGTTTTTTTTTTCTAAATTAAGTTTGTTCAGGGGGAAGCAAATTCTGTAGTTCTAGCCAGGCAAAATTACAGCTCCCATTATTCTCAGCCCATTTTGATCATTTTTTTTTATTTTTTTTTTGTTACCTAAATTTGGAATTTTATCTAGGCCGTATACACAGTGAGCATTAGGTTGGCCAAATCCTGAACCCCATTGCCTGCCCTGTGGTACCCTCAGTGGTTAAGTGGCTTTGATGTGCTTTTTATTTATTTTTTAAATTATAATATAAAGTGTGTCTGATTAAAAAGAAAAAAGTTAAGCTCCCCAGGAGCGCTTTGGCCCTTTAAAGCCTGAGGGAGATCTGGTCAGTGCTAATGCAATGCCTCCTGTTACAAAGGCACTTCTCTGTCATTTGGCTTCCATTAACTAGACTATTAAAGGAGAGGAGTCCATGTGAGTGCATAAAGGTGAAATATGATCTCAAGGTGGCCCCTGCCTCCCTGTGTATTTTGTGCCCTATACAGTTATTTATCCTATAGAGATACACAAAATCCATGTATTCCAAAATGCACGAACTACAAACGCCGAACTCCCCACCATCAGAGCTTATGTGAAGTTTTGTAGTATAGTATGTGTGTGTTTGTGTAATAAATATCTGCACTAAAAGGGGTTATTCTGACCATGGAGTAAGTAGAACAGTCTACAGTTCTTCTTTTTCATCATTGGGAAGGATTTTTTTTTTCCAGGATCACGCATAAGCACATCCTTATGTACACATAAACCACAATGCGTGTCTTATCTGGAGCCCCCTCCATCCGCAGTATGGAATCTGTTAATTAGAGGTTGTTAGTGGTAGATCGGTAGCGCATACATTTTTGTTCACATCAGATTGAAGGGGCCCTAGTTAGGGAGAATATTATGACGGGAAACTTTTTATAGTTTCCTTTTGGGTTTTTTTTCTCTTCCCTCTTTAAATGTTTCCCTTTTGACCACAGCATATCGCGTGCAGGCAGGATAAGAGACACCAGGCTTTCCGTTCTGGCCGTTTTTTTTTTTTTTATTTTTTTTTTTTTTATGGCTTTCCATTTTCAGTTAAAATAAATTGACTTTGGCAAACACTAGCTATTGTGAGCAGTATGATTCCTCTTTTATAATTTTTACGGAATAAATGCCCCTTCTGCTCTGATTGCATATACGTGTTTAACATGTTCAGTGCTGGACAGGCTGTGGATTACAGAGAATTGTGCATTTCGAGGACTCTGTTACCTTTTGGAGCTTGAAAGGTGTTGCCCCCCGATAATGACCAACAAGGGTAGCAACTGCCCATAGTGTCCCATTGCTTTGCGGAATCCTGACATTTTTACTATTTAAAGTTCTATTCCAAATATCCTTAACATCTGCGCACACATATGCACTGCATCTCAACAATATGTCTTATTTCTTGTAGGCGAAATTAGATGCTACTGTGACGCCCCTCACTGTGTTTCAACTGGCTACATGTGCAAATCGGAATTAAATGCCTGCTTTTCGAGGCTACTTGACCCACAGAACCCCAATTCACCCCTCACACATGGCTGCCTGGACTCCGTCTCTAACACAGCAGACATCTGCAAAGAGAAAATAGAACAGAACCAGACTGGAGCGTGGGTTCTGAAGCTGGAGTGTTGTCACGCAGATATGTGCAACTACAGGGGGCTGCACGACGTCCTCTCTTATCCCAGGAACGATCCATCAGGTATGGAAACGCTGCTTCAAACTTCTATCCCTTTCCTTGATCTACAGGACACTTGGCTGCCAAGACCCTGTGTGTCTGGTATTGATTTTGTTGTTAATGTAATTAGAGATACCGATGGGAAAAGCATGGTTAGAATTAAAGATGTATTTCTCTCCGCTCTTCTTTGATGTCTGTCTGAGCGCTTGGCTCCTGTCTGGCTTTTAGTGCCCATTGCATGCATTTATTTTTCCATTTGCTGTAGATGCTGCCATTCTGCCCCTTAACCAATTGAGTGCCATTGCTCAATAATGCATTGTATTTCTTGTTTTCTAGCAGGAACTGGTGGCAGGTACCAGCATGAGAACACGCGGAACCTCATCACCAAGGTTCAGGAGCTGACCTCTTCCAAAGAACTGTGGTTCAGGGCAGCCGTGATTGCCGTACCCATCGCAGGTGGATTAATCTTGGTGCTGTTGATAATGCTGGCCCTGCGGATGCTCCGCAGTGAGAATAAGAGACTGCAGGATCAGAGGCAACAAATGCTTTCCCGGTTGCACTACAGTTTTCACGGACACCACTCAAAAAAGGGTCAAGTGGCCAAATTGGACTTGGAGTGTATGGTACCAGTGACCGGACATGAAAATTGCTGCTTGACTTGTGACAAAATGAGGCACACCGACCTCAGCAATGACAAAATCATCTCACTGGTCCATTGGGGCATGTACAGTGGTCACGGGAAGCTGGAATTTGTATGATAGCGTTTCGGATGATGTTCCAGTAGTAGAGTGTGGTTCTGCTGGATAGAAGCACTTTATTGTTAATATATATTAAAAAACTGACCTTCCTGAGAAATGGGGGGACATGGGATCTTTGGCGCAGTGAATATTTGATGTTTTTTGTGTTGGGATTCCATAACAGACGTTATTTGCACAGATAAAGACTTAAAAAGACTTTAATTTCTCGCTTTGCTTCGCTGGGAAGCGAGACGCGGAAGTTGTACACACTGTCACCAAGGTTTTCTGAAATTTCGGGACCTAATAAACTGTACACATTGTAAAAGCTCATATGTATAATGTAAAGTTTTTTTTTTTTGTTTTTTTTTTAAATATATATATTTTGTCTGAAGAGTCTCTTGTGTTTTGAGTCTTTCTCATAGTTCTCTTGTAGTTGTGTTAATGATATAAGAAAGTTACGATGGGTCATCCGTAGTGGAAGACAAGTTGGCTTAAGTTTTTAAATGCCATAGGATGTGGCAGCCCTTGACATTTTGGCAAGCAAAACACACATTTTAGGTGCAAACTTTCAATGAGCCCCGGTCCTGCTCATTCAATGGCTCTACTTTCGACCACCTCAGTCATAGAAACAGAATTTGATGGCAGATAAGAACCATTCAACTTCGGGATAGCCAGTCATACATGTGTTCAATTCCTTCCCTGTATTGGCGTCTACCACTTCTGCTGGGTGGCTGTTCTACTTGTCTACCACCTACTCGGTAAAGTACAACTTCCCTGCATTACATCTGAGCCTCTAGTTTTAGATTATGACCACTTGTTCCCCTTATACTTTGTTAGAAATATTGAAATCATTTAAGGGATTTATCACATCCCCTCTTTCTGTCTTTCTCTCCAAGCTATACATCTTGTGCTATCCCCTAAGCATTCTATGTCAAAGAACAATTCGGTAAAATGAAGCCATGTTGGGTTTGACAGAGGTCGGACAAATTACATGCAAGGAGTCCCAAAAAGTAAAAAAAAAAAAAAAAAAAAGATTTCACTGTTATTACAGAAAACAATGTGATTGGACCATTTCTGTTTTTAGCAAGTAGACTTTTTGTTTTGGAGAAAGCGTTTTTGTTAATGGCCAAATAGTAGGGAGTAGAATAATGCCCATATTTATCTTCAAGAAGAGCGGATAATGACGATCAAAGGTTGCTTCTTTTTTCTTTTTGTAAGCCCCTCTACACACCCGTTGTTTGTTTTTTTTGCAATTACCCCACCCTAGTAATTGAAAGAGCCAAATCAGAGGGAGGAGGCGTCTTGGCCTGGATTGTTTAGTGCATTTTGGTTTTGGGTGGAGAATATGTAGCCATGAGAACCCAGAGGTGAACTGAACGATCTAGGTTTGGTAGACGTGCTTTAGATCCAAGGGGTGTTGAAAATGTACACATAAATCCACTACCAACAATGACCAACGTGTCTGCTGCAAACAGTGTGTTACATAGGGTAGGGCAAGACCACTCCGGACCCCAGCTGTGAGTTAGAAGCTAGAAAATACTTAAATTTACTGTTGAGTTTGACTTTTCTTCTGAGATTTGTAGCAGTCTGTAGCCCATAAGACTTTGCAGTTCACTTACAATTATTTTCTTAAGTAATAATGTTTTGACCCATCCTGGGTCAGCGAGAGGGCCAAGAGCTTGGGAGTGTACTGTATCTCCGCCGTGCTTTTTTTGTTACCGTTAGTGTAATCATTCCTTGTGTTTTTGGAGTGATACCAGAGGGACCTGCTGCTTCTTCCCCGCTGCACCCCCACCAAAGAACACAAGCTTTCTGTTTCTGATAAGAACCTTTCCAATTTGGAGCGGGGGAGGGTCTGAACCCTTCCATTATCATCGACGGATAACGTGGAGTGGGTTCCTGTACTCCTTGATTAGTGAAACTTCTAAATGTGTTTTATTTTAAAGCCAAAGTGAAAGAACTTTGCATATTCCCCACCAAGTTTATATTGGATAACAAAACGTGATCCATAAATGTGTAAATACAGTAATAACATGCATTAACATTGAGCATATGGATATAGGAGGTATGAATGTTAAAGCTTAATATGTGTTAAATTAATCTTGTAAATTCCAGCTATATGATCAGCACAGTGACATCACATGTCCAAAAAAATGAAATAAGAATAATAAAAGAAAGTCATATCTGTCTCCCCCGTGATACTGTTGCAAGATTGTGCAAACTCTTTTTGATGCCATCAGAAGAAAAAGTGTGAGGAACCCGACATGTTTTATTGGATCAAACCCATTGAGGAATCAGAATTTCAGTTTTGGGTTTACTTATGTGATGGGTGGCAATGATGTTCTCAATCATATTTCTCCCCTGTTGGCTTACTCCCCAGAAATGTAGCAAAATACATGGATCTAAAATACAGCTTGATGAGTGCAAAGTACTTTAGCATAAGGTATATCCAGGTATGCTTAAATAGGTACCGTATTGGCTCGGATATAGGCCGCCCCCGTATATAGGCCGCACCCTAAAAGTTTGGTGCTTTTTTAAAGAAAAAGTTTTTTTCTTTAAAAAAGCACCAAAAAAACATGCTGCCACTCTGTCCTCCCTCCACGAGATATTCTGTCACTGTCCTCCCTCCCCGAGATATGCTACCACTGTCCGCCCCCCCCCCCCCCGAGAAATGCTGCCACTGTCCTCCTCCCCCCCGAGAAATGCTGCCACTGTCCTCCTCACTTACCGGAGCAGACTCCTGGGTGTCTTGCGGGGCCGGTGGGGGACATCTACGCAATACGCGTATACAACTTCCGGGGCCGGCACGATGCACTTAGACAACCTCCCGTGCCGGCACCCCCCCCCGTGGGAAGTGCTGGCAGGGGAGGCTGTCTGAGCGTATCGGGGATTAGGATGCAGGTCCCCTGCACCGCTGCGGGGGATCTGTATCCAAACCCCGCTGCCTGCCCATGAAGTCCCAGGCGTCGGGCGCTAGACCCCGAATATAGGCCGCGCCCCCACTTTAAAAACTTAAAGTGGGGGAAAAAAGTGCGGCCTATATTCGAGCCAATACGGTATATACTGCTGTAAATAATGGAGCATATATCTTACACAATAATCGGTATACTGTATTCATACACCAAATATTCCAGTAGCCCCAATAGGGTCGTATAAGTATGAATGCTCCTGGTGCACCTCTGCTCGATGGGGCAGTTACACGATGGACCTCTGGTCTCCCAAACCACTTATGCAGCACATCCTCCATAGCATGTTGTACCCAACGCCATGGATCCTTATCTATGGGTTAAAGTGATAGAATAAAATGTGTTAAATTAATCTTGTAATTAAAATAGATCTTGCTCAACTCATTTGTTCGTGACTGTAACAATTAGCACTAATATCTAATACCTAATAACCTAGCAAGGTGAATGATTCCCAATTAGGATCATCACGAACAAGTCATTAATTATACATTGCGCAATACAATTGTACTAAAGCCAATAACGATTTCCCTTCTGACGCCTAGCTCCAGTGTTAGAATTACACCCCATCCCTGTGGCCGTATGACGGGTTCTAAACAAAAACGCTACAGGAAATTTTTAAAAGTTGTATAGTCGCCATAGCAACCAGCTAATTTTGGACCAAAAAAGCTCTTTACAATTTTGTGGCGCAAATCACTAGTTTATACTCTTACTTGCATGGTAATGAGGCAAACCTGTATAATCACTGACTTTAGATTCTTTAAAAACCCCCAAAAAATTATTAGAAATATATGCGTCGGTTTGCAGATATATTTTTGGCAATTAGTTTGATAATATCCCATTTCTAAACACAGGTGAATCCACATACCTGCTTTTCTAGGTCTAATTAAAACCTGCTTTGTTTGAGTAAACAATGAAACGTTTTGTAGAACGCTTTGTATTATTCTGATGTCATAGTAACAGACGTTTCTAGTATACCATATATATCAGAACCTGATCATTAGACACAGAATCATACAATTTGATGGAAGACCCATTTGGCCCATCTAGTCTGCCCATTTTTCCTGGTATTTTTTTTTTTACTCACCAAACTGTTGGAAAAACATTTCATTTAGGAAAAGCAGTAATTCTATGTCTATTTATGTATAGTCAAAATATTAACACCAGGCATTTTTTATATCTTTTTATTTTTTGCAAATGAAAATAAAAACCTTAAGTTTAATATTCCAGAAAACAGAGCCCTACTAAACTCTGCATAGCGGTACAAAAAAAAAAGCAATATTTTGTAAAAACTCATGTTTTATTTGGTTTATGAATAACAGATCCAGGCTATCTACAGCTCCAGAAACACTCGACATCCCCTGCCATGCTCAAGGTGCAAAGAGGTCTTATGTATTAATATTATTAATAATAATAATAATAATAATTACATATTATTATTATTATTATTATTATTATAAGGCCCTACCAAAAATGGGTAGGGTAAGCATTTTTATGATATAGCTGAATGAATGGACTACACATGACATAACCATATACTATATAAAAGCAATATAAATATCTTGCCTGAAAGTAAAACTCATAGCACCCTGCAGAGACTTTTCATGAATATTAACTGCTCCACCTGTCATAACGGATTCACTTTCCTGTTCCACGTAATGCTTTAAACTCTTTATTGGATCGATGGGGGCTCTGAGTAATATCTCCTATATCACTAAGCTTCCAGGATGAACTTATGGAAAAAGCATATACTGCTAGAGTCTGGCATTAGTTACAGATCAGAAATGTATGACGTTATACCTATTGAGGTTATTGCTATGTGATTGCTACACATTTTTCAAATAAAAATGGCGCACCCATGTCAATGTGTTTTTAAAAGTTTAATAAAAGTTTGAAGGGGCAAAGGAGTAGTTCGCACAGGGCGCCGGGACGCCTAAGGCCGGCTCTGTGTACATGGATATATCGATGGACTTGATGTGCGTTGGAGATAGAATCTTCAGAATCTCATATGAAACCCCCAGATCCTGCACTCAGCTCATTGAGTAGCAAGAAGCCAACAGCCTAAAAAAGATAAAGAAAAAACTCCCTAGGAACTTTTAGAAAACAGAAAATGAGCTTCCTAATTAAAGCGCCAGACTGGGTGAGAATTAACTCCTTTATTAGAGATGGTCAGGAACTACTAATTTCACTTTATGGGAATCTTTTGTATTTACAAAACTTTTGCAGGGGGAAGCTATTTTGTTTTTACAATTTGACCCATCAAAATGACTTATCCTATGACAATCTAATATTAACGAGAGAAGACCTCACATTTTATACAACCATTAAATAGAAATTCTGCTGAGTCCAATTGTTAGTAATTAAAAATTAGACCATTGACATAGAACAAACTCAGACATTATTACGATAGAATAAATCCGTGGAATATATTGGTTTTATTTTAAATAATAATAATAATAATAAATAAATAAAACCTTATGTCAAAGTCACAGAGTAGTCCCACATTACAGTATGAGGTCACTGGGACAAGGACCTTGTTTTATATCGGCCATAACCAGGCACATTAACTAGTTAACTTCCCATTTTGAGAACAATATACCATACTCTTGTTACTTTCCTGACACAAGCTGCGATTGTCTTTGCTTTCTTGACCTATTTCATGGCAATTTTAAATGTCACATGGTCTAATTGCTCCTTTGCCTGTTTTCAGGAATACAGTGGAGTCTATTTATCCAAGCCATTTGTAGGCAAATGAGCTTAGTGCCGTGACGCTGTAGCCTGGCGCCTGCATTCGGTCAGGCTTCTCATGTCCTTCTCTCTTTGAGTTTCCGTTTACAGGGCTGGACCATCCCCTTCCTAATTAATACTGACTCCGGCATTACAAGGGAGAGGAGGATCTCTTCTGCTCTTACATGGGGCCGAAGTCATTTCCATCTCTCTGATGAGACCTAAGTAGATCCAAACAGCTTGATGACGGTGGATCTCTCAGGCCCATGCATTTCCAACTCTATGCCGTACTCAAAGCTCACCATGAGTAAGGAGACAAACAGTGATTTGCTTTATAGGCAAACGTGTACGTTATTTTGCTTAAACAAGGAAAGAGAAATATGCGACCTGCAGCCATATAGCCGTGTTTTTGGATTACTATAAAAATACACGCATACGATGAATAGTAACAGACAGGAATCTTCTGGTATTCCAGATGCTGTACGTTACAAATCGCAGCATACGTCTCCGCTGGGTTAGTCAGCATTCTGGTAATTGTGGTTCACGGCAGATGGAGTATCAGAAGTTGCCAAACCCTTTAAATGGTAAAACAAAGCCGGTTGTGCCTCTGTAGATATAACACACATTGTATTGCCCCGGGGTCATATTTCATGTTTAATCACTTTGTTCATGTGGCATGTGATTCCGATCTGCAGACATGAAAAACATCCCAATGTTTCATGCAGTGTATATAATTTAGAGGCTATTTGCAGTTAACATACAAGGGGGATATTTACAGCGAGCCAGACAGTAATCAGAGTTACTTATGTATGACTCCAAAAATATGTTCATTGACATTGTTTTGTTCTTATGAAAAAAGTGCGCTAGTGGAACATTGGGGATATTTTGCATAAAGTTGGTTGGGTTTTCATCCAAAGGGATACATAAAGAGCAATGTGGATCCTGGTCCAGTTTGGCTGTGATAAAGATGTACCTGGATGATCTTTCTGCAGAACATCATATAAGCAATAAATAATTTCTATAGCATCTTTGTGCTGATCAGCTTCCCTGATATGATCTATGATGAGGTCCAATATATTTTGGCATCATTTGGCTTGGCACTGCTCTTGAAGAATGGAGGATTTTTATCCATAGCCGACAAACTTTTCTTAAGCAAGAGGAGAAGTTGTCTATACTCTGATACTGCTTGTGAAGGACCACCGACCAGTTCCTATGGCTATTGCCCAATACCATAATACCTTCCTCAACTGGAATAAATATGACTGCCCAAAAATGTACTTCCGTAACCTTTTTAATTATGGTTTTTAACAACATTACATTGAAAAATACTTTGATGAAATAGACTTTTTGGCAACTGTGCCTCTCAGTGACCCTGGTGACCAAAAACTTTGTGTTGAACTTTGAATGTAAGCTCATGAGCGGGGCCCACATAAGCTCAACATCCTTGCATGAAATATGGCTAGACTGTAAGCTCATGGGCATTGTCCTGAACTCCTGTTGCATTTGTGTTTTTTGTTATGTACTTGTCAACCACCCTACCATTAAATAGTACAAGGCTGTGGAATATGTTAGAACAAAATATAGGGAAATAAGAATAATGTATCAGAAAACATGTGACACAAGGCATGCTGGAGTTAGACCTTGGAACACTATCATCTTTTGCCCCTGGCCTAGAAGTGTCACAGCATATGCGAATGAATAATAAAAATAAATAAATATATATGTATATATATATATATATATATATATATATATATATATATATATATATAAAGATACATTTGTAAAATAAAATAACATTTGAGAATTACGTTGTGCATGATGATAATACCGAAATGGGAAAAGTAAAGGAATAAAAGTTAACTGGAAAATTTAGTATCCTGACATTTGGGATCTGCTATGTTAGATTTTTTATTAACTAAAGTACATTAAAAAAAAGGCTCCACACGGAAAAAGTTAAATATTTTTGCTTCTACCCACTCAACGTTTCCTTTGAATTTGTTCTGGCCAACATAAAAGAGTTAAAAAAAATGTAATGAATCCAGTATTCCCCAAAATACTGAGAACAGTTTATCCCGGTTCATCTGATAACACGCTGGAATGAATGGGGTTTTTTCTTCTCTTTAGTAAATGAGATGGTAATTTTGCAACATCGGAGAGCGAGGTTTATTTGATTCCAAACGTAGAAACTAAACATCACCCTTGGTATAACTTTTCAACAAGCCTCCTGGAAACCATCTCAACTTCTTCAATTTAAACATGAGACCACAGGGGTTTTGACCTTCCTTTAAAATACCAAATGTCTGCTTTTGAAAAGACCAAACTCCCCGATGTAAAGAGTCTATAAATCTGGTTTCAATAGCTGGTGATTAGAGGCTGATCCCAGAGGTTTAGAGTAAGTACCAGGATCTGCAATCAATGCGTATAGAGGGGGGGCTGGTCAGACAAAATCCATCTCTTAATACCAACACAACAGGAGACTGGTAGCAGCCGTGTTACTATGAGAGGAAATCCAATTTTCTAAGGAAACTGGAAAACAATAGTTTTCTATCACTGTTGAAGGAAAGCATTGCCTGATCAGTCACTTTAATCCACTTATCATACAAGTGGAACCATCACCAAAAATATAGACTTTGAAAATGTTGTGATGTTTTAAAAAAAATAAAAAAAAATAACCTGAATTCTAAATTTCAGATTACGTGATGTGGAATTCATGATGTGATGACATATTATTTATGACGCTATAGAAATCAGTAAATAATAACTAATGATAATTTTCACTCATATCTGAAAAACAGCGGAATTTAGCACTTTTCACCTGGTGGAAACTCCTATTGTGATGTTACATCATGTGGCCATGTGTGAAGTCAAGATGACCATAGAGATGTCTGCTTTGTGATGTCAAAAGATTGCAGTTTCTTTTTACTTTAATAAGGGAGGGAGAGTAAATTCAAGGGGTTTCTGCAATAACTCCAGATGCACAACCTTTCACTTTTTCACCCAGCTCTTGAAAATTTAAAATGAGCAGCCAATCAGGCAGAGGAGCAGTGATGCATGATGGTAGTTTTTGTGGCTTATGTATACATATAGATAAAATAATTTGTTCTGTGTAGTAGGGCACTCCGGAACCTTCATCTTAAATGTGCAATATTTAACTAAGTATACTAAACCAGTGTGTAATTTTTAAAATGTTTTTTTTTTTAAAATCAATCAATAATCATTATGGAGTTGTATTATTATCATCATATTTCAGCCTAAAGTTAAAGTGCATATTTTTTTTGCTAATCTAGAACCCATAAAAGAGTGTAAGGAGGGTATAGACACCATTTGGCTACCTGGGAACTTTAATCTTAGGGCAAACTGTCATGTTCACTTGAAGAAAAATGCGTAATAGAATACAATAAAATGTGGAAATTAAGAGGTAATTAACTAAGGTAACAAATTGCGGCCTCGATGTGCTTAAATCGAAGCTTTGTAAGATCAAGGCCATGGGGACAAGGAAATTCATTAGCGTAGAGGTGTTAATAGACTGTGAGATCTTAAGTATGGAGTCACGGCTACTTCCCTATAGATTATAATGGGACATGAAGCCCACCCCCTGGTAATTATCTGTTTTAGTGTGTCAGTAACAACCATATACTGTATAAATCAAGTAGTCTTCCTTTGTTTTGGAGTTTAAAAGTTTATTTGAAATGTGAATGTTGCGAGAGCAAAGTTGGACCTTGATGGGGCTCAGGACCACCTTGGGCTTCAAGCTACCGTGACTTTAAGGCCAGAGACCCAAGTGTTTCCTTGTCTCACACTTAATATTAGCCAAAAGGGACACTCTTGAGTCAGCTGTGATGGTAATCCTGTCTGATGGATGTGATACAGAAGTTGTATTGTATGGTGGGAGTCTAATGCAAGTAGTTCCAGAGCCACAAATAGTTTAGGTGACTTCTGGAGGTGGGTATAGCTGAAGATACCAAAAAATGAACCCCTTTAATTTGACAGCATTGGTATCATTAATCCAGAACACCTCTATTACGTGTAGAATAAGAAAAAGTTATTTCAAAGGTTATCCTGAGAGTCTACAATCAGAAACGACGGGTTGGGCAAAAAATCCACACTTCCAAACATTGTGCGAGGCTTCTGGAGGTCCAAGGGTGCATTCAGTTGGCATCACAAAGCTTGTTGTTGGCCAGCTCTGCCTCAGACCCTCAAACCCAATCCTCAAATATAATAATAACAATAGTAATCTCTACAATTATATACAATTTCAGTATACTATGATATGATGAACCAGGATTTTGGTGTTTTTCTAGACTAATGCCCTATTTAAAGACAGTCGGCAGTTCCGGATACCCGGGGATGTCTAGAGACAGTGGTAACTTCTGATCTGGTCAAGCAAATTTGCCCGAAAAAGTCGTATAATTAAAACGTGGTCTTTATTTACAGTAAAACAATACAGACAAAAGGAAGATCCAGACTGGAGTTGACTCCCAGGGTGGGGTCCGGTGACTCCTTTTGATTCGCATTCAGACTCCCAAGAATAAACAAACATGCGACTTTCTTTTTGTTTGGCCCGCTAAACTGTTTGCTGCTTCTGTAAACGCTGGGAGAATCCAATAGTACAACAAAGTGAAAATATTTGTATATAAAACCCAGAGCTTCTAACCATGGAATATCACAGATTTATCTATGAATAACTGTGCAAACAGTGCGAGCGAGTGAAGACAATCCACTTTGCTTAAAGGCTTTTGATTAAAGAAAAGAAACTCACCGGCTACAGAATTTGTTAGTAGGTTTGGATTTATAAAGCTACAACGGATCCATTAGTAAAGCAAATAATACGAGTGTCTAACGCTCATTGCACCTGGCAAGAAACCTAGGGACCGTGTAGAAGGTGAACTCCACCTGCGACTGCACGCAAACTCCGATCACGCTCAGCCAGGTACGCCATTGCCAGACGTGTTATGAACGTGATCTGAAAAACATAGAAACCTTTGAATTATACCAGTTATTACAAATACTTTTACAAAGATGGTTTGGCTCACTGGTACATTGGTTGCCCCTATAATATAGACAAACTGCCCAGGGTGCTAAGCTGGTAGGGGGCATCAGCATGCAATCCTTTTAATGTTAGCAGGTAAGTGTATGCTGTATAGGGAGGGAATCCATAGGCATAGTTCCCCAAGGGTGCTAGAAACTCGAAGGCCAGCCGTGACTGGCACTGTACTGGGAATCTTGTTATATACCATTTAGATGTAGTGGAGCAGCCTCCCAGCTGAAGTGGTAGAGGCTAATAGAGTGGGGGAATTTACACATGCATGGGGTAGGCATTAAGCTATCCCGAATCAAAGACAAGACCAAGGACTGATTAAAACCTGAGTCTCTGGACTAGATGGGCTGAATCATTCTTATCTGCTGTTTAATTCTATGTTTCGACGTTGCTGTTGCCCCCACTGTTTTGAGGGCACAATATAATTATGTGTCTATTTACTATAGTTAGTACATGAAAAATCCAACTTAGTTATTTTTTTTTTATTTAATTAAATGTGTAAAAAAATATGTATGTATAAGTTTTTCGTGGATTTGCACATTTTTTACTAAATTCACAAAATAAAAAAATATATATTTTTCATTTTTGTAAATACCCATATTTCTCCATAGAAATTAAGTTGACCTCATCTTTTAAACCTGATATAATATAATTCTCATATAAATTAGATACTGGTTTGAAATACAAAACTAAACAAATGTGTAAAAGCATTAAAAAAAAGCAAAAAAAATTATTTGTTATTGAAATTATATTTTTGTAAACTTTATTTATTTTTATTTATTTATTTTTTATTTATTGTACATTTTCTTGCACTTTAGAACCCCCCCCCCCCAATGTACAAGAAAGAACATCTAAGATATATTTTATTGCTGACTTCCCCGGGGTCATTATTCTGCAGGATGCTTAGGGGTCATTAGTGC
The DNA here is from genome assembly GCA_023333645.1 of Sceloporus occidentalis. NCBI lineage: Eukaryota > Metazoa > Chordata > Lepidosauria > Squamata > Phrynosomatidae > Sceloporus > Sceloporus occidentalis. The sequence goes on along the minus strand of JALMGF010000063.1, from coordinate 3,099,153 downwards.
CCTTCTAGTCCCAAGGGATCCTCATTAGTGGGGTTAACAACTAGAGTTTGGACAACTGATGTGTCCAGAGTGTTTGCTAGTTTATTTAGTGAATGTTAGTTTTGGGGAATTGTTTGCCTTGGCTAGCAAGAGGGGAGAGGCCTTCCTGCCGGTTTGCAGATGAATCTGGGAGTAAATTTCCTTGTCACCCTGACTAGTAACACCAATAAGCGAAGCACTAAAAAAACTTAACAGGCTCAAATGTCTTGTTTAACAGTAGGTGGTGAATTGTTTGTATTTACATGTGAAGGGAACGTGGGGCCTGAACCACTGCTTTGAAATGTTTAATTTGTTTAGGTCTGGCTGGACCCCCCCCTTTCATCATTCACTAGAGATTTATGTGCAGTGTTTAGGGAATTCGTTCTGCTAGACCTCTGATTTATTAAAGCTGGGACTAGGACGTGGTGCGAGGTAGATCCTAATTGTATAGAAGCACCACAACTGGTAGATCAGAAAAAAGGGAATATCAAGTACAACACTGAAATGAAATACTGAACCAAAAAAAAAAAATGAACGTTAATAAAACTTATAAAGAAACAAAACACCATGATAACAATAAAAATTATAAATATATATATATATTCATGTTATAACCCAGTATCAATATTTATTTTCATTAAATACAAAGTTTTATTCAGTTACACATACTCAGTAAGCATACTGGTTTACAGTGATATAGTGCATGAAATCAATGAACTAAGGGCCCTGCTTGTGAGATCTTACAGCAGGGGCATAACTAGAAACCACAGGGGACCGGTGCAAAACTTGCCCCAGAGCCCCCCAACTTCACCAAGCAACATGTCCCACAGTGCCATCTTTGTCCTTAACAGCTTGTGAGCACCACCTATGCCTCAAACAACTCATGAGTGTCTTTGCCCCAAGCAGCTTATTAATGCTATACTAACCCCTAAACAGCCAGTTTGTGCCATCTTTGGCCAAGTTTGTCAGTAGTGCCCCCAAACAGCTGGTCTGTGTCATCGTTGCCCCTTTCCCCCCAAGATGTACTCTGGCACACATATGTAAACATACATAAATTACACTCACTAACACACACGTAGACATTCAATCTAACACACACTCCATCTCACCCACTTACACATCCATGCTCACACACACTAACACCTAGACATACATGCTCACACACACAATTACACATCCATGCTCACACACTTAGACACTCATGGTCACATTCATTTATACATAAAAACATATGGAAGCTCCTCCGTTAGTTAATTCCCCTGTATGTTCATATCTGCATGGAATATTTAAAGTTGGTACAATTTAAGATGCAAAGTAACATACCGTATGTTTTATGGACCCCAGAAGTCTCTTCCTTCCATGTTAGGAAAAGAGCTCTGAAGTCCCGAAAGCTTATGCAACGTTACATCTTTTTCCATGCCGTCTCGATAAAAGGCTTGACTGCTTCGTTTTCTTTAATATGCTTCTTCTTATATACAACTATATCCATTTTCCATATTACATATTTGCATAAAGTAATGTACAAAACATTTACATGTGGAATGGCTGCTGAATGGACTAATCTGAGGGTTACTTTGGTGAGAAGACTCCTTGTGTTCTACCAGAATGATTTTTATTCATAATCCGACATGATGTTGTCACTTGAGGTTCCATAACCTCATGTCAGTGACTACACATCAATCTCTATCAGTCTGTCTCCAAGGTCATCCATTCCACCGGCAGACTGACTCCTCACTTAAGAGCATGGCCCTGGCTTTCAAAGCACTTCTCAGTCCCCCAGGCAAGTCACCGACCTTTGTGTTACTGTTAAACATTGCATCATGAAGACAGTCCACGATTAAAAACTATTACCTTTGCATACCAATGGCTATTTTTGGTCTTAAATGTATGCACACTGACACATATGTCTTCTTTCTTCTCTGTTATTATATAAACACATGAAAGAAATGTATATCTGTATAGATTTAACTTAAGTACACATACATAATATATTAAATACATAAATATGTATTAGATGTAATAAAAATAAATGTTATATATATAAATATTAGTTACATATATACATGTTGTTGGTCTAGGGTGAAGGCCCATCGTAGGCAAGATGGCGCTATAGGCCTTAAATAAATGTTAAGATTTAGCTTTCTGCATATTATATGGTCAGACAAAGACAAAATCTTTATATTTAAGAAGATATGTAACACAGCCAGGAGGAAACATATTAAGATGTTTATGTAGGGCTCTATACATTTTACCAAGATCCCAAGGCAGCCCTTCATCCTAGTCCATGGAATTATATACAGGTCACTGACCTAAGCCTAATGCAGAAAATTACTAAAAGCAAAAAAGAAAACAAACTAAAAACAACGCATAAATCTGATCTCTTGCTTCTTTTTTATTAAAACAACGAGAAATCAATAATTTGATGCATCTTCTGCTTGGTTACGTCTTTGTGAATATCTGCTGTTGGGAGAAGTGATATCGTTTTTCAAGATCTCTATTCAAGCAATTTCAAGGAGTTTGTTCTCAGGAGAACTTTAAAGGTGCTGGTGACAGAGAACGTGGAATGATGATGGAAATCCAATGTGTTAGACTACTGATCATTTTAGGAACACGCATTGGGATATGGGAGGGAAGGATAAATGGGAACTTCCTGGAAAGTCAACACATTTATCTCTTCTCCACCAACAGGCTTAGAAATCTCTTGTTCTGCATCCTGCTGCTGTTCTGACGTGACAGAATGTAAGGAACCTTCCCAATAGAAATAAACATTAAGATGGTGATGTTTGAAGAAAAAAATCTTGTTGAACATCATACAGACGTAAGATAATGTGGAATCAAAGACAAGACTGATAATGTGATAGCAGAGCCAGCGGGATAATGATATGTATTGTGTGTATAAAAACCTACAGACACCATCAGATATAAGGCTGAAGGAATTCGGAGATAAACAACCAGAGAACAGGAGTCATTTAACACCATCTTGAAGATAAAACAAGGTTCCTTCTGGCCAACTTGAAGCACTTTGGTTTTCTCTTATCCACAAAATATTTCAGATGAAAGAAACCGCTACATTAAACCAGAAAGGACCGTGAAGATAAAGACAGGGTTGCAAAATAAGAAAGACATTTTAAAGTACTTGCAAAGCTTTCATATCTTCCTCGAGTAGCCCAATGATAAAGAATTCCTGCGGCCATGGTGACTTCTCCCAGTATAGACAAATCCAAGTCACTTCTTTGCCTCCTCGTTAATCTCTGCCTATGCCCCACAATAGGATTCTAAATAATATGTAATAGGAGCTGGGCCCTCTTTCCTGAATCAGTATGTCTTAACATGTGTTAATGTTATTGGCAAACAATATGTTGTCATGTGGGGGGGCATCTATAATTGACACTAAGCAGAGCTGGTCTTGGCACCAGGCATCCCAGGAAGCTGTCTGGGGCTCCTGAATCAAGGGGTGCTCGGCAGTGACATAGTCTTCCTAAGGAAACAGATGCGGTGGCAGCCCATTGGCAACTTTACTAAGGTGGCTCTATTGGGATATAAATTCCTGTGCCCCTCTTTCCTCCCACGATGCACTTAGACAACCTCCACTGACGGCACTTCTGCCGGGGCTTCTATGGTGGAGCACCGAAAGATTATGTCACACCGGTGCTCCACCATGGAAGCCCCGGCAGAAGTGCCGGCAGCGGAGGTCGTCTAGGCGCGCCGTGCAGACGTCAACCGGAGAGTAGGAAAAAAAAAACACCCGCCGGGTGCCCAGAACTGCATGCCCCGTACATCAGGCGATACGAATTGCACATCCCTGCGCTTAACCCTGATTATAGGCCGCACCCCCACTTAATGTGGGGGAAAGAAGTGTGGCGTATATTTGGGCAAATACGGTAGATTTTTTAAGGGTTAAACAATAAAGACAATTTTCACAGCATTCTTTGCTTATATTTACCAAGTGTGCCAATATCAGTGGAGGGCACTGTACACCATTCTTAATGAAAATAGTTTGCTTACATTTTATTACTTAACTGGTGTTTATATCATTTCATAGGAGCACCATAACAGGCAAGATTGCAACTCGGATACACTGATAAACTGATTTGTTTTGGGTTGTGATTTGAACTTTGAAGTCTATTTTTTTAAAACCATAATATGTGACATATGGTTTATGGATTTCATACAAGACAGGAAATCTGTCATAAAATGATAACAAAAGAGATAATATATAACCAATTTTCACAACACTTCAGTTTATACAAACACGTTCCGATAAATCTTGCAAACCACTTTTCTTTTCTGATATAGAGATTAAAAAATAGTTTTCTACATTTAAGTCAGCCAAACCTTATGCCCTCCTCACTTGTTGTTTCTGTAAGTCAAATTGCTATGTTATATACTACCTGTATGTCCTGTCTACCCATGGTACATCGCTACGGAATATGATGGCGCTATATAAAACAAATAATAATAACAATTACGTCTTATCTAGATTATTTCCCTTTTAAACATGTTAGGAAATAAACCTTTGCAGATTTTTCATGGTTGTCATACGTGTATACGAACAACACAAAGATTTTCCAGTTTCTATGGCAACATCAGTCATCAGTTATCAGCGCCTGCTTTTGTCTTGCACAAAAAACTGTTTTGTGTGGTGAGTAAAAAATATGAATGAGATTGAGAAGTTTTCCATCATTAAATAATTATTTATGCTGCATTTAGTTTCAAAAGTGCTAAATTCAGCAGAGGTGGAACAGCACCTTTAAGTAAATTTATATTCCGCTAAAAGTATTGGATTACCAATTATTACCAATAACAGAACTGGGTTTGGGCGTTTTTGTATTGTTCTTTTTTTGTTTGATGTTCAACTACCATGAATATTTCAGAGATACTGAGAACGGCTATTACAATTGTCTATTTGCGTACACTACTTTATAATATAAAAATCAATTGATCCTCATTGTGGAAAATCAAATTGAAAAAGTTATTGATCAGATGGAGACCAAACAATTGCTGGCTAAAGTTGTGATCATACTCTATGGACATTCCTGAAGATGTTTGTTTAGTAGAACGTTTATAGCTTTTACCTTGCATAGGAGCCCATATACACAAAATTACATTTTTCTAAATACATAAATATATGTGTCGAAATATTGGAGTTAAATGAAAATACAATTACCAGTATCAGGTTAAAAATACGTTTTCACAAATATTGTGCTTTTCTTATTAACACAATTCTAGTTGGCAAAATATATTTAATGTTATATATTATTTTATATATATAAACATATAAAATAATGTTTTCAGATAGCTACATATTAGCCATTTGTATGTCTTCTAGCTTTGTTATCTTAGTCCAATCTGTTTACTGTTTGTGGTAAACAATAGAATGGATCAGTGTTAATCACCCAGTCGGACACTCTGACTAATGAAAGGAGGAGTGGACTTCATTAGCATTGCCATAAAGAATCAGCTCAGTGTGGTGTTTGAGCAGGGAAGTCACCCAGAATATCACATGACTGACAACAATGGCGGCCTCCAGGTCTGCATATAAAGGAAGTTTGTAGGAACAAAATAAGATAAAGCCTAAATTTGACAATATTTTTTTACTGTATAAAGCACTGGATTTTATGCTCAATTTTTTCCCTTTAATCTGATTTTTCATATTTTTAGGTCACAACCTGATGATTACCCAAGAATGTGTTAATGTAAATTTACTTTGATCCAAACCAATCCCACTAGGCGGTTGATAACAGACAGTGGGAGACATGACGAGACGATGACCATTTACATGAAAAAGCTTTGTTAAAGAACACTACAAACACTGGGTATAAGAAAGTTACTTTGGACAAAGACCATGAACCGGAAAAGCCGAAAGATTAGCCATTGTGGAAGCAGAATTCTTTCTCAGACAAATGTTATTAACTTATCGAGTTACTATGTTATTGTATTACATTCCAGAAAGAGGAAATATTTATTTCTATGCTTTTAATCAATGGAAGCACGATTGATAAAACTAATTAAATCATGGAAACGGGTTTGCAGTGAATATAAACACGTGTTTTGTGTTACAAACCAACTACTGTAGCCAAAGTACAAAAAGTGTTGTAAAGTTGAAAGTTGAAGCAGATGTAATTTAATTAAGAGCATTTAAGTGATGACAAGCACCATAAACTGTAGAAATGGAATGAAATGTTAGTTTAGGAAGACCTTGCTAGCTCTTCATACTTCATGCATTCAACTCATGTTTTCAGAAAACCCAAAGGCTGTTCAGCAGCGAATTGCAAAATAAACACGAAATTAAGACCTAAAACTCTGGATAATGTTGAATAAAAACTAAACTAACTAGTATTTCGGTGTAACTTTCTCTGTTAGTGTGAAGTTGCATGATTTATGACTTTGACCGTTATAAATATTATGAATTTACATTGTAACACAAAACCTCGGATGTACCCTAAAACTCCCTATTTCGATGAATGCAGGACCTACATTATTCTCTTTATGTAATTGTAATATTTGGGTGCTCCCATGCATGACAAGGGCTACAGGTTCCTATAGCATGTTCCCACTTATTCTTTACACATTGTTAATGATCATGGGTTCCTAGCTTTCTTAAAGTAGAGCTTGTTGTAGTTCTATATTGGTCATCAAAGTATTTCATATGAAGCATTATTGTGCTATTTGTGTTGCCATGTTCCTTAAATCACCTTAAATGCTCTACAAGCACTGATAGTACTGTTTAGGTGACCCTCTGTTTAGGAATCCCTTAACTTTTTCTTCTCAAGTTTTATTTTTTTTATTATATTTGTATAAATCTATAAATCAAGATATGTCGTCACCGACAGGTTGCTCACTTTTCATACAGCCTACCAAGAAACAATATAACTTTACAAGGAAAGATAATGCAGACGCAGCACTCCTTGTTGGGAGTGTATGGTGAATACAATAAATTCATTTGACTGGCTACAGCACAAAGACACAGTCACAGTCACACGAACCTACGCGGTTGTTGCTAGTTTAGCAAAAAAAATAAACATAAAGGATGCAGAAAGTAATATTTACAATGGCTGAGAAGCAAGAGCTCAGCTTTGCCTTTAACAGAAAATTGTCCTAACATTTTGAAAACCCTTATTATGTTGCAAGTGAATGTTCTTTTTTTTTTCTAGTCAAGTGGAGGAAGTCTGGAGCTATTGAAAACTGGCATGAGTTATGAAGAGGGAAGCATATACTTTTAGAAAGGGTTGGCATCTTCACAAAGAGTCAAAGGGGCAGGTAAACTAAGGAGTGAGACACAGAAGTTCTAATCTCAGTGGGGTATTTTCTTTTTCTTGACTATTTAAACCAATCTATATCTAAATCCTGCCCATGCGCCACCCAGCTTCACAGAACATGGGAAGGAATTGGATGGGAGACGTGACCACTAATCCACCAGTGGTCGATGGCACAGATACATCATTCCACTTGAAAACTGCTCAATAAAAAATGTGTGTTCTACCAAGCCTACAGGAAAAGCAAACCTTGAAATTGTCAGAGGGGCCCTAGGATGCTCATAGGCACTAGGCAAAGGCACAAGTTCTTTAGTCAAGTGAGAGTTAATGTACAGTCACTGGGAGCGTTCCACCAATACCTTCTTATACTAGAAGGTTTAAGTTAGAGGTGTCATGCAGCTAAACGGACCATTTCACATATTTTTTTGGGGGTAATGACTTATTAATATTGTCATGGACATCAATTTTAGGAATTACAATGGATATTATAAAATTCCCTTAAGTGGACATCACAAATTATTGTTGCTTCATTAAGCCCCATCTAAGATACCTTCTGCAAATAAAGAGAGGAAATGAGATCTGTAGAAACAACGGTAGCCTGTAGGAGGTGAAATATATGCCCAAAAGAATATGCTGCCTGGGTCCAAGGACGAAATGCTGCCCTCCCCACCCGAAACCTCGCCTACATCCATCATGTTGTGTCAGAATTAATAAAACTAAAATTAAACCGATGATTAAGTGACATGCACACACATTTACATACCCAAACACACACACGGTCACACTCACCAACATATCGAGACGCACACATAAGCAGACAAACACTAATGGACTGACAAACACTAAAATACTTAGACACAGACACTGAGGCACACATACTCACCCAAACACTCACACAAACACAACCAGATACGTTAACATATACACACTGACACTAACACATCCAGACACATTAACTCACTGCACACAGGTCACGCAATGTGATGTTGTGTGACCATGCTGAACCCCACTTCCTTCTTGAAATTAGGGGAATAAAAAGGTAAATCGGGACTTCCTCAGGATTTACCTCTTTATGCCTATGGCCTGAGAATGCTGACGTCTTTCAAAGTGTCAAGGTATCAAAGTGCACCCTGGTTGACATGAACCCATCTGGACAAGGGTCAGCTCTGCCCTCATTTTTATTTATATGCAAACAATATTATTATCTGGAGAAGAGACTTTTATAATTTTACATAAGCAAACAAGGAAACCATTACAAATATTATTCACACTGTAAATGTCGTAAATAATGACACCAAAATGAGTTGAATTTACATGGTGTTAATAAATAACAGAGTGGCATCTTAAATTAATACAATTTGCAACAAATTAACACAAATGAAAATGGAACTAAAACAAAAGCACTGAAAATGAAATAGAAAAATCAAGTAGGGTTTCCAACATTCTTATGGCTCTTCCTTCAAGCATCAAACATCTTGTAAAAATGTAGTTACTGAGGGAATTGTATGATTTAAAATAAATAAAAAAAAGATGATGTTGCTACATGCATTACTGGCTATGCTGATAATTACTTTTGACTGTATACGGATCACTATTAAATACATCTGAAAACATGATTACAGTAGGTGAAAGTAGTTTACATCACAATATGGAACTGCGGTCATATGGAAGGTTAGTATATCTGTGATCCTGTATTACTGTTTGCCATTTTTTATAATCAGGAGCCCTAATTCACAAACAATTGGTTTTTAATTAGAGAGACAACTTTTCTCTACAGGTCAAAAAAATCTTTAGAGGAAATGTACTATTGGTTTTAACCTGGTAAGAACATCCTCTCTATTCTCTTTTGTTAATTTAACAAAAAGAGTGATATCTATTCCCACTTATTTCTTAGCACATTCACCAATAGTAGTTGATGAATGTACCACGCTAGAATACCAAATGTGGTGTCTTCTCCCTCAAGCTCCCTCCATGAACCATTCCATGTCAGCCAACCTTCCTTCCAGTTCCTTTGCTGCTATCTATTGGTGAAGGTGTGCAAGTGTGCTTGGCATAAACATATACTAACTTTCGCAACTATATAATTTTATTGAATTCCTCTGTTTCTAATAATGACGGGCAAACGAAATTCACCAAAAATGGGTGAGAAGTAGCATTTTCTGTCCTGGAGAAATGCTTTGGAAACGCGATCACTCATGACACATCACATGCATGCAGAATGACTTAAGTGGTTGTTACTTGCATGTGGGATTCATCACTAGGCCATGACTTTTAGGTGAACTGTAGTAAGTTGAATGTGTCCACTCTACAAAATTAACTATGTTTTGTTTAGGCTCAACCCATGCAAGCTTCCCATACATGATTTGAGTTGGCTGCCTCTAACGTATAGCTGAATCTAGGGGCGGATTAACAACGGGGCAAATGTGCCTCCTTCCACAACACCCAACGCAAGTGTCCCAATTTGTACACCTTAGATGATGAGGGATATGCACTAGGGTCAGGTGAGCAGGATTTTGGGTGAAGAAGTGGGAGATAAACACACTCTGCAGGTCTAGTCCCTTAAATACTCACATTTGGAACCTCCAAGGTAAGACCAGGTAGTTTGACGTGATGATTTGGACATGATTTACCAAAGTAGAAATCCATAAGATACAATGTTGTATCATTGTATCATTTTCTCACAAACATATTTCTGTACCTTGAGATAGCTTAAGTTGTCTGAATGCCTATATTTTGTTAGCTGTCGTAGTTAATATTATTTCTTTTACATACTGTGAAGAGACATCAAGAAACAAAGCAATAATGCACACAACGTCATTCCTCAAAACTGAATACAATCTTCATGATCATAAAATAATTATGTCTGAAATGGTGCCCTCCTCACATAATGGGTACCAATAAAAAAACACAAAAAAACCCTGTCATAGAACCAAATCCGTCCCAATGAATGTACGGTCCTTGTAGGTACATAAATCTTCACTTTATACCATCACAAATTCTTTGTTGATATAGACTTCTGTTCACAGAAGGAAAAAAAAGGATGCGTTAACTTCACTCAGACCTGTACACTTGGAGCCATGCCCCACAGGTACCAGGGCATCTCCCTAATATCTTTTATAACCTCCATAACCTTACAGAGGCAGCAATTTTCATTAAGTGGTGGGAAAATTTGCAATCCAAATGCTTATTTTTTTTAATATAAAGATGAGAAACCTAGAATATTATCGTGCTGGAGGTATGCTGTGGACAGGGAGGGAAGCTCATCATGTTCTTAGAAAACGATCTTGTGTCTGGGAGTTTTTAATTGAGAGTTATCGTTAGACTAGGAATGTGCCATCTACTTTCTTCCCACACTTCGACATAACCATCGGCTGCTATTTTTACTCTTAAAGATTAGATTAATTCCCTTAATCAGTGGATGGAGTGGTATCTGAAAAAAAAGGTTCTCTTGGGTAGCAACTTACCATACGGAACACAGAGAGAGAGAGATGCATTCTGTGTTACTACAAGATTTAGTCTATTTGTGACATATGATGGTTACCTTCAATGTATTTTCTTAATGCTCTAAATAATAATAATAAGACAAATACTCCTGAAATCACTCTTCATCAGCGATTTAACCCAGAGATATATGTTATGTAAATATCTAACTGAAATTGATACGCTTGGATTCTTTTGCAGCTGGTATTTTATCATCAACCAGAGAAGAATAGAAGAAAATAATTGTATTATTTGTAGTTAAAGGTTAATTTAGCCTTTTCTGCTGCTTTAGTGAAGTCACTGATGGAGGTGGGTAAATATAAAAAAAAAAATATAGATTTTTACTGCATTAAAATTTTTTTTCAGTAAGTAAATTTCTGCCCAATTCCAAAGGTAGCTGGGAAGTATTATAGTGCTGGGAAATTCTCCAATCCCTAGTTTTTTGATTCTGGTAAGTAAGGATTTGCTTCGTTTACTGGTTTCACATTAAAAGGGTTCATCTAAATGAAACATAAAAGTAAATAATCTGTATGTAATTTTTTTCCTGTTTTCATTTTATCTTTGAGTTAATCATTTGAATTTGTTGCCATAAACACAAAAAAAATGTTTATTTTGTTACGGGATTTGTGCCCTTTCGGCAGAATTTTGAAATAATCCAGGGCATTCTTACTATTTATTTTACTGAAAATAGCATACAATTTATTCTGGTGTATCTTAGATTATATCTCTATTCCCAGTCACGGTTATCAGAAATGTTATGAAAGTCCTATCTGTTTATAAAACACGATTTATAAATACAAGAAGGTATAACTATACAAACATTTAGCTGGTGAGAGAAATGGGTTTACCGTATTTGCTCGATTATAAGACAAGGTTTTTTCAGTGCAAATGCTCTGAAAAATACCGCTCGTTTTATATTCAAGGTCGTCTCAAATAGAGGTCTGACTACAAGATTAAGATCCAGATCCCCCGCAGCGCTGCAGGGAACCTGGATCCTCCTCTCTGGCAGCCGGTGGAGGTCTGTGCGATGCCCAGCACTTCCTCTGGGGCTTCTATGATGGAGCACCGGCATGACATGACCTCCATCATAGCAGCCCCAGCGGAAGAGCCGTTGTCTGGGTGCATCTGCTTCCTTCTCCCTGGCAGCTGGTGACCACCTCTGCTGCTGCCACCACTTCTACCTGGGCTTCTATGATGGAGCGTGACATGACCTTCCGGTGCTCAGTCATAGAAGCCCCGGCGGAACTAGCAGAGGTTGTCTCGGCGCAGCGCGCAGACTGGGGAAGCATTGGTAAGTCAGGGGGGGGGGGGTCGCAGAGTGGCATATGGGGGGTTAAAAGGCATTACTATAGGCAGAGTGGCATATGGGTTAAAAGGCATTTCTGTAGGAAAAGTGGCATATAGGGGGTTAAAAGGCATTTCTGTAGGCAGAGAGGAATATAGGGGGTTTAAAGGCATTTCTGTAGGCAGAGTGACATACAGGGGGTTAAAAGACATATCAAGGAGGCAGAATGGCATATAAGGGGCTATAAGGCATATCTGGGGACAGGTTGGCAAATAAAAGGAAATAAAAACAAAAAAACATTTTTCTCAATCATAGTTTTTATTAAAAAAAATAATATTTACTAGTAAAACATTTTTCCTATTGGGTCATTTTATATTCATGCTTTTTCTTTTTTCCTAAATTAATATTAAAATTTTGGGGGGTCGTCTTATAATCAGGGTCCTCTTATAATCCAGCAAATACAGTATTTAAAGGAAATCCATCATGATTTTAGATTTTCAAAGTTATCTTCTGCAGTGGATAAAAAACAAAAAAACAAACAAAAATTTTTGGCCTTATTTTTCATTCTTGGGTTCAGTAAATTCTCAGCTTATTCCTTATTCTATAATTAATGCATCTCCATTCTCCTTACTGGAAGTCTCTGAATAAATGAGTTTCCACAAAAAGAAATAGTCTAGTAAATTGGGCTAATATAACAGAGCTAGAACACATTCAAATGATTAATATAAAGCTGTCTGCGGACATTATATTATGCAACAACTAGAACATTTAAAAAAAAAATACAGTACAATACCTTAGAAAAAGTATTTTTACATTGATACTAGTAATAACTCGATTTACTTGAGTAATCATTCGAATCCTGACAATAAGAAGTTAAGAAGGCTGATCCACCAAGTTTACATGAGATGGATCAGAAATACAGCGCAGACATTGTTAATGTTGCAAATGACTTAATTTGATATCTCTTATTTTTATTGTGTGGCTTTTTTGGGGAAAACCGATATATAAAGTCATACATTTATCATAACTATCATTAAAAAAAAAACTATAGCGAAACAAGAATATAAATATAACAAAATCAAATAATTAACAATAAGTGTAAAGTAAAGTGCAACTTATAAACACACCTCGTGAAAAAAACACTTTAAATTTCCACTAAAATAATACAAATAACAATAAACATAAAGGTGTAAGCGCACATGCCCCAATACATAACCTTAGAGTAAATCTGTATATATACTTGCATAAAATGTGGTATAGGCCTCTCTTTTAGCCCTGTAACTAGAGACACAGAGAGATCATAGTGTAACCCATAAATGCAATAATGATTGTAATGGGGTATAGAATAGACTAAGCTGACGTGCCCCTGCGGTCAACGGAGCACGTCAGAAATATAAAAAATCAAGTTTCCAATCATAGTGTATCATCCCACTTTAAAGAGCATCACAATTCCGACCCCAGTTTAATGTCATTTCTAGGAATCCATAAAATAAATAAAAATTGGCGAGGGGGAGATCATGGCAAAGAATTAAGCCGAACAGAGATGAAGTGGATGTTCGAAATGAACACTATTTCCCCTAGGGGTCTAAACATAGACTTTGAAATCAATGAATTTTTGTGATGGGAAGACTTCTTAATATGGACCAAATAGTATGAACCCTTTTTGTAAATTTTTTTTTTTTTATTATACTTTATGTATTATTTTTATTTTAAATTTATTTTTTTTTATTATTATATATATATATTTTTATTATTATTTATTTTTTTATTATACTTTATGTATTTTAAATTTTTTTTATTATACTTCATGTATTATTTTTTTTTTTTTTTTAATATTATATATATATATTTTTATTATTATTTATTTTTTTATTATACTGTCACGAGAGCCGCCGCGGCACTTACCTCGCGTGCTCGCGGCAGCTCCCTCCGTCCTGCCGCTGACGCCGCGCGGTCACGTCGGGGTCGCGGCTCCGCCCCCGCCGCGACCCGATGTCGGCTGGGCGTCACGCGCGCCGCCGCGACGCGCATGCCAGGGGATCCCGGCGGCGCGCCCGTCGATGACGCCGTACGGTCGCGGCGAGGTCGCGGCTTCACCGCAACCGGACGCCGGCAGGGAAGCGCCCACGTCACTCGGGCTTGCGCCTGCTCGCCAGGGAAGTGCAGGCGCGTCACCACCTCCCCCCCCGGGATCGCACGTCACGCACGCCGCGCACGGCACGCCGCGGCCTCATTGTGAGTAGACATTTCCCTATTTAAAGGCCATTTGTTTTATCTGCTGTACCCGTTCAAAGTTTATTGCTTTTTGGGGTGTGCTGTTCCTTGTGACATTACCTTGCCTTGTGTACCGACCCTTGCCTGCTCTTTTGACTACGATTCTGATCTGCCTGCCTCGACCTCGGACCTGTTATACCGTTTTGCCTCTTATCTGCCTGCCTCGACCTCGGATACGTTTTGACCTCGCTGTTTGCCGTTGCTCTTTTGACTGGACTACGCTACGACCATATATCTGCATAGTTGGATCCTCCCCTGCTACCTGACCCCGTGACATATACTTTATGTTTTTTTTTTTATTTTTTATTTTTTTTTGTAACAATAAAGGGTTACATTATACTCAGTCTGTTACACAAGATTAATATATGGATGCAACACACATTTTATCGGTTCGTATATATATATATATATATATATTATTGGATATATTATTGAATTTTAATGGTTTCTGTTAGTATTTCCCTTTTTGCCCTTTTCCAAAATGGCTGCCGGATTATAATGTGTAATGCCTTTACAATGCGTGATGCCTGTATTTGACCAACTGGAGGAGACACTTTAAAGGTTAAACCAGGACCCAGGACCCAGCAGAAACCAGAGGTTGCGCCGGAAGTGCACCAGAGGATAAGGACAATACACTTGAAAAAGACAAAGTCGGAACGTGTTGTGTTTTTAAATATACTTTTTATATTTGGGGAAATAAAGGTTTTTATACCTAGTTTTCCTTATTTTAATAATAAAAGAATCCAGAAGGAAAAGAACTGTGTGGATCCTTTTACTGCCTGGAGTGGGTTCAGAAGGAAGGCATCCTTTCGTTTACACCCCAAGTGGGCACCCGGAGCTGTTTATATAGAGCCTGTTCACGGCTCTATCCCATGTGAGTTTATTCTATACCCCATTACAATCATTATTGCATTTATGGGTTACACTATGATCTCTCTGTGTCTCTAGTTACAGGGCTAAAAGAGAGGCCTATACCACATTTTATGCAAGTATATATACAGATTTACTCTAAGGTTGTGTATTGGGGCATGTGCGCTTACACCTTTATGTTTATTGTTATAAGAATATAAATATATCCAGCATATACCCAGCTCCCCAGTTTGTATATATATACAAAAACAGGTGTGTTTAGTTTTCCATCCGAAAAATATGTAAATGGATTGAATGTTTTCCCCAGGAGAACCTCAAGTCTGAGATACTCCATGGTGCTGAACAGGAATTGAATTCCATGGAGACTGAAAGATCAATGCTTCAGGACAGGCATAATGCAGTGGTTTATATATAGAGACATGGATAATTATAGTATACAATAACACAAAATGCTCCTTAACCCTTTGAACGCAAAAGGGATATAGAATGTATTTTAGTGCAACACATTAACCAGGTCTTTTCATGGCTAGACGAATTTCAGGAGCCAGGTGCTCCTTCCTACCTCCTAAGAAACAACCAGGTTCCTAAGAATTACTTTTGGCTTCTAAATTACATTGTTCAGCCCTGCCACTTTTGCTCTTGAAATATGAAATACACCGTGGTTATCTTATATATATAAAATATATTTTCATTTTTTTAATGTACACATACAATATATTTTATCGGTATCTTCTGTACAGAGGACCAAACTGTGGGTTACGTTGCCGCTGATCTCCCCAACCAGCCAGCACTACTTCCATGGCATACTCTTCTATTATTATTATTATTATTATTTTTATATATTGCCAACAATTTATGCAGCACTTCTTACAGAACATACATCCAAAGGGAATGACAAAACTAGAACTGACTAAGAGGAACCTGTACATTAGGTGTAGAGGGCCCTGCTCACAAACCTACTAGCCAAAATGCCATTCATCATTCCTCTGCCTTAGCCCATTCTCAGCGGCCCTTCTTGGCATGTGTAAGGCAGGTTAGAAGACCCTATCACAGGGCGTATGGCTTTTATGAGGTTCCTGCTTAAAGCAACCACATGGCAAATCCATTGTTGTGGGTAATATTATTATAGGGCTAGTAACCTACGGTTTTCTGAAACACGTTAAATTTTAGACCAAAAATGAACCTCTAAATGTAAAAAGTGTTCAGTCTTTACTGTGTGTACATTGTCTAAAGGATCAGTTCCACTGACAGGCCAGCCACACATTTTGTAGCAATGAGTTTGAAACATTAATATCCCTTTAATTTTCCGTAGCAGATACCAGCTCTATAAGAGTGCACACTCATGCTCTATAGAAGCTTTCTCATCTCTAGATTACATGAAAAAACTGTATATTAGCTGCATAAGGATCCTCATGGCAATCCATAAACTCTGCAGAACATGGTGTGAGCTTGCAGGTTGTCTTAGTCCGTCGGTTCTAATTTTGTCAGACCCTTCGAATGTACGGACTGTAAGAAGCGCTGCGTAAGCTGTTTGTACTATATAAATATAATAGAATAATAATTAACCCGAACAGACATATTTTTTATATATGTAAAAAATTATAAAAAACTTGTTCTTTTCTTGTTCCCTGTTGGAATTTCCAGAAAAACAAGATATATATACCGAGATATACGTTGTGTTCTTGTAGCCGTCCGACTGATATGCTGTGTTATCAGCTGATAGTGGACACCGGACTAGAACTGTCCTCACACTGCACAGGCAGCGAGGATTTCCCATTTTGGCTCAAAAACAGTAGAAGAGATCCCATGAAGATGGCGTCTGCGGATCTAGTTAACAGTAGGCCTCTCACTGCAGGCATCAGCTAACACATTGCGGATGCCTTTAGAAAGAAGTTTAAAACTTGTAAAATACAAGCTTTTGGGCACTAAAAAAAATAAATGAGTTTCTTCAACAGAAATCTAAGTTATTTTTAAAGTATCGTAAATCACTTTAGGATCTTGGTGGTGTCTGATGATGATAGAATGTCTTCTTTTTATCACTTCATTAATCTGAGGTGGTCTCTATCGTCATACCGTTCCCCTCTGAGAATTAAGTAGGAAGGAGAGAAGTTCCTCTCATCGCAGAGTAACATTTAATTTTCTATTTTATCTGATCAGCTTTGGAGGAAAAACAACCGAGGTTGTTCTGTGAACGCCATGTTATATTTAGTGTTTTTCAGTACTTTCCAACGAACTTCTAGACTTTCTAGTTCTGAAAGATTTACATTTTAGGACATGCCAGTGCAAACACCTCACTCATATAACTAAAACAGCTACACATCATGTCGTATTATACCGTGCTATTCACATTTTCTGGTAGTCACCATAACCTGCTCACTTATTTCTCCATGTGCTTTTGATTTCCGGCATGTCATCCATTTGCGCTTATTGGATTACAGGAATGAGTTAGGGTTATTATTCAATATACCATAACTGTTCCTTCTGCCAAGAGTTTCACTTAACCCTCTGGGTGCCAGGGGGATTGCAGTGCTTTGCAGCTAATTATACATGAAGACATTGAGTTCATCTTTAGAATGAATGACTGCAAGCTTTTATGGATTTTTGCTTACCTTCCAGTAGTCCCTCTTTAGGAAGGACAGTCACTTGGAGACACCTAAATTCCTCCCCTAATGGCTCTATTTTCTAGCACCTAATAGCCAATAATGTGCATAGAATCATTGGGAAATGTGATGTATATATTAAATGGGATAAACAACATAGATTGTTCCTGGCTATACAAGTTACGAATTGTCCACAGAATAGACCGCAGAAAGACTTGGTAAGCCTTGCCCTTAAACATGCCTCTGATCACTCCTTTTTTTTAAAAAAGGTGCCACTTTTTTGGCCATTTAAAATATGTGCCTATTTATCATGAGTTTGTAGCATGTGCAATTCCCTACACACACTGTAGAAAAATGTTTAACTTTTTAACAACGTGGCATTTTCCAGCATTTTAAAATGTGGACAAATATCTTTATTCAACTCTTTTGATGACAACGTATCGTTTATCATAAGTTCCCTACTTGCACCTGCAGGCTTGGAATGGCTGTTACACGAAGGAGACATGTAATCCTCACAATGTACCCCTGTCTATGCTAAGTCTGTATAGGTTTGAGAGATTTAAATGCCCTATAGCAATACCTGGGTACTTTTTGGGTTTGACCTGGAGTCTCCAGGTGAAGTCCTTGCTTTCCCAGGATCTCCAGGTCAGCTTCTTCATTCTCTGGGTAGGGGAGCAGTGTTTGGCCACACTCACTCACTTCCCATCTACTCCCACCCACTTGCCACCCACTAAAGACTCTTTTGGTCCCCTACCCCTTCACAAAGCCACTCTCGCAAAATGGGGAGAGCTCTGGGGTAACATACCCTGACTTCTAACTTTGAGCCATCCATAGTACGCAAGCCAGGCTGTTCATTTAAAAAAAAAAGAAAACTCACATTTTTTTTTCCTAGAACTAAGTCGGATTTGTAACTAGTGATGTTCCACAGATTTTACCTAGTTTTTCCTTATTTTTTAGCACAGAATATGATGTTTGGGAAGTTCCAAATGAACTATAAAAAATTATAAAAAATATACATTTATTCTTGTTTTGGATCCACAATTTATCGTAAAACTGCTTTAATGAGAGTGTTTAGGACAATTGGACACCATTGTGGAGACTATGCCCAGATTTTGCTGCATTCAATTAGTTATGACCACTTTTACCCCAATATTATGTGACTTTACATGGATATATTTAGATTGGTGATTTAACACGCAACCCTTATGAAAGGTATATGTTAATGGCCTGTGTGTTAATCCTTTCAACCTTTTAGCATTATGTTTCACATATTAATGTTTCCATATCACAGCCTTATCTGTAAAGAAAGTATTTTAAAATACATGGAGAAGAACTCAATCTGTATTGTTATTATTCCTTTAACGTCACCCATTCTGCCAACTAACTCAGTAGGTGCCTCTAAGCATAATAAATTACCCTAGTAATGCAGTACTTACATGCAAGTATTAACGGCATGAATTAGATGGGAGGAAGTTGGTGAGATTCCAGTTTTCATAATTTGTTTTCATTTACTGTGTGAGGTTAAACATTCTAACCTTATTCATAAGCTCGCTTAGTACATAAACGGATGAGGTCATCAGTTCATTGTAAATTGGAGGAAAACACGGCTCGGGCTGAAACCTTGGCTTTTTTCCACAGGATTATGTGTGCATCAGAGAAACAAAATAGTGTTCAGGAGTCTTTGTATTTTAAGCTGCTTTACTTGATGGTTCAAGGCTATCTTTCTAAAGTTACTTTGCTTGTCTGTTTCTTCTAAAACCTCATCTGCATTTGTGATGATCAGTTGTAGAATAATATTTCTGCACACTGCAAATTTAACTCCACTGTTTCTCAGATAAGTCAATTTACATAAAATATACAGAAAGGGGAGCATACCCTACAGAGCATACACATTCAGATTCCGGGTTGCTGCTAAAATGACCATCACAAAATATGTAGTGGCGGGCTAAACAATATGTGGCCAAATAGTGACGGAATCCAAAATATTTATGCTTCAGATACGTCATTTTAAATAGTATTTGCTGTGTGTGCGCTGATCTCCTACTTTGTTGTGTGTAAATGTTGCTCATTAGACAACAAATTACATTCCCTGCCCATTGGGCTCAGATGAAAAATCTTAATTCGGGAACGAAATTTGTGCCCACATTCACTCGAATTCACTCTGACTCACTCTCTCACACGCTTGTTCATTCTCTCTCACGCTCTAAATGTTTCCCTAACTTCTCTGCCGACCACTTCGGCTACTGCATCCTCTTGTTTTTTCATCTTCTATCTTGGTCAGCAGAGAAGGTATGGAAACAATGAGAATGAGAGTGTGAGAGAGTGAATGAATCAAAGTGAATGTGGGCACCAGGCAACAAATTTTGTTTCCAAATTAAAAATGCCCCCTGATTATCATCCTAACCGAATGGCAGAGAACATAATGGGGAAAAAACTTATTGAAGAATGAATCCGAATAATTTTTGGCCCATTTACACGTGTCTAGTTTTTCGCATGTTTAAGATATATAGTAATCATACCTGCTGTGAAAATTAGGCATTTTGGGTCCTCATCTACTCTTTGGGCTCTTTGGCATTTTCTGAATAATTTATAAAATGGATTTCAAAGGCTCACAAATTTGGAAAATTAGCAGCCAATCAAGAAGATGAGGTCAGACCCTGTCAGGAACCAATTTTTCGCTGCCTGAACCATGGCTTTTTTAATACCTGTGGTGTTTACATCTGCAACCACTAGTGGCCACCCTCTGGAGCACTCAGAACTCAGGTGTGCCTTGTTACCTGGGTTGAGCCCTAGTCTACATCCAGCTGGGCCTTATTACCTGGATTACCCTGCCTTTATGAACCTGCCCTGCCCTTTAGTCAGGGCCTTTGTATTGAAGTCTATGGACCTTCCTGCTGTGGCTCTGCACCTGTACTGTTCCTGGTTCCCTGCTATTGTGTCCTTCCAAGTGGACTCCCTGCTATTGTGTCCTTCCAAGTGGACTCCCTGCTATTGTGTCCTTCCAAGTGGACTCCCTGCTATTGTGTCCTTCCAAGTGGACTCCCTGCTATTGTGTCCTTCCAAGTGGACTCCCTGCTATTGTGTCCTTCCAAGTGGACTCCCTGCTATTGTGTCCTTCCAAGTGGACTCCCTGCTATTGTGTCCTTCCAAGTGGACTCCCTGCTTTGTGTCCTTCCAAGTGGACTCCCTGCTTTGTGTCCTTCCAAGCGGGCTGTGTGCCTTTCGTACCCTTCCAAGCGGGCTGTGTGCCTTTCGTACCCTTCCAAGCGGGCTGTGTGCCTTTCGTACCCTTCCAAGCGGGCTCTCTGTCTGTCGTGCCCTTCCAAGCGGGCTCTCTGTCTGTCGTGCCCTTCCAAGCGGGCTCTCTGTCTGTCGTGCCCTTCCAAGCGGGCTGTGTGCCTTTCGTGCCCTTCCAAGCGGGCTCTCTGTCTGTTGCGCCCTTCCAAGCGGGCTCTCTGTCTGTTGCGCCCTTCCAAGCGGGCTCCCTGCCAAAAGACTTATTACCTGTATTTTATTTTGCCATACGTCCGGTTACTTGCTTAGACTATATTACCCTTATTTGCTGGCGCTGTTATATACATGAAATACACTGCATTACCTGGATTTCTGTTTGTGGTGTCTTTGTTTGCATAATCATGCACCGTGGGTTACATACTGAACCCCAAGTATCCCCTGCGCATGGGCTCCTACCCGACCTGATCACCCGAGTCCTGACAGACCCATAATGGGAAATACAATCTACCTACTAGTGTTTTAATATTCCAGGGCATATTGTAAACATTGGTTCCTGACTTTCCAGGACACGTAATTTAGACATAAATTAGTATTGAAGTATTCTGGGTAATCTGCTAATTCCCCATGTAGGGTTACATATATTACACGCTGAGTCTTAATTTCTTGCGTTCCTAATATTCACAGCAGCTCAAGAACAGCTGGATTGAACTGCAAATAAGCAGACAGAATTCAGAAACAGCAATGTTCTTACAGTGGAAGAGAAACTCCATGAAGGACAATGAGGTCCCAACTGAGATGTGGTCCTGCACTAAGTAGGGATTTAACACATAGCAATTTGTCTTTAGTTTGTCTGACCTCTATCTCCAATAGATGACCCCTGAAACTAGTTCTGATTTTGGTAAAACTGAAGTCGGTGAATGATTTCATCCAACTATTGTCCCTAGAGTGTGAACTGCTGAACAGGTTCTGAACAGACTCTAAGGTTGTATACCTTCTCCCAGTCTCTTGTGCTGTAACAATGTCATAGTTTCTTACGTACATTAATAAAACAGCGCTGCAATGAGCCAGCAATGCTTTGTTATCGCTGATGATAAGTATACTTGATTGTTTGAAAAAGAAAAAAGCACCACCTGTTCCCCTTTTAGTTTTTCCTTCCCATTCTTTTCTGTTGTGTGTCATTGTCATCAGGTTACAAGACACAAGGCAAATTGTGAAATAAATGTGCAGACGGCAAATGTCTGATTTTGAGTAATAGCAAAAGATGTTGTGTACACTTGATAAGGTTATCAGACGGACAGATGCCTATTAACATATGCAGACATGTAGTACAGAAGGTGTAACATGCAGCAATGTGTCCTGGCAGATTGACAAGCAGGCTCACAAGTAGTGAAAATGTAAACTGTAAATTTACATAAGTTAATAGTGAGTTAGAAAATTCACTTTGGTGGAAATATATGGGAGGGATGTTTGGTTTATAGGGCTGGCCCAACAATATAGGCAACCAAGAGCATGCAGAAGAGGGAAGCAGAGTTGGCATAGAGAGCTAGAAACCCTCAATAATCTTTCCATCAGTGAGGATAATGTGAATTTTATGCCCGTCCCTTGGGTCAGACTCTTACTGGTTTCTGTGGTCTGCTTGCCTGAGAACATTTAATAGGATCCAGAAAAAGTAACCAGTAAGGACTACAAGATACTACTACATGTCCCCCACCGGTAGTAATAACAGCAGCTTCTCCTGAATCCGTCTCTGTAGCCTCTGCCCATTCTGCTGAGAGTGAGGATATGACATCGAATGCCAGTCCTTTGTTCAGAGTGATGTTTGGCGCTG
The DNA here is from genome assembly GCA_023333645.1 of Sceloporus occidentalis. Taxonomy (NCBI): domain Eukaryota; kingdom Metazoa; phylum Chordata; class Lepidosauria; order Squamata; family Phrynosomatidae; genus Sceloporus; species Sceloporus occidentalis. The sequence goes on along the minus strand of JALMGF010000063.1, from coordinate 3,076,308 downwards.
GGTACATAGTGCTGTGGAGGATACGCAGACCGAGCACAGTTCTCTATAGTTTAAATAAGAAAATGGGGGATCAGAGATCTCTCTTGGAATTGACCCATTGAGCAGCAGAGCATGGGGAAGCTTGATGGTCTAATATAGCGATCTGCCCCTTAAATTGCAGTAGAGGAGCTGCCACCTCCCCTGATCTGCCACCTTAGGCCTAGTTGGCCTAGGCTTGAATACACCACTGGTTCTAGACTAATCCCACTGCTTCCCCCAGAATCTAAACTTGACAAACTTGAGAAAAAAACTGAGAGTTTACCTAAGAAAGACTAGGCGAGTTACACCTTGGCCTCCTCTGTTCTAGAGTACTCCAATAGTCTTCTTCAGCATCTAAGTTTAAAGACTCGGGAGGCCAGAGTGTCTGGACAGCCGTTACTGAAAAGTAATATAATATGGAGCACATATAAGCGCAGTCACTTGTTCTGTGCACCTTCCATGGTTTTGCTATCGACCCTTCGGAGGAGAAAATCCAAAGCCACGTCCAGTATTTCTATTCACTGACTTCCTAACTAGAAATTGTTTTGCTATCAAAATTAGCGTGACTCTTTCACCCCAGGTATATTTTCTTAGTAAATTCATGTGTAAAGTAGTTTGGAGCGTACAAACGTGATTTGAACAAGATGTTGATTTAATTAGTGGGTTCAAGTAGTTTGTAACCTCAATAGGTCTATAATGGGAAATAGGACTGCCTTTTTAAGCAATTTCAGCATGAATCTGGGAAAAAATACGAGAAGGAAATCATTAACCACTGGAGGCACCAAAGTGGTTTAATAATTATGTTATTTCGAGAAAAGAAGCCCCAGTACCTTTGCGTAGGATATCATCACAAGTAGGACTTCTGTTCAAAGCAATAACCTGATGAGATCATTACTGGGAGAGTTCTATTAACCCATTGATGTGCGGAACTGAACAAACAGCTTCAGCAAGAGATCAAAGGCAAAACCCCTATTATAAGAACAGGCAGTAACCTCAGTCCAGATGTTTCTGTCTTGCTCTGTTATTTTTGATAATTGCATGGTACTACCAATTCAGCAAATGCCAATTTACATAAAAGCTTGATGCCTACTGTGTGCACATGATCAAAGTTTGTTTATAACAAAGCCAGCCTCAAACGAAGTTGTTAAAATGAAAAACACAGTACTTTTGCCATTTTGTTAGCTGCCCTGTTATTAAGATATTTTTGTTTATCACGCACATCCTACTAATCATTTTAGTGCCAGGGAGGTGACCATTACATTTCCCCCAAACACATTAAACAATAAACAGTGCCTACTATGTGAACTGCTAAAAAAATAATTTCAGAGACATTTTAATGTAAATGTATTAAAATTATGATCTATGGCTTAAGACAAATAATCTTTGTATCCAAAAAACAGAACTGTGCCTTTTACCCTTCTATACATTCATAAGGTCCTTAATTTTTTTACTCAGTTTAACTTATTTGATCGGACAATCACTGAAGTATCCTGGCCAAGACGGATTATGCCTAGGGCAGCAGGTCTAGGGGGGCAGAAGTTCCCCTGCTGCAAAACTGGGGGTAGATCAGCCCCTGATGTGCTGCTCCTCAATAGGTCGGTTACAGGGGCATTTCTGATCCACCAAACCGGCCCATCTAAAGGAAGAATCTGGATGATAAGACACAGCATGCCAGCATATGACATCATATCCCTGCGCCCTAGAGTGAAGATGGCGGCCGCGTGGGGCAACATTCAACTTCTACATTCAGTATCTTATATTCCCTTCCTCACCTTTTTTATTACATTCTTGTTAGACTACCCCTAGACTACCCTGACAATATGTAATAATTCCACAGACATAAGCCCCTTCTTCAATCTTAACCATGGATTGAACTAGAGCCCTACGCGGGACTACTTTTTTAATCCCGCTCCTGCCCGCTCCCGCGGTTTTTAATCCCGCTCCCGCAATGTGGGTGTGCCGCTCCCGCCCGCTCCCGCCACATTTGTGGCCAATCATGCCCGCCTCCTTACCTGATTTCCCGCGCAGTCCCGCGCGGCTGCCCTCGAGTTGTTCCCTCACGGCGTCTCTTCTCTTGCTCCGCCCAGGAACAAGGCGGAGTCACAGGAAGTGACTTCCCATCACGTGACTCCGTTTTGTTCCTGGGCGGAGCAAGCTAGGAGACACTGTAAGGGAGCAGCAAGAAGGCAGCCTTGCGGGACTGCGCGGGATTACCGGGACCCGCAGGTACAGTGCCTGACCGCCCGCTCCCGCCCGCAGCCCCAGCAAGACCGCCCGCGCCCGCAAGTTTTTTGCGCCTCCCAGTGCAGTCCTCTAGATTGAACCCCTTCAGCCATTAGTTTAACCCTGTGAAATCATTCTGACCCATTTGAACTTGATGTCCATGTTTGTGTAGTTATCAGTTTAATAATCAGAAAGTTTGAAGCGGCCAGGAGGGCCCACTGACGTCAGCTGGCGGTCCCGTGATGTCAATGGGAGGTCCCGCTGATGTCAGTGGGAGGTCCAGCTAAAGTCAGGGGCGTTTCTGCTGAGGTCAGGGGCGTTCCTGCGACATCAGCAGGAAATACCCCCATTTAAATGGAAAATGGGTGGGGAGCGGGGAGTGTCTTGACCCGGAGAAGCGGTGCTTCTCCTGGAAATCTCCGGGGCAAACCCCGAGAGTTCCCAGGTGTGATTATACAGGGCTAGTGCTTCTAGCAGGAGAAATCTGTGGAGCCGGTTCCTTCATAGTACATAATGATTTGGAATGATTAAACTCACAGCACGAAAGGTTTAATGAATAAGCCTGACAGATATTGTCACTTTTGAGATGGCTTTAAGAGAATGGTGGTTTCTCATGATGGTATAATGACTTCTAAAGGATGCAGGAGGTTATTACATACATTTTGTTATCTCTGATTACTGCTTTAGACGATTCTTCTAAAATAGGGATGCAGTGTGTTTATATGAATAGGTTTTTTGGGGGAAAGAACAATTGAAGACTGTTTTACTTTTTTTTCTCCTTCTGTACGATCTCATGATCATTAATGTCATATCCAATCTATACTCCATGTGTGGGACTTTCCTTGGGAACCTCAGTATAACTTTCTGAGAATAAACAGTATGTGAACTCTGACAGCGGTATCTGGTTTCCATTGAGTTCCATGCATGGGATGGGCCTGCAGGGTTTGTAGCATAATCTGTATTTTCATGTGGACTGTGCTTGAAAGCCCACATTTATAGATTGAATGCTTTTGTTTATTTATTTTGAGACTAAAACCATATTTGCACTTCAGTCATGGTCAATGAGCCAAAAGATTCAATTTATTGTGTAAGGCTCTCAAAGTTAAATGACCTCACTGATTCTTTCAAGTAGCAGATATATCTCTTCAAATATACAAAGAACAAAACAAATAAAATAACACATATATATATATTGTGACAGGGAACAGGGCATTGTGGTGGATAACATGTACATTTCCCACAAAATACTGCAGTGCAATGTATTCGATAACCCCAGGGAGAATGTTTTGTTACCAGCAAAGTAATGGTAATGTTGTAGTTATGTTTGGGTCCCTGGGGTGGAGCATTTGGAGAGAAGGGAGGGCCAGTGCTCCACTCCACAGTTTACTTGCAGCAGGTGATGCAGCCAGTCTAGGAGCTCTGGTTCAGAGATTTACTCACCTGTTACCAATGAGCAGCAGGGGGCTGCTACAAAAAGGAGCCCTGTAAGTTAGTCAGGTGAGAAACATACAAGCAGTGAGTGAGACTGCATTTTCTCCTAAACAAATCTGCTGAACGGTTCCTAAACGAAAAAGGTCTGTGCTAAATGTTTTTTGTTGGTAGCGGGTAAGCCGTCCAACGATAGTTAGTTTGTTTGTCAGTAAGTGCTCAGAGAGCAAGGCTTTTCTTTTTGTTTGTTTTATTTATGTTTGTTTACAGACCTTTTAATAAAAAGGACTACAATTCTAAAAATAATTCAGCCTTATGTGGTATTTCAAACCTTAAGACTGTGTGGTTACATGATCCCAGCTCACAATATATATATATATATATATATATATGTGTGTGTTATATATAGTGAACAGTGAATGCAGAACAGTGAATGCAGATGAAAATAATTTGTAAGCACCACTGGTTGAAGCTGCCAATTGGTCAGTGGCAGGAAAATTTTCCCATTGAAACGAATGGGAGCGCTTTTTGCTCATGCGCGCCAGGGATCTCTTATACATCCATGAAATGTATGCTGAGCCATGTAAGTATGTCACGTGTGAAACACATCTTCTACATAACAAATAGCTGGGCGAGGGCATGGAAAGGGGCAAATGTATTTGCAAGAGGGGCAGCATGAAATTTAAAGGGACCACTCAGCTATCATATGCACAAAAGTGGAGTGTCCCTTTAAGCAACCAGTGTAGTAAGGAAAAAGTCCAGAATTTTTGGAATCGTTCCAGAATAGTACAGTTAAAATGTTTGAATTCCACACGTGGGAGATTCTGTTGAAGAAGAAGAAGATTTGAGTGGAATATTACAAAGTTACACCTCATTGGTTTGAATGTGATGGCTTTATTTCTCCCCGTTTATAAAGGAGTATATTACCATGCTATTTCTGCCATCCTTTATCAAACATTTCAGCTTCCCGTATGGTATAACCCCGTTTTTTTTACTAGTGATCCAATTTAAAGAGTTAAACTGCACATTTTCACTGAAAAGGATTATTTAACCTCAAAATAGCTTTCTTTTGGCCTTTCCTAAGCAAAGTTTATTTAGAAGCTGTGGAAAATATTGAAGCCACACATATCAGAAGATAGCAGCTACAAGGAGCGTTTCATAGTCAGAAAGAAGTTTATTTATCAAAGATTAAAGCGTAACATCAACAGAAATTCGACACAGTTTCTTTAGTGTAAAGTTGCGTAACCAATACACACCAAATGCTTTAAACACAACTCAACAGTAGTCCGCAGTTCAATCCCTCTCTAAGTAGTTAACCCCTTATATGTATAAAAGCAGAAAGGGAACAACTCTGCAAATGTTTTATTTATGTGTTGATCGTTCTCCTTGTAATATCAGCACATCGCAATTTCAGTGACAGGTATTCGTATTACTTTGTATTCTATGGAAAATCAGACTGGCAAAAAATATACATAATTTAGAAAAACTGATAATGTATTTATACTTGAATTTTGAACATTATTCATAATGTTGGCAACATGCTATTTTTTTAAAAAAATATATGAAATTAGTTTCTTAACCACAGCTCGATAAGCATTATTATTATTTATTGTTTTATATAGCACCATCAAATTCCGTTGAAATGTGTTGCTTGGGTGATCTATTTATTGTGTCCCTAAAAAAGTGCAATGCAATGCATTGTGTGCAATGTCAATCGATACATCATGACACTTTACAATATAATCATCAGGCATACATAAAATAATAAAATAATGCGAATGTATGAATGTTATATAAAGTGGTTCAATACAATCCTAAAGATACTCGGGCATTATTGAATACAAATCGCTGATATATGAATATTTATGGATTTTAGTATATTTAATATTTTTGATTGATATTTATGTAATTTTGTATGTGAATAAAATAAAAAATAAAAAAATAATAATAAAAGTTATTATTTTGTTTTTTTATTTAAGTTGGCCAAGCACTATGTATGATTCTTTTCAAATTGCATCTAAATCATGATCATGCTTTAAAAAGGTGCTTATTTAGATTGGATTTGATAGAAAGACTAGTATTATGGCACAGGCTGGCCAGGGCTAGCGAGGCAGGAGGCAGAGCTAGCTGTGCTTATGGATGAGGCTTCCCTATACAGTCTTGAGTGGACATGGAGTATGAGGCTGAGTGGGCATGAAAAAAGGAGGAAAGTGACCTGGAGACTAGGGGAAGCAGCACTTCTTCTGGAGACACCCGATCAAACCTGGAGAGTTCCCAGGTATGTTCATTATGTCAGCTCCAGTAAGCTTCTCCAGCAAGAAGTCTTTAACTTTATATTATGCTGGTGTATCTGGGCCTTTTCTTGTAGGAGAATCTCACTGGGGTTGGCCCTTTATAATATAGAGTGAAGTTGTTAAAATACATTATAACATCTTTTGCACAATAAAAATCATTGTATAGTCTTTATGGTCTATATGTTCTACAAACCACATTTTCCTGAGGTGTGAGTTTTGTGACATTGTACATTTCACATTATTCCTTAGGTTTCTGTAAAAGGCAAGATATTCTCCAGAAGACACACATGGCATACTTACTGAATTATGTGTTTGCAAATAAAAATAAATAGTTATGAACACATGAACTTCCATTCATAGCATTTAGTGTTTCTCCCTCGAGACAGGAAAAGAGAGCCAATGCGTCGCCTGTAGAAAAATACAGTAATGCATTGTAACATATAACAAGTTTATGGAAAAAGCTGGACAAGAAATAAAGTCAAAACATCAAGATCCGGCACCATTCCGTAATTGGTGAAGTTGGTTTCTGAGCCAAAGGGTAGACCTGCTTCAACACCTTAACATGTATAAGAGCAAACATTCTTTATAACTTGTTTTATAAACTATGAGATTACCTAAATCTCAAAGTTGGGAATTGACAGGTTTGGTACCCTTTTTTCACAACATTCCGTATAAAATGAATATTAGAAAATCTGCAATGAGAAGTCACAAGATAATATAATAATCTCTTTAAATTTAGTTCAAACCAATGACCGCTTCAATGGTTCAGCTGCTTGATTGAACTTGATGGACTTGTGTCTTTTTTTAACCTAAATTATTAAATTACTATATTACTGTGATATACAGTAAACAACAAGAAATTGTCAAACTGAAGATGCCTTTTTACCATGGAAATAACATAGCAAATTCTCTAAATACATTTTTAGTTCAATTTATTTTTAATCCAATTAACCAAAACAAAAAAAATCACAATTCAATGAAGACATTAAATATTTTATCTTACAGTTTAACAGTATAAGGAAAACTGGGTTAACATAGAGGAAGAAAGTACATTTCAACAAAGCATTTAGTGAATATTGCCTTATTGTTTAAACCTACAGGGACAGATGTGAATATTTCATGAAACTTTATATTATATTATAAATCTTATATATTATATGAATAATTCTACATACGTGTCTCAACCCTAAAGATGTAGCTATTGATTTGAGAAATAGTTTGTTGCTACAGTATCAAAAAATTTAATAAATAAATGTATGCATAAAAGGCACTTCTTGAATAACAGTGAAAATATTTATATTTTTGTATTCATTTGGTTAAAAAAAAATGTTTATTTTACTTAAAATTGGCATTTGTAGTTTTTACTACTCCAGACAAACTTCCTTAGCATCCTAAGAAATAACTTGGGACTTGAGAAACATATCATATCTAGTAAGTTCTTCTCACTTCTCATTAAATCCCTTTACGATATATTGTTTCCAGCTAATTCTAGCTATAGCCCAAGGACTAGGTGAGAGGAAGCATACCCACAATTAGGCCAAATAATTAGATAACAGTAATCAGTAACACCTGTATATGTCAGAACATACATTATTCTAAATGCCCCCTAGCGTCTAGTGAGCTGGATCCATGATGAGAGAGAAGTCCTAGTTAAGTGAGCTTGTTTATGGGTCCAGCCTGGGGGCTGTTGTCCATAATAATCCTTCAAGTCTGTTCCCGTTGAGCTAGGACTGACATATTCAGCCCTATGTTTAGGTTTCATTAGAGTACCTCTATGTTTAAACAATCTTCAGGTGGTTTGGTTCTCAAAGCTTGTGCTAGACAACATATACTGTATTCAAGTGCTAACTACAGGTGTATAGCTGTGAATATTTCCCACAGTTTAAAGAGAAGAGAATGTCATATGGAAATGTTCTTATTCATGGTTTATCTGTATTATATAGACTGATCAGTATATATGGAAACTGTCAGTGTTTGACCCTGAGTGTCAGGGATTTTGCCCCAATCTCATGGTCTCAGGGTGAAGGGGCAGATTCTCAGGGTCCTTCATATTCTGTACTCTTGTGATCAACTGGTGATTTGCTACCAGTATATTATGGGTGATATCCCTGCTTGAATGCAGGGGATGCAATTAAGTAAATCTATAAATAACGACAGGCCAAGGTTTTGATGAGGACAGTTATTTTGAGATACCATTTGGCTAACACATTTAGAGAGAAACTTCACAATGGGTTATTAAGGGGTTAATATTTCATGGGTTTCAGGCTGAGCTCATTTAGAAAGACTGAAGGAATGCTGATTAGATGTTATACTTTGTAGCATGAACAATGTATTTCCTTATTTTCTCAGTATACCCATTGTGAATAATGTTTAATTACAGAAATAATGATTTTGATTTGGCGTACCATTTATTCAGCACATCCCGGAGGTAAAAAGGTTAATGAGGGCACCTTAACCATAGGCAATCATGGACAAAATAAAGGGGAAATTCATCAAGCTGGATTTATCAGACTGGTGGGTTAAGGGGTTGAGGAACGCAGGCGACCTCTTCGATGGCGGACCTTTAGCTACTTACAAATATATTAGGAATTCATGGCAAATGAAATCTTCAGACTTCTATAAATACCTGTTTGCCATCTCCTCCAGTCAGATACCAACTTCACTGAGACTGCAAGTCCCGCTCCACCCTATCATTTTGACCTGCACCTGGCTTTGAACTATGGAGCATCCGAGTAAAATCAAGTGTTTTAATATTGATATTTGTCAAATAGCAGAATGGTCCACTTAGAACACCTTCCGCCATTAGCTGATCCAACACATGGAATGACCTATAAAGTGCAATTTTATTTTGGAAAATTCCTGATTCAATGCTAGTCTAAAGCAGAAAGCACATATAGTCATAATTAATGTAATTGCCATGGAATCAGAAGATCTGATTCTTTGATGGGACCTCATTTTTGGGACAAAAACAATAAAGAAATGAAAAAAGTATACTTCTTGAGTTTCAACAGAAAACAGTAATGTAGCCATTTTTTTTATTACTGCCTGTGTATAACTTAACATAGATCTTATGTTTCAGTTGGGTCAAACGCATCTCAAGAAAATGTAACCAGCTCTCATTGACTGATGTAATTCGTTCTTTGTGAATTATATACTGCTGTGCGGAAAATGAACGCTCACCCAAAATCTACCGACCCCTCTGGCTCTTACACATAGTAAGATTTTGTTTACCCGCAATCAAAGCAAATGGCCTCTCACTGTGTATAACTTTGTCTTTTCTCCTAATGGTTAGAAAGCTAATTTCTTTCTGTGGCTTATATAGCCGTGAAGCGATGTCATTGATATTTAAGGGACTGATCGGCTTTGGAATTTTAGTGGTGTCTATATGTTGTTGTAGCGCCACCTGTATCTTGAGCAATATTGAGTATGTATAATTTTTTGCAAAATAAAAATGAATGTTTGCTGTAGCCGCTTTCTCAACGGTGAGGGCAAAATGGGTGTCTACAGATATTTTATCAGGCAGGGGCAAACATGATGTCAAAATGTAGAGCTACACTCACATATGACATCAGTGCTATGAGGAGGAGTGAATGAGTTTAAAGGACTGCTTGGGCACATCTAGTCTGCTTAATTTTCTTGATGTAATGACTCAGACCTTAATCAATTCACATCCCTTGCATGTTTGGAATTCCCTCACAGTATTAGCATCAACCACTTCTGCTGAGGGGCTGTTCCATTGGTCTACCACCCTCTCAGTGGAAGATATAAGCGAGACACCCTTTGGTGGTTGGCCTTTGACACCTGCCCCAATGACCATTGAATAAAGGAGGACAATGTGCTCCTCAAAGACACCATTAGCTTATTATCAAAGATGTCCTCATCCTACATTAAAGTACATTGATGTCATGGCGGGCACCTTTTTACAAATGTGAATGCACTTAGGGTGATACAATCTGTTGTGTGAAAGGACAAAGTGACAATCAGCGAAGCAAACTTTGATTTTTTTAAATTCTGACTCTTTAAGAAAATGCAACAATTTATAATCTATCTATGATCTGTTACATTTTATTCCAACAATGTCTTTCCACATCTTTTGCTACTTTAAATGTAGCAATGTATCCTGCGACATAGTAGGTAACAGCAACAACTGTGTTATTGTATAGTGCTGTTAACGAGCATACATTCGGAAATAATCAGAGAAGCATGGGGTATTGAAAACAAAGTAAAACCAAAGACTTTATTTAAACTTTCAACCCCCATCACCACATTCTTCCCAACTATGAAACCCGATAGGTAACCACAAATGCGTAGCACTTATTGAGGAGCCTGATTAAAACCATTTACCCGAGAAGTCACAACATGGATAATACACAAGGTTTTTGTCAAGAAACACACTACTGGCACACACTGCGGCATTGCTTGTACTGTAAAAATTGTAACTTGATATCTGTCCTAGTTTTTGTGTGCCAGAGTTATAATTATACTGCTTTAGTGGTGAGCCAAATGTTTGGGCCAAGGGTAATTTGGAAACAGTAGATATTCATTCATTTGCGCTTTCTTTAATGTCCATTTTCTTGTGTTTCTTTATTACTTCATATCCTGTAAAGTTTCCTTCCTCTTGTGTCGTGGTATTTGTAACGTCCTCGTAAAAAAATAGAAACCCACTTCCTGTACGAAATTGTATCTGTAAATATCGGAACGGACAGAAAGGCACCACTTTTATACGCATTGCATGTATATTTATATATATTATTACCCTTTTCAGGTGAAAACCATGATGATTCTTTTATATATTACAAAACATAAACCGAATCGATTTGAGCTCAATTAAACCATGGATATTAGAAGGTGGCACTTAAGAATAATTAAAAACGTAAAAAATAATAAAACACCCCAATAGAAGGGTCACCTTCCTTCTGTCTTCTTTTTGATGTAATTACCCCCAGCCACATAACCCAATGGGGTGAGTCAGAAGACACACCACTCTCCATGCCACAAAACAGGTGTATTCTTTCAGGATTACGGCTTCACCCTGGTGACATCATACTGAGCTGCAGTGTATAAAATGAAGTCTTTCGTAAAGATACCTCATGTAGATTCACACTTTTTTTAGGTCTATAAACTTCTTTTAGAAAGCAGATTTAAATCATGGAAAACCTCGGCTCTTGATGACTTCATGTCTCTTTTAAGGACAATTCTGAAACATTTCACTGCTGTGGAGAACAGATATGGATTGTTGGGCTCTGGGATATTAATACAGTTCTACCTGGGGTACCCAACATATTTTTAGAGCTCCAACAAAAGCCTAATATTCTTAAAATGACCAGGCCTTTGTCTATCACTATTTAGACACCATTGCCAGTTGATATGGACCCCTCTTGAATCCTTGGACCATAGCCCCATTTTGCCCCTAATCAAAAGTAGCCCTGTTCCGCAATTACACAACATAGTCCTCTCTGCAATGACAACATGCTCACCACCATTTGGGTTCTCGTTGCTGAGATACATGACAGTGAGATATGTCACAAACGAGTTGTGGTGTCATGACATGCTCCATACGTAGAACAACCTGTCTTCATACATGTACAGCTGCCAACAGTCCCGAGAATCAGCATGCTGTTGAGGACTGTTGGCAGTGGGGTCTTGTTGTTGTGACTGCCCCAATTTTCAGCTATTGGCAACTATGTGATAATATGTGTATTGAAATACTAAACACTATATCACACCCTGCAAGAACTTACAATATAACAAACAACCACAAAAAAACAAAACACATTGATGCATCATTATAGGCAGGTTTGTTTCATGATGCATTCTCCCTAAATCCCTTTAACTTCAGCTCAACAGGTTTTGAAAGCTAACCTAGCATATAAAACTTGTAAAGTTTTATAGCCATTTTTTACAGGAGTTTTGCTGCAATGGGACACACGCAAAAAGCTAAAGGCAAAATCACATCCTTAATGCAAAATTCCAAGCCCGCTTTAATTACATATTTAAGAAAAAAGCTTAAAATGTGGACATTTTAATGCAAAACACTGGGATTTAACGAAATAGGATATTTAACAGAATCTATTCGCATTGCCGCTTTCTACTTTTACCGTTTTTTTGTCACTTCAACTGCAGTCTCGTAAAAAATAGAAGGTATCTCATGAAATATACAGCACACATGGTATAACCCTTCTATTGTGTTAAAATTATTTATATAATTGACTGATGAAAGAAGCGTGATCACTGATGGAAGTCAAGAATACAACCAACACAAATACAAATCGAAAAATAAAATAAATTTTAAAAAACAACGATAAAAATAGATATTAATGAGGAAATATTACACAATTTCATCCTGTGACTGGTAAAGAGTTAATACTAGCATTGAATGGCATTTGCTTTCCTAAGTAATGTTCATAATCCTCCTCCATGGGGTCTATTGTTTTTCCCTCCCCTGCTCATTATTTCTTGTTTTTATAACATCTGCAACCTTTTCTCTAACTAATTATAAAACTATAAAAGCCTGTATGCTATTTTAATGGCAAGAACGATGTGTGTTACCCTTTGGCGTAGGGAAAATTGGGGTTGTAATATGCAGGCATTTTTTATTCTCTAGCCAGTAAGTATATTTCTGCTTCATAATATGTCGAGTCTTTAATAATGGCGATCCAGGGAACGTTGACTTGCCTGTATGTTAATGGACAGCGGTGTAGCTAGGGCTCTTGGCACCTTGGGCAGGGCTGGTGATCGCGCCCTGCTTCCAGAAGCAGAGGTGGCACCTGGGACAACTGCCCCTCTTGCTGTTTTCCTATAGTTTTATATAAATGCCATCGCTGGGTCTGGATGGCAGCCTTCAGCCTACAAAACCAAGCCTAATGCCTGGCCAAAAAATCCATCTGTCATTCATCTTGTTGGCTTCAAACAAGTTCTGTGCATTCTAGCCTTTCTAGTCCACTCTATAATAGACTTTATCATCGCCTATAGAGAGGAAATAAAGTGATGATCGTTATCAGAAAGAAGAGGAAGAGAAGAGACAATCGCCTCTGTATCTTTTACTGAACGCCCTTACCTGGAACATATTCTTATACAAAAAGAAATTGCAAGCCCTATTACATAGCCTTTACACTACTCGGGACGCAGCCTAAGATTAGTGAAAAGATTAAAATACAGCTAAAGTGGCACAAAAACAACATAGACAAAGCAAGTCTGTGATGAAGGGCCAGTACAGACATTTAAAGTAATATAAGTCCTGCAATGAAACCTGACTCTCTGACACTCCGCTGGATATGAAATAGGTAGAGTCCATGCCAAAAATATCATACATTTAGGGATTAAAACCCTAAAGTCCAGCATCAGCTGTCAGAGAGAGGAAGAGTCCTTGTCTATCAGTGCAACTGCAAATAATTAAAAACAGTGATCAAAAGGTGAATATCCAGTACCCGTGCGAACAAAGTTTTCACAACCATACACAGCTGGAAAAAAAAAATGAAAACTGATATTGAATGGCAAAAGAAATCAGGTAGCAATATCATAATTTCTTCACAATATATTATTGGTTAGCATGAGAGATTCAATATGCCAACATATTCAATATTATTATAATTCATATTGATGTTTTTTTGTAAACTTTTTAGATATTATTACAGTTCTACCTTATTTTGATACTGGCCGTTTAGAGGCATATGATATTGGGGTGCTAACAAAAAAATGGGCATGCAGCATAATTAATATTAACTAAATTTTGGCGGCATAAGAAGTCTACAATGTTCCTCTTTGGTTTCCCTCTGGAAGCAGGAGTTGTTGACTTCCATAAAATATTATTTAACGTTTGCTCTCTAATATGAACAATTGTCGTGTATATTTATAAAATAGAAACGTTTTTATTGGTTGAAACAGGCAGGAGTGGGTGGAGCTTAATAAGATTGTATCACTATATTATTATTATTAGTATTATTATTATCTTTTATATAGTGCCAACAATTTACTCAGCGCTTAATACAATACATATATTCAAGGGGTCTGACAAGACGAGAATTGACAGACGAAGACAAACCGATACATTAGGTGGAGAGTCTCGGCTCGCAAGCTTACAATCTAGAGGGAATGGGGTAACAAACATAAGGCACAGAGAAAGGGTGAGAGGTAGTGTGGTGGTTGTATCAATGACAAGGAGGTTCTAGCAGCTAAAATGGTGCGGCTTCTCTGAAGAAGTGGGTTTTGAGAGTTTTGGCTATCAAATCTTGTTAGTTCAGGTGTATCGTTATTGAGAATAATCAAGTCCAGGGAAATTTTAAGTTACAATAGAATAAACCAACCTGCATGCTAGACACAGTCACAGTGACGCTTGCAAAGAAGCAACTGTACAGTTCATCACTTTCTTGTGCTAGGTCCAACTGAGAATTCTTGACCTTATAGATCAGAAAACTCACCCCCTAAAATAAAAAATATAAGGATCTATAGGTTGATATCATGCCGCACGTTTGGTTTTTGCTATGGGCCAGTAGGTTGATCAGGGTTGGGTACCACTTTTTTCATACAGCTTTGTGTTCATTTAACGTGAGACTTTTGTCTGGTATATGCTCATTAGCTGGTAAGAGGGAGCTGCTCACCTCCTAATCCTTGAAAGTCTTAAAAACAACAAAATATTGTGGGTTTTTTTCTACTGTTAATGATATCAATGCACATAGGTTTGACCTTTCTTAAAGAAAAACAAAAGACTTTGAGCAACTCGCTTATGCCTTTGCCTGGAACGCAGCCAGATCACCGTCCCTTGGGCTTCCAGTTCCTTTCTGTTTTGAGGTTATAGGCAGCATGGTCTATGTAAAAAGTATGTAACATTACAGTTTAATCTTTAGACATCATCGAAGGTTTTGTAGCACAGGATCTGCAAGAGATTCCCATGTGCTGGGTAAACAGAAGATTTTTTGTCTTGCGTTAAGATTTTTTTTTCTGCGCTCATCAAATATAGGAAACACACCCTTTATAGCAGAGTCAATGATTTAATTTCAGACCGATGTAAGAGATTTTCCAATATGGAAAGATTAATGTCACAGCAGGCCACTGCTCTGTTAATTCTCAGGGCTGTGTTCATCAGTGATATTTTTACAGCAAACAAAGCAGATAGAACAAGGTGGTAAAGTGCAAAAAATACTTAGACAAATGCTGATGATCTTATTGTAAGTTATCCAAGACAAAATATGAAGAAAATCAGTAAATTGTTTGCTACACCTAGAGCCTAGGGCAAAAGGGAGAGACTTTGGCAGAAATACTCTGGTCAAGTATTGGAGATCATCCACAACGTCCTTTTCTTAGGATCTAAATGATTATTCCTCCCTGTAAGATTATCTTTCACCAAATTGGTTTGCTGATTGTTGTTGATTGGTATAGCAGCCTTTGAAAGAATGGAAAATAAAAAGGGGAAGAACTTCAGGAACGTTAATGCTGGCTCCAGGGCCATGCCTAGGCGAGTGCACTGGGCCAGAATAATGAAGATAGGTTATCTTTCTCAGCAAACCTCTCTGCATTAGTCTAGCCTCTTGGAGTACTTCCGCAAAAGGGCGCTCTGTGGGGGAAACGAGACAGGGACGTGGAAGCGGTCAGCAAAGAGGGTAGGGAGAGAGAGTGTTACATAACTTAAGTGGGAGTTTGAGAAAGAGTAAGAGTGAGTGACCAAGTGACAGAGACCTAATTTAGACATAACCCTTCTAAAACTATACAGCTTGGAGCCAATTTTCTGTTCTTGCTTGAGGCATAAAAGGAGCTAGTGCCGGATGTCACTGACATTCAGTGTAATGCTGTTGGGGGGGCTGTCACTGACAAGCTGTTGGGGCACAAAAATGGCACTAACAAAATGTTTGGGCTTAAAGATGGCCCTGACAAGCTGTTCGAAGGTAAAGATGGTGCTGAAAAGCTGGTTGGGCACAAAGATGGCACAGACAAGCTGTTTAGGACTGAAATGGATGTATCAGTGCATTTTAAAATAAAAGAGGATACATATGACTCTAAAACGAAAATATGTTTTACGCCATAACTGGCTTTAGTTAGCTATTAAGCAAACCTATACCCCCACAGGACAAACATATAAATAAATAAAATATATGAAGGCAATCTGAGGTTTAGCAGTACTTCCATTGTTAGCGTTTTAAGAACATATCTTGATCATTTGCTGAACTTTGTGAGCTTAATGTTTATTTTTGAAGGCTTTTACTTTGCACAACTGATGTCTGGCCAACAAAACCTTTGAACCCTGTTTAATATTTATGTAAACATCAGAATACGTTAGTGACTGATATTTTTTTCCGCCGGGGAAACGTATTTGAAATTGTGGACTACTTTGCTACTTTCAGTTAAAGCTTTTCACCCGTCTTTTGACTTTAATATCTTTCTGATCATTTAAAGATTTCCTGTCTTAAAAAGAAAGAAAAAGGCCATTTATTATACTGTTGATGTTTGGATTCGACTACCGAGTTTGGTTAAGCTATTAAGCACTGAATCAATGTACCACTGCTAAGAAAATAATTTTTCTTCTATAGAGTGTGGTTAAGTGGGGCTGGACAGGATTTTTCTTTGAAAAATGAATATACTTCTAGGAGTAGAACTGGTATTAATAATATACTTCTAGGAGTAGTTAGTACATATGATTATTATTTTTCCTTTACCCGGTAATTATAATTTTACATCTAGATTGTAAGCTTGCGAGCAGGCCCCGCTTTACCTTATGTATCAGATCCTCTTAGTCTGTCAATTCTAGTTTTGTCAGACCCTTTGAATATATGTACTGTAAGAAGCGCTGCATTCATTGGTATAAATAAAAGATAATATTAACACCCTAATATAGGTCAAATACACTAAATTCTAAGAGCAATATACACTCTTAGAAATTGTAAATACAGCAATCAACACCGCAGATTAATATATTATAATGTCTTTTTAAGTTATTATATTTCCCTGGTATATACTATTTTCTAAAAGGCATTATCCGAGCTCCGGTTAAACTTTAAATGCAGGCCAGTTGATGAGCTATACCTATGATTAATCAGTAATGGTGTTCTAAAGATTACTTGGGTATTTGTATAAAAATGTGCCTACCAACAAGTTAATCCATAATTTCTGGAAGAAAAAAAAAGAAAAAATAATTGAAAAGGTTATCTATTTTAATTACCTTAGGAAAATGTTGCTTAAAATATGAAAAAAATACAGATGCAATATATTATATGAATTTGTAAGGGAAAACGTGGGTGAAAAAAATAAAATTTTATAGTCTAGAATATTTTAATATTCGGTGTTAATCAAAAACCTACTAAGGGGTTCTAATGTTTTCCTACTATTCTTTAAACATAAAGGGAATAATGAGGATTGGAATGGAAATATTACATACCACCGTTTATTAATCGCAGTAAATTGTATTACTTTACCTTCTTCTATTTAAGCTTTTGGGACCCAACCAAGGATGGGACCGCAGAGGTCTTGAAAGCTTATGTGACTTTACATTTCTATGTTGGCCCAATAAAAAGTATCCAGTTTGACTAAAAGACTACATCTTCTCTCATACTGCTATATCTGTTTTCCTTGTTAAAATTTATTGGACACCTGTTATGTTTTGGAGTCGTGCATGGGCCTATTCAGCTGATCACTGAAACCCATTTAATAGGTATTTCTGTAGGTAACAAATACTTTAACAAAGAGTAGTTTTTCTCTAAGCATAAATCATTAAATAAATAAATCTTAAAAACTTGAGACGCGCTGTATATTGGGGTATAAATCAAGTCACATAAATAATGTCATAAATGAGTCAAGTCAGGCAACAACGCCAAGGAAATCCAAAAGCCAGAGGATGTAGTGCAGGATATGCCACCTAGGTATGTGACACTTTAGGTCTATTCACCAAGAAGTTAAGGTTTAATTTAAGTGATCAGACCAGACTGAGAGTGAATATGCTCACATGCTAACACTCCCAAAGCAAAGGGCATTTATTTTAACCCCCTATCCCGCTGAAAAAATGGGCAGAGGTGTAATTAGAAACCACAGGGCCCTGGTGAGAAAATTGCCCCAAGCCCCTAACTTCACAAGCAACATGTCCAATAGTGCCACCTTTCCTCCCCACAACTGCTTATCAGTGCCATCTTTGTGCCCAAACAGCATGTCTGTGCCATTTTTGTCCCTAAGCAGCTTGTCTGTGACCCCTAAACAGCTTCCCTGTGCCATTTTTGCCCGTAAACACATTTATTCTAAAATACATTAATATATACTCCCTTTCTTAGCCACCCACTCACTATCTCACTTTCTCCCTTTCACACTCCTTTACCTCAGCCTCAGTTTTCTCATAATGTGAATCCGCTGCGTTCCTGGCTTTCCGTAAGTTGCGGGCCCTTGGCGTGCTTTAAAGTGGGCAAGTGGTCGAAGGGGCTTGCCCAGGCACATTAGATTGGTGTGACTGTGGTTGTTACACCACTGAAGATGGGTGAAGAAGTGGTGCAGCTTGTGGTCACTGGGACGCAAAGTAAATTTATAGCACTGGAATTTAGTTCCAGCTCACAGTCAACTAGCAGGTGAGTGAATTTGCAAGTTATTTTTGGTGAGTGCTAACGCGAGTTGGCATTAGTAAATTTGCATATGGGACTTTTGTCCAAATCATGCAAGTTTGCTCCTGCAAACTCACAATTTTCACCAAGTCTCAAGCACCCACTCTTTAGAGAATAGACATCATTAATGTTAGTAGTAAGGGGGCCTTACCACTGATGTTAGCGCTGTCTACCAAAAAAAAAATAATCAATGTACCTTGCTCTTAAAACATAACATAGCACATTTCTTTTTATAGAAAATGATGTTCAACAGGTTCATAGAAGATCAACTAACATTTTGGGCTATTTAGAAAAAGGTGGAAAATCTATGGCTCCGTGGCTAAACTAAAACAGATGACAAAAAAGTACCAATCCAAGACTAGCGTGCGCTCAGAAAATTCTTGGAAATGTCAGAATATTGGGAAGTCCCTCGTAAGCAAACAAAGATCAGCATCTAACAGAATAAATGTCAGACCTTTACCATAATCCACACGTTTTCACGTGGATCGCATGACAGGAAGGATTGGTAAAATGCATCACATATCCCCAGGCGCTTTAATGGTTAATACCAATTATGTCAAGATAAAAGAACAGTCACACATCCCCAAAAATAACAAACTGCTTCCCTTCTGCATTTGACATCCTTCTCTTCCACTTATGATCTCAAGTCATTAATACACATTTTTCCCCCTGCTGTGATTAAATGTTCTTTTTATAGAATGCTGATACTGGGTTCCTTTTCAGGCTGGGAAGATAAGACTGAGCCCAGGAAAGGGACTACAGTTGGACTGTCTGCTCTAGTCTGACTTTACCATATTGTTTCTTGATTTCCTTCCTTGTTATCTTCAAACATTCCCCCAGAGCACAGAGCTGTCAGGAACAGGAAGAGTATGGCAGGAGTCTGGCAAGGCTTTGTTTTACTAAGACCCTAATGTGACTCCCCTTACCCAATCTCACCAGAAGTACATAGTCTAAGTTAAATGGCTCCTGGGGGCCCCCTCTCTCCAAACACATTAAGAAAGCTTCTCTCGCGGAGAAGCGTGTGAGAGCCTTGTAATCAGCTCACTGTCAGGCTGTTTCCTTAGATCATCTTAAATGAGCCACTTTAGCTGCGTTCCTGCCAAACCATTTGCTTGGATTGAAATCATTGGAGAGGCGTTCTTAGCTCCCTATTCAAGATTATTTTGGAGCCAGCAATCTGAGTTGAAGGAGGTGCCGTTAATTAGCTGCTTTCAAAATCCATGAGTACCTTATGATAATGGATAAAAATAATTTCTTTTTTTTTTTTGCCCTTACAAGTCTGTCTAATGTTATCCATTACACTTAAGCCCCTTCTTATTTGCTAAAATAAGAACTATTAACCTTGAGGGTTTCTTGTTTTTGTTCTTAATTTTTAACTTGAATTAAAGAGTCTGCTTTTAGTACTTGGAGGAGGCATTTTCTAGCCTTAGAGTGCATTATAGAACACTCTATTTCAAGGATGCATTTGTTTCAGTTGTGCATGCCTTAGGACTGCAGGGGTGGAAATCAGAAACGGTAAGAGAAACATAGCGGTAAGTGTAATGTACAAAGCCATTCCTACAGAATTGGGGGCAACCTATTGGCTCTTTCAGTGAACTTTTTCAACACATCATTTCAAATAAAAAAAAAAATAAGTAAACAAAAATAGGGCTTAAACCCTGGCCTAGTCCATTCCTTTAATTACGTTACCCTTTAATCACTTGACTTAACACTGTTGGAGTTGCAACCATGGTACCAATGTTTGTGTTATCGGCAAACCATCCCTTACAGGCCAATAGTAATGTTACTGATAACTGTATTACAGACAGACCCAGGAGGAACTCTACTGGTAAGCGTTTCTTCTTTTGATTGTACCTCATTTCTATGAGTCTCCACTCAAGAAAATTTACTACATTATCGTTACATATTCTTATGTGTAAGGATAATGTAGTCAGTTTTCCTTAGATAATTTTCTTTAGCTATGCCTTGCACGAACTTGAACATATAGGTGATTTAGGTAAGGCAACGCCTTTTATACACAATGGATGATTACCTATGTGGTCATCATCAATTATTTTGTGTGAGTATTGAAAGTGGGTGTTTTTATAGCATTTGTATGAATAATACCTGCTAACTTACCAGAGAGTACCAGAATACCCTTGGTTGCCCGATATTTCCTTATTTTTGGAAAATGCAGATCTTTGTAATGGCCCACACAAATATCCTGAGACCATTCACCATCTCAGTAGTTGCCCACACTCCCAATGCATACACTATAGCAATTGCCATGTAACACAAACTGGTACTAGAATGACACAATTAACCTTTTATTGTAGATTCAAGAGAAAGAGTGAAATTAGGTAGCCAGTTACGTAAGACATTAGAGACTGCAGCCATCATGAACAAAAATCAGTATAAAGTTCCCAAAAATTTTAACAAAGGAGTGTAATAATATCTACTAATGAACTATATTCAGCGAATACGGCTTGGGCCGATGACTTGGGCCAAAAGGGTCCATGTCTTGCACTAGTTTATAAATATACATTCAGAGAACACAACCAGTGCATCTTGGGAGTTGGCACAACTACTGTATATGTAAGCAGCCTGCAGGGTTGCTCAAGCAGGTTCTGAGTATGAGTTACGTGTCACCGGTGTGGGCCCTGTACATTGTAAGTGGCCGCCACAGACTCAAAAAGCTGGTGTGTTGTCCATCAAGGATAAATTGCCCCATACGTGGAACAATTGACAGGGCACCACAAACTGGTTGCTTTGCCAAGCGCTCCATGAAGTGTTAACCCGGCTCTGGCATCTCCTATGTTAGCAGTCACTACATATTCAACAGAAGTATTACGCTGTGTTCCTTTTCAGATAACACATTTCACATTGCTTATTTTGTATTTTTTTTTTGCTTTTCAAATTAAAAAAAAATAATCTTTTTGGGGGAGTGAACTCATATATTTGGTATTTCTTCATTTTTTTCTCATGAATAAAATATTCATCTGACTTTCTCATGGAGACACAGATATGTGTGTGACAAAAAGCTTGTTTGTCTAACAGCAATGCTTCAAGGATTTTATTATCAGATCTGGCTTGTTCTCTGCAGACGTTTTGTCCATGGACGTGGGCTACTTTTTCGATGTCTGCAAGCACGCATGATATGGCCATGAATCTATGTAAACCAACTAATGCGATAAAAAGTTTCTTTTTCAAAATGTATTTTTCCTCTGACTTTTTTCCTGAGACTTTCCCAACATTTAAAGAAATATGCTCTGCATTTCATTTTTTTTGAGGTCTTAGTTTGACACCCCTGTGCAAGTTGTATTGCCTGAAAATGTATGGATATATAATGCTGATATTGGATATAGGTGCTCACTATTCAAGCAAAGAAAAGGTTTTAACAAGTTTAAAAAAAGACAAAAACTAAAAAATGTCTGTACTGGAAAAAGAGAAATTGACCTAATTTGGTACAAACATAAATAAAAACCAAAAAGCTGAAAGTTATAAAAATCTCTTGCTGAAATTCAGAGAATAAGACACAAACTAGTTAGAATGTTATAAATTACCCATGCCCTTAAGTTTTCATATGATGTTCAAGAAATTATTAGTAGAATGGGTGTGTAAAAAGTGGCAGGATGGATTTAAGTGGTAATGCTTCCTTGCTTTTTTCTTTTTTTTATAAGTAACGTGTGGTATTAGATGACATCATAGCACTACAGAGACCTGCCTGTCACTATAGACTGAAGTCAGCCATCTCCAGCAAACACATTGTAAAACTATACCAGGACCCATGTTTCTCCAAAACTTCTTGCCAAATAGGAGCTCTCTCATCAGCTGTGGCCTTGAAGCTTGGACCAATTAATTTCATAGCGTGAAGCATGATGTCATTGACTGGAGCTTGTAGACAGCTACAAAAGTGAATTTCATCATCCTTCTATTAGGGCTGGGGCTGTATCAGCATTTTTGCAGCTTAAATATGGTTTACATGCCATCCGCAGTTAAATGTTAAAATATTTTAATGTGTTGTATCACAGTATGGTGAAATCAGCCCTCCTCTAGATCAATGTAGGAGGGAGACTATTTAACCCCTTGAGGACCAGAGGGGTGTACAACATTTCAGTTGGATTCTGTGATCTGTCAACCCTCTCTGGGCCAGGTGTTCCACACTATCAACCCCCCTCCCCGCTTTCCCAGTGTTATAATGACTTCTAATGAGATACAGAGGTTGACAAAATGTTGGCAGCCAGGTCGAGGTTAAAAGGTAAATGTCCTAACTGAGCCAGAATGTCCAACATGAATATTCAGGAATGTCAACTTGAATGACAATTCAGACGTTTGACTCGAAAGAACACACTGTACTTGGGATTATGCTATTTCTACATGCAATCAAGAGTCTAATGGTATACTATGATCATTAAAGGCTATTTGTCCATTTAATCTGCTGATTGTTCTACCAAATAAGCTGTAGGTGGTTTGTACTCTGTATGTACATATCATTATTATATACATTATTATTAGATCCTCACTTTGCTCAAGTCTCTTGATCTGCCCTGATGATGCTTTGATATTGCTGCACTTTGGACAACCCCATGTTGTTTTATAGAATGTGGTATACTTAGCCTCACATTGATTAGCCTTCACCCAACTTCTTGTTCCTGAAGTGTTGATCCTATTTTGGCATCTCATGTGTTATAATAGCTGGTAGAATCACATTATCCATAGTATCCCGAGTCCATTTACCTATATGCAACAGATAATCAGAACTTTATAATATAAAGGCAGTGCCTATATTTTAAGGCAGCCTGTATTTGCCTCTATTCTGGTCAATACATTCTGTTTCTTCTGAGCACTTATTTTTTTTCTGAGTAGGACCAAGATATAAAATGTCTCTATCCGGCATTAACTTTATGTCAGGTGAGCTTGGTCGCTTTTTATTTATTTTAAATGATTTGTCTGTTGTTCGTCTCATCTTTCATTTTCATCAAACGGCTTTAATGGCAGTTTGCCATGGCTGATATAACACATACATAATTTTTTTGTTATATTGCCAACAGTTAAATACCTAAATACATAGATTTCTTGACTTCCCAGGAATAACATTTTGGTTTTGTTACAGTTTTTTTCTGGACTGTCACTACTAAAGCAGTATTTGCGATAATATGTGTACCGAGAGTTTATAGTATATGAGAATTTATAGTAATAGCAGGTAACCAGCAATTGGTCTGAGATACCACGCTGTGATCAAGATGCAGAGTTTTAATGGCATATGGCATTGGGGGCACATAAACGCACCTACAGCTGGGCCTAATAACCCCAAGATCCTAGCTAACAGCCCCTTCTTTAGTGTCACAGATCGCATGTCTCCTGCTCTCTTGTTAAATTTTGAAATATTTTAAATTATATTGTTTAAAATTGATTTGAATAACTTACACAATATTTAATTTATTAACGCAAGTAAAGCAACAGTGATAAGTGTTCAGATATGTGCCATTGTATGGTCTTTTCTAAGAGTCTTTTCTTTCCTTGCCTGGACACTGAGGCTCAGGCTTTCAGTTGAGTTAGAGGTAGACTTATATCAAGACCACTCACTATTTGATTAAGTCATCTTTGGCAACAACTTATTTTAGTTTTTAACCATCAAAGCTGCTTTTGTGCTGAGTTCAACCGGGCCAGTTTGATGGTCATTTTGGGCGACCCTATTAAGTTTCATGGAGTACTAGGTCAACCTGCTCCCTCCTGGGAAGAAAACTTGATAGTGTCAAGTCAAAGCTTTTCATCTCCGCGGACAACTAGCCTTACAGCTAAAACAAAGTTTGGATTCCTGTAAACAGACAAGTGGCTATGCTTTTCATGGCAAATTGCTATGAGTTGACAGTGAAGTCAAACTTATGATGGTGAGTTGACCCTCAACTTTAAACTCAATACAATTTGAACCACTGTGAAATGATGTTGCTGGGAATCTCGGGAGATATAATTTGCCAATAACTAAATTGCTGCTTGTCGAGTAGAGTGACCAAATGGCTAACTAAGGAGACATGTAAAAATCGCTTTAACCCCTTAAGGACAATGGAACGATCCCTAAACCCATTGAAAACAATGCATTTTGAGCCCATACATGTACGGGCTTTGTCATTAAGGGGTTAAGAAGGGCAGCACCGATTCATTCAGCCCTTCAATATACATTTCCCATAAGCATCTCTGGGTAACAGCCATGTGTTCACTATGGTGCTTGCTGTCCCCAGTATAGATCGGTACCTTCTCTTGTTTTCTTTGTATGAGTCTCTAATGTAGGGTCGGAGTCATTGCTCCAATGTCTGACTTTATAACTAGCTGCTCGGCTAATCTGAAAGGTACTGCAGTAATCCAAGTCATACCCTTGGGCAAATATTTACAAGTACATCTGGCTTTGCTTTGCTTTCCATCTTCCAGCTACATTTGTTTTCTTTTTATTAAATTTCCCCTCTGCATTTCTAATGTCAACAACTGCTTTTATCATAGATAATAGCTTCCTTTCATAAAAAAAAAAAAGAAATGCTGTACCATCCTACATGCATTTAAAAATTACATTTATGAACAAGCACCACAATATAGTATTTGGCAGAACATACAGATAAGGACATGTTTAGTTATGTTATTCTATTGAGCTAATTGAAATATGGTTGCCATTATAATATTGTATTTCTCATTAGGTACATGCTTTTGAATGGATAAAGATTAAATACGATTCATTTCCAAATTCTTTTAAAGAAATAGCTAGAAGCGTACTTTTAAAATTAATGACTTTTTAAAATCTTTTCTTGTAAGGACAACTGGAAACCATCTCTTCCATTACAGAAATATTTTGAATTATGTCTTAAATTGAGATATTATGAGGTTGGTATCAAGATTTTTTTTTATTAATCCAGCACATTTTTTAATGCTTCATTTAAACAATTCCAAAAAGTTATAAAGGAAGTACACCCTGGATTTGGTGGAATGAAAGCTAATGTATCCATTAAAATTAATTGACAAACGTGTCAAACTTTATTTGAGATGCCACAAAAATCCAGCCATGTAAACTATGCCTTATGCAGGGATACCTAAACTCTAGTTTCAGCGAGGGCTCACCTGGGTAGGGTCTTCATAATTCAGAGTAAATTGAGTTAAAATATTCTTCTCATACATCTTCTCGCTGGCAACTTCATTTTTTAGTGAACTGCCTGTAGGTGAGCATGCAAAATGATGTGGACTCACAGAAATAATGGGATCGAAAGATATAATAAATAATAAAATTACAGAACTTTGATTTCAGTTCCTCACAGTAAGGGCTGTAAAGCTTGGAAATGCGCCACTAACTATGGAGCTGCTGATCATAGAAACACATAGAAACATTCGGCCCACCTAATCTGTCCATTTTTCCTGATGTTAAGACTCAGACCTTAATCAGTCCTTGGTCTTGTTTTGGAATCAGGGGGAATGGCTTCGCTACAGGTGGGCAAGGGGGGGCAATTGCCCCCCCCTAGGTTAATCCTTGCCCCCTCATTGCCCCCCTGCCGAATTTGGAATAAAGTCACAATGCGACTTTAAATCCTGTCTTTTTTTATTTTTATTTTTTTTAATGCAGAGGAGAGAGAGGGTGTGGCCCGCCTAAGATCGGCAGCCAGGACAACCTGTGGGAGGGTCTTCTGTACTGCATAGAGGAAGCGGAACCTAGCAGAGTTCACGTGACATCACATGACTCTGCTCCAGTCCTGCTTCCTCTGTGCAGTACCAGAGAACGCAGAGGGAGGCCGCGCCCTCTGCTGAAGTCTTTGAGCGGCATCGAGAAGCTGCAGTGCAGGTAAGGGGGTGGGGAGGGTGTTTGAATGAGTATGCGTGATTGAGGGAATTAATCTGTGAATGAATGAGTATATGAATGAATGAATGAATGAGTGTGTGTGTGTGTGATAGCATGGCTGCGTAAGTGCTGGAACCTAGGCATGATGGGACTGTGATTGCTGTTAGCAATCACACTCCTATCATGCCAAGTCAGCCAGTACATGCTGAAACCTAGCTAGCTGCCCCCCTTGTGTATTGATGCTGCCAGCAGTATGGGGTCTGCACATCACTTACAGCCACCCTGTACCAGCATGTACTGGCTGACTTGGCATGATAGGAGTGTGATTGCTAACAGCATTTACCGGTTGGATGTGTAAGTGCTGGAACCTAGGCATGATGGGACTTTGATTGCTGTTAGCAATCACACTCCTATCATGCCAAGTCAGCCAGTACATGCTGAAACCTAGCTAGCTGCCCCCCTTGTGTATTGATGCTGCCAGCAGTATGGGGTCTACACATCACTTACAGCCACCCTGTACCAGCATGTACTGGCTGACCTGGCATGATAGGAGTGTGATTGCTAACAGCAATCACAGCAAGTACAGTCCCATCATGCCTCAGTACCAGCATTTACTGTTTGCCTGGGTATGATAGGAGTGTGATTGCTGTGTGGGCAGTGTGGACGCCAGGGCTGGCTTTGGGGTGTGCAACCTGTGATCTATGCCTGTAATTTAGGGGGTTTTAAATATACCTTTTAATGATGTGTTTTTATGTGAATTCCAATTGATCTATACCTGCAAAGCTGGTTTTCCATACATTATTTATGTATACCTGAAAATACAGTGTTTGTATGCCTTATTCAGTTGATTAATACCTGCAATGCTACGTTTCATATACTATTGTATACCTGCAAATACAGGATTTGAATGTCTTATTCTGTTTATTTGATATATGCCTTCAGTGCTGAGATCACAAGTGAATTTCAGTTGATCTATACATGCAAAGCTTGGTTTGTGTGTTAATGTGTTGATCTATACCTGCTATCGGCAACTGGGGCTAATATTAATATATATGGGCAGCAGGGGCATCGATACACAAGGGGCAAAAACACTAAGGGGGGTATAAACGACAATGCAGTGTGAAAAATCCATCCTGATGTAGACGTCTGTGACGTAGATTGTGTCCTGCTGTTTGTGTGTTTTTGGTTATCAGTATAGCAGAGCCTGTCCTCGGGTGTGTGTGTATAGGTGTTGGTGTGGCAGAGCCTGTCCTGGTGTGCGTTTGGGTGTTGGTGTGGCAGAGCCTGTCCTGGTGTGTGTGTTCGGTTGTCAGTGTGGCAGAGCCTGTCCTAGAGTGTGTGTTTGGGTGTCAGTGTGTCAGAGCCTGTCCTGGTGTGTGTGTGTGTGTTTGGATGTGGGTGTGGCAGAGCCTGTCCTGATGTGTGTGGGTGTCTGTGTGGCAGAGCCTGTCCTGGTGTGTGTGTTTGGTTGTCGGTGTGGCAGAGCCTGTCCTGGTGTGTGTGTCTGGGTGTCGGTGTGACAGGGCCTGTGTTGGTGTGTGTGTTTGGCCATCTGTTTCCTGGCACTTAACTTACAGTAGGAATTATTTAATTTATATTTATCCAGAGATAAAATGCCCTCCTGAAGTTTTAGTGACTTCAGGGGACAAAACGTTCAAGGCCCTGAAATCATTTAGTGGAAAAGTTATTTATTGTGTTATAATATTTATTTCAAGCATTGGTCGCACTCATTTGTGGCTTAAGGCTTCCCATGTTGAATGATCAAGTATTATTTTAGCCCAATAACAAAAGTATAATTCCATAGCACATTACTTTTGGAAATTATGAATGCCCCCCCCAGTTTGACTGTGGTATCTTGTGTGCCCCCCCTATATATTGTTTCTAGAGTCGCCACTGCGTTTGGGGGAAATATAAGCCATATATTGAGGCTGATACTGTGAATGCTCCTAGGGATAAACTGGCATGTGGTTAAAATGGTGGTCTTTTAACTGTAACTGAGTGTACATTAAAGACATAGTTTGGAAGTTACCAGCAAGTTGACTAATTATTATTATTATTTATTGTTTTATATAGCGCCATCCTATTCCATATCGCTGTACAATGGGTAGACAGGACATAGCAAGTAATATACAACAATTGACTTACAGAAGCAGGTGAGGAGGGCCCTGCACAAATAAGCTTACAATCTGATCATAAGACGCCCGCATTTATGGCATTTATCAGTGTTTGCTTTTTCTTTTTTTCTTTTTTTTTTCCTGTTCTTCTTGTTCTATCCACCATGGAGGAAAGTAACAGGATATTCCTTCACGAAACACATTATTACATTTTATTTATATAACGCCAGCGGATTCCATAGCACTGTTACAAAAGGGAAGTGAAAACTAAACATTAAAGCTGACAATCGACAAACTGGGCAATAACATTAACACATGTTAAAGTGGACTGATAAAGACGGAGAAGAGGGCCCTGCGTCCAAGAGCTAAGGACTGTGAGTGTGAATTTGGCTTTTTCTAGCGGTATCACATTGTTACATATTGGTTTCCATGTTTTACAACAGCCCTTCTTTCTTTTACATGTAACCTCACATATGTTTTTGGCAGCATCTTATTACGGTTTGTTGACATAACACCTTCATTGCTAGTACCAAAAAGAACAGAATTCATTTTATAGCCAAATCACCAGATAAGATCTTCAGAACCTCTGCATTGCATATATATATTCAGTGAAGGAAGACAGGCACATTACCTTACAAGTACTTTACGTTTTATTGTACGTGCCAAATTATGAAGCCAGAATTAATGTTTTGAAAATGATTAGATTCAATACATTTCAAGTATTTTCATGAAATATAATGTGTGGCTCAGAGTCTCGGGTTCTTTGTCTAAAAACATGTTCCATATAAATATATCATATACACGGAGTATTCTGATATAAGATATAAGTCGTCTGCCATGCAGGTTATTAGAGAGGGATTGATAAAGACTGAAAATATATTCATTTACCCATTACGTGTTATTTTTACCATATTCCCATTTTCTTTCTAACAAATAACATTACAATTAAATACAGTTTCCGGGTTAGTTTCTTTAATTCCATGACAGGGGTATTTGGCCATGTCCATTTCCCGGATGTTACATAGAAACATAGAATTTAAGTCTTTGGTCTTGTCATGGATTCCCTATTGCCTATAACATTTATGTTTAAATTCCCTCACTGATTTAACCTCTACCACTTCTTCTGCAAGGCTGTTCCACTTATCTACCAGCCTCTGATTAATATTGTAAGTGCAAAAAGGTAATTCTTGCCAATAAGAGCCTCTGAAAGCGAGTGAATGGCACATAGTTCATCCTGCTTTAACCAGGTGAGTTACTGGTGTATTTAATTGGTTACTGGTGTGTTATGAAATTATTAAATATTATAATTTTAAAATACATTTTAAATGATTTATTTGCATTAATGTTGTTTAGACTTTTAGTTTAATTGTTTGGGGTTTTTTTGGCTTTAGATCGACTATTATATTTTTGAACAGTTTTTCCCTTTTTTAAGAGAGGATACAAGAACATTCCTTTTGATTTTTATAACATTTTACTTCTATGTTGCGGCCCAGTGGCAAAGCTTTGAAGTTAATTCTGTGCTGAGCTCCATCTGCCAATTAGCGTTTCCAGCACTCACTGTTGTGGAATGTATTTACTGAGATAGACAGAGGAATCTTAAATATTAAGAATTAAAACACATTTATCGTCATTTTAAATAATAACATTTAGTTTAAATAATAAACAGAAGGTTGTGCGGCTGTTCAGTGCCTCTGACAAGTAAGGTGGTACAACGACCTCTGATTGCCTGTAAGGATTTATTCAGGTAAAACAAGCTTCTTATAGAGATAGATACAACGAGTGTCGCATTTGTAACACTGCTATATAACGGCTCACAAATTAACATCTGTTTAACTATAAATGTATCTGTTTCTCCAGAAATATATCCTACATGCTAAAGCAATTTGTGTTAATGTAGTTGTTTTAATAAGCACATGTTCATGTGTTATAACTGTTACAGATACAGTCTAGTGATTACCAGATAATTCATTCCTATCTTCTCTGAGCTTTTGAAGTAAGACTTACTATATACCGGTATTTATTAGTATTGCGAAATTACCAGATGACTTGACATAGAAAAATATCAACTATCGACATCAAGATACTAAATTACGGTGTATGCGAATCCATCATTGGCTTGTCTTGCCAAGCATCTGTCGACGGAGTTAAATGGCTGTTACCGACTATTAATTTCATCATATCTTTTTATTGATCCCCATTATTTTAATAGAAATAATATGTACAGTGCCTCATATCTTCTTGTGGTTATATATGGAATGCCAACCTATATTTGCTTTCACAGGCTACTATCATTTCATTGTTTACTAGATATCCCTTTCATGATGGAAATATTCCCATATGTTTGTGTACATATCGCTGACATCCTGGATAGTATATCTATCGTACATATTGTAATCTGTGCTCTGAAATGTAAACAGCTATGTATATCTCATAGGTCACATGAGAAATGTATGAAGAATTTTAAAGACGTGCTGGAGACTTCTGGTGCCTTGATCGTGATATCAGCATAAAATAACATAGAAAATGACTTAAGAGTCAGAAAACATGATAGGCACCAAACACCGGGTGCACGTTTACCCCTGGAGATCTGAGAAAGGGTCAGGTTACGCCAACCTGCTAAACCTGACAGATTTCTGCGCCTTTAACTGTTGCAACAAAAATGTCAGAAAACGGCCAAAAAACACATTCAAACAGGGACACGCTAGGAATTAAATTTTGTCCTTGCCAGCGACCTAAAGTCATGTAGTTATGCGGCTGCATGCTACCCAGTTATACTCAACGTGTAGCCACGTATAGGCAGCACTAAGGGACTGGCTCTGCCACACAAGCGGGACTAAAGGTAAGTGACTGGCATTTGTCCAGTTTGCCAGATGGCCAGTCCAGACCTGTCATCAAGTTACTTGGTGGTACAATCCAAAGTTCTACAACATAAGGTCACAGCTTATGGCTGACATTTGTCAATTAATTTATTAAGATCATTAGAAAAAAAGTGTTATTTTAAAATGTAGATTGTTAAAAAAATAAGATAAAATAATAATAAAATGGAGCTCCTGTAGTCTTTAATGTAGCAGATGTATTCAAGAAAACCCTCAAGAAATCTGATATAATGTTACAATGTTGTCTTACAATATTCACCCGGTTTAAATGAGATCAACATGTGAAGCATTAATCTTGGCTTCTGGAAATGGTGATATCAAAACATTTTTTGACATTCTTCTACCATTTAGCAATCAAGCTGTTTAATGGCTACAATCCCTGCAAAAGCACAATTTATGAAAAAAAACCTTTTATTTACGCAATATTTATTCTTATTCTATAATCAACCTTTTCATAAAAGATTTTAATGACAAGCTGGAAAAAGGAGCTGGAAACATTTTCCAGAAATTCCCCCCTTATACCCATTGGTGATACATTTTATCTCAAGTAATTAAATCTAGCAAGTATCCAAAATTAATCTAAAATAAAAATATTGAGAAAAACGACCTCATCCCCTCTACCTGGCTTAGTGGCGGGCAGGCATAGGCTTTTTTTTTTTAATAGCACTATCCTCTGAGATCCATGAGATGGGATGGGATAAAAGTTCCTTAAAGCATTTAAACCCCCTCACCCCAATGATTGGGGTGGGCATAGATGGTCCTGACATGTATTTAATTTATTTTAACCATCTTGTCCCACTGGAAATGGGATAGGGATAAAAAGGGGCACAAATTAGGGCCCATGCTACCGATAGGCCATTTTTTTTAACATTTAACTATCCCATCCTCCTGAGATAAGAGAGAACCATGGGGCATCCAAAGACCCCATAGCGGATTTCTGGTGTTGTTGCGCTGCTCTACAATATAAAAATAAATATGTTTTTAAAAAAGTTAATAAATCTTGGCAATAATCCAGTACCTCGTCCTGTAGACATATAAAATAAAAAAAAACTGTAACATCTAGGTATATGAGGGAGCCATGGAATACAATATAGTTGAGGTTGATAAGCCAGTTCAAACATGGCACAAGCAGGAACAGACCAGAGGTATGAGATTTCTGTTCTAAGCACACAAGACAAACATGTTTTATTAAAATCTCACTGGTAGGGAAGCCTGGCTTGGCTACAACGTTTGGCCTCTCCTTCTAATGTCAAGTCAAGGTGAGCCAGCCATGCGGCTCAAAACCTCACTGCCCCCCCGTCCCACCATACAGACATCAAATTAAGACAAATACAGAGAAAAAGATTTAAAAAGGACTATAAAAGCAACAAAGAAAGAACATCTCAATTTAGATTAAAACACAGGATATCCACCACTTACCACTTACAACTATTTGAAAATGTTCCATGTAAAACATTTTTTGTCCTTAAACACGTTTTCTAAGCCAACACAGACATTTTTAACGAGTCGTTTCATTTATATAGCAACATTTCGTGTGGCACCGTATCAAAATCTCAATAACGTGTTTACATCGAGTAAGGTCCTACTTATTGGACTGAAGCAGGTTTGTTTGGCATGATAAAAAAAGATCGCAAATAAAACGATGCTATCTCCCCCATAACTGTGTTACTGATAATTTATGTCCATAATGTCCATAATATAATATTCTGTAATCATTAAACAAGCTGTCCCTCTATGGTTGTCATGTTTCTATAACAGCCAGTATTAGATGGCAGACTGCGATAACGACATCTGTTTATCACCTGGCACCAAGACAGAAGACATTGCATCTCTAAACATTAAAGCTGCTGTTCTAACCAGTCCTGAGCAATCCCCTTAGGATCCTCTGGGCATATAACTTCTGGACCTACTTTATTTGATTTAAAGGAAATTGATCACCTAATTTACAAAAATGGAGCACTGGCATTAGCGCTTAGGGAAGATGATTTAGATGGCTAATTATTATTATTTATTAACATTGACCTTTCAGAAAAAAAACCTTTATATTTGCAATCAACGTGACATGACACAGTCTATATGCTGTTAACAGTTATTATTATTATTCATTGTTTTATAAAGTGCCATCATATTCAGTAGTGCTGTACGAAGTTAAAAAAAGAGTTTTTACGGTGTTGTTAATTATATATGCCTTGTCTGTCTCTTCTGTTCCTTGGAGTCATATATACCCAAAACAGACTAACATAATAAAGACCTTTAGAGGTTGTCTGAAGTTTAAAATCTAAATACAGAATTCCCAGGGCAGTGGCGTGTTGATCCCTAGGTACACATGTACATACATGGTTTATCTATTGATCCTTTCAGAGTGAACCCAGGAGGCCATAAACATATATATATATATATATATATATATATATATATATATATATATATATATAACACTTCAGGGTTTCATATCCATAATAGCTAATCCCAAATAGCTGTTTTTGTTGACATCCCTAAAAGACTAATGGTGTTATGTCCAATTATTCAGACCAGCTTTGGTTAAAAGGCAATGCTATGTGTTTTATATAAACTGATCCACTCCACTTCCTACTCCCACTTCCTATACTCCTAATTTAATGTCCAGGAGAACAAATTTGAGACACATATTTTGTGTATATTCTCAAAATGACTCATAGGAATTGGAAAAAAACTCCCACAACATTCCATCGTATACTACCATAGATCTGCATAATCTTTTTAATTATTAGAACATCTTAAACTTTAAAAATTATGTTTATTGCTGCTGCGGGATTGCTACTTTTTAATTGTGTGGTCAGCCTGAAAAAATCCGAACGCACATTTTACAAACAGATAATTTGTTTCGTATCACTCAGTGTAAACGTCAGAGAACCAGAATGTTGGCAGAGTAAGTTAAAATGAACTAGCAGATAAGATAGTTTTGTGAATAACATGTTACTCAATCCTCGAGATTTAATTAAGAGTAAAGATAGAAATGCTGCAAAAGTAGGCTTTTCAGAAACTATTTTGAGCTTGTTGGTAGAACTTATAATGGTTTCAGTAACCTTGAAAGCAACTTTGGCAAAAGGTTGATTTACTGCAAAGGATGGCTGCTATGATATTTTAGTAAAGTTGAGAAAAAGAAGCATCGGTGGCATATTCTGGCCTATGCCGACTTGGCCTATCGGGGGCAGCAGTCCCTTTCCTAAATCATAGATTTTAGAAGAAATAAAAATGGTTTCTTCACCTTTCTTCAACCTTCTCAATGGCCTCCTGAATAATAAACAGCAACCAGCAAACTTCAGATTCTGAGAACATGAAGTAAAAAGGAATGTTTCTGTAGTTTACTTTGAGTCAGTTTATCTGGGCAGGGAAGTGAGTCCTGGGCCACGCCCACTCTCTACCTATTTCCTTCCTACTCCCGCCCACTCCCCCTTCCACTAATACCTATAATATCTATTGCTAACCCCACTCCTATGCATGGTCACTCATGGCCTGCCCCTTTCATGCACTTCTAGCCCCACCCCTTCATGAAACCCCTCCCCCAGATGAGGGAGAGCTCTGGATAGGCTCCTCTGGTTTATTCAGTCGGAATCTAGAATCTGAAAAAGTGACAAATCAGTTTTTAAAAAAAAGCTTATATATGAATTAATACCCCACCGTATGTGTATTGCATGTGAGCAGCACTTTTAACCTCCTGTTGTCAGCATATGGATGATTAACCCAATTAACCCCTTGACTGCTAACGACGGCATGGTGCCGTCGCTAGCAGTCCCAGTCAGGTGCTAACGACGGCACCATGCCGTCGCTAGCACTCTCCTACCTTTATGGAGGTCTGTGGACCCCCATCACCACCTACCCCGGCGATCTGCCCCTCACACTGAAGGGCATCACCGGGCCCACCCGATCCGGCCGGTGACGGCACGCGCAATGACGCGATGACGTCACTGCGCAACTTTATTTATAACTGACAATTGTCAGTTAAAGCGGTATGGGGGCATGCTGCTTAGATGCCTGTATCTCAGGCATCTAAGCAGCTACAGACCCCCAACATATACCATCGCCTCACCTTTCCAATGGTATAATGCTTGTGAAAAAAGAATAAAAAATATTAAGTAAAAAAAAATAAAAATGTACAAAAAAAGTAAAAAAAATGATTTGGGGGTCTCTAAAGGCAGATAAATAAAGATCAAAATTGCCTAGAGACCCCTAAATTAAATTATCTAAACATAAACTAGTTTAACTTTAAAAAAAAAAAAAGTTTAAGTATTCTAGCTAAATGATCACTGTGGTAGCCAATGTTACCACAGTAATCATATAGCTATGAAAAGTCACATTCCCTTTTTAAAAATGGCCGATACTAAATTTTAACCCCATGATCCCTTTCATGGGGTTAAATTTAGCCAATGGTAGAGGGAGACAATTTTTGAAATCCTGATGAACTGCAAATATTATTAAAATCAGCCATTTAGCCTGTGCGGTACGTGAGTAACCATCTCATCCCTGGAGCTCCTTGCATTTTTACTGCAAAACTTATTTTTGCTGTAAAAGTGATTTATTTTTTTCTCCCTTTACCATCATTTCTTTGGGATTGTAAGGGGAAAGAATGGTGTGTGTGCGTCTGTGAGTGAATGTATGGAAAGTATGGTGTGTGCTTCTGCGAGTGAATGGAGATATGAAAGGCGTGTGAATGGTCAGTAATTAGGGTTGAAGCGTTGACGTGGCATTACTGCTCACGTAAGAAGTTAAATTATGGCACAAAAAGTACATATCTGCAAAAACTACACCCCTTGGCGCATCAAATGAGGGGCTGCATGTGTTTCTAGTACAAACCTGGAGTGCGCAAGACACAAATGAACATGTCGCTATGGATAGAAAAAACATTTTCTAGCCAAAGCGACATATTCCATCATTATTTGTGCACTCAACTTTTGTCCTAGAAATACATGTAGCCCCTCATTTGAAGCGCCAAGGGGTGTAGTTTCTTGAAATGTGTACTTTATGGACCCTAATTTAACTTCCCAGATGTCTAGACCACTTTAACTTCAGATATGGCAGATTGGAGAATCTTGTCAAAAATTGTCTTAAAACATTTAGGGGTGATGCCTGCATTTAGACAGCTCTAGACAGCTGGAAAGTTAAATTATGGTACATAAAGTATACATTTTCAGAAACTACACCCCTTGGCGCATCAAATGAGGGGCTGCATGTATTCGTAGCGCAAGACATAAATGAACTTGGCGCTTTTAACTTAATTTTTTTTTTATTTTTATAAGTGTGATATTCATTTATTTGTTGTGCATGTCAGATTTGTGATACAAATACAGAGTTGGAAGTGAAAAATTACACTTTTTTCCCCTTTTTGGCTATATTTTGCAAACCTGATCAGACATACACATATAAAAATGGTATATTTGGAATCTGCTGGGTGTGCTGAAAAAAACAATATATGGTTTGTATAGTTTATTCCCAAGAAATTTACTTATAAACGCGTTTAAACGTGAGATGCACCAAAATGCCGAAAACCAGCTTAGCACCAGGGTGGGAAATGGCTTAGCAGCCAAGGGGTTAAGTTATTATTTGCCTCATGTTAAGTTACTGCTTAGTTGGTTAAAATACACTACGTCAAAAAGTATAGGTCAAAGTGGCTCTGTAGATTGTTTCACAAATTTGGACTTTTTAAAGCATGAGGTGTTGGAGGAAATAAAAAAGGACGTCCTCTACATGACTTTGTTTAAGTATATGAAAATCTACAAGACACTTATAGTGACCCAATGTTTATCACAGAGAATGCTTACTTTAAATATAGCTTTTCACTCTTAGTGATAATCTTTTAATGGCCTTATTATTAAATACAGGATTTTATTTTACTCAGTGAACTTCCAGTAGAATCTTTTGAATTCTCTGGAACTACGCATTTGTTTTGTTTTGGATAATGTAATCTAATAAAACGGGAGGTACTGGTTCCCAACGTGAATATTTTCATTCAATACTTTAATCCTTTAAGTATCTATGATCTAAAAGACTTTGAAGAAATCCACTTTACCCAAGGAAAAATGCCAATTTAAAAAAATAATAATTTTATAAAAATAGATTACTAAAAAATAATATTTGGAGGGCGGCTGAATCAAAGCTTATTAATATAAGAAGTTGGTTTCTAACTTAAGTAATGCTGATGTTTTATCAGTAACAGAGCATTGTACATAGAACCCCACCGCAGTGGAAAAAATATATATTTTGAAAGTTTTAAAGTAGTATCCCATTATTTCACTATCCTTATATGAAGAGACTAAGGTTTTAAGATTAAGACTAAGATTATTAAATACATGAATAATTGTTGGGCATACATTCACTTTTTGGAAGAATACAAACTACTTCAACAAGATAAAGTACAAACAAAGTGTTAAATAATATTAATTGCCAAAAATAGTGGCCAATTTCCATCATCAGAGAAAGAAGTATCTATAGATCCTGCTGAGACCCTGGAACAGTTAGATGTGTGGTGAGCATTCAGTAAGCAGTACACATAACCCCTACAACAGTATATGAACAAGTGAATCTACTGATCGGCCATTTACAGAACATACCTGGATCACCTGTTGCACCTGCATTATCTGCCTGTGAGAACTTTCTTTCTGTCCATCAGATGCTGTGATCAGAGATCTGTCCATGACCATAAATTAAGTTTGAATCTGGTGCATTCAGGTTGAAACCGATAATAAAGTTCAGAGAAGAGATGGAGAAGCACTTATAGTACAGTACATGGGCAAACAATATACACAACAATGCGAAAATACATTGTAAATCAGTTTGTCTTAGGGGAACCCACTGAAAACAAACTGATGTTACCAGAGGTAGGTTCGAGGCCATCAGATAACTTTCTAAAATAGCTGCTGGAAGTGTAGCTATAACCTGATATTGAGTTCTAAAGAGAAGCTCTGCTTCTTCATTACGTGCTCCTTGTTGCTGGTGGTCCAACATGGTGGAAGAGAAATTACTTCCCATGGGTTAGAATTTGCTAGAGCTTGCAATTTAAGTTGAGTGAGTTAAGTTAACCCTTTGACATGACCATCAACATTAATGATCAAGGTAAACAAGGCAAGCTGATAAAGTAGAGGAATGCTTTCCGGCAACAAGATAATGTACAAAAACAACTGAACAAAGAATAAGCAAAGCTGTAAGGTTTTCCAAAAAAATATTGGCAGCAAGCGTACCAACTATCACATGGTACACCTAATGGTGTGTCATGGTTTAACCGTTATTCACGTGATACACAAGATTATATGCCAGGTATGGCTCATTCCCAAAATAATTCAGACGCACCGTTGCTCTACAAAGTGATAAATGGAAGTAATCTAAACCCACATAAACTACTACCAGAGTCTTTGAATTTAGATAGTTTGCTACGTTACAAGATGAAAGCAGACTAAATTAAAGACATGAACCTATTAATGAAAGATACACTTAGCTTGTCAGACACACCGTCTTGTTACTCTGCTGCCTACTAGGTATGGGCTAATTGCCATTATGGTTTACATTAACTGTCACCGTGTTCCAATCCTTATCTGGGAATCGTATGAGAAGAAGCAGATCTTACAACACTCTTTGAAACCAGCAGTAAAATGTTTTAATTTGTAACCCAATACTCTGATTTACCAAAAATAATTCATATTGCTCTTGTAAATGATAGCGTGCTTTTGACTCTAGGGACTCTGCTACTTGTCATATCTAACTCTCTCTAGATTGTAAGATCGAGTGAGCAGCACCCTCCTTAGGGTTTCTATAAATTGGATTATGTTATATACTTCTTGTCATGTCCTGTTTGCCCATTGTACAGCGCTACGGAATATGATGAAGCTATATAAACAATAAATAATAATAATAATAAAATGTGAATAGACTAAAGACAACTGCAGAAAATATAGTGATTATCCAATAGGTAAGTAAAAAAAAGACTGTCAGACACTGTATCATAATTAATATGTCTCTACTAGTTATAGCAAGTTCTGAAGTCATTCTGTAATGGATAAAAGGAGTTTTAAATCCTTTCAGTGGCTGAAGGTCATTCCATCAGCGATGAGGTCATTGCTTAAAAACTGTAGATGCCTCTTTAGAAGAAAAGCAGTTTAAGGGAGGGGTACTGGAGTTAAGAAGTTTTAAAATGACAATAAAATAGAATTATGAGAAAAGGGCAATTTATTCTGTAGCTTGAAAGCCTGTAAGCCCAGCCGTCTTGATGTAGTAAGAGAATTTAAACAAGCATGAGATAAGCATATTGTTCCCGAATTTTAGACAAGACCAAGGACTGATTAAGGTCTGAGTCGCTACATACAGATGATGGGCAGATGTGATGGTCTGAATGGTCAAATTCTGTGTTGCTAGTACAGCAGATGGTCACTGAGGTTTTAAGGGTAGTAATGTCAATTTTATAAGCTAGTTCATAAAAAAAGAATGTTTAGAGTTGTGCTTCAGCACCTTCACTGTACAAGATGAATGCCCAGCCCCAGTGCGCTTCTCCTACAGAAAGAGGTGACTGGCCCTGTATAATGTATACATTATGCATTATGCAGGGCCAGCAAAGCCCTTTTAGTTAGAGAAACATGAAAGTATTACCCTTTCTGAATGAATAGTAAACTGAGAGATTTAAAACAAGGACTCTCCT
This sequence comes from Sceloporus occidentalis, assembly GCA_023333645.1. Lineage (NCBI taxonomy): Eukaryota > Metazoa > Chordata > Lepidosauria > Squamata > Phrynosomatidae > Sceloporus > Sceloporus occidentalis. Next base: position 3,036,332 of record JALMGF010000063.1, on the reverse strand, counting down.
GCAAAGTCTTCCGCCAATTATCCATTTAGTGAAAAAAACCCAAAGATTTGTTTCGCAAGTCTAGACATCCAATTCTTCCTTAGACACAAAATGGCAGTCTTGCAACAGGTACCAAATTAAATGCAACCAGACTACAGTAATTGTTATGCATAATTGTGCCCCCATAAGAAATAAATCTTAAATGTCCACATACGATTTGAATTTGCAATGTACTCTTAAACCTTTTGGATCAAGCTGGTTATTTTCAGACATCAAAGCCACTTTTTTTAAATGTCAAGCAAAACATGAAGTTCAAATGTTTCCAATTGACTTCTCCGACACTGTATAAAAATCAGTTCCATATGGTTTGTTTATTTGAGTGAATATGTGCAACGGCACGATGTATATATTTAAAAAAAAGACATGTTTTTTGGAGTATATGTGCTTTTATACAAGTTCACAAATTAAGTTGTCCAGGACTGACTGGGATAATGAAAAAGTCAGTGCAGAGGTGCGCTAAGGTGGGTGCCATCGCGCTTGGCACCCAGACACCCCCGTAACAGAGTCGCTCAGTGGGTTACGCAGTAGTAGTGTCAGCCTGTACTCAAAGTGCAAGCTGCGCTAAAGAGCACTGATGTAGATGGGGGAGGGGAGAAGAAGTGATATAGAGGAAGAGATGGAGAGGGTGATAGAAAGAAAGTAAGTGTGTGTATGTACAGTAAGTGTGGTGTTTACATGTTTAGAATGTTCAGCATGTGTGAATGTATAGTGTTAAGCGTGAGTGTGTGAGTGTATAGTTAGCCTATGATTACTGGGGGGTGGCGGGGGCACCGAAGAAATATTGCACCTAGACGACACCCATGGCTTGCCTTGATAAAGTGGTCAATTGATAAATACAAGGTTACATGAACTCTTAGATCTACTTACATCTTTCTACCCTTAAAAATAAGGAACAAAGGACAACATAGGAAATGGAGAGAATTCTTTGTGTAGAGCCTTAGTTGGACAATCTAGCCTGGAAGCCAACTCGAGAGTAGTCTATTCTACCCACCTGTCTGTCTGTCTCTCTATCCACCTATTTAGCTATCCATGCAATCATTCGAAATACAGAAATATCAAAATAGAAGTCGATCTGTGCCATATAGATGGTCTATGTCTGACGCACTACGCCAAGTGCAACATTACAGAACTCAATGATAAATAAGAGTGACAACGGCTTCGTAACTGTTATTAAACATTATTATTCCAACGCATTTCCTATAGGTGCGTACAATAATGTATTGTATATACATTTGGCTTAACAGATAAAAATTAGAATGCATACTAATAAATTTAATTTTTAATATGTTTTAACAAATGGTGCAAATTAAAAGAAATAATGTGTAATCAGCAATTGAAAACGTAAGTATTTTTTTTCTTATTAATTATTTCAAAAAGTAACTGTTTATGTGTGGCTGTAATGATGAGGGATTAGGGAACACAATGTCAAAACTACTTATTGTCCACGAACAGTTAGCTAATGGCTATTAAAAACTCATGCTATTATCTAAATTTGCCCAAATGAAAAAATGCCAGCTGCTATTTATCTCAGACATTGGAAAACAAAATATGTGTTCACATGGCATTAAAGTAATGCGTAATATTTCTTTTATTTTATCAAGGTCGCTAATCTCAGGGGAGAACAGCATATGGTCTGACATCTGTACCATCCGCAATAATGGAAAACCATCATAAGGTTTACCAAGTTCTTTAGGGTTCAACAACTGCTTCCCTGGGCCAAAGCATAGCTCATTATTTTGTTCTCTTCATTCCACTAGAACAGCTCCTGGCCTTGACAGTAAACGTGGATAATTGACGTGAAAGTTCTCAACCCTGACTGCCCAATCTTCTCATGAAACAATCACTGAATTGTTCCAAGGGCCTGTTGACACAACAAACCTTGCACTGCAAATTTTGTGTCTTAATTAGCAAGCGGTGCCTGTCATGCCCGTTAAATAGTGTTAGGTGATGGAGTGGATGGAATAACAATTAACCATCCTCCCCAACCATGGAGGACAAAAAACTGCAGTAAGTGGATTTGACAAGTATGTAAAGAGAACTAAATGGAGTTGGCTTATACTTCACACTTACACTTCACAGGTGGAGAACTGGACCTCTGAGGGCCACTGCTGGGAAGGTTCTCCTTTGTAGTTGACTCATTTTCGAGATTAATGAATCATACAGAGACCAAGAGAGAGCGCAAAATAAAGAGAAATACAGCAGATTACACATGAAATGAGGCCTTTCCCATCACCGTTCATTAAACCCTTTGAGGTCCTGGGTAGTATGCTACACAAACCAAGGTGTTCTTCATCCCACTTGCAAACTAACGCAACAGTTAAAAAAAAGTCAACAAAAATCTATATTTATTATTTATGGTATTAAAATTAATGCTAGATCCTACTTATGCAATATCTTTGATAATTTATGATAATGTATATATAAGAAATGGGCTTCAAAGATCACAGGTACTATTTGAGTTACCTCATGTTTTCATTGGCCAAGACTTGATGACTATTATCCAAATTTAACAAGGTTAAAAAACTTATTTTGGGTAGTGGTGCAAATATTGAAGGTTTCTTTCAAAAAACTGCTGCAAGCTTTACAAGGGAACTGACATATAAAGTGTAACTTCTTTACCACTGGAGGTCGAGTGGACAATGCTCAATGGTATCTCCATACAATACCATTCATGTATGCCTACCTCTGCCCATGTGTCAGCTAGTTCATTTAATACACTATTTACAATATCTTTTTTTTCTTATTGGGGAACCAGTAGATTTTATATCTATGGATTGGAACCTGGGACATAAACTCACCCCAACCACTATAAAATAGAGGCAATGATACTTGCTATAGTTTTACTTACTAGCAAAGTGGTCCACTCAACCGCCAAATAGATTGTAAGCATGCAAGAGCAGGGCCTTCTTCTCCTTCTGTACCGGTATGTTTAATGGCTTCTACTGGCATCTTGTCTTGTTTATTTTCATTATACCCTATTGTAACATTGATACAGAATCTGCTGGTACTATATTAAATGTAATGTAATGTTACAAAGCTCAAACTTGCAAGAAATGTAGCTCAACTAACCTTGGAATGCCTTCCTTTTTTATAAAGTGCTACCATATTACTCTTTGCCCCATACATGTTTCGCTAAATCCCATATCAGGAAACCCAAGTTTTTGTAGCATACATTATCTAATATTAACAAATAATATGTCTGTACTTCCCATTGCCCTACAGAGTAGTACTGGGTCAGAGCAGTTAAGACCTAACCCTGGCACATCAACCTCTTTGACTGGGTGCCACCTTCATAAGACTGGGGCTGGTATTGTCAAACATACATGTTTTATGGTACTCTAAAGCCTGCCCATAAGATTATCATAAACAAGCAGTAGAGACAACATTCAAGAAGACAGAAGTAGAAGCTGTAGAGATAATTACAACAAAGTATTTGGTAATGCTTTTACTGAGTGTGAAACGTAGCCCACAACAGAGCTCATGGCCTCAGGGGACAGCTCCTTAGTTTCTCAAACCTTCAGATTAATGATTGATGGTGTTGCAAGGCAAGAGTAGAGCATGTTTCAAAAAAACAAAGTACAAGGGAAAGTTGGGATCATTGCCGCAACCTGTCTTCATTCATTGGAGATTCCCTTCGCAAGTTAGATTGAGTATACATGATCTAAAGATGTGGTTCATATATATATATATGTAAGCTTATGTGATATATATATATATATATATATATAAAAGCTTATGTGATACAAGTAGCGCTACTACAGCTTGTGAGATATAGTTCCCATGATTTAGCCCTTTTTTCATGGTAACTCCAACCAGTACATGGACGTCAGTGAAAGTAGTATATAAACACCTGATTGGTTTGCATGCTGTCATTACACAAGCAATGACTTCCAAGAATGGCTCTTGCATTGTCATGTAAGCATCATGTCACATGACTTAAATATGACGCACATGATTTAACTAGCCACAAAAAATCTAGGAAGAAACAGGTTATTTTATGGACGTTTCTATTGGACCAAAAGTGAAATTTTCAGCTATTGTTTTGAATACAGACAAAAGTTTTGGCTGACCTGAGATTTTGGTATAAGACATTTGGTATAAGTAATATATGCATTTGAAAAAAGCAATATATTCACAATGTACAGATTAAATATGTATGTATCCTATATGATGCAAGACATCGGGGCTTTTGTGTTAAAACATGCTTTATTGTTTCACAAAACAGAAAAACATAATATACATAAAAAGTAAAAAAATAATAAAAACAGAGAGTAAGTGATATAGTGTGAGAGACAAAAAGTGAGAGAAGGAGACGGAATAGAAAAACACAAATGATATCAGGGAGTTAAACCAGGCTTTCCTCCCTACTGAAACCTAACAGCCAAGAAAGTAAAGAAAAACAAATTTTGTTTTTCTTTGCTATGAGTTACAGTGTTGATTTATGGAACCAGAACGCAGACAATTTACTGCCGATCTACACTGGATCACATTTTTTCTTTTGTCAATCAATATAAAATGAAAACATTCTTGAGAATAATTTTCAGCCCAACAGTGCAGATAAGGTAGTATGTGAACTTGAGCAGGTTGGCTGATATGATAAACGCTGTACCAATGTCTCATAATTAATGCCACTCATTAGCAGCTTTTGTCATTAGTGGCGGCATCTAAGGTGCCCCTCGCTCACCATTTTCCTGTGCAAACACTGAAGGTGTTAATGCTATACATGTAATATATGTGTGTGTAAGCATGTGTGTGTTTGGAACATGAATGTATAGGTGTAAGAGTGTTTGTGGGCATGAATGTGTATGTATGAGACAGAGTATGTGTTAGCATGAATATATAAGTGTGTGTTATTACCTGTAAGCATGGATGTGCATGTGTGTTAGCGTGAGTATGTACATTTTTGTAATTGTGAGCGTGTGTAAATATGTGTGCCAGTGCGTATGTGAGTTACCAGGTAGGGTGTTGGGCAAGGGACAGACTGGGTCACTAGGCATTACCTAATCCCCTGGGGTCAGAAAGTGCCAGCCCTCCCCTGACCCCACTTCTCCCTGTCACTAGCCATCCTACAAAGATGTCCTGAAAAACCTAAAATTTTGGGGCTATAAAACAGAGGTACTTAGTAACCTCTTCTCTCTGACTGGCTGAGTGTTGTACCATTATATAATTTTTTTAGAGCTGGTGCAGAAATCAGCAAATAAGAGGATATAAGTCTGTCCAAAGACACCATATATATAGGTCATATAAGAACATGCTGTACATGGTTTTGCAAGAAGTAGCCAGAGATCACTCATAAAAATATCTTACAATCTATTGTAAAAAATGTTATCACAACTGGCACCTAGTAATACATAATACCAGGCCCGGACTGGCCGCCTGGCACACCAGTGGGCAATAGGGTCACGTACATACTGATACTGAGTATATCTAGCCAGTGGCAGCACACACGTTATTATATGACCGCTGGCCTTAAAGTGCCAGGGCCGCTTAGTCATCACCACTCTTGCCCACTTTATATTTAGGTTTACACGGATAGTTAGATAGATAGAGAGATAGATAGATAGATAGATAGATAGATGATAGATAGATGTAACATACAATGTGGCTAAAAGCAAAAGTTCCGGTGTAAGCAGCTCACACAAACCTAAGCTTCTCAAAAATCCTAAAAACAAGATCAAAATAAAATAAGATGAGAATTAAGTAGCTGTCAGACACAACTTATTAAAGTTATGGCCCAATACAGGAAGAAAACAACCCATTAAATATCTTCCCCGGGTTGTAAAATAACTGTTGGACACAAGAACTTTTGTGAGCTGTAATTCCCTAAGGAAAAAAAAAAAGAAAAGAAAAAGCTTTTACAATCTTTCATCTCAGCTTGAAAGCAGACATAAAAAGGCTGCTTTCTAAAGTACTAGGTGCTCGTGAGCTGCCACTAATAATGTCACCATGTCTGTTTTTAAACTTGGATAGAAGGCAACTTAAAACCACAAGGGTTTAAAAATGTCTTTATGAGACTTTTTAACTAAACACGCTGCAGAATAACTGGTCTGTTGGTAAACCCAGTACAATGATCAAGGGATAAAAGCCCTGGTTACTTTAGGAAAATCCCTAATTAACCCTTTAGAGGGAAGGTGCAAATTATTCAGCAGTTTGGTACATGGAAGGTTAAGGCTCATATAGAAGACTAGCCAATCCTAGGCCACAAGCTAAGTTTACCATGAACTGCACAAGCTCAAGGAAATAAGGTATTTATTTACAGAGTGATTTAGTTGGACATTTTGAAACGGTTGCAGAACAAAACCCTGCAATTGTAACTTGATAAAAAATGGAGTTTCATATGAAATAATTAATGATTCATTGATATTTTTGTCATTAAAATTATTAGTTAGATGTAAGTTGAGTTTAGTTGCCTTTTCTAACAGGGTCAAACCCTCCCCCATATATTAGCATACCTTCCGAATATTCAGCTTTCCCTGGGTCTGTCCAAATTTTTGGGTGCTCTCTGTTGATGCCACACAGCTTCTCTTACGCTGTATCCCTCCTACATTATCTTCTCTAAAGACCTGACCCCCTCCCCTCTTTAAATGTATCCAATATACACAATGTATTTGTAGACTTTGTGGATTGCACATGAATCCCAGGTCGGTGACAGTACTGTACACAAAATATCAAAAGCCAAGCAACATAAAACTGGTTTGATGACATCATACTAAAGAAAAACGAGCTAGGTTGAAATTACGCACTTGGACAAGGTCACTGGCAGATCAGCAGCCTTCTTCTGTACCAAGTTTTATTGTTTTAACACAAAACAAAACAGAAATCAGAAGTGTTCAGCCAAACGTGCAAGAATTCCACTAGAATTAGGTTGACACAGCCTCAATACATACAGAAAAGGCGGGGAACCTCTTTGCCAACCAGGTATCCCATACATGTTTGGCACTGGAAGGGTTAATGTGCACTGTCTAATACAGTTTCTCAGAATGAGGTGCATAAAATAACTCCATAAAAGTAATACAGAATGGATACAGTCAGGGTGCAAATTTTAACTAACTTTACTGTGTACACTGTACTGGCTATATGTTGTTATTATTATTTATTGTTTTATGCTCCATCTCTTCTTCTTTGAGCTCCACCGCTTCCTCTCTCTATATTAAGCATGGATATAGAGTACCTACTTGGTTGAACGAGCACATGGTCAGTCCATGATGTAATCAGGAACGCCATGCCAAGGCTTCAACCGCTGTTACTGGACACTTACCCACCATTCGTGCCAGCCTACATTTTAACACATCCAGCCTTTTATACTAAACAGCTTGCTGATAATGGGAACTGTAGTCCCAGCGTCCATCTGCACCCAGTCAGGAAGAGTAGGAGGCCATAGCCACAAATCATGATCAGACTGCCAAAAAGGGGCAGAGTCACTCGACATTAAATTCCACCTCAAGGTTAAGCTGCAGCCTCCCAGTTAGAATTTTTGTGGGCGGCACCGCCCAAGTATCGTTGTGGGCAGCACCTCCCGCCAAAAGAGTAGGCGGGGTTCAATTATTTTTTAGGCGGGTAGCGGCCTCTGAGCAGGTGTGTGGGGGGGGCTTTTTATGCTGCCCCCCCGTAAAGTGCTGCCCTAGGTCTAGTCAGCCTAGGCCAAGATACAGCCCTGATCTATATCCCTTCTTTTAGGAACAGATTCAGGCTTCTGCGTATTGAAGACTTTTTAGAATTCGGAATTTAATCTTTTAAGATGTTTTTTTTGAGTTTGTATAGCAACCACCTATCAGTGCCTGCTTTTGTGAATCATGACAATTAACCCCTTGATGACAAAGCCCGTACATGTACAGGCTCAAAATGCATCGTTTTCAATGGGTATAGGGCCCATTGTCCTTAAGGGGTTAAACGTTTAGGTTTGGGCATTAATCATTACAAGGAATCATGATTCTAATCCTATGATTTCAAAGTGTTAAATTCAGTTCAAATGTCACATGAGTGCAAAAAGCTTTGAGAAAGAGTGAAAGCCACATTTGAATCGATTCTTGTTGCTCTATAAGGGAAGGGAATTAAAGATATTAAATCTTCAAGTGGTACACGATAATTAAGTACATTTTAGGCATAGGTTATGTTGTCATATAAACAAATCAAACAGCTGTGTAAGAGCTCATCTGGTGTTGATATGCAAGTGTAAAACACATTCACTATGCTATAGCTTATCGTAAACTTTTGGGGAAAATTGCCAATATATTTCTCAATGCTATACGATGTACAGACAAATGACCGCAGCACAAGATTCAAAAGGGGCTTTGTTTTAGATGGGCAAGATTGTCCTTAAAATACATTATGTAATTCCCCACGGCTATAATTCCCAAATATTTCAAAATTTCTGCTTTATTCGTGGACCAGATTGACCTTTGCTGAATGGAGCACAAAAAGAGCAAAGGTCCACGTTCATAAGGGTTTACAATCTCTTATTAGCCGACAGACTTTGTTCACATTTTAACAAGTCAAGCAGTTACATTGGTTAAGGATAATCCAGGGTGTATTATCCAGAAAGGTCTATTCACTAAAGAAAGAGTTAACCACAGCAACCTTCTTGCTGGACAAACTTGCTATTTATTTTTCTAATTCAATATTCAAATTTAATAGTAAAGCGAGAAAGTTAAAAACCTGCAACTCTCCTTTTAGTGAATGTACCCCAAGGTAGGGGTCGGCAGGCAAATCTTTCAAGATGGGCAGAATTTACCCTGCCCATTGTATAGATGGGATGACTTTCAAGAAATATTACTAAGTATGCGTTATTCGTGGGGCAACAAAGCAGCTGTTCTTGCAGCATAATTTCACTACTAAATAAATCCCAAAAAGACTGAGCTAAGAAAAAATAAATAGTTTTTTTTTAAAAAAAAAAAAAAAAAGGAAAAATACTCTCTAAACACATCCAGTTAAATGAATAGAAGATCATGTTGCCCAGCACCTAAAGATTCCCACCAGTTCCGTGACCTGTCTGGAGTTCCTACTGTTACATGTGCAGGTGTCTGACAGCTTCACACGCTAAGATAAAGGGTGTTTAATGGCAGGAGCCATCTTCAGCCATCCATGGCATCAGAAACAGATGCTTCCATAGAACAATCAACACCTTTTACAAACTGGCCAGTGTTGTAATACGTTTTGTGGTTTAGCTTTGTGCATGAAATACATTGGGCAGTAAAATAGCCATTTTTTTTGAAACAACTGCAACAAAATAAGCATCTATTTCTACTGCAAAAACAAAAAAAAAATCTTTAAATTCTTATGTTTCAATTATTATAATTTATATTCTATATATAATATATATGCAACTGAATATATTATGAATATAGTAATAATTTCATGTTTACATGCATTGCAACTACCAAGAATATTAATTTTATTATATTTTTTTTTGTAGTTAATTAGATGATGTTTTTAAAGCAAATAGGTCTTCACTTTCCCAAAATTCACAGGGCAGTTGAAATGAGCCCCCCCCCCCCCGACCTACAGAAGGCTCTTTCTTGGCTGGAATAGATAACCTGTGTTGCGTATGTGTGTCTCTGTGTTGCTTTAACAAAAAAAAGCATACAGTACTTGTAATAAAACCAATGGTGTCTTCAACAGGAACTTTTACTGGAAACCAAACATACCATTAGCTTGTCAAGCTAAGCCAAGTGAAATAATGTGCAGCTGGGAAGTGGTGCATTCTGAAATGGAAAACTGTTACCCCTTAACAGAATATTTCCTTAGAGAAAATTCAGTGTTAGAGGTAGCAACAAACCTGGTTATTCATGAGCCGAGTCATATAGAGGTCAGCAGAGAGACCTTGATTAAACTATCACACATTACAGGAAACGCCGCCTGCCTACCAGTGTTAAATACCAGAGGTCTACCTGACACCTTCTCCACTAAATCAACTCCGCTTAACGGAGCCTGGCTGGAAACGCATTTTCGTTGTGACATATGTAGAGCAAGAAAAAGAGGAAAGGGCACTAACATTCCTAGAGTCATTTCATTTCCCACGTCTCTGCCAAAAACTATACAATCGGGGTCAGCGGTCGCACTCGTTTCAAATGTAAGTGGGAATAATGTTGGCGTATTGGCTTAAATATGGGAAATAAATGCACAGAACTCAATCACTTTGATAATGGCAATCACTTTCAATAATGGCAGCCAAACCCAGTGGAATAAGTTTAAAATAATGGCATACAATCATTATTTTTTTTTGATACGGGGCCAATTCTTCATCAGACAGATTCTGCCTACAGAATGGGAGTTTTACACCAAAGGTAAGTAGATGGAAGCAAGCTGGCAATCTCATTATAGTGATATATATTGTACAGGTCCCGGCCATTTGGCACACACAGCAAACATCTGGTCCATATCTCTGGGATGCCATTCATCATATTTCTATGTGATCATCAAGGATGTCCAGATACCCTAAAGCTGCCATTAGGTCACTAATACTGTGTCGCTCACACACAGCCACCTTCCTTGTGGGTCCATATTTCCGAAATCATTAACATACTTCAATACTAAAGGAATGTCTTCAAAATTAAAAGTATGGAATCAATTAAAAGGGTGTATTTCTACAGAAATATACTAAAATCATAAGGGTAATAGGGGGGGGGGGATAAAAATGTTTTTGTAAAAAATGCAGAACAAAATAGGGTTACAGATAAACAATATTTTAAAAAAGTCACAAATTTCCTTGGCATTTAGCTACTCGGATGTTAATGTAACCACATTAAGTCATTTTTATTGTGTTTGGACATTTGTTTTTAGTGTCTCGGCTTGAGTATTTATCATATATTTAAAAAAAAGAAAGCGAGCTGTAAGTGACCATTATTGAAAGTTCTATTATTCATAGATAATGGTTACCATGGAAAACTGGCCTTGTGGTGCTCACCATGGCAAACACGAACGCGCAGAGGGTTCAACATACAAGATAACAAGGGAGGTCATTCAACTGTGTGCACAGCTCTTGGCAGACAGATATCAGCAGAATTCTTCAACAGTCTTCCAAAAAATCGTAGAAAAGACTTCAGATAAATACATTCTCAGTTTTTTTTTGTTTGGGGGGGGAGAGATACACATATTGTGACTACTTATATCATATTAGAGTATCAAGTAAAATGTTAACAATTTGAGCACTGGAGTGGCATGGAGAGCTTATTTGGATGTTTTAAACTTGTTTAGAATAGAACTCTTTATATCTATAATAAGTTAACATAGTAATAGTTTGATTGTGTTCTAATATTAATGAGAATTGACCTGATGGCATTGGGAAAGAAGCAGTGTGTGAACTTTAGCTGGTGAGCCAAGTCTAAAGGGCTGCGAAGAAAGAATACTGATGCTTGAGGACCAGTCCATCTGGGTCAACCCAGACCCTACACTCCTGTCCTGCCTGGGTTGACCGAGACGGACTGCTCCTCAAGTCTTCTTTCCCAATGCCATCAGGTCAATTCTCATTAATAATAGAATAGACTAGACTAAGGGGTTTAAAGTCCCCCAATATCAGCCCCAATTCCCTAGTGACACCTGGGGCTCCATCCTGTGGCTCCCAGCTTCCTTTCAATACCGTTGAACATTCACAGGTGGCTCACTCCTTGTGGCTTTGCTCTTTATATCAGGTTTGTGGCAGGGGTTCACATGCCTTTGTATTCCTTGACCCTACAAGGTAACCCAAAAAACTATTAGCACGAAATGTCAAATTGCCCCAGACCCCACACCCTATTGGGGACAGCACAATAAAGTGCTGGCCATCAATTTCTCAAGTTTGCACTGAGATTATTAATTAGTTATTCCCATTCAGTTTTTTCTTCATTAGGAAAACAGAACACAGACACAAAAAACACAAGTTACTTCCTTATGTTTTTGGTCATACCTTTTATCCATGTTATTCTAGTTAAGCTGGAAAATGAAATTGATATGAAAAGAAATATGTACACATTACTGAATTTTATCTAGATTTGCTTTGATTCCTTATGTTGATTATGAACAACATTGCTTTCAGTACTATTGATTTTAATATCTTTTAATAGCCTGGATCTTGGCAGCTTATTTTAGTGAATTCCCCAAGTTTCACAGAGTAAGTCTCATTCTGTTATTGGTGGATACAATAAGGGTGCCAATACCAAAAATCCTAAAAAAAAAGATAATAAGATTTTTTTTGGTTTAATTTATAATTTTAGTGCACATTAAAAATCAATCTGATGTATAATTAAATTGCCGTGGTCATCTATGCATCAACTAGTCTCTTTTGCTTTTAGCTGAAGAAGAGAAGGGAAGCTGGTATTGATCATTTCAGAATTCCTGCACTATCATCAATACTAAATAGCTCATCTTAAGGCCTGCTTGGCTGCTCAGAGATCCTACTGGCAGACACAACTGCGATACTAAAAGACTGAAGGGCAAAAAAGCTGACTCCAGCTAAGGTCTCCATATTGTCTAATCATTTAAAAGCATTTTGCCTGCATCTATAGCAGTTTTACAGACTCCACCCAACGCATGCACTTCAAGGGGGCTCCAGAACATGGGTCGATTAATCCATTCCCATTTTGTCATCCTGAATCCGTGCTCCGGTTAGAATTTCTGTTAAAGCAATATTATTAGACGTGCTTTCTGATACATTGTTTTGAGAAAAACAAAGTCCCTTTTTGTTTTTGAACCTGGTCTCTGCATCTAACGTGATCTGTTAACACTCCTGGGTGGCTAGTAAACTGGACAGTAAAATTAGGACACTTTTTCTGGTGTTGTTTTACCATTCCTCTTAATTCCAGAGTTAATGTAAAGAGGCCTACCAAGTCCAGTTTCTATTATTTTGCTTCATTGTGAAAAAAGTAGCACAGTTTGTTCTGTAGAGTGAAGTTATCTAGCAATTTGACTCGAGGCTGCAGAGGCGTTATCTCTTTTTGTAAGTAGAGAAGTCAATATAAAATGATGAGAAAGATTTACATTAGAAAAAAAGTCTTTATTGTTTAACCCTTTGATCTTTTCTTAAAAAAAAATACACAAAATGACTACGCTCTAATGGATATCAACCAATTGCAAACACAACACAGGTTTGTCCAAAAAAATAAAACAATGTGAAATATATGTTTGGCACAATGATTGGAACCCTTTTAGTCAGTACTTTGTGCTACCTCCCTTCTCCAAGATAACAGCCATTAGAATACAGAATCTCTCCAGATCTTCCAGGTTGGTTCATAACATTTCCAGTTGACTGGAACTTCTTAATTATTGCCCTGATGGTGGAAATTGGCATTTTTAATGCTTTTGCTATTTTCTTATAGCCACTTCCCATGTTGTAAAGCTTAGCACTAAAATTAAATTTAAATTTTTTAAATATCACCGGGAATATACTTCAAATATATTTTTTCAGATATGAATTCATAGGGGTGCCAATAATTGTACCACACATATATTTAACATTTTTTGAAGAAAAGATCAAAGAGCTAAACAATAAAGCTGCCTTTGTTCATATTTACCAAGAGTACCAATAATGGTGGAGGGCAATGTGTGTATACATATATATATATATATATATATATATATATATATATATATTCTTACAGCACAGGTGCTAGCCTCCCTATCCTGTATAACGTATACTAGAACCATACCATCCATTAAGGCATCAGGTGCTTCTGTAGCTCAAGGACCCCTAGGCATGTGCCTAGTGTGTCTAATGGATAATTGGCTCTGCTCATTCCACGTTAATTTACAATGTTCATTAGGATGTTTCTAAAACACCGGAGAGTTTCTGGACTTGTGAAAAAAGTGAACAGAGAGTTTGGGTAAACAAGTATTTATAGAGGACAAAACAGTTCAGTGAAAATGTAACCGCGTCTCATCTCTAACAAAGTAGTGTGGGACGTGACTTCTTTTGTAAAATGTAGTAATGTCACTTTCCGAACGCTTCTGATGATGTGGCTAAGCTTTGCAAATAGCCGTAAGTCAAAAGAAAACAAAGGAGAGAATGTTGAAAGGGGAACGGAGAAAGCTGTTAATCAAAGGAAAATGTTATAAAAATATCAAGTATAAATGAGAAGAGGAAAATGCTGTCATCACGCACACAGAAACATATGGATATAATAACCAAATACACGGATATTTATAAATGCGACAGGTGTATGTGGATAGGTGCAAACTCTGTTGCTAGAAAGATGGCATTATTAAATTATTGCCAAAGTTTTGTCTATCACCATGACAACTTCTATATTGTAAATTTTTGGATGTTACATTAATGTATTTTACGTGCTTTCTTACTAGGGTTTGGCATTCACATGCTTTGCAAAATGAATAACAAGTTTTGTTGTTTTTTTTGTTGTTGTATGTATTTTCCTTTTTTAATTTGTAGATTGTAACAAAAATGCCCTCCTAATAACTGATACGTTAGTTATAAAGGGACAGTATAATGTCCCAGACAGCCTTTCATAACTTTTTTATGTATTCTTTAAAAGGTTAAGGTCCCGCTGACGTCAATGGGAGTTCCTGCTGACAGCAGCAGGAAACACGCCCATTTAAAGGGAAAATTGTCGGGGAGCGGGGGGTGCCAAGACCCCACTTCCGCGACCCGGAGGATTCAGGTCTTGACCCAGAGAACCAGAGGAACGGTGCTCATCCGGCAATCTCTGGGTCAAACCCTGGGCACCCTGACTGGTCTTCGGCTACGCACAGGGCCGGCCCAAGACAAAATGCCGCCTGGGGCGAAGTTTAAAATGCAGCCCCCCCATTATCTACCCTGCCGCCCCCCCATTATCTACCCTTCCTCTCATCTTCCGGCGCTCAGCATTACAAGCCGGCACCGAGACCGAGCTAGAGGGCTTGCAGAGGAGAGAGAGGGGCGCCGAGCAGGTACTGACAACTGAAAAACACTCGGCGCCCCTCTCTCTCTTTTCCGCTTTAAAAGGGCTTGGGGTGGCAAAGTGCCGCCCCTTCAAAAGTGCTACCTGGAGCAGTTGCCCCACTCGGCTCCATTGTCGGGCCGGCCCTGGCTACGCAGCCCCATACTCAAAAAACTGCGATGTACTGTGTATTCTGAGCTTTCAGAACCAGCATTAACTTTTTTAGCAATTAGAACTACAGTAGCTTGTCTGTTTGATTTGACCACACTGGACAGCCTTTGCCCCCTACATGCATCAATGAGCCTTGACACCCGTTCACTGCTTTTCCTTCCTTGGACCACTTTTGACCACTTACTGATCACTCCTGTCCCGGAAACACCTCACAAGAGCAGCCATCACAATTTGGCCCTTGTCAAACTCGCTCAGATCCTTACGCTTGCCTATTTTTCCTGCTTCTAACACATCAAATTTGAGGACAAAATGTTTGCTTGCTGCCTAATATATCCCACCCAGTGACAGGTGCCATGATAACAAGATAATCAGTGGTCATAATGTTATGGCTGATCGGTGTATGTTTCGTTATGCTCATTTCTTTTGAAAAAAGGATGATGACTGGCAGGCATGAAGGTACAAGTAATGGAGACTCTCTGGGAAGGGGTTTCTGTTTTCATTTTATTCAAAATTAGAGGACCCCGAAGGACTCTGTATTAGGATTTGTATGGTTACTCATACCAGCTGCTGAAGGGAAACAAGAAAAAGGAGTGACGACAATACGTATCTTAAACAGGCAAAACACTATTGGTGGAAGGTACTGCATGTATCTCATGCTGTGCATTGAAATGTTCATAATTCCAACAGAATCAGCAGAACCTGTAAAATGTAACGTATCACCAATCGGATATCTGTATGCCTGTATTTCATTGATGTTCCATATATCCTATGTTATCCTGAAATAAAAATGTAGGTAAAAAAAAAAAAAGAAAACTGGATGATCTTCTTGCTAGTCTTCTTGTCTAAAGAGATTCTTCAAAACTGGGATTACTTAGTATAATTATTTAAACAGCATAAAACTCCAAAGTACTGTCACACACCTTCTTCTCAATCTGACCTCAGGGCCTCATTGTTCGCTAGACAAGTGTCCGCCTAAGGAAAACAGAAATGAACTTCTATTGCAACATAAATACCCCCCCATTGACAGTTTGCAAGCTTTTTCCAAAACCTTTCATTTTACTGATATGTTAGAGCTTCAAAGCCACTAGAAAATAGACTGACATGAATATATGTCTGCAGAAAAAAAGCGTAATGTTGCTAAATTCGCTATCATGCCAAGAAATGTGGTAATATGTTCTGCCGTAGAGGTTCAAAGACACTTTTATAAAACAAACACTACGCTGGTTGTTCAGAAGGTCATTTCTCGGGATGGAAAAGAATGCTGCTTTATCCTCTCAATTTAATTTATTCTGAACATTCATCCAAGGTATTAGATCAAAGAAGCTGTCTGCGGCAACCTTGAGGGCATGTTAAATTGGTATGCTCTATTACATCTAGCCTACCGATAATACAAATTTCTCATATTCCCTTGGCTTTATTCTTTAATATGTAAAAACAATATAATGGATATTTCCTATTTTCTGCGGACGGTATATATATCGTATATGTCATGCAATGCCAAACATTAATTTATCTATAATATATACTAGTTTTAGAGTATGCGATTTATATGTAATTTCATAGGATCCTATGTACTTCCCATAATAACATATGATTATTGCGGGGTGCCCATCAGCTTTTAATGTTAAAAATTAACATAAATTAGGAAATACTTCTTGACACTTTTTAACTTAAAGAAAAATGTATCATAAAATGCCTACATCTATTATAATATAGTAAAAGTGAAATTGCTATAGAAGAGGGCTCTTTCAATATCCCGAAATCACGGTCTTACAGGTGTATCACACTTTGAAATTCCTTCTTGAAAACAGGTGACTTAATTTGATATATATATATCTATATCTACCTCCTGACAAGTGATGTGTTTTATAAGGACTGTTAATAGAATCTGGCAGTTACATCGTCCGATGGTGCCAAATGCCCCACGTGTAAAGCTACATTTTGGTGAAAAAATAAAAAAATATATATTCTTCTACCTTTTGTGAAATACTTCTTTATGGGACATCAGACACCATTTGCGGCCTCTGTACCTACGCGATGATGATGCGCGCTACATTGCATGACATCATCTCTGCAGTGTCATGGGGAACAGAGGATCGGGGTTAGGTGAATGTTTATGCATTATTTATTCATTACATACTTTAATGCTTTATTAAAAAAAAACTTTGGGAAGGGTGGTGAGAGTTCCACTATAAAATGAGAAAATCATAATCCTATTTTGCCCAATATTTGAGTTATCAAAAGAATACCCATAACTAAAATGATTTGACTGTTTTTGCAGTGCCTGTCAAAAAGTTAAATTACTTGGACAAGTATATGGAACATATGAATAATGGAAGTATTTTCATGTACTTTTAATTTTTTATTGTCCGTGCAGTGTTTATTTGTTATATCCTTCATCAAATACTTGTCATTCATATTTTAAACAGACATATATATTCTAAATCGACCTTCTGTATGTACAAGTTCTTTGTTGTATTCCTATATAATTAATTTTTATACGCTGGCTGTAATTCAGAAAAATGAAAGAACATACAGCAACAACTGACAGATGTTGCATTGTTTCAATAAGGTTTAATACCACCATTTCCTAATTATTCGTTCTATAAACCACAGTGGAAACAAAGCTTCATTTTGTCGTACAACTCAAACCAGAGACTGCACACATTTTCATAAGTAGGAAACATTGGCTCAGAGAGCCGTGTATAAAATGTGCCATGTGATTCCTGTATAGAAAATTGAACATTGACATGAAATGCCAAAACATGCGACAGAATGTTAAAACCAAGCCTCTGGCATAAAAAAATCGCATAAACCCAAATAAAATCTTTCTTAAAATGTATTACCGTTCCTTTGATTCTGGACAGGTGATGTCCTGCATAAGGAACGAGATACAAGAACCAGAGAATATATATCTCGTATGGTTGTTGTACGGTATGGTTTGAGAAAATGAGGGTTGGAATATAAAATTATAACATTTTGGAAGTTCAGAAACTGCTGATTCCTTGGAAAATAAACACACATCTGAATTATATTGTACGCCCTGTCATATAGCCAGTTTTCCTATATATATCATTTTATTGTGGTCTGGTTTCAGTCGGTAAAGTCTCAAATACAGAGCTTTTATTTGTTAAATAAGCCATTACTTAAAATGTGAAATTATAACGTCTTTGTGTCTCTTCTTAAAATATCACAATGTCGTGGAGTACAAAGCTTTGTATTGTTTGCCCGTTGCTGAATTATTTCAATAAATATGTAAAAATAACACGTTCCCAATATTTCAATTGGAATTCTATCACTTGTGCCGTTCAAGTGACAGGTTTAACTACAAAGTACAGTTAGGGTCATATTTCACATTATACAAATGCATATGTTGGACTCTAAATGAGCTGGCCTAGAGGCTCTTTAAATATTAACCCTCTAATAGCCCATCATGCAGATTATACGTAGCCCAAACGGCTCTAATACCGGTGGTCATGGAAATCCTTACTTGTCATTATTTAAAGAAACACTTAAATGAGTCACCTGCATTCAAGCAGGAATATAAACAATAACATACTGGGACAAACACAGCAGTTGGGAGTCGTTTATGTGACCCCAGCCATGTAGAATAGGAAGAAGTCATCTCCAGCCTGTGTGACCCTGAGAATCTGCCCCTGAGACCCTGAGATTGGGGAAATTCCTGATTATAAAGATGACAAAGACTAAATACTAAGCTGCTTTTACTTTAACCCACATAAAAGGGGCATTTTGGGGGAATCCAGTATGTTATCCAGGTATGTCCAAGAAAATTTGGGACTGTGGTCAGCAATAGCTTTAAGTATGAATTATGTAAAAAGCCAAAGAGCTCCACATTAATCAATAAATTATTTTCCAAAATATATTTAGATTAATTTGGATTTCATTTATTAAGTTACTATATATAAGATGAATTTAACAAGATGGTTCTGAATATTTTCATATATATACCGGTATGTATATATATATATATATATATATATATATATATATATATATATATATATATATATATATATATATATATATATATATATATATATATATTACTATGACCAGAGCACAAAATAAAAAAATTTATTTCACAAGCATCTCCTGTGTATTAATTGCTGATTCGATTTGCATGAAGTGCATTTGAGGAGTAGGGAAAATGAATTTCATCTGATTTCTAATGGGTTTTTTAAAGACAGAATGCATATATTGTCTTGGGATAATTGCACACTTATCTATAAAACTATTGCATTTTCCATTTAAAGCGTATCTTCGTGTGGACACACTGGTGCCAGCATAAACCGTGTGGGCGCGGTGGAGCCACTCGTACTTCAGTAAACAAAGCCCGAGGGATTGAACAGGGACACAAATGTGTATTTCTCGTAAGAGTTGGCCTTTGTTAATATTGACAAAGAATGTACTTACATATTCAGCTACATAGTAAGGTCAGTGGACCATGCTTATTCATTTATTGGAAGGAAATTATAATCACGCAAGCATTACATTACATTGTACTCCACGTGATAATAGCACAGATGCTGCGTGCAAAGAATATTCTTTACTTTGCTATGAGACGCGTAACAAGCTGCAAATTAGGGTTCATGAGAGCTGTTATAGCGGATCTTTCATGCACCACAAATTCTGCATTTACAGCTCTATACAACACCTCAACTATTTTACTGTTTACAGGTGAAAATAAGCAACACCTTCTAAGTATTCCATGGGGAAAGGTACCCTCCAGCCCCACTACAGACATCCCAACCTGAAAAAAATCACGTCAGGGAGGCGACTTCACCTGCCACTAACCATGTGTGATGGTCCTCTGGCCTCCGGTACCTATGCCCTCGTCCTCCTCTGTGATATACAGGTAAAGAGAAAACTGATTGGTTACTCTTATTGCTAACGAACCTATCAGGATGCACCACAGAGGAGGACCAGAACACAGACACACCTGAGAAGAAATTTTTTATGAGAGCGAGAAAGAGTTCAATGGTCACAATTGAACTCTCACGTTCGCTCTATTTCCGGGATGTCTGTTGCAGTTTGTGGGTGTCAGGGAGCCACGATTAAAATGCAGGAGGCTACCGGAACTTTCGGGAGAGTTGGGATGTCTGCTATTATCACATTATATGCATGTTAGAGTCCCTTTTGCACAGAATCCAATGTATTTTAACGCATGCGAATCGGTGTAGGCATTCTTTAGTTATTGGAGTAAGAAAGTGACTTATTTAACTCCTCCTCTAGCTGCCTCGACTGAAAGCAGGAAGTGTTTGTATGTACATCCCCACTCATACTGAGCTTCCAAAGAGAGCAGCAGCCAATGACATGAATGCTAAATTAATACTGGTGATTTTCTCTCTAAGATATGGTTGGCTGCTGCTACTCTTATCGATTTCTATGGGACTGCCACTGAGCATGTGCAGGAATTATGCTTCCTACACTATCTGCTTTCAATAGAGAAGACTAGGGGAGACAGAAGTCTCGTTTTCTAACTCCACTAACAAAAGAAATGCTCCAATTTACATGCAGAGAAAATGCACTGGAGTACGTGAAAAATGGAGCCCAATTTTGGGAACATGATTGTTTAATGCATCATTATTCCTCCTATTATATCACGCACATATGCATGTGTGCGTGTGTGTGCACACGGGGCTCACAGAGAGTCTTAATCTGGCACTGAGGTAGCCTATAAAACATTAGGGTATAATAACAGCATAAACTTTATGAATGGGGCCCATGAGAGTTAAAGTTGGCCCTGGATTAATCTGGCCCTGATGCTGAGACACAGATATCAGCTTCCGTGAGGTGAATTTTAAAATTAAATATATCTAAAAGACAGTTACACTGACTGACAACAAAAAAGCTATAGATGATTTTAAATTCAATTCTGTCAAAAGCTGTGAGAGTTTTGAGAACATCAACCTTTATCAAATAAAGGGTTAATGTGAGATACAAAAAAGGGTTAACTAACATTAGAGGCATCCAAAAATCATGACTGAACCTGGCTCTTTAGGCAACAAACAACCACGTTGCACCAAGAGTGGGCAAAATACGACACATGGCCTCCTTTGAACAGTTTAATGACGTGGGTACTTTTAAAAGTTATTTTCACTTGGACACATGATGACACCAGGACAAAATCCATTTCTCCACGTGACGTGTCTGTAAGTTGTTGGGGGTCTTGGTAGGGAAATATATATATATATATATATATATATACTAGCACGATGGTTACAAAGTTAATGGAGAATATTGAGCCAGGCTTGCCAGTCATGTGTTTCAAATGTTGTTTCTACAAATTGTAGTGTTTTGAGCATTTCTGGTCTTGGGGTTTTTGGTGTATAATATTGTTTTTCTTCCTTACACCTTTGCAAAATCATTTCTTTTTTTGTTTTAATTGTTCTAAAATGATATATCTTTCTCTTAGTTTCTTTGTCAAAAGGTTAGATATAAATCGTTTAAAGGTGTCTACCTACCCTGCGTGACGAAATACATAGTTTCTAAAACTGTTGAACCCAACCCCTTCTCAGAAACAATTCTTTAAATTTTTTTCTGAGAAATATACTAGAGAATGCTATTGATGTTTAATTAAGTAGAACAGCATCTTGAATACAGTTAATATAGTTAGGAAGGTCAAAAAGGACACTTTTTAAATAATTTATTTAATGTATGTTTACACTTAGTTCACTTATTAACAATATGACAGAATTACACATTATATTAATATATATTTTTATATAATATGTTAATGAATATCTGTTTATCATAGATGTAATAAAAATACTAATTATATTATTTACTCTTACAGTTCTCTCAATCTTGCAGTCTTACAATCCCTTCTGCAACTATTTTTCCATATTAATTCTGTGATTAAAAAAAAATCCTGTAACTAGAATTTCAAACATATTTTCAAAAAAAGAGGGTCTTGAAATCTCTAGGAAAGGTAGTGAATTCAAGGGTCCCAACTGATGTGAATGAAAGTGGTGTATTTATTAAAACAATGTTTGCCCCGGCTTATGTTGTGTCTCTTGGAAATAGGCCACACTGTGTGGCTTGCTCACCACCTCTCACCAGCAGCAATTCATGTACCTAGCAACTTTGTAATCACAAATGACCCCTGGATTCCATGCTTCTATAAAGTTCTAGTCTCATGACTCAAAGCCAGCCGAAGTCTGGCTTTTCGTCATAGAAGGGATAATCCACGGCAGCTAGAGTGTCAGAGGTTGAGAACTCATCTCTGAGTTGCATTCATTCCCTTTTAGAATCTTGTACAGCAGCCAGATCTGCTTTGGCTGCTAAGACTAGTAGTTAAATACTATTTAAAAGGCCCAGTGCTTTTAAAACATTGTTTACTTTTGTAAACACGCCCCACTTCAGAAAGCTTTGCAAATTTCCTGAGATGATCAGTTATCGTTATTTGCCATTTTCTTTGTGACGTTTGACTTAAACATCCTAGTTGAAGGAGAATACTTAAAACTGCTTGATGCTGGAAGGTCAAAACCTAGATATGCTGTCAAAGGGAGAGCGATTGATTCGAGTGCTCCTGAACAATAGCAGGTTTCTGTTTGGTAATTGTGGTCATGTAAAGCCAAGAATAATGAATTAGTGACAGTTGGTGTCCCTGCAGAGAAAATAAGTCTTTGTGTGGGAAACAGTAAAAAAAAAAAAGTATTATGATGTCAAACTTTTGATAAGGCAACTTAATAGATTTAAGTGCTTTATAAATATAAGACCATTAGCACAGAGTCTCTCCAACAAAGGAAAGAATTCTTAGTTTTCTGTGATCATTCGAGTATAACAAAAAAAAATGGGAAACTGCAATGTAGTCTTTGGGCATCAGAAGATACGATATAATCGTATTGTCTGATTTGGAGGCAGAAGACATTAAATGAGTGCTGGGCAAATACGTAAATTAGTAAATAAAATGTATCAATATCCTTTGTGTTGTGAGACATGGGAAGTCACATAGTTTATCTGTAAGACAGGAGAATATTTTAGACGAATATATATTAGACATGTGCATTCAGATTGCAAATGTACCAAATTTTAATAAATTGAGCGATTCATACAAAGCCACAAAAACAAGGCCAGACCCCCCCTACCATGAATCGTAAGAAAACAAAGCAAAAAGATCAGAATTTTCATCAAAAATACATGGGTCCACATTCACTCACACTCTCATTCACTCTCTCTCTCATGCTTTCTAAATCTTTCCCTACATTCTACCCTACCACCACTTATGCTTCCGCATCTTCTTCTATCTTTTATTTTCTCCCTTCTCTTCTCTCTTCTCTTCTATCTTCAATAACCTGGCAGAAACTTCCACCAAAATTACAGTACTTCAGGTGACATCCTCTCCCCGATCCTCCAATCAGGGGAGAGGATATCACCGAAAATATTGCCATTTTGCCCAAAGGTGAATTTAGGACAAAAAGACTGTGCTTTCGGTGAAGGATATGTGAAAGTGGAAGTAGGATACCAAGTGAGAGTTAGTAGCAACAAATTTCACTCCTGAATTAAAAGTGCCCCCACATTTTTGCCACCCCCCTCGAATGGGAATGAAATTTGTTGCCTGAAAATGAATGGTCCAAAAACTAACTGAAAAATTTGTCCGAATTGTTTTTTGCCCGTTTGCACATGTCTAATATATAAACAGTGGCAAGAAAAAGTAAATGGACCGGTTTTCTGCATTAATTGTTCATAAAATTTGATCTGATCTCCATCTAAGTCACAAGGGTAGACAAACACAATGTGCTTAAGCTAATAACACACAAATAACGATAATCTTTTCATACACCCACTAAACATTCACAGTGCTGGTCGAAAAAGTATGCGAACCCTTGGATTTAATAACTGGTCGAACCTCCTTTAGCCACAATAACCTCAAAAAGGTGCTTCCAGTAGCTGCAGTTTAGACCTGCGTAATGTTCAGGAGGAATCTTAGACCATTCTTACTTGCAGAACTGCTTATGCTCACCAACACTCTAACAATGTCTGATGTAAAAGCCTCTCTTAAGGTCATTCAACAGCATCTCTAACGGTTAAAGTGCTGAGCTACTCCAAAAGGCAGATTTTATTTCTTTAAGCAATTCTGTAGATTTACTTTGAAGTTTAGAGTCATTGTCCTGCTGCAGACAGCCATCTGTACGTTATCCTGTATGATACCTTGATTACCTCGGGAATTCATTGATGGCAAGCTGTGTAGGCTCCGAGGCAGCAAAGCACCCCGTTTTATATCTTATGTATTGCTGCATGTTCTTCCCAACCAATTTAACCTCAGCTTCATCAGTTCACAAAACAATTTCCCAGTTGGATTGTGGAGTGTCAAGATTCATAGTCGGGTGCACAGCTTCCTCCATCGTGTCCTGCCATGGACTCCATGTCAGTTTAATGTTTTGTGTATGATATGGTATAGTTCACATCAGCAGCTTCTGGAGAATATCAAACTCAAACTTCAATGTAAAAATAACTTTAAAACACACCTCCAATCGTGTTTGCTAACTCCTGACTCCAATTAGTTTTTGTTGAAGTGAATATCCTAGGGGTTCACATACTTTTTCCAACCCACACTATAAATGTTTTAATGATGTATTCAATATGGGAAAAAAACTATATAATCACCTGTGTGTTATTAGTTAAACAGTTTAGTGTTTGTTCATTATTGTAACTTAGATGAAGAACAGATCATATCTTAAGACACATTTATACATAAATGCTGGTAGTTCCAAAGGGTTTGCTTACTTTTTCTTGATATATACCGTATTTGCTCGATTATAAGACTAGGTTTTTTTCAGAGCAAATGCTCTGAAAAATACCCCTCGTCTTATAATCGGGGTCGTCTTATAATCAGACCTCAAATAGGTCTGACTATGAGACGACTAAGATCCAGATCCCCCGCAGCTGCAGGGGACCTGGATCCTCCTGTCTCCCCCCCCCGCCCCACTTAGCGGTACTTCTGAGTCCCCGGTGTGTAGCTGGGGCAGCGTGTAGACAACTTCCGCTGCAGAAGGAAGGAGGTGTGGCTAGCAGCGGGGGTTGTCTGCGTCCATCGCGCAGACCTTCCCCGACTGTCAGAGATCAGAGTTCGGGGAAAGGTGCGGGGAGCGGCTGCAGCGTAAGTGCGTGGGATCTACATGCTGCCCCGGCTACATGACAGGGAAGTTAGAAGCGCCGGTAAGTTCGGGGGGGGCGGGGGATTGTTAAATGGGGGGCATAAGGCATTTCTGGAGGCAGAGTGCTCTGTGAAATGCCTTTTAACCCCCTTAATGCTACTCTGCCTCCAGAAATGCCTTTTTAACCCTCTATATGCCACTCTGCCTCCTGAATGCCTTAAAC
Organism: Sceloporus occidentalis; assembly: GCA_023333645.1. Lineage (NCBI taxonomy): Eukaryota > Metazoa > Chordata > Lepidosauria > Squamata > Phrynosomatidae > Sceloporus > Sceloporus occidentalis. Next base: position 3,010,935 of record JALMGF010000063.1, on the reverse strand, counting down.
CTCTCTAGATGCCACTCTTCCCCAGAATATGCCTTTTAACCCTCTAAATGCCAGAGTGGCATATAGGGGTATAAGGCATTTCTGGAGGCAGAGTGGCACATAGGGGGTCAAAAGGCATATCATGGGGCACAGTGGCATATAGGGTTAAAAGGCATATCATGGGGCACAGTGGCATTTAGAGGGTTAAAAGGCATATCATGGGGCACAGTGGCATATAGGGAGTATAAGGCATTTCTGGGGCAGATGTGCATAACTGGGGGCAGGTTGGAAAATAAAAGGAAATAAAAAAAACCAAAATATTTTTCTCAATCATAGCTTTTATTAAAAAAAATAGTTTACATGAATTCACATTTACTGGTAAAACTTTTTTCCTATAGGGTCGTCTTATATTCAAGCTTTTTCTTTTTTTCCTAAATTAATATTCAGATTTGGGGGGTCGTCTTATAATCAGTGTCGTCTTATAATCGAGCAAATATGGTGTATATATATATATATATATATATATATATATATATATAAAGTCCAAAAATAGTTACCGGCACTCATGTCCTGATGAAAGTCTGAAATAAACAAGACTGAAACGTTGACTTGAAAACCAAAGTTGTTTGTGTGGTTATTTGGAAAGTCCCTGGAGTGCCGGTAACTATTTTTGGACTTTATATTATTTACTGCTACAGCTATTTGGCACCGGGCATAAACTTGGCATTTGGAGTGCAATTGTTAATTTTGGACTTTATATATATATATATATATATATATATATATATATATATATATACTCATCCAGTTTACAGTTTCCTTCCCATCTGTCCCATTATCTCGGCCTCTTCCTTCCTGCCACTCCTTGTCTTTTTATCCCATTTTCCATAAGACCATCTCCATCAATCTTTCGAAATAATACAAAAAAAAAATAATAATTCTGTTTAGTGGAGAATAGCCAATAGCACTATGTGGATGCAAAAAAAACCCCAGATATGGTAGAACTTGCATGTAAACAAACAATTAAAATTGATCTAGACCTTAAAAGTGGCTTAATGCGATTCTGCAGTAACTGCATGAATAATTACTTTGCAACACTCGAAAATGGACCTGGCTCTGTTACAATGTCACCCCGTACTTATTGCCATGACAACACCCAGACAAAATTAAACAAACAAGCCTAACTGGGATATTTAAAAAGATTAAAATAAATGGCATGACACACCCTCCAATTATAGAGGGTGTGCACAGAACTTAAAGGGAACCCATAGAATTCACAGGGTAAATTGTTAGTCATCACTGGGTAATAAAACATAGTTCACAGGCTTTTAGATTCGTTAGTAGGTCTCCATGTATTAAGTACTGATAAAAACAATGAAATGTGTCTGCCAACAGTACAGTTTCTTTAAACGGAGAATATATAATATTTAGAATCCATGTCTTTTGCCTGATAATGATTTTGTAAAATGAAAAAAAGACAATTATTTTGTAGTACTGTATATAGGGCTATAAATAGAAATAATATTTTAGAGCTTCTTGATCCAAGGAGAAATCCACTTGCCTTTTTGAGTCAAAAGGGAATTTTTCCCCCTGATGGCAGAATTCAAAGTCGCTTAATTATGTTTTTTTTCTTTTGGCTCAAGAGTAGAAAGGTTAGGTAGAAGGGTTGAACTTGGGTCTTTTTCAGCCTTATGTACTATGTATAATTAATAAAATCACTAACAGTAATATGAACCTGTAAAAGGGAAGGAAAAAGTTTTGTTTGGGTTCAGGCAAGTCGTTCTATAGGACCATAGATCGGTATACAACTAGGTTGTTCTGGAATAGACAACCTGCCACACTTCAGAACAAGCTGTAAGTTATTGAATATGCGATGTTTACTATCTCCACCTTCTTCTGGTATTTTCTGTATGTATATTTTTTATTTTTTTAGATGTACTTAGTACTTTACAGTATAGTAAAAGGAAAAGTACAAGAAGCACCATTCGAATTTCTCAACTACTGCTTTGGCTACGGCTTAAAAGTTTTGAGCACTAAAGGACAAAAATGTGTTTGCATCACCAAAGTACTTGGGAACTCTCCGGGTTTGACCTGGAGTCTCTGGCTGAATTGCTGCTTTCCCGGGTTTCCTGGTCATTTTCTTCTTTCTCTTGGCAGGGGAGTGGCATTAGGCCACACCCACTGTTGCCCACTTGCTAGCCCTTGTCCTTTTGAAGCCAATCCCCCAGAAGATGGAGAACTTGGGGTAGCAAACCCTGGGTAGTTCCCAGGTATGATCAGTAACTGTTATGTTGATTTACATTAAGTGAAATTTTTTTCAGAATTGCCCTTTGAGAATTATAATGAGTATATTATATTAAAGCATGAATGGCACATTAATAACATTTTGAAAATGGTTGGGAGAAAAAAATGATTGTACATTTTCAAGGATATTTGGCATTTTCCACTCTAATAAAGGTATCAGTAAATTTAATACCAAACAGTCTCCACGGCGCATAACTGAAAAATGTAAGAAAATGCATATTACGCAAAAAAAAGTGGAAGAAAAACAGCAGTTGAAAATACCATTACAAAAATGGTTTAATATCAAAATCAATGTTTAGAACATTAGGCCCAAAGACTACAATCAATAATTCTAGAGTTGTCTTTTGGCTAATTCATTTATTGTCTCCTTATTTCAAGATAAATTGAAATAGATCAATTCGCTTAAAGAAAGAACTTTGTAGAACTTGTTAATAACTTACAGAAAACACTCAGAAGACTGGGTGTAATACGCTGCTGTCCGATGTCTTCAAATTGCTCAGAGATCTGATAATTATGCTAATATGAGTCTTTTCTTTCAGACATGCTTATTACCTAGAGCCTGAAATGAGTGGATCAGGCAATAATGGTTTGTATAATACGCCATTTCAAACTCTTTTGAACTAAATATAATTACTTTCAGAAAGTTCTATTCAAATAACCCCAATATCAAGCTTTTATTTGGTGCCCTACCAAATACTATTAACTTGTAAAATGTAACGAGTCTTGAAGCAGCCCCTGGTATTCTCTGAAGGACCTCAACATTTACATGGAAACCATTACTGAAAATCATTTAACTATACCTGTAATATAAATAAACATTGCGTATTATGGGGCAACTCATTTTGTAAATGATGCGGTCGCACCATGCATTATGCTGATTTTAGCTCCAGGTTCTTTCCTGTCCTCGGGTGAGGTTCCTTGGGAAATGGGACAAAACTGGTGAGTCCCGCACTACTAATCCGGAATATGTAGTCACCTTAAGGACCTAAATGTGTCATAAACATTTTACTCAAAAACTCTCCATAAAGAAGAAACAAGAAACAACTGGGGCGATCTAGTAGGGGGTCGATGAGCATCCTCTCCTCGGTGGCTTTGATCTGCAGACCTCTGGCCACTAACCTGAAACATGTTTCCATCCCTGCAATACCACATATAGCCATCTAGAATCTTAAGTAACAAGCATCTAAAGTAACCTTCGCATCCTTACTTGATCCTTTGTGGACTTTCTATGCTGTCTGTTTTGATGAATGTGTCCACTGAGGATGTTCTCTGACAAATATTGTGGTTCATTATATTGCTTTAAATTGATGATTAAAAAGTAATAATGTAGATTGATTGTGTGCATTTAGCTTGTTTAGATGTTTCTGCGTCATGACATTTGACATTTATACTTTCCTTTGTTAAAAAAAAAGTTTTTTTCATATGTTTGTAATTAGAGCTTCAAAATTATACCTTCTCACTCAAGTTCCCACAATGAAAGGGACATGGATATTGTAAAAGAGATAATTGCACTAGAATTAAACAATGCCAAACCCATCCTTGACAGGAAAACCACTGAAAAGTGGCGTCCAACGGGGCAGGACTGACCAGCCAAACCACAGAGCTCGAAGCTTTAATCATGTCCTAACTCTGAAGATTTCTGCTAGCGTTGTCAGCAGCAGCCTCTGCCAACGACTGAAGTCCAATCAAAGTGCTTTTGTAAACTTAGCAACTGTTGAAAATTGCATAGTGCGGATTCTGGACTGGGAACGTCTTCCACGTTGGTAACCTACAGATATTATTAACCTGTCAATATGATAACAATAATCCTCTTTGTATGCAATGCAATGCTTCTCTTCATACTGAAAGTCTGTGAGTTTCCTATGGTGCTGTATATATCTGTGAATATCCTTAGCCCTGACAGCAAATGCTTGCCGTTCACAGAGTAGCATGAATATCCTTTTACTTGCAACAATTTAAAACGTTTTGTGACATTGTAACACTGATTTAAACCAATTTAAAATTAAATTTAACAAAAAGATTAAAGGGACGGTATATTTGAATGAAATATTTGTCCCTGTTGTTTTTTCCTACTCTTCTGATTCTTTCTTTCTTTGTCAAATGTATGAAACATTCTACAAGGCTTCTTAGCTTCTCTCTTCCCATTATTTGACAAGGCTAAAATGCTAGGATATATATATATATATATATATATATATATATTTTATTTTTATTGATTTTTTTTTTTTTTATGTTGTTTCTGTTTTAAAGTAAGCATTTAATTTTTTTATTATAGTGGACATTCCGGCAGGTCACAGAACATAACAATACCTCTTCAACTGCTTCTCAACTTCTTCATGCACCTTCAGCAATGTTTGTAAAGTGTCCTCAAATGAGCACCGTGGTCAACACAGCAGAGGCGTAAAACCTATTCAGAGCTGAGGTTGAAGAACTCACCTTTGGAAGCTGTGGAGAGTTGGCCTCTTTCAACCCGGGGCCAAATCTCAACCAAATGGCCTAATAACACATAAGCCTAAACAACCCTAGCAAGTGACATGTTATCAATCAAGTATTATCAATAACAAAAATAAAGCCCTAACAAGAAACTAAAATGACTGAATCTTCATAGAAATGATATATAAAGAACTTGTCTAGACACTCTGCTGTTTATAAAGCTCAGCTAACTGATTATAGGGTATCCACACATATTAATAGGCTACCTCTCAACATATAAACACAGTTATATACACTATATATTGGATACCCACAGGACATGTATAATTAGCTGAGAAATAAATGTATCTTACTTACCATGAGTGCCGTTGTATTATAATGTCATCATAAGAAAGTGTTAAGCATACCACATCAAAAATATTTTTTATATAAATTATTTCATTACCGTTATTTGAAACCAATAGCCTTGCCAATATATTAATAATAAAGACATCACTATTGTCTATTTATATTTAGTGTTGTCAAGCTAGGTTACATGGCTCCAGTTTCTTAGCGCCGTGGGACCATAGAGCTTGGAGTAAAAATAAATAACTCAATGACCCATAAATTGAATGTACTCTACCCTTACCATGATTCCTAGTATGTGAGGGGCTATATGTACATATATATACTATACATTTAACACATAATACAGTAATTACAGAAGGCTGTCCAACTGGCCTGCTTGACTGCCCATTCCCTAAGGGATTTACCCAACTGTGCCATAAAAACAAATACTTTCTGGTGTATATATATATATATATATTCTTAATAGAATCTGAACCCCTTGGCCCTTGCGTCCCACCCCATTAAGAAGTTGGACAACTCTGAGTTTCATGACAATTTCTACATAAAAAATATTTATTTTTCAATAACCCAAACATTTTTCGAACAACGTATTTCTGTGAAATTTTAGACGAGTTAACCTAAGAGTATATATAAACATTTCCATTTTTGTTAAACATTCTCAGTACAGAAAATGTCATTGTCAAAGATACTTTTGACTGTCTTAAATAAATATAAACACTGAGTGGTTTTGCAATTTCATTTAATGGTAGATGTGGTAACCACAATAGCACTGCAGAGAACATTCCTATTTAGTTAGTCAGAATAGAAAGTACAGTTTAGTTCATCTATATGTTCTTTTTAGATACCTTAAATATAATATCTATAACTGTAAATATATATATTCAGAATCGCTTTTCACCACAATATTAAAACCAGCTATTACTTTCATAAAATAAAATGTTTATCAGCCCACTTTCATGCTGTCAGGTTTCGGAATAAATGTATATGTAAAATATATGCATGTACACAGATATCCAACAGGGTTGCCATCCAAATGAGTGATGTTTCTAAGAGAAAAAAAAGGATGACATCAGCGACATAAATACTGTTTGCTTCATTAATGAATGAATCAGTATTAGTGTTATAGTTACTTCTCAGCCCTTAATAATAATAATAATAATAGTAATAATAATAATAATAATAATACATATATGTGTAATAACAACATTTGTTATATATTTGGAATACAATAGACACGCAATCTCATTCCAACGCTGTTTATATCCATATAAAGGTCAAATCATAGGGGGATTTCATTGGTTGCTATGGCGCCTAGATGACTTTTCCAGAAATAGAGACTCTTTGGTTCTCTTTTTGGTGCCAAATAATTTGCATACTTTATTTTGAATTGACCAATCACTATTCTTTCATGAAGAAGGTCGATTTTTCCTTTCTCGCTCATGTAGACAATCCTTTTTTTCCTCCTTTTCTTAGTTATCTAGTTGCTGTTTTGCATTTTCTTTCTTGGATTCTTAGTATATTTTTAGTAATGTTGCTTACAGTTATGAGCTCAACATTTTAAAATCATGATTTTAAATCCTACTATTAAACATTGATTTCCATGTATTTGTTTACTAAAGTTATGTTATTGAATAGAATCCTAATATACACCATCATTTACTTCTACAACCTCTCCCTAACACTCACTATAAACTTAATTGAAAACATTTGAAAGTTAAGTAATTTAGGAAATATGAACCACTCCAACACCCCACATCTACCACCTTCATTTTCAGGGTTTGTGCTGGTTTCGTTAACAGAAACAAATGAAGATATAAAAATTAAGATATTGAAATACTTTTTAATGGGAGCCAAAATGATGATGAATGAAGAGTTATATTACGTTGCCTCTCGGAAAAAATATGTGCAATGGTGGATTGCGTTACTTCATTTGACGTGTCTCCTAATATGTTTGCAAGTTAAAAGTGGGCACATCCCAAAAATTTTTATTACTCTTTTAATTTAAAATTCTCACAACTTTAAAGCTGAGGCTGGCACTAAAGTCACTTCATGCACAACGTCCAAATAGCCTTTGTTTCATAATTTTGGGATGATTTCCAATCCAGGAAGGAATATTTTAGTTATGGGTACAGGGAGGTAAAGCAAAGAAATACTTTCAGTAGATTCCTCAGAAAAGCCATGGAGCAAAGAGAAGACAGTGTTTTAACTACCTTACTGTCTACATGAAGAGGATTAACACCTTAAATTGCAATGGAAATTCTGATTCAAACCAACACCTACCAAACTTAAGTCTTTCACTTGTTCCCAGGCTGAACAGGCATGCTGTGTGTCTCAATATATTTCATATATATTTAAATATGTTTTAGATCATTTTCTTTTCCTGTACATTTTTATTTTTGATCTATGTCTAAGATAAATAAACATACTGTTTCATTCAAAAAAAATGCACATATATTATACTACTTGTTACTGTGCCATGCTGCTGTTAATGGAAAAATCTGAGAGCCTTTGTCTGTCTACGCTAAGCTCATTATATATATATATTTATATATATATATATATACTTTATCACATTATTCTGTGGGATTCTTACCTTCATTTAATGCATAACTTCATCAGGCTCCTGCAAGAATTTTCAGCTATTCAATAACCCACTGAAAAACTCTGCGTCCCAAAAAATAGCACCCATGTTACAAATAAAAATTTTTAATACAATTTTTTTTAAAGAAATTTTGAACTACAATTTATAATGATGATTATTTTTTGATACAAGTTTTGCAATACCCTCTACTTTTAGACTGTGAGATTAGTGAGTGATACCCAGTCAGTGAATAAGTGTATAAGGAACTTTCTTGCTTGCGCTATTTCTTTCAGACCTTCTGAAGTTCTCATATAATTGTTTTGCTGAAAAACTAAATTATAGGTAATATACTTAAAAAAAATAACCTTTTAATAAATGGATATACAGAACAATTTTATGAAGTATTATTATTAGTAACATGATGAAGAAGAAAAAAATAGTTGTGTTGAAAATATGAGAGTTCCAGATTTATGGTCTACATTAGAAAATAATGCATTATACCCCACCCTAAAGACCAACCGTTTATATATATATATATATATATATATATATATATATATATATATATATATATATATATATATATATATTATAATCCTTACATTCTAATTAAAATACCAATGAAGGAATTTCTAAAAATATAATGACTTTGGGAAAGACCAAGATTAAGATTTGGAGGTTTTTACAAGGTGCTAGCAGAGCTCAAAGCAGACGCAGTTTTTGATGTTTATGTGATGTTCCCTTAATTACTCGAGAGTAAAAGTAACATTTAATACCCTTTGTATTTTAAAAAAAAATCTATAACTGAGCTGTCAGTTGTATTGTTTTAATATTAATCCCTGACAGTTTATGGAGCTTGATGAGAACATTGTAAAAACACATAATAGTGAGCTCGTTATAGCACACGGAGCTATTAGTGACTGGGTGTATCTGATTCTTCCGAGTAAAAAAAGTCTATTAATATGCCTGAAGACAGAAACCTATTAGCTTCAGTACAAAGACAGTAATTTAGTGTTTGACAATGTCGCCCTTACCAGCAACAGTTTTACTGGAAAAAAACACGGCAATACATATTTATATTTATTTATATATTTATTTCGATATTTTTGTAATAAATGTCAAGTCTAAAATGGTACAGTGAATCAGTGTTTCCACAACATTCGGTAACAACCTGAAGGATCCTTTTAAATGGAAGCATTTGTGCGACACTCAAGTCCCTTCCAAAGGCATTAAATGGCAAATATAGTTGTCGAGTGTCACCTCTCGAAGTGAAGATTTTTAAAAAATGTGTTTGATATTGCTTTGGCAAATAGCACCTATTACTAAAAGTAATACATTCTGTGTTTGTGCTTAGAAACATACAGTTACATATACATACGCAGGCGCACACACACTATATACGATATTGAGTGCCGTCTACACTATAGTGCAAAAGGAGCAGCTGCCTAGGACCCGAACATCCCCAGGGGTCCATCTACAGATACTTATTTCTCCATTGTTTTTCTTTCCGTGACCGAGCAAGTGACCTATATCCCAAGTGTTTTGTTCCATAGGCACTCTCTGTCTGGAGCGTATATCTAGTTTGGGATGGTCACAGTAGGCAGAATTGCTTAATTGTAATAATTTGCAAATAATGAAATAATACCTTGATGCAATTAGAGGGACTGGGGATAAAAAGCGGCCCTGGCACTTTAAGGCCAGTGGACAATAAATCATGTATGCCTTATTGCATTACATAAATGTATGGGGCCTAGCAACAGAAGTTTGCCTATGGGCCCATTAAAACTAAAAGCCATGACAATACACATAAGAGACCGTAGGACTGGCATCAAAACCCGTACATCGATAGACAAAACCAAAAAGTTCCAAGGTATGTTGTTTGACAGAGATAATAAGAGTCATGGCAGGCTGTCTGAAAAACAGACTCACAGGCTAAGGTTAGGACTCTGATTCACACAAACACACACCAACTCACACACCCCTTTCATATAATCACATATCAGGACAGAGGTGTAAAATAATATCTTGGACTGAGTTTTTACCTAAATTATGACTTTAATTTGCAGTCTTTCCCGAATCAAGATACAAAAATACCCATTTTCTTAGAGAATTATAGTTCAGGACACAATACTTTGAGACATTCAAGTCACTTCCTGTTATATTCTCGGTGTATAATTTTCAAATTATAGGTTTACGTCAGGAAAATAATTTACTCAAGTATAGCTCTCTACATTAATGTCTCTGCATGACAATTATGGAATAGAAGAATATATATAGTATTTCTGGATTTAACTCTGGTTGTTAGAGTTTGCGTTTAGGTTATTGCGGGTCCACACGGTGGTGCACGATGAATCCCACTGCACGTCCGGTATTATGGCCACTTGAACCGTATGGCATGCATGCACGCCTAGCATGTCTACATTTCTATATATCTGTCTTTGTGGGACTAAGGATACATGCCATATGCATTAATAAAAACTGTGCAGGTTACAAAGAAATACAATTTACCAATCTAGCCACAAAAAGGTATAAAACAAACAGATTGAACATATATGAATATAGATAGATAGATAGATAGATAGATAGATAGATAGATAGATAGATAGATAGATGGATAGATAGATCTGACAGGCCTGGTCAACTGGTGCCTTCCCACTTACCTTTCCCCACCACCACAAGCCAAGTGATTTATCAGCTGCTGGCCTTAAAGTGCCAAGGGACATCACCCATTCCCTTGCACCCCCTTTGCTGGGTTTTCTCCCTTTGGAGTGCAGGGATATGATATCTTATTTCAGCATTCCATGTTAGATTTCATGAAAACAATAGTATGGAGCTCTGTAACTGGGTTGGTTTCAACCAGCCTATTGAGATCTGTGGTACACTAGCGAGGCCATTGCCCCAGATCTGCCACCACAGGCCTACTCAGCCTAGACCACAATATATCACGAGACATACCTGGGTTGTGAACAATATGTGCAGTCAGATGGAGTTCTACAAAACAGGTAAGAAGGTAATTAGTGACAGTGGACAGACTGGTGTACAGGAATGCATGTATATGTGCTGATGCCTTGAAAAAGGCTTTCAAAAAAAGTAGCACTAAAAAGAGGGGGTTTTTTAAATGGATTTTTCATACCTACAAAAGAAAAACTATTTTACTAATGTAACCAGTTCATGTTTGATATATTATGTGGAGCTTTACAGCCTTACTTTGGTACTACAAGAGTTAAATGCAGGTTTATATTTTCCTATTGAGCCATACAACACAGCATTACATATGTTGACTGTGTAAATAATTTAGAATATAATCCTTTTTCAATCTAGCAATATACAGTGTATTGAATTTGCATTTAAAAAGTACATCTGAAGCCTATAATTGCTTCATGTTTATTTAATATTTTAAACCAAATGGTCTAACTTCAAAAGCAAGTGAGGAAAAGGAGCAGTATATACAGTATCTAAAGTACTTTTAAGGAAATGTTTGGTAATGTTGTTTCCATATTACAGACATATAATATTTTGAGAACATTGTAAGAACATCTGAGAAAATGTATTTAAGAAGACCCAAAACAAATTTTACATAATTCCTGCTGAAGTACGGTCAGTCAATTCAAAACGAGGAATATGTTTGTAATGTCATGTCAACCAGCTTGGTTCAATGAAAGGTTCACTATATAGTTGAAACATGTTCACAGCTATAGCTAGCAAAGCATATACTTCACTTGCTGAACTTTAACAGCTCAGTGTCCCGAGGTAAACATTTTTCCACCAAATTTAAGTGGAAGCCTCACATTTTCATGGGAACAAAAACACCCGCAAAAGTGGGTGGAAATTGAAGCTGTAAGCTACCTAGGGAGCTCATAACCTTGAGTACTAAGAACCAAGGTATTTGCTAACACCTCCTTTAAAAACCCAACAGTGCTCAACTAAGTTAATTCAAACATCAACTAGTCTAGTTTGACTTGACCTAGCTGAGATCCGGTTGAGTTGAGTTTTGCTGAGCTGGACATGGGCACCCTGTAAAGTTCGGTTGAGTTGTTGTTGAGTTTGATAAGACTGCTATCAAGTTGGTTGTTAAATTACTTGTTTGATAAGACTGCTATCAAGTTGGTTGTTAAATCACTAGTCAAGCGGGCAATATGAATCAGTGGTCACGTCTGTCACACAAGGCTTCCAAGTTAGCAGTTGTGTAAGTGGACACACTTTTTTCATACATATAAAATATGCCACCAATGTCATTGTTGATCTAAGTTCTGAAACTGCTCCCATTGATTTAAATGGAATCACTTTGCCAGTGATTGGCTTCCATGACACTATCAGGTAAGTTACTTTTTTCTTTCTTATAAGAAAAAGAAACATGTTTAAGTACTTACGAAATACTTTAATTGGTGAGGCACTATGGGACATCAGACTGCCCCTTTTAATGAGTTTATGCAATAAAAAAAATTATACTTCCTAGCGCTAACATAACATTGTTACTCTAATTTTGATTTCAAGCAAAAATATTTTATGGTTTTATAATGTTGCACAGTGAAAACCCTGTAACTCCAAATTAAAAACAGGCTTCAACATGCTGGCTTCCTGCCTGTTTTCACAATTGTCCTTTGTCTTTTCGATTAGGTATACGGTAACAACTGTAAAGGCAGGATGGATGCCATTAAGGAAAGAGAAATTTAAGAGGGCAATTATGGTATTACACAGGGCCATGGAGTGAATTGTTGTAACAAGATATGACTTTTGTTTGTTCCCATATAAAATAACAAAATAACAACAATGTGTTTGTCTTTATGTGTATATTAAGAACAGAATCGTGTTTCTTATATGTATTCTTCATTTTATATTTAGGAAGCTTGTTTAGCAATTTGGTTAGAAAGCACACTAACACAATGTCACAAAACACTTATCAGGAAAAATGATAATGTTTGCAGTGATATAATCATCTCCTCTCTCAAACAGTATTTGCTGCCAAATACCTGACCAGCTTTAGTGGTCATCATAACCTGTTTCATGTCCAGGTCATCAACCATAAATATAAAGAGCTATTAAAAAAAGGACTTACCGCGTTCCCAAATTAAAGGGACATTCCAGCCATCATATGCACTTTAATGCATAGGAACTTCATGGCCCCTTTACATTCTTCTGTATATCCTCTTATATGCATTTGCCCCTTTCCCCACCACCAGGTATTTTTAATTGAGGCTATACATTTCTCCGGCAAAACACATCACCATGCATGTGATTTATACAATATAGAAAAGGAACACATACGTGAATTTTTATTTCTCTGTGTATAAGCTAAGTAACAGAATGTTGCAGAATCTTGTATTTCCTTTTTTATTGGACTTTTTTATTACAAAATACTGTTTGAAGATTCTGCAACATTCTGTTACTTTGCATCTACGTTGCTGGACTAATACGGCTACTCCTGAGTTCTGACTACATTTGTGAATATGTGTAGAGCAATACCCCAAATAATGAGATTTATCTCATGCTGCTCCTGCATCTCCTATAAGCATGGCTCCTTATATGACAAACATACATATATGCTCCTAAACCAGCTTATGATGCGTTACTTCTATCTTTTCCTAGGATCTTACAGAGATGCTCTTTCTTCATTAAGCCTCATCCTGATACATGTGGTTAAGTGAACATCATAGGAATGTTTCCATAGTCAGGAAATACGTCTGATTATACACATTTACTTTGCTGTAACAGTGGGTCCCATTGTACGATCTCCCCCAAATCCTCATAATGGTAACTTCTAGAGAAGGGTAACTTTGTTTTGATAATACCCATTTATATCATTTCTGAAGTGTGCCCACAAGTGTGAATTTTGACTTTTTCTAATTAATCAAAATGCAACATAGGTTCTATCTTAATATAGAATAGAATTAGGATCAACTATAATTTTATTATTGTCGATACCAAACTATTTAGTATAATAATTAATTATTGGCAAACAATGAACACCATGATGCTCCGTTGATGACAAGATCAGACATACTTCAATAACTCTTATTATTGTCATTTCTTTTTACAGTGGGGGGCTGACAAGGAGGGCGAGGGAGATGGGGAATGACCTCTGGGCTACTGGGTAATTAATAATTTTGGCCACTGTCTAATGCATCTTTGTTTTACACATAGCTACCAGAGTTTAAACAACATTTATACTGCGATTGGACTCCTTTTTGTCCCTTTTTGGGGGCTTTCTATGCTGCCTGTTTTAGTGAATATGTGTTGGCCAAGACTGGATAATTTACATTATACATAGTGTTATACTTTGAATTGCAGATATCGGGCTGCTATGTGAATGGAATGGACAATTTGGTTGGGCTTCCCCATTTTTCACTACTTAGAGGATATAATCTACCATGTTTACTACCACCAGGAACCAAGATCCAGCTTTGGATCGATTAGACGCAAAGCATATACAGTACAGCGTGGAGTCTGAGTATCATGGGGGCTGACAACATTTGTCCTCTTTTTGTGCTATAAAACAATGTTCCTCTAGTTGTATCTGCAACATTTGTATGGGTATTATGGACCTACGGGTGTTAAAGGGAACTCTCACCACCCTGCACAAAGTTTCTTATACAAGTCCTTTTATATCTTTATTATTACCTCAATGTTTAACCCAAATACTGACCTGCCCGCACACTTCAGCCTCTTCCCTGGGAGCTTTCCGGAGGTCAAATCATTGCATCTATGTTGCATACAATGTCACCAAATTATGAGTGCTGCTGCTTGCGTCCAATATCGTATGTTAATGCTGCATATTGCTGAAAATATTGCAAGTAGCTGACTACTTGGCTGCTCAGAATACGCAAGACTAATTATCCTAACTTTATAATTGGGATGACTTGGTTGTTATTTATATGGTAAAGGGAGTTGTTGTACAACATGTTGATGTTTAAGTTAAGTAACTCCAGCTTAACATCTGCTATTTTGAAATTGTTACAAAACCTTCTTGTATAGCTTTTTTTACCATTTTTTTATTTATATTCGGCAGTGTATATTTTAATAACCCCCCCCCCCAAGTATTGGGCTACCATTCCACATAATTATATTTTGTTATTTCTACTTGTTGTAAGAGCACCGTGTAAATAAACACCAATTTATATGAATTACTTTGCTTCCAATAATATAAAAATAAAAGCCTTTAAGAAACAGTTAATAAAAACAAGGTTTGTGCAATTATTTTTCATAATAAAACACATATATTTGCAAACCAAGACATTCCCCCCATATATTTTAGATAGTAAAAGCAAGTAAAACTGCTGAGTATGTGTCTGTGTTGACTTCACAAAAGGCTATATTGTGTGTGAAATAAGCAGCGTTCCTACAGACGATAGTAAATCAAACTCATTAATACCCCATCACTCAAATAGCTTCTGACAAGTAGTACTGATAGCATCGGTTCAAGTAAACTAAAGCAGAGGCTGCAGCATTTAGATTGCTGACAAAATATTGCAGCACCATCTGTAGAGTCTCAAACATTAGATACAGCCATTTCAAGGTATTACTTGGGTCTAAGAGGTGAACTTAGTCTTGGAGCCAAAACAAAGAGACCTTTTAGGACAGAACAATAAAGAGTTCAGAGACCTTTCAGACTGTCATAAATTTGCCTAAATTCCTAGTAAAAACTTTAACTCTATTGATATACCATTTTAGACCCAGTATAAATATGTACACTACCATGGAAAACAAGGACATTTCTAGCTGTAACATAATTGCAAAAGGGTTTCCTAGTGATGAATTAGCCCTTTAAACTTAAACTTGAAGTAGCGAACCCAATGTGCCATTGGAACACAGGAGTGATGGGAGTGATAAAGGGTCTATGAACATATTCCATAAAAAAATCATCAGTTTCCAGATACAATAGTCATTTAGAGCATTAACGTCTATACTGTATTTATGATCCATTTGACGTTATTTTAATGGATTTTTTTTAAGTGACCCCAAACAGTTGAATGATAGGAAGTATTTATATAAATCAGAGACATCAACCAAATTCTATTAAGCCTCAATGATTATCAGAGAAAACGTTCTTGTAGAGGAAGAGAACCTATTATATATTACCCAGACCTGCTATAGCTGGGGTCCTATTTTTTAAAAAGGGCTGTCGTTGTTCAATATTATTCAATATTACTATATTACTATCATTATTTAAAATGTACAGTATGAAACATGTTAATGCTTAATAAAAATGTGCAAATGGGCCAAAAACTATTAAAATGTTTTGGTTCACTTTTGGCCCAAACGTTTATGGGCAACAAATTTCGTTACCTGCCCGTTTGGTTTGGCTGAATATTTGGGGGCCCACATTCACTCTTACGTGCTCACTCTCTCACACTGTTACTCACTCTCTCATTCTCGTTCACTCTCTTAAGTTTTAAATGTTTCCCTGCCTTCTCTGCCGACCACTTCTGCTTCTGCCAACCACTTGTGCTTCCGCATCTTCTTCACCTTCTATCCTCCCCCTTCTCTTCTCTATTCTATCTTCAATCCTTAATCTTCTTTATTTGTCCAAAATGGCGGCACTGCAGAGACATCCTCCTCGATCCTTCAATCAGGGTTGAGGATGTCACTGTAAGTGCCGCCACATTGCCCTCAGTTGGCGCTTTTGATAGTGTCCTATTCTTGAGGACACCACTGCAGCACCACCATTTTGGCGGAAGTTGCCGGGCTATGTCAGCGGAGATGCGGATGAAGAAAGAAGGTACCAGATTAAGGATAGAATAGAGAAGAGAAGGGAGAATAGAAGATAGAAGAAGAAGATACAGAAGAAGATACTTAAGCGGAAGTGGTCAGCAAAAGCAGGAGTGGTCAGCAGAGAAGGTAGAGAAACATTTAGAGATTGTGAGAGAGAGAGAGAGAGAGAGAGAGAGTGAATGAGTATGAGTTTAGTGCCTAATAAAGAAATAATGGCAACACTAATAATCATGCTAGTTCTCTAAAAAGAAAGAGCTTCTGGGGTGTTCTGCATTACCCACCAACTATAAAAAAAATTAGACCTAGACGTCACAGTGGAGAGTTGTGTTGCTTTTTGGATGAATGAAGAAAACAAGCTATATATATATATATACAGTATATATATATATATATATATATGTGTGTGTGTGTGTGTGTGTATGCAAATATAACAGGGTGCCGAAGCATATTAAGAAACTTGTGGCATTGGTCACATTTTTCCACGGCAATACATATTCTGATAATTGAATTGATTTTTGTCTTTACATTTTAAATGTGTGAAACAATTATCAGTATCTTTTGGAAAAATAAATATTTGGCAGAAAGTTAGTACCCCAAGCAAGTTATAGCATACAGTGAAATAAAGATGAACTGTTTGTTTTCTATTTTAATTTAAGTTTTTTGCGTAAAGAACTTTGTGGAAATATTATATTTGTCTCGCTTGAAAAGTATTCTCATGAAAAATTATCTTAAAAAGTTAACTACTCTGGTATATAAATTACACAAAACAGTATTCTCCCCTTTTATCTTTCACCGTGTTCCCAATGCTGTGTTGTACTGCTCTCTTTTGGTAGCTGTCAAGTGCCAGTCTGAATTTTGACTAATGATCTACCCATGATTCATGAGTATGAGAACCCTTGTGTCTCCTGGGACAGTCTGGGGATTTTCACTTTGTTATTTTGAAACAAAATAGTGCTTCTCCCCTCCTCCTAGTAGGTAAAGAGAGTAGTAACTGATGTCTCCTTCAAGAAATCCAAATTGAGTAAACTAGTTGAGTCACTTTTATGACAATTGTTAAAACAATTAGAAGGAGAACCCTTCACATAATTTATTTTATCATATCAACAGAGATATGGCTGTCTATTGCATTGCTTGCTCTTGATCTAAACATTTTAGAGATTAGAACTATTTTTAAGCACGTATATGAAAGGCATAAAGCTACCTTGAATCTAAATCAATGGCCGGGCAGACTAGATGGGCTATAAATGGTTCTTCATCTGCTTTCAAATTCTATGATTCCATGTTACTAAACTGGTACAAAATCCAATGGGCACACAAAAGTACATTTTAAATATATTGATATACGCTTGTTACATACCCTGTTGAGATTTATAATTTACAATTGAGTATTACAAACGATCACGTGAAAATAATACACTTCATTAAGCAACATATTTTAAGCATTTAAAACAAAAAGTGATGGATTTGTTTGAGGCAAAAAACACTAATTCGGATTCTGAGAAAGCATAGTTTGAAGAATTGCACATCTTTGGGATATTTGTCAACAGTCTATGAGTCTTTATTTTTTGTTTCCATATGATCGTGGAAAAAGAGGAGAGATAAAAAATGGTTGGGGTACTGCCCTTGGTCAGGCCTAGAACAGCAAAGTTACTTAATGCAGTATGCAACATTATGTATTAAAATAGACAATGAACAAGAACATTCTATACTGTATGTAAGTAGAACATCTCATATTCTACAAAAATTGAAAAATTCCACTTTTTCTCTAGGAAAACTTTTACGGAAAAAAACATTCCAGCCAATTACATTGCATGCATCATGACATCACAACAGAGACTCATGACAAGCACCCTGACATCAGTGAGCTGTTACTTTCTGTTTCTGTTGTTACTTTCTGTTTCTGGCCGCACTGTATGTGTTTATATGCGGCAGAGCATATTCAGTATGCAGCAATTTTGGTCTGGGCCTGCCCATGGAAGATATCAGAAAGTATCAAAATTATGTTTTTGGTTTTTTTTGGCAACTCTTGCGGGGACAAAATCAAATTTTTTCGCCATTGCTATATATAACCATTATTACATCACGACACAAATACAAACTTTCCATGTATTTCTCATATAATTGATGAAGCATATGTTTTACACGTACATTTTAAATGTGGTAGCTTTTAATTACTGAACAAAGAATAAAGGAATCTGGCTGCCAAAAAGGGCAAAGCCTCAGCTCTAGTGTGCATATAAATTGACAGAACATGAGCCCTGCTGCTCATTAATCAAATGTATTAATGTTTGCCTTGGTACGAGCTTCAGATCGCGAACAAATGATCAGGTTTACAAAATGTTATTCAGTTATATCACAAATAGGACATTATTATAATAACAAAGGAAGGAAATATGATGACAAGTGTGAAATGTATGACCCTAAAACGCTCTGCTTCCATGGACATTGTAACCAGAAGCCACCGTAATGCCAAAAAGATCATTAAATAGCTAGAAATATAAAAAAAATATTTAGTTATTAAGTTATACAAACATAGTTAAATATCATTAATCTTCTGGTATGTATATATAATCAAAAATGTGTTTTTTGTGGGGTTTTTTTTAAAAAAAAGTCATTTTCCTGTAGCCTGCTTTAAAAATGGATCTTTTCACAAAAATATAGTCTTTCCTTTTCTTATGTAGCTTTATAAAAGAAGTCTTATTTTGTATAGTGATCAGACAAATCCCATTTGTGGCTATAAGCCAAAAATAAAATATATTCTGTATATAGCCTCAATTTTAATAACACATAAAAAACAGTGGAAATTGCATTTAAGAATCAATAAACCAATACAAAATGCATGCTGCAACACTGATAATTTTCAAAAACAAAATTAATGTACAAAAAGATGTTTTGTTTTTTAAAGTCCTTTTTCTTTTATTTTTGTTCCCTTTTCACAAATACTTTTTTACCTGTTGGATATTTTCTTTCAAGCAAAGTTATTTATTATCTATGTTTGCATGTTGATTTTAAGGACACATATGATGATGCAATCATGTTTGCACACTGGTATATACACTTTATTACACTGTTTGCATTTTCTGTATATTAGTTTTTAACTTATATGCACCAGTCGGTTACTGCTTGTTTAACATGAGAATACGAACAATGTTAGCTCTGCAGATTCCATCAGGAATCAAAACATTGGCTCTCAAAGTCAGAAATTTAACAAGAAATATAGATATCCGTTTTTGTGGCTTAAAAGGTTTTGTGGGACTGTATCAAACTTTTCAGCAAAGAGCTGTTTTGGAAAATACTTTTTATTTTCTGCATCTTATTTTCATTTTGTTAAACTTGAAAATGTGATCCAAGTTATCTGGCACAAGCGAGTGCCAAACATGTGTTTGCATTGTACTATTACTGACCCAGTAGCGTCCGCGTGTCATTTCATCGCCTTTGAACCTTAACAAGCGTAGAACAAATTATACAAATATTGGTAACATTATATCATAAAATTGCTCGCACTACACATGTAAAATGTAACACAGAAACTGATCATCGGTATCGGCCAGGATAAGGAATCATAGTAAAATTACACTTAAGAATATTTGGTAGACCTGTGCATTTGGATTTGTACAAATTTTAATTTTACCCAAAATTTGACATTTTTGTTAATCCATAGAAATGTCCGAAAATTAGGAGGGGACCCCAATGAAACAAACAAAAATGAAGCTGAAAGATTCAGAATTTTAGTTTGAATTTCATTTCTGGGCCTCTCTATCTCTGCAGATCCATCTGGATTATTCTGGCCTCCTGGAGCACTTCAGCAACAGGGTGGAGCTGCTGAGCACAACACGGGACAACCTCCAATCAGGGGTGAGTTTGTCCCCGTGGTGAGTGCCCAGGCTCCGCCTAATGCGGAAGTGTGCCAGGAGGCGAGGGTTACACAGCGGATTACTGAGAGAGGCGGATCAGCAGAAGAGAAGGAATAATGAAGAAGCGGAGAACAAGAGGTGGAGCTGTGGAGACACAGAGAAGGTTGGGAAACACTGAGAGATAGAGTGAGAAAGAGTGTGACAGAGATTGAGTGAGGGAGAGTGACAACAAATTTAATTTCCGAATAAATTTTTTTTTTCTGAATTTCGGCAGAATTGAAAGTCAGAAAACGAAATTTAATTGTCTGAAAATGAATGGACCAAAAACGGAAAATTTATCTGGATCATTTTTGGTCCATGTGCATATTTAGTGATGCTGGGCATCTTCCTCACACAGGAACAGACTGGCATGGAATTCATTGAATTTAAGGCTGCTTGTGGCAAAAATACAATCGACTCTCTATATATAAGATTGAAACTCACTAATTCCAAAAGACAACTGGATCAAAAATAATTTTCAAAATATCCAGGAAAGGAATGGCTAATTATCTTGACAGTTAATTATTTGATAGCATTTGCACTTTAAGCGAGGTTTAAATATCATATGATGTCACTTGATAAAAGTGTTAACATATCAAATATATTATCATTATGTGCTGTTTCTCATGTTAGGGTTACTGATGTTATGGGCTATGATGTCATTTTAAGAGGGCTTATTGATTTCACTTGTATGTGTCAGTTTGTCAGACATCTGTAAAGACACATAAACACAATGTGTTTTCAAATCTTTACTGTAAATTTGTAAAAATTGAAAACTTTAATAAAAAATAAAACCCTTATTCTCTATTCTAATATAATTCTTAGTCAAATGTTACAAATGACTCTCATCTAACATATTCTACTATTGAGCACAATGACATAATTTCTTAAATAAGGGTAGCTGGAAACCCATCTTTCGCAAACTATTGTCTTTGCATCATCAGCAGAGTTCAAGTGTTTTGGCATCCTTACTTCATCGCCCTCTTCTCCTGATTTTATATATACTACCAGGCCCGGACTGGGACAAAAAATAGGCCCGGGCATTTAAGCCTGAGCAGCCCATATTTATTTATTTATTTATTGTTAAAGCCCACCCTTCATGTACCATCTTTGCATTTAATCATTCACACAAATCATTAACACATTCATTAATGCAGTCTCACAAATCATTCAAGCAATTCATCCACACATGAATTCATTAATTGTCATACGCATTCACACAATTCATCCACACATTTATTCATTCATTCTCATACGCATTCACACTACCCCCTCTCATCATCTTATCTGCCCCTTCTCACTATGTTCCCCCTTTTCACTATGTAACCCCCTTCCCCACTTCTCAATATGTACCGCCTCTATCTATCCCCTCTCCCCCTGTCTCACTACCTAACCCCCCTCTGCCTCTTCTCACTGCAGCCCCTTCCCTCACCCTATTTACCTTGTTGCCAGAGCAAGCAGCAACTGCGACCGCGCCTGTGGCAGGGCAGGATTGACTTAGGGGCTGATGGAGCTGCAGCTCCAGGCTCCTACCTTAAAATAGGCCCAGTCAGGACCGGACTGACTGGGCCTATATGGCCGCATTAAGGCAGAGCCCCTTAAGCCCGCCGCAACTGCAACCGGGTCCGCCACTCTAAGACAGAGCCGGCCTTAAGTGTTCTGGCACCCTGTGCGGACTACTCCTCTGGTGCCCCCCCATCCCAAAAAAAGAAAGGAATAAAAACTTGTAACAAAACTCCCCTTTCTCACTATCTATCCCCCTGTATCACTATCTACCACTTCTGCCTCTTCTCACTGTTATCATTATATACTGAGGCAGACATTGACGGTGGTACAGCATAATACTTATCACTATATACTGAGGCAGAAATTGACGGTGGTACAGCATAACACCTACCACTATATACTGAGGCAGACAATGACGGTGGTACAGCATAACACCTATCACTATATACTGAGGCACACATTGACAGTGGTACAGCGTAATCCCTATCACTATACATTGAGCCAGACATTGACAATAGTGCAACATAACCCCAATCACTATATACTACGCCAAACATTGTTGTGGTGTAGGCCTACCACTTCATTGTCTGGCTTAGTAGTAGGGATGCACCGAAACGAATTCTGGACTGAAACCGAAAATGCAGCATTTACCTGTCCGAAACCAAATATGACCTCCCCACACCATAAAAAAAACCCTTTTATTTAAAGTAAGTAACACACCAAAATTGGACAAAACAATTAAAAAACAATATTATATGTATATCTATATGATTGTTAACAGCAATCACATTCCTATCATGCCCAGGCATACCCAGATTCCAGGATGTACTCGCAGACTTGGCATGATAGGAGTATGATTGCCCTATCTACCCCTTCTCACTCCCTTCTGCCCCACCTACCCCTTCTCACTCCCTTCTCCCCTATCTACCCCCTTTCCCCCTATCTACCCCCTTTCCCCCGTCTCACGCCCTTCTCCCTATCTACCTCCTCCTAACTATCTACCCTCTCCCTCTTTGAAGTTCACTTACCTTTCAGGAGTCCTGCGGTGAGGGTGCAAGGCCTCTGCCTCCCAGCTCTGCCACTGTATGGAACAGTATAGAGTGATGGGAGTTATGATGTACTTTTAGAGCATAATTAGATCATGAAAAAGACATTGGAAATGGTACAGCATAACACCCATCACTCTCACACACTTACCAATCCACACATATATACCAATCCACACATATATACCAATCCACACCTATATACCAATCCACACCTATATACCAATCCACACCTATATACCAATCCACACGTATATACCAATCCACACGTATATACCAATCCACACGTATATACCAATCCACACATATATACCAATCCACACATATATACCAATCCACACATATATACCAATCCACACATATATACCAATCCACACATATATACCAATCCACACATATACCAATCCACACATATACACCAATCCACACATATATACCAATCCACACATATATACCAATCCACACATATATACCAATCCACACATATATACTAATCCACTCTCACTGAATATTTTCCTACCTTTCCTCTTTTCTCCTTACAGCTCCTTTTCCTCCTCTTCACTCCTCTTCTTCAGTTCTTCTGTCTTCTCTGTCTTCTTCCGGGTCAGAGGGCACGGACAGCGGTGGGCGCGGCTTCAGTGTTGTGCGCCGGGATCTAACAACAAACCCCGGCGCACAGCAGCTGTTGCCGCGCGGATCACAAGGGAGCGGTATCGGAGGTCTTTAGCAGACCTCCGGCTCCCTTGAGTGATTTTAAGCCGGGTTGAACCCGGCTTAAAATCACTCAAGGGAACCGGAGGTCTGTTAAAGACCTCCGATACCGCTCCCTTGCGAGCCTGCTCCTCCAGCGGCGGACATTACTGTCCGTCTCTGGAGGGGTGCCGCAAGTTGGCACCCCCTGATGAGCGGCACCCAGTGCGGACCGCCCCCCGCCGCCGCCCCCTAGAGTGTGACGCCCTGTGCGGTCGCACACCCCAAAGGCCGGTCCTGCTCTAAGGGGCCGGGAAGTCCCCACCAGGGCCGGCCTTAGGGGTTTGCGGCCGCACAGGGTTTAAATTAAAACATCGGGGTTTTTTTTCAACTTTATTTAACATCCTCCATGTTAAATAAAGTTAAAAAAAACTTTATTTAACATGGAGGATGTTAAATAAAGTTAAAAAAATCCCGATGTTTTAATTTAAACCCTGTGCGGCCGCAGACCCGTAAGGCCGGCCTTGGTGGGGACTTCCCGGCCCCTTAGAGTGGCGGACCCGGTCGCAGTTGCGGCGGGCTTAAGGGGCAGGTGCCCCTTATGCCCTGCGTTAATGCGGCCGTAGGTAGGGTAAGGGGCCTGGAGCTGCAGCTCCATCAGCCCCTAAGTCAATGCGGCCCTGCCGTGGCCCGGCCCACCGGGCAAACGCCCGGTGTGCCCGATGGCCAGTCCGGGCCTGTATACTACATTAAAAATAAAGATGCTTTTCTTTGGTTTCCTTGAAAGTTCTACCATTTGATTATAATACTGCATTAGATTTTTATTTTTTATTATTGTTACTTCAAAAGGAACTGGCTGTAATTTTCTATCCATGAAATGGTGAGAAAATGTCATCATTCATCATCACATAATCTCAATTCTATAATCAGGGTTTTTAGTGAAATTTGGAGACTTTATGGTGAAATTTATTTATTTTGGCTCACCGTAGAAACACATTTATCCAGAGAAGAGCCCCGTAATGTTCCTCTATAAAAGATGCTAAACAAAAATAAGATATATTTACGTATTTTCTTAAAGCAACAGAGTAAAAATTGAGTTAAAAGGTTTTATGTATTTGACATCTTATCCTAGTAATCATTGTGTTTCTAAGTTGTCCCTCCACTAATGCATGGAACCTTAATGTAAATGCAAAGTTGTCTGCTGTAACCTGATTGACATAATTTAAATACTAAGACATACATTCATATCTCAGTTTTCCATGATAATAAAATATGGATTTTTTTAAAGGCATTTATTTTAATGGAAAGATGTGTCTGCCAATCTCTCTTACTTTTACAATGGGTGGCAATAAAAACATAAGTTAATTTTTTAAGTATATAAGTTAAAATGTAGCAATTTTTGTAATGGGAAAACATGGTGGCCTTACCATTCCACTAAAGAAAAATTGTACAATAAAAATGGAAATTTTAAACTATAAGCAGTCCTCAGCAAAATAATGTGGCCTTGGGCATACAGTAAATGTATGTTTTCTATATTTATATTCAGTTTTACGGATACATGGTTCTCATAGTTCTGTTATTCATAAAAAAACATTATTTTAATAATTTCTATCTGTATTATACATTTATTATAAAAAAATAAAGAACCAGCAGTCAACATAGGCAGCCTGCAGTTGCATAGACATCCACCTCCAAGCTTTTGTGGTGGCCCAATTTCTGTAGGCCCCTTAAGTAAACTTTTGCTGTTCTACTTATTTTGCTAATTTTAACACTTGTCTAGATTATTAAAATGTGCTACATTCTTTCTTTTTTTTAAAGAAAACTTTAGCTCTTTAGTTTGTGTTAGTTCTATGTGAGAAAATAATAAAGTTCTGATACGTATTATTTACTTAGCCTGCTAAATAGTGAAAAATAAAAAAAGTGTTATTTGTGTGTTGTCTATGAGGAACAGCACTTTTAAAAACAGGTCTGGTTTGTATATTTATTTTATATAAAAATTAAACCAAAAAAGCATAGAGCCACTCCTGAGACATAAAATTGTTTGCATGCGCCTACCCAGAATCCCTTGTGGTTGTGGCAGCACCATGAGATTTCTGAGGGAAAAACAAGCCTTCTGGCTTATCTGGTGTCTGTAGATGAGTGTTCAATAATACTTCTACTACCCCAAACGTAATTTGTGGCATTGCAAACATGGGGTGAGAGGTGGACCTACAACTTAAAAAATGGTGTTTATCTTGGAATTGGAGATTTATTTGATCATTATTTTAAAAAAACACATCAAAGGTTTCTATACATTACATCATATGAAAAACCTGTTCATAAAAATGTCTACATTATAAACTCTCTGAGCAGGGCCCTCCTGTTGTTTCTGTAAGTCCAATTGTTATGTTATATTCTACTAGTTATGTCCTGTCTACCCAATGTAACCCAATAAATAATAATAATAAATCTTGCTACACAAGAAAAGTGTATGACCTAAATTGTTATAGTAGAAGTATTGTTAAACACTCATCTACACACACCAGACAAGCCAGAAGGCTTGCTTTTCCCTCAGATATCTCATGGTGCCCTCCTGCGGCCTCCTCCACATCTCCTGATAACGCCTTTTACCCACCACAACTTATGTAATGATATTTCTTAGTTACCCCAAGCCTCATACTATTAAGCCAGTATCACAACCTCATGCTGACGAGTCCCATGAAGGACGAAACAGCTGTCCATGAGTGGTGATCTGGCTATTGTACCTCTTCCTGAGTTTTGTCTAAAGGCTGTCTTGTACAGCGGGCAATTACTTTCAAGGAATCCATGTATAAAGTGGATATAGAGGCAAAGGTGATAATTGTTAACCTTGTTTGCATGTGCCTACCCAGAATCCCTTGTGGTTGTGAAAGCACCATGAGATATCTGAGGGAAAAGCAAGCCTTCTGGCTTGTCTGGTGTGTGTAGATGAGTGTTTAACAATACTTCTACTGCCCCTTAAATTTAAGTGGAAGGGTTTCTGTTACCTTTTACCCACCACAACTTATGTAATGATATTTCTTAGTTACCCCAAGCCTCATACTATTAAGCCAGTATCACAACCTCATGCTGACGAGTCCCATGAAGGACGAAACAGCTGTCCATGAGTGGTGATCTGGCTATTGTACCTCTTCCTGAGTTTTGTCTAAAGGCTGTCTAGTACAGCGGGCAATTACTTTCAAGGAATCCATGTATAAAGTGGATATAGAGGCAAAGGTGATAATTGTTAACCTTGTTTGCATGTGCCTACCCAGAATCCCTTGTGGTTGTGAAAGCACCATGAGATATCTGAGGGAAAAGCAAGCCTTCTGGCTTGTCTGGTGTGTGTAGATGAGTGTTTAACAATACTTCTACTGCCCCTTAAATTTAAGTGGAAGGGTTTCTGTTACCTTTTACCCACCACAACTTATGTAATGATATTTCTAAATTGTTATAGTAAGTGTGATCTGTCTTATAAAAAGAACTGATCCATTAAGAGTCACTTTAAGACATTCTCTCTATAAAGATGGAATAATATCTCTACTAATGTATGCATATAGACTAGCTAGCTGTTCCCTTCCATGTTATGGACTTTCAATCTATGGGTACTTGGTTGGCTCATAGGAAAGACTCAGACAGAGAAGCAGAGTTAACCAAGCAGAGAAAGACCCAATGAGAAGGTGTCTGGAAGGTCAGGACAGGAGGAGTTCCAGCAAAGTTGGTAATACAAGCCAGATCAGTACGCAAATAGAATAAACACATAAATTACAGAGGATCTGGCTAAAAAAAAACCGCATACAGAGGTACTATGACTAAAGATATATATACAGACTAGACCAAGTCAAGTTAGACACACAAGAAATCCAGAAACACCATCCATGTACAAAATGAGTGTACGTAGTATGCATAAAATAAATGCCAACGACAGCTAAGCGTGCCTTCGAGCCACACAGAGAAGATGCCATCCATGAAGTGGAGAGAGGTATATTTATGACAAAAAAGACGTTTCTGAGAAACTTTATGTAAAAAATAAACAGAAACATAGAATATGACTGCTGATAAGAACTATTCGGCCCATCTAGTCTGCTGTTTTTCCTAAAGTAAAAAAGGAAGCAAATTTTATTTTATAAAACGTCTTTTTTTTATTTATTAAAAAAGATGTATTTTAGAAAGACTGGGTCTAGCACATTTATACAGCACTGTTTATTTTTATTTTGGGGCTTTTCTTTTTGCCTTTGGTTCAAAACCAAAACCATTCTTTTATCTTTTTTGTTTTTATTTTGATAGAGGAGATATTGGTGTTCTTTCAAGCCTGAGAAGAATACAACATTTTTTTTTGTAGGAAAAATATAGCAGACAGGAACTAACCAATATAATTCCCACAATACTGATTTATAGCTTGTGTCTGGTATCTTTATTCACACGGTTTTCTCAGCAGTTAACTTGCTTTAGAAATTTTTTCATTTATTGTGTTTTTTTTGTTAATAGATATTTTCCCTTTATTCCCTTCCCAAATCTTTCCAAACCAGTTATATCATGCATTAGAGTTAACGGTTACTTTGTATATAGAAAACAGCTTACAATGCTTCGAGTAGATGAAAACGTCATGAAAGAAAATATCAACCAGATTAAGACAAAGCTCTTAATATTGACAGAAACCTGGTTAAAGCTAGTCTATTGGAAGAAAGTGAGCAATGCTAATGAAGTCCATTGCTTTATAGACTTTCATTAGTCAGAGTGTCTGGTTGGGTGATTAGCACCCTGACTAATGAAAGCCTATAGAGGACTGGACTTCATTAGCATTGCCATAAAGGATCAGCTTGTCTTTCCATGCTCAAGCACCACAGTAAGCTGATCCTTATAGGATCTAGACTTTCATTAGTCAGGATGCTAATCACCCAACCAGACACTCTGACTAATGAAAGTCTATAAAGGAATGGACTTCATTAGCATTGCCATAAAGGATCAACTCAGTGTGGTGTTTGAGCAGGAAAAGCCGCCCAAAATAAAAGTCAGTCTAACATAAGATAGAAACCAAGCACAGCATTTTATAACCCTGCCTAGAGAGGAACTTTCTAAGCAAAAAGAGGTGGCCATTAAAGTGCCTTCCGTTTGCCCATTATTCCTCCCCACTTCCTGCATCTGCTCCTCCTAAAAAAAAGGCCTTTATTAACCCCTTAACAACAATTGCCGGTCCTGGCACGACACGGAAAAGCATGTGCTTTACGACAATTGACGTGCCAGGACCGGCACGTCTTTAAACGGGTGCAGAAAGCGATCTGTTTTCGCTTTCTGCACCCAAAAAACGTTGCTGAATGCCTCGACCTCGAGGCATTCAGCAACGCCGCGATCGGAACGAAGGAGCCATCTCTGGCCCCTCCACGGGGCGTCAACATCCGCCATACTTTGTATGGCGGCGGACGCCCGTTTTAAAAGCGTTTAGGAGGCGATCGACGATCGCCTCCTAAACTTAAATGGTGTCGCTGGAATGCCTCGATCAGGAGGCATCCAGCGACACCAAACACTTACCTTTCGATGGGCTGTGACCGCTCCGGAGAGCGGTCACAGCCGCAGCTGCCGATGATCTTCGCCATCAAGCAAGATGGCCGCTGCCCTGTAACAGGAACCAACAAATTTTAAAAGTTCGCTAGATGGTCCAGACCATCTAGAGAACTTTGGCTCCACTTGCAGGTTGAATACAGGTACTGCATTCACCATGCAAGTCAATGGAACCCAGCTTTCTAATCACAGTGTGATTAGTAAAAATAAATTGAAAAATAAAATAAAATTAATAATAATTAGAAAAAAAATAGTAAAAAACTAGTAAAATGTAAAAATCATTTCCCACTGATGTCACTATCAGGGGAACCTCCAAGTTGAAAAAAAATGTTAATTTTTTTTTTTTTAAAAGACAAAAAAAAAATATATATATATAAAAAATATATTTTTGTGAGCAAGTCCTAAAATTAGCATATTAGCTTAAAACAATTCTCGCATGGAAAGAGTTAAAATACTGGCATATTAAATGCCCGTGGGGTGTCTACTTTTAAAAAAGGTATGATTTGATGGGGTAAATTGAATTGGCCAGGTTCAACAACGTCCCAATTAACACCGGGGGAAGGATGGCCACACACCTAATTTCCAATTAGAAAAATGCACACGTACCAAATGTGGCCTTTTAGTTCCCACAAAAATGACAAACCCATGCATGTGGGATATCACTGCACTCAGGAGATGTTGCTGAACACATTATGGGGTGTCGTGTGACAGCGGCATATACCAGGAGCTGTAAATTCATACATAAAGTAGGTGTGTGTGGGAAAAATACACACACAAAAATACTACTGCAAACTTTGAAAACATGCTGGTGGTAAAATGTGTGCATGCAAAGAGTTAAAATACCAGCATTTAAAATACCCTGTGGTGTCTAGTTTTGAAAAATATATGGTTTTGTTGGGCACACTGAAATGGCCCGGCTCAAAGATGTACCAAATAGGGCATGGGCAGTGGATCCCCAAATGCCAAAGTTCAACATTGAAAAATGCGCATGCCCCAAATGTGGCCCTTTTGCCCCCAAACGGCCAGGCAAAATCATTCATGTGAGGTATCGCTGTACTCAGGAGATGTTGCTGAACACATATTGGGGTGTTTTGTGATAGTGACATATACGAGAACTTTTTAATTCATACCTGAAGTAAAATGTGTGTGGAAAACCAAATGCAAAAAAATGACTACCACAAAGTTTGACAAAGACTGGTGGTAGATATGGTGCATGGAAAGAGTTAAAATACCAGCATTTGAAATACCCTGGGGTGTCTAGTTTTCAAAAATATATGGGTTTATTGGGCACACTGAAATGGCCCGACTCAAAGATGTACCAAATAGGGCATAGGCAGTGGATCCCCAAATGCCAAAGTTCAACATTGAAAAATGCGCATGCCCCAAATGTGGCCCTTTTGCCCCCAAACAGCCAGGCAAAATCATTCATGTGAGGTATCGCTGTACTCAGGAGATGTTGCTGAACACATATTGGGGTGTTTTGTGATAGTGACATAAACGAGAACCTTTTAATTCATACCTGAAGTAAAATGTGTGTGACAAAACAAATGCAAAAAAATGACTACCACAAAGTTTGACAAAAACTGGTGGTAGATATGGTGCATGGAAATAGTTAAAATACTAGCATTTGGAATACCCTGGGCTGTCTAGTTTTCAAAAATATATGAGTTGATGGGGTAAATTGCATTGGCCGGGTTCAAAGATACCCGAAATTGCACATGGGGGGAAGAATTACCAGATTTGGAAAAAATGGCTTTGAAATAGCAAAACGCTACCTGTACTTATTGCCCCATAATGTGTAGAAAAAAGCAAAAAAACATAAAAACATTGGGTATTTCTAAACTCAGGACAAATAGTAGAATCTATTTAGCAGGTTTTTTCATTACCTTTTATAGATGAGTAAAAGATTTTTCAACTAAAAGTTAGAAACAGTCATTTTTTTCTAAATTTTTCACCATATTTTATACTTTTTTTAGTAGTAAATAATATGATACAATCAAAACAATGTCATCTAAAGAAAGCCCTTCTTGTCCTGAAAAAAACAATATCTAATGTGTGTGGGTTCAGTAAACGGGAAAGAAGAAAATTACAGCTAAACACAAGCAGCGCAGAAATGTTAAAAAGGCCATTGTCACGAAGGGTACAAAAAGTAAAATCAGCCTTTGTCATGAAGGGGTTAAATAACTTTTATTTCAATTTGTAGCTTGTGGAGGTTCTAGTTATGTTTATGCCTTGAGGCATCTGGAGAGCACTAGCTTTACTTTTACTGACTGTCTAATAGAGTACCCATTGTACAGCGTCACGGAATATATACAGAATATGGTGCTAAATAAAACAATAAATACTAATTTCTGGGATTCAGAAAATGTTTTGGAAAGTAATCTCTTGTAGCTCTGTTTTATTTGGTATATCGGAAGTTTGTTCACAGAGCAATTCTGGTGCAAATAGATAAAAACCAGAGCAATTAGCAAAGACATGGAATGCTATGACACTTCACTTATCCCAACATTTATGTACTTTCCTGATCTCAAGAACATATATATATATATACTTTTTATTCCATTAATTGAATTGAGGTTCTTGCTAGATGGATAATAAAACACAAAAAAAATATTCTCATCAAACGCATCCGGTCAGGCCAGCTTTTCTTGAAGACATTCATAAATAACATTAAGTACTATTGTATATCTTGTACAGTATATTATACATTTTAATCAAAGTGGACCACACAGAATACTCCTCTGAAACATACCGCATGTGGGAGGTAAAGTGTATATACTACAAATTAATCAATTTTATATATATCTTAAATAAACAAGATACGTACCGTATTGGCTCGAATATAGGCCGCACTTTTTTCCCCCACTTTAAGTCTTTAAAGTGGGGGTGCAGCCTATATTCGGGGTCTAGCGCCCGACAGGCAGCGGGGTTAGGATACAGATCCCCGCAGCGGTGCAGGGGACCGGCATCCTACGCCCCGATACGCTTAGACAGCCTCCCCTGCCAGCACTTTCCACGGGGGGGGGTGCCGGCACGGAGGTTGTCTAAGCGCATCGTGCGGGCGGTCACCGGCTGCGGAGTTTGTTCACGCGCATCGCCGCAGCCGGTGACCGTCCGCACGATGCGTTTTACCTCTGCCCCCAAGACTTACCAGAGCAGACTCCCGGGTGTCTTGCGGGGCCGGCGGGGGACATCTACGCAATACGCGTATACAACTTCCGGTGCCGGCACATCCGCTGAGTACCGGCACCGGAAGTTGCATACGCGTATTGCGTAGATGTCCCCCGCCGGCCCCGCAAGACACCCGGGAGTCTGCTCTGGTAAATCGGGGGGGGCAGAGTGGCAGCATATCTCGGGGGGGAGGAGGAGGACAGTGGCAGCATATCTCGGGGGGGGGGACAGTGGCAGCATATCTCGGGGGGACAGTGGCAGCATATCTCGGGGGGGGAGGACAGTGGCAGCATATCTCGGGGGGGAGTGGCAGCATATCTCGGGGGGGGAGACAGAGTGGCAGCATGTTTTTTTGGTGCTTTTTTAAAGAAAAAAACTTTTTCTTTAAAAAAGCACCAAACTTTTAGGATGCGGCATATATACGGGGGCGGCCTATATCCGAGCCAATACGGTAAATGTCTATCTTTGCTAAGTGTAAATTCTAAGATAGGAAATTTATTTACATAAATTAATGTAATAAATTTACTAAATGTAAATAAATCCCAAACCATATAGAACGCAATAAAAATACTAAAATACATGACTTATTTGTATTGGTTTTTTTAATCACATATAAATATTGCTCTTCAGCCAGTGGAATGCTGATCATGTTGGATATAGTAGATTACTGAAAACATATACCGAAAAAAATACATTTTTTTCTAGATATTAAGGCTTTTAAAAATATCCGTAACCTAAGACAAAGCAAGTATTTAGAACATTTCTGGATCCAAAAATTCATTTTATTTCAGAAAATGAAGTATACAGTTTAGGTCTGAACTAAAGTCAATAAGATGTTACAGGCAGTGGGGCTTTTTTAATTCTAAAATGTTAAATAATATATTTAAAAAATATTGTTAAAATTTTTTTATTTAAAACAACCAAACAACGAATATTGTTACTAAAATTAAAACTTTATATTTATTTAAATAACCCTATCCTTACACCGAATTATAAAAATACATAAAATAAACCACTACTGCATTACAATTACAATTAAATGTGTCGTATTTATTGTATTATCAAAGGTACCACAATATTTTTAAAACATTTTCCTATATGTGATAATATTGTATAATAGCAAAACATTTCCTCTCAAGCTCTCGGCTCTAAATGCATTAAATAATTAAAGAATGGAAATAATGTTTCAGAATACCCCATTATGATTTTCCAGCTGTAATAGTCTGGGGTGCATATGGACTACGACAGAACCGGGGGGGGGGTGGATGCACAACAGTCTATAAACTCCAAGAAATGTTAATTGTGACTATTAAACTACACAGGTCTTACCCAGAGTTTACATTTCTCTTGAGTGCTGGGGAAAAGTTCAGGCTGAAGTCCATTAGCCAAATTAAAAAGAAGGAGAAAAATAAACAGAGATAACGGCTAAGGTTTTATGACTAAGAAAGAGCAGTGTGTTCTGCTTAAATGATCGTTAACTCTTAGGACACCAAGGCGATTTTTTAATAAATGGCTTAAGAAAAGTGTTGAGCTTGAATCAGCATTTAAGTATACATGGAATATGTCACCCGTAAAATACTACTTTTGACCTCCGTGTAACCTTGTTATGGCTCTCACATTCCACTCTTGCAAACTATTTATAGGAGAAAAGTATAGTTAAAATGATACCATTTATTGGCTAACTGAGAGTTTGATTGTGAGCTTTCGAGACCAAGTTGTTAGGTCCCTTCCTCAGGCATTAGGGAATCTATCAGGAAAAGGCAAGCCTGATTAGATAAAATCAATCTTACTACACGGCATGAGGCTTCTTGATTACGGTACCTTCGGATTTCCTTCAAACTGGAGGATTTATCTTATTACAATATTAACGTGCTAGTAAAGCCTTATAGATTTATTTCAATTTATGGTAATACGGGTGGTCTAAATGTGTCATAAAAAAAAGTTATGTCGTGAACTAACTTATGTCCTGTTTACTAGTTGTCAGACCGGTAACTGTGGCTCTTGGCCCCTGGGGAAGGGTCAAGTAAGTGTGCCCTTCTCCTTTTGGTGCCTGGGACTCTTTCGCCCCCCATTGCCATTCTGTGCACTCTACAACGCAGTGAAAAAAAAGATGCTATATAAATAATTAAATAAAATTTAATAAAAGCAAACATAATTACAGCTGTAACTCCGTTGTACTTTTTTTTTGGTAGTATTCACAGCTAGGTCACATATGCTGCGATAGAACGTGTATGAAGTGAATCTGAACAATACAAAGCATATACATCACCACTGGTAACCCAACTTAACTAATTTTTGTGTGTTACTCAACTGTTTTTTTTATTTTACATAATAGGGCTTGTTTAAAAAAAATTTATTAAGTTTTAAAAGTGGTTTAATCATTATATCAACTAAAGTAATTTAATAGGACATTTGGTTTCTATGGCAATAAGACTACTTTTCAAATGTTTCACAAGATTAACTTTTTATACTCTTAATTTATTTTAAAGGGCGAGCAAGGCTTCATCTCACCGAGGCACATCTCTTTGCTGGAAGCATTGAAATTTGCCGGTCCTAAAGGAATGTTAGCATTATTCCTCCCTTAATAAAATATTATGGGGTCTCATTGATAGAAAGAAGCTTGATTGAAGACTTGGTCAATAAAGTTTCAATATCCAGTATCTCTTTGGGCCGTTCCGACTTATAATTTACATTTATTTGCCCGTAAAATGCCATCAGGTCGAGAAACGAAGTCTCTCCCACAGTGGTAGACAATGGAATATTATGTGTTTGCAGAGACAGCAGCTGCTATGCTTCATGTCTGTTTATAGATTGGATTTTATTACTTCAGACTGCCAGCTCTTATCTACCCAGAGACATCTTTATTACATTTTAGGGTTGCAGAATATTTTTGATATTTGGCTTGTATTTATATCTTGGATCTCACAACAAAATTAGATACTAGTACACGCCTCATTCTAAGTAAACTACAGCCGGCACACACAAACGATCATTTAATGCTGCTTTTCCACTTAAACATTAATACACGACAGCATGTTAAAAGGCCGGTAAACTTTTTGGAACAATGTTGGGTTCTCTGATATAAGCCAAAGTTATCTTTGGAATTGTCATAAAACGAGGTGAATCTACTCACCTTCTGTAGCTGTCCAACTGATGATGACAAGTGGGCTGATGGGGCAATCTTCTCTCTCTCTGCTCCTGCCATTTGGATTATTATTATTATTATTATTATCTTTTATTTATATAGCGCCAACAGTTTACGCAGCGCTTAATACAATACATATATTCAAGGGGTCTGACGAGACGAGAATTGACAGACTAAGACAAACCGATACATTAGGTTGAGAGAGCCCGGCTCGCAAGCTTACAATCTTGAGGAATTAATTGTTTTGGCTCACATGTTTTGGCATGTGTTGGAATCAGTGATGTACATGTCCTGTTCTTACTATACTGTTGATTTGGTCTTGTATATCATGATTTCCTTAGTCACTTGTCACTTTTGGAAGATAAGGTAGTGGAGGAATTTTACTAACCATCATACTAAATGTAAGAAAATTGTATTTGTTACAGTTTTTGCATGTTGGTTATATTTGGACAAACTTTGGATGGATCATTTTTTTATACAGTCCTTGCTGCTGTTTGGTATAATCTATTTATTGCTTTTTTAACTTGAAATCACAATCTTCGTATTAGTCTGGGTGAGGCCTGTTTATAGGTAATATTGGCACAAAGACAATCAGATAGTGGACCATCAAGCCAGCCAAAGTCATACACAGATCCTAAACACACTACTATGAGGCAAAACAGGTGCGTAAACACAGTCTAAGCCAGGGTCTGTAAACAATGAGCAGGAAGCAGGGGCAACACAAGAACAAAGTCAGAGCCCAAGCCAAATCATAATGGGTAAGGAGAAAACCAAACAATGGAACTAGACAGAACATGAAATCAAAGTCCAGAGCCAGGGCCAAAACCGAGAAAAACGAGGCATCGACAAGCCAGGACCAGAATACAATGATCCAAAAAAGGAGGCAATTCGACATACCAAGGCCACTAATGATGATAATCCTCAGGTGTCAGGAACCGGTCTGTCCAGCACGACAGAGGACACAGGAAGACAGAGAGGACCAGCAGCCACAGAGTCTCCTGGTGGCAACCAAGCTCATAGTTGCTGATTGAAACCTTGTGGTTTCTTACAATACCATATTCTGGTGCTTAGTACATTTCTAATTATGAGGGAGGAAATCATAATGATCCGTACTAGATGAGTTTGATGAGTATGAGTAGGAGTCCTCCTGCTTGTGCCTTCCTAAGTAAAGGAACAAAGGTCCCCTGCAAACCCTCCTTGCTCAGGGCTCCATAAACCCTTTAGGGCAGCCCTGATATGAAACATTTAATAGAATGCAATATATACTTATTGTTATATGTTGAATCTATGGCAAAATAAATTCTTATTTTTAGTCTTTGGTTGTTAAGACAATATCGGCTGTATCGGTAGTAACCGAAGAAGGTGTCTTCTTCCTCACAGACTGACAGAGCCATGTAAGAGTTAGCTGCTAGTATAGCATCAAAGCTTTCTAAACCATCAGTTCCCTGGATTCCTGTCCCATGGCTTCAAAGCTGTCATTAGTATGTATGAAAAGAGTGTGTGTGTCTCCAAAAAGCCTGGCCATTGGTATAGTGTTTCTAATTAAAAATTTAATTTTAAAAGTTTTATATTCATCAACAGTAACAAAAATGGATAATTGCCCTTGGATTAAAGCAGTACTGGTTAATATTTAATAAGGTGAGTTTTACTATTACTATTTTCAGTAATACTGAGCCAATGCAAGGGTGTACCACCGTTTTCATAGTAAGAAAGATAAATTGTCGTACAGTGTATTGCAGTGTACAGTGTATTTATATATAAACTTAAAGACTATTATCCCAATATCAATCCTTGGTCTTTTATTTATCCGGATAAAAAAGAAAAAATACATTTGGTTTAATTATGTTTAATTCCTAAAGCAATATGCAATTGAGTGACACTATTTCAGAACAAGCTTTCCCTTATTAGAGGGATAAAAATAGTAAGCCAATGGGAAAATAAAAATATATGTATATATTAAACACTTTGTGGTATAGAATAAACGTACTATAAGACCAAAGAAAAGTATGTTGTGTTTCATATTCTGATTTCCCTTTAATTGCGGGCATGGTGGCCACCATTGTAGATTCCCATACAATATTTAGAGGACACACCTTCCTCACAATCAGAATGCTTTATGGCAGATCTCATGAAGTCTTTGTTAACCTCTTTCACGGTAGGCCCCTTTACCACAAGGCTAAATGCTAAGGAATTAGCGTGTGTTTGTGGACCATTGGGTTAAACTATACATGAAAAAGAAGGAATCAGACATTTACCCTTTACAAAGAGCCAGGTTTTCTTTGAAGGCTGTTAAGTGACTGATACTACGCCATGATGACTGATGAAGTAATTCAGTTGCTATGAAATTAATATCAAGGCAAGTCTTAAAGGTATTTTCATAAAATGTTAAACTGCACATCAAAAAGGAAGCGATAGTGGGTATTTTGAAGATATATTTGACTTGTCATGGGTACCAAAAAATCACTGTTTGAAATGAATATACTACATGTGGAAAAGATGGTTTAAAACCATCATTATTCTAGGGCAGTATGTTTTACTGTGCCTAGAATGAGTATTAATCCAGTTATAACCACATATAGTGTAATTTGTTTGTCTCAACATACTCAAACAGGGTTGCATATAAGAAAGGGTTATAGCTGAGCAAAATTATATTTATTACTACTATAATATACCAGTTTAAGCCTGTTTTTAGCTTACTATGTATAAATACAGTGTCGGGTCCTTTAAAGCCACACAGAATTGCTAATTCCCAAATAATCCTTATCACAACATTCTTTACCTACAACATAATGTAGCCTTTGTACACAAAAATGTTTTTTTCTCCAGCAGTAGCATGGACAAAGATATCATAGGACTGAATTCACCTTTGATATAATGTCAGCAAAGCTTCAATGCGGTAATTTTAACCAATTTTCTCAAATCTCTCATCCAGTCCTTTGCAGTCTCTCTGCCGTGCCTTTCTTCTACTAGATCACAGTTGTAAGTTAATGTAGTACAGAAGACAGTAGGTTACTGTGAGTGCTTGGCTTTCTTCCTGCCTTCACTATTTACACCCTGGTAACTTCAAAGGCTCATTCATCCTGTTTCCATCTTCCCCTGGGTTTCTATGGCCAGACTCAACTGCACAGTTCAAAAGTGCAACCTTATGAGACTGGAGACAGCTTTCACATCCCAACGGTGGTTTATCACACCAGACTTAGTGACAAGATCTCTGATACTTGGGCACTATCACCAATTTCCCCTCTTTTTCTATGAATCTCATTATTTCTCAAAGAAGATAATACCCTTGTTCCTTTTATCCCAGAAAAAGGGCTCCTCTATGTCAAACTGTTTTTCTCTCTATACAAATATTTAATCATCTCCAATCTGCCCTTCTGCGCTGCCTGTTGGTTCCTGTGGATGTAACCACTCTGTTTGTTTTAAGTTTTTAATAAATGATGCAAAATTTTGATAACATTTTTTACATGAAAGCTTTTAATGGCTGATTTATTTTCTCTTTTTTTACGAGATGAATACCGAGACAATAACATATTTTGATAAACTTTAGGTCACTTTATTTTTTTTAGTAATGGAATGTATTTTAATGACATTCTAAGGTTCAATTCATTTTAATAACAGAGCTTATATTAGGAAACAATGTTCCATGATAACATTGTTAGTTCTAATATGAATATGCAACAGCGAATTCAAGAGTTTATTCAATGACTTGTCCAAACCATAATTGGTATTAACGGTGAATAAAAAAAAAAAGCATGATTTGCGATTGCATTCAAATATGCAGAATCAAATTCTAGACTTAAATAAAAGTCCTACATTGAAAGCAAAAGAAAACCAAAAGCGCCGCAATTAAGGCGGAAATTCACCTTAGGGCAAAATTTGAAGTCCTCTCCCCCTAATGGAGGATCAGGGAGAGGACGTTACAGTAAGTGCCGTCATTTCAGGTGAACATTCTGGTGCTTTTGGTTACGTCCTCTACGCAATTGGAGGATCGGGGGAGAGGATGTCACAGGAAGCACTTCCATTTTACCCTAAGTGTTTAGTGTTAGTGTGTGTGTGTGTGTGGGTGAATGTAGCATATGGTGTTAGAGTGAGTGTGTGTGATGCTAGAGTGTGTATAAGTGTGCAGTGTAAGAGTAAGTGCGTGTTATAACCAGGTTTGCATAGGGATGGGCATACCAATTTCAATTATACCCTTTGAACGTATGTACTGTAAGATGCACTGCATAAACAACCTACTAATAATATTGTTTACTATTAATTCTATAATCCTCTGTATATCTCTTAATGAGTAAGAATGTAAGAAAGCAAAAGTACAGAATAGGCTAGTTAATATATATTATTAATCTGTGTGCAAAGGATTCATAGTTTACTCATCAACTACATTTTCTTACTTATTACAGGAAGGGTGACTAGTATAAGTTTGTAAATTTTCATAACAACATCTGAGCAAGTAAGACTGATTTACTCCAACCCTGCTCTCTGCAGACATGTATACTTCCAATATGTTTTTGTAACCGTACTGATTACTTTACTGGAGGAAAACAAACTCTTAATTTTAACAACATAAGTAAATTCTTCATAATATCTTTCTTTGAATTTAGTTTCTAAAAGTATTTTGAGTCCATGACATTCCATCGCTTTTAATTTATATTCCTCAATAAAAAAATGTAATGGCCCACATGCTTGCAAGTTAATGTATGTAAACATTGTTTAATTCCATTCTTCGTTTGTTTATCCAGCATTCTTAACAGCCTCCCTAAAAATGGATAGAGTAATAATTATGGTTAAGCATTTTACTTGATGGAGAGGTTCATGTCTACACTTCTAAATATCTAAGTAGCACTTTAATTAGGTAATCACGTTTGAGCTGGTAGCAAGATCTTCCTTAGTGGGTGGCCCATGAGCCATTTGGGAATACGTGACTCTCTTGATGAGCCCCACGGAAGCCTTTAGGGAATTTCCTAAGGAAATATTTAGTTTGTGACTCATGTTTAGAGACGCAGTCTGCTTAAACTGTTGGGTGTAAAGAAATTCGTGAACCAGACTTTACCAAGTGGCAAAGCACACTTTTTGACATTAACATATATTTACTCTATAGCATGAGTGGGAATTCTACAGAGCTTCCTTCAATGCAAATAACTATAATTCACTAAGTGAATCGCAGTCAAAGTCCCTCGTACAGTAGATTAATCTGGCTTCAATGTTGAAACAACCAGTAATTAATTAAATGTGATGCTAAACAATAGATTTGGTATTTAAACAGGGTATTGTCGCTTAACTGGCCCAAGCTGAATTTTTCATAAACAAACATTAGAAAATTACCATAGTTGTAATTTTTTATATTATTACATATTAGCATTTAAACTTCCATTTGTCAACATTAAAATAATGTTGTGTACAAATGCTTATGACCATTTCTTGAAGCTGCCTAAAAATCCTCTGGTAGTAAAATAATAGTAAATTATGCAAGCACCAATTTCTTTCTGTAATAGTTATTGCATACAATACCTGCCAGCAAACTCCAATTTAAGTAGTCAAGTATTTTGTTCCCACATAATGGGAAAAGGGAAGTTCAAATGTTGGTAAGTAAGTTGAATACATTTTACAGACATCGTAGGTTATTTCAGGAGACGTATATATTTGTATAGTATATTTTTGTACATGCTTTGTACATTTTTTCTACGACCATTAGTTGAGTTGTAACTTAGTCTGTGAGTTTAATAATCTTTCATTTATACTTTTAATGTGCTATAGCAAAGAGAACATTTAAAAAAAAAAAATTAAGTTTTTAATTAATCATTTTTTTAATAATTCCACAAATGTGGGCATGACAAGGTAAAATATTCAGATTTCCAAGAGGCTTCCAGGTCATGAGAACTAGCTGCATAAATAACAAGGGAATAGGGTATGCCTACGGGAAGCATAGAAAGAAATGATGAAGTCACTGTTTTCCCCAAAAATATTACAAAAATATTCCTTAGCTCAGTACCTGAGGGATTTAATGAATCCTTTAATGAATAACTATATATATATATATATATTTCATTTGACTTCATCAGCTGAGTAAATGTACCATTATTTCAGTTATACTCAATTGAGAGAACTTCTGCAAAGCCTTATGCTCCATCTAACTTATGTTTCAGAGTTCCTCACCTTAGAACCTAGTTTCTATCTTTCAATGTATGTACTTTAAGAAGCGCTGCGTAAATCCTTGGCTTTATATAAATAAAAGATAGTAGTAATAATAATAATATGTGTCTCCAACTGTTACTAGATTACAACTCTCATAAACCTCTGGATGCTGAGTGTGCAGCTGAGGTTTGGGAGGTCCATGTTTGTCTGTCACTGATCTATCATACAATTTATAAACTTGGAAACGTTTCACTCACACCAAGTTATAACTCTTTTGCATATTAAACTTTAGCAGCGTGTGAACAACAACATACAAGAGGACGTAGGGTGTATATTTAATGTGCTCTTTGCATTTTGCATCACTTCGTTTTTTACTGTTTATGAGATACATTTGTTGTTATTCTTCTTCCTGAAGGTCAATTTTCACAGATGATGTAATGGTCTTTGAGGACATGTTTGAGAACCACTGATTTGCTACTATACTATCTCAATTAATTTAATTTCATTTAGTACCAACTATTATTATTAGGATGCAATCACTTAGTAACGGTTAAACGCTGTTTGAGACACTGTGTTCTTTGACACACTCCACTTGTTTCATCCTTTCTGAAACAAAACATACACCTTGACAACACATTATAAACGTCAAGTGCGTAGCTCGTAAACTGACTCATTCTCAGCATATAAAACTACGTTTTAATGGAAACAGGGAGAGTAGCTGTGAAAAGTTAAATTTTAGTGATCTGGTCTTCATCATCCTCATAGTCTTCCTTCCTTTGAATTTTATAATCCATTTTCCAAACATATATAAATCAAGTAGGTTGGGACACATAGTACTTTCCTGTGTACATTGGGAGATATGTTTGCTAATAAAATATTTCATGCATGGAATTAATACTTTAGAGGCCATAAAATGGTAGTGTTTTTATGTTCTGAGTCTCTGTTTGATATGTTTAATTATTTCATAACACACTTTAAGTTGTGGGAATTGTTTGATGCCATCGTCTACATATTGCCCTATAGATGGTATTTATAAGACCCATAATTCCAAGGGAAAATGAAGGATGTAAAAGGGATCCTAAAATCTAGTTTCCATACAAACCGGGAAATTACCTAGCAGCACCCTATATCAAGAATATTGGTATGTGTTCACCCCACGGCACACCAAGAGCATAACTTCCATGGGGCAAGAGGGGCAGCTGGGGCTGATATACCAAGGTAAGGTGAATATGGTATGGACCAGGGGAGGGACCCCTGACGCTGCCCCAGGCACCTGGAGCCATAGGTATGGATGCAAATACATCCAACTGGCATATGGAGTAGTGACATTTCGCAGAGCCTGATCACCATGGCAGTATGCATGAATATTCCCTTTTTAAAATGCATCCTTTTCTATGAGTTGCTCAGGCAGTGAGCTAAAAGGTTTCCCTGATAAGAACATTTACAAAGGTCAAAGCATATATGTCACCTTTCCTGACTTCAGTTCAGCTTACTAAAGATACTTGCGTCATTGGGTTTATGGACTAAAATAACCTATGTATGTCTTTTTAGGTACTCTCCTTACATACACTATATGGACAAAATATTGGGACACCTGACCATTACACCAGCAGGGACTTTGATGTCATTCCATTCTAAATACATAGACATTAATATGTAGTTGGTCCTTCCTTTGCAGCTATAACAGCTTCCACTCTTCTGGGAAGGCTTTCCTTAAAACTTTGGAGTGTTTCTTTGGGAATTTTCACCCGTTCATCCAGTAGAGCGTTTGTGAGGTCAGGCACTCATGTTGGACGAGACACCCGGCTCACAATCTCCATTCCAGTTCATCCCAAAAGTGTTCGATGGGGTTGAGGTCAGGTCTCTGTGAGGCTGGTCAAGATCTTCCACACCAAACTCATCCAACCATGTACCTTGCTTTGTGCTCTGGGGCACGGTCATG